>CM077650.1:29196487-29928987 GCA_039707465.1 Rhabdophis nuchalis
CCCACAGACATTGGCCGGACAATGCCGGCTGGCGACACCCAGGGGAAGAGCCTTCTCTGTGGCGGGCCCTGCCCTGTGGAACGACCTACCCCCTGAACTCCGCACTATCACCGACCTCCGCCTCTTCCGCCGTTGTTTAAAAACACACTTATTTCATCAAGCCGGCCTAACATAGCCTCCGCTGGGACTAATACTAGACAGTTTTAAATGAGGGATTTTAATTTGGTTTTAGCGCAGGTTTTGTGTTATTTAATAGCTTTTTAAATTTATGTATTTTGTATTATTTTTGTATACTGTTTTAAGATTCCTGTGCGCTGCCCTGGGTCCTGTTGGAGAAGGGCGGGATATAAATTGAATAAATAAATAAATAAATAAATAAATTCTGTATCTGCCAGTAGACTCGATCTTAGTGATCAGCCTCTCCCAAATGCTGACTGTGAATGGTTTACAGATGATAGTAGCTTTATGATGGGAGGAAAGAGGATTATTAAATGCAAAGGGGTATGGTCCACAAATTTTAGAATAGCAGCCAAAAGAAGTAGCAGTCATACATGTCAAGGGGCATTCTAAGGAAGACACCCTTTATGCGAAAGGGAACCGGGCTGCAGATAGGGCTGCTAAGGAAGCTGCCCTGCAACACTCAAAATTAACAGTTTCCCTAATTCCGATGTCTCCTTCCATACCCACTTCCCTGCTCTCTTATACACCCAGGGACAGGGCATGGGCCAAGTTTATCAGAGACATGGAGGGGAATTATGGGTGGTAGAGGGCAGAGAGCAAATGTATTCTATCAGATACACCTCTAAAGATTCTTTTATAACAAATACCTGCTGGCACACATTGGGGGTCAAAAGCACTGGTAGATTGTATGACATGCTGTGTAGTAGGCAAGGGTCTCTATTCCGCCATCTCCAAGCTGTAGCAGCTTGTCTGATTTATCCCAGAAATAATCCAAAAGTAGACAGGCACCCACACCTACGAGTCCAACTTAAAGGCAACTACCAAGGGACAATTTGAGAAATAGACTTCACTGAATTAAAGCTAGGTTTTAAGTATGTTTTGGGACTAGAATGTACCTTCACAGGATGGCCTGAGGATTTTGATTGCAGGACTAATAAAGATCATGAAGTAGTAAACGTCCTACTGGAAGAAATTATTCCTAGGTTTGGGCTGCCAAATAGTATATCTGTGAAGCTCCCAAGGGAAAACCCCAATTAATTCACGGCCTCAAGATAAAGTTCAAGAAACATCCATTTATTAGGGTTAGCGCCTTGGCTGAACTTCTGTGTAGCCAAGAATGAAAGTTATTTGATGGCTTGTAAACTTTACCCCTCTATGTCCCCTCCTCTCTGCCTGTCATAAATCACGTTCCCCAATTAGTATCGAAATTAAATCTATGCATGCGCAGTCACAGGTCATCTTGAGATTCCTTTTCCGACCACAGGAATGTCAAGAATTTTCACTTCATTAGGGCAGTCTGATAATCACCATGGCAACACTGGAATGTTGACATCCGGCTCCCCTCACTTCCCGAAAGCAACCTATGGGAAACAAAACATTCAGAATACAGGTGTATAACTTAGAGAGGCATTCCCCCCCAGGCTTGCTTGGGTTTTCCGCATGGAATTTTGCTATAAGGTGATCAGTTTGGATGTTTCTATGTTTCACCCACGATGCCTCCGATAAGGGGTAACCCTTCCACTTGATTAGGTATTGGAGTTGCCTTCTGTGCCACCTTGAATCAAGAATTTGTTGAACTTCATAATGGGTTTGGCCTCCTATGACCATAGGGCCTGGGGGCGCCTGGGGCAGTGTTCTCAGAGGGAACCGACCACAGGTTTCAAAAGGCTGCTATGAAATGATTGGTGCGTCTTCCGCAGCAATCGAGGTAGTTTCAATATCACTGTGACTGGGTTGATGATCTTTACTATGGGGAATGGCCCCACAAATTTCGGCCCCAGTTTTTTGCTAGGCAGTCTTAGTCTCAAGTATTTTGTGGAGAGGTAAACCTTCTCTCCTACCCAGAATGGCCGTTGCGGAGCCCGGTGTTTATCTGCCTGTTTCTTGTAGGTTTGTGTTGCTTTGGCTAGTGCTTTTTTGACATTTTCCCAAGCTGCTTTCAACATCGACATCCAATCAGTCAAGCTGACTGAGGAGGGAGGGTCTCTTGGATACTCAGGCACTGGGACAAAGTCCATGCCGCTCACTACTTTGAATGGTGTGAGTCCTGTGCTGCTGTGAACAGCATTATTGTATGCAACCTCAGCAAAAGATAAAAGGTCTGCCCAATTAGACTGCTGATAGTTCACGTAGCACCTCAGGTACTTCTCTATCATGGCGTTCAGTCTCTCTGCTGCCCCATTAGTGCTCGGATGAAAGGCTGAACTAAGACCCTGAGATGACCCAATGGACCGCAGGAACTCCTTCCAGAACTTAACTGTGAACTGGACCCCTCTGTCTGAGATGATTCTTCAAGGTACTCCATGCAATCGGTAGATATGCTTCACAAACAGTTTAGCCAGCTTGTGAGCCGAGGGTAGTCTGCTACAGGGTATGAAGTGTGCCTGCTTGGAGAATAGATCTATTACAGTCCAAATCACTGTGTTTCCCCCACTTTTTGGCAACTCTACTATAAAGTCCATTGCAATCTCCTCCCATGGCCTTGTTGGTTCTGCCACTGTTTGCAGCAGTCCAGGGGTTTTTCCTGGTCATTTTTCATTGTGGCGCAGATGGTGCAACTCTTCACGTAACTATCCACATCTTTCTTCATGCCAGGCCACCAGAATTGCCTCCGGGCTAAGTGTAATGTCTTTAGGAACCCAAAATGGCCAGCCGATTTGGCGTCATGGCTCCTCTGGAGAACTAGGATACGTAGGTATTCTGGAACATAGAGTTTCGTCCCCTTCCAGGCGAGGTCATCTGTCTTCGTCAAGATGTGTTGGGTGTTTTGGAACCAGGGGTCTGCTAGCAGCTCAGTTTTGAGTCTTGTGGTTAGATCGCTTGCGGGTTGGCACTGCCGGTCACGGTGTTGCCGCCTGGTGGTTACTTGGGAAGCTGTTTGAGTAGAAGGAATAATGGCGTCCACTACGTGCTCCTGTTCGCATTTGTACTGAGGCATGCGGGAGAGGGTGTCAGCTAGAAAGTTCCTCTGCCCTGGAATGTGCTTTAGTATGAAGTCGAAACGGTTGAAATATTGAGCCCATCGGACTTGTTTGGGTGATAGTTTCCGTGGGGTCCTGAGAGTTTCCAGATTTTTGTGGTCGGTCCAGACTTCAAACGGTTTCTGGCTCCCTTCTAACAGGTGTCTCCAGGTTAGCAGCGCCCATCTCACTGCGAAAGCCTCCTTTTCCCATGCGGCCCATCGTCTCTCCGTGTCTGTGAGCTTGTGGGAGGTATAGGCGCAGGGTTGTAAATTTCCTTGGTTGTTTCTTTGGAGTAACACCGCTCCTACTGCCATGTCACTGGCATCTGCCTGGATCACGAAAGGTTGCTCGGGGTCAGGATGCTTCAGTACCGGCTCCTTTGCAAACATTTCTTTCAGTGTTTCGAATGCCTCTTGGCAGGTTAGGCTCCACTGTAGGGGTTGTCCCAGAAGAGGTTTCGTTCCTGGGCTCCCTGTCTTCAGGAGGTCTGTCAGGGGTTTGGCAATCTTCGCAAAGGAGGGGATGAATTGCCTGTAGAAGTTTGCGAACCCTAGGAAACTTTGTAGCTGTCTGTGGGTGCGAGGGGGTTGCCCGCTTAGGATGGCTTGCACTTTGGCTGGGTCCATCTCTATTCCTTCATTTGACACTCGGTAGCCTAGGTAGTCTAGTTGCTCACAGTGGAATTCACATTTTGATAGCTTGACATGCAGGTTGGCTGCCAGAAGTTTTTCCAGTACTTGTTGGACCATGGGTATGTGGTCATCGACGGTCTCGGTGTAAATAAGGATGTCATCTAGGTAGACAAGGACCCCCTTATAGAGGTGCTCATGCAGCACCTCGTTTATTAACTGCATGAATACTGCTGGGGCTCCCTGTAGTCCAAAAGGCATTACTTTGAATTGGAAGCTCCCTAAAGGGCAGTTGAACGCTGTTTTCCACTCATCTCCTTCCCTGATCCGTATTTGGTAGTATGCCTCTCTGAGGTCTAATTTGGTGAAGACATTTCCCTTGGCAAAGTGAGATAGCATATCTTTCATGAGGGGGAGCAGGTATAGGTTGTGTACGCACACGGCATCTATCCTTCAAAAATCCACAACCAGACGCATTGTTCCATCTTTTTTCTCTTTGAAGAGGACTGGCGCCGCAATCCGTGGTTTGGCTGGCTCGATGAACCCTTGTGCTAGGTTTTTGTCTATGTATTTGCGCATTTCTTGCATTTCTCAAGGCGTCATGGCATACAGCTTGGGTTTGGGTAGTTTTGCCCCAGGGATGATTTCAATGGCACAATCTGTCTCATGGTGGGGGGGCAGAATGTCGCATTCTGTCTCACTGAACACTTCTGCAAGGTCCTGGTATTCCATTGGAATCAGTACAGGTAAAATTAAAAATTATCACAATCAACAATACATATAAACTAAAACCAAATTAAATAACCCTCTGTACAAATTTATAAAAATTAAAAACTTAACCTTAAAACCGAATAAAATAATTTAAAATTACAAACTCAGGCGGGAAGCATGGAATTAGGCCAGGCTGGCTAGATGAAACAGGTGGGTTTTGAGTTTCTGGCGGAAGGAGCGGAGGTCCGTGGTCGTTCTAATGTCAGGGGGAAGGTCATTCCAAAGGGTCGGGCCCATCACAGAGAAGGCCCTTCCCCTGGGCGTCGCCCGCTGGCATTGCCTAGTGGACGGCACCCGGAGAAGTCCCTCTCTGTGAGAGCGAATCGGCCGAAGGGATGTATGGGGCAGGATACGATCCCGCAAATAACTAGGTCCTGTGCCATGGAGCGCTTTAAAGATGATAACCAACACCTTGAAACGCACCCGAAAGGCCACAGGCAGCCAGTGCAGCCCGCACAGGAGCGGTGTTACGTGGGAGTATCTAGTGACTCCCAAAACTGCCCGCGCGGCCGCATTTTGGACCAGCTGCAGCATTCGGGTGCATCTCAAGGGGAGCCCCATGTAGAGAGCGTTACAGTAGTCTAGACGGAACGTCACAAGTGCATGAGTGACTGTGCGAAGGGCGTCCCGGTCCAATAGGGGACGCAACTGGTGAAACGCCCCCCTTGCCACGGCTGTCACATGGTCATCCATTGACAGCCAGGCATCTAGGAGGACGCCCAAGTTGCGTGCCCAATCCATGGGGGCCAGGTGTTCACCCCCAATGGCCAGTGATGGAGTCAACTGGTTGAACCGGGGCGCAGGTAGCCACAGCCACTCAGTCTTTGACGGGTTGAGCTTGAGTCTGTTACTTCCCATCCAGATCCGCGCGGCTTCCAGACACCGGGACATCACTTCGACGGCATCGTTGGGGTGGTTTGGGGTAGAGATGTACAGCTGGGTGTCATCCGCGTACAGATGGTAGTCTACCCCAAACCCACGTATGATCTCGCCCAGCGGCTTCATATATGCATTGAACAGGAGAGGACGGACCCCTGAGGCACCCCACAAGTGAGAGGCCTCGAGGTCGACCTCTGCCCCCCTGCCAATACAGATTGCGCTCGACCGGAGAGGTAGGAGGAGAACCACCGCAAGACGGTGCCCCTCACCCCCAACCCCTCCAGTCGATGCAATAGGATACCATGGTCGATGGTATCAAAAGCCGCCGAGAGGTCTAATAGGACCAGGATGGAGGAACAGCCCCCATCTCTGGCCCTCCAGAGATCATCCACCAACGCGACCAATGCCGTCTCCGTGCTGTGACCGGGCCGGAAGCCGGACTGGTGCGGGTCCAGATAATTAATTTCCTCCAAGTGACGTGGAAACTGTTGTGCCACCACACTCTCTACAACCTTCACCAAAAAGTGAAGGTTGGAGACAGGACGGTAATTTACTAACAATGCTGGGTCCAGGGAAGGCTTCTTGAGGAGGGGCCTCACCACCGCCTCTTTCAAGACGGTAGGCAAAAACCCCTCACTCAAAGAAGCATTCACTATTTCCTGGAGCCAGCCTCGTGACACCTCCCAGGATGCCAGTACAAGCCAGGAGGGACACGGGTCCAATAAACATGTGGTAGCTCTCAGTCGCCTACGCAACCTGTCCATATCATTGGAAGTAACAGAGTCAAACTCCTCCCAGAATGGTGCCTCAAGACCCGCCTCCGACGTCCCCTCCAGACCACTTCCAGTGGAGACCAACTCGCTCCGAATCTGAGCGATTTTGTCCTGCAGATACTCCCCAAATTCCTCTGCTCTGCCCTGTAGAGGGGCTTCCTGCGGCCTCTGTTGAAGGTGGGAGCGGGTTACCCCAAACAGGGCGGCAGGGCGGTTATCTGCGGACGCAATAAGAGTGGCACAATACTGACGTTTGGCCACTCTTAACGCCACAAGGTAAGTCCTCAAATGGGCTCTCACCTGTGTTCGGTCAGATTCAGAGCGTGAGGATCTCCACCTGCTCTCTAGGCGTCTCTTGTGGCGCTTCATCACCCTCAACTCCTCGGAAAACCAAGGAGCCTGGGTGGTTCGCTGCCGCAAGAGAGGCCGCAAAGGCGCAACCCGGTCCAAGGCCCCAGTGGCCGCACTATTCCATGCAGCCACTAGGTCCTCCATCCGGGCGCGGGTCAGGGCTACAGGTAGTGGTGTTGGTGGTTTGTTTAGGGCCTCGTTCTGATTGTGTTCTGGGCGGTGGGTCTGACCTTGGTTTTGGGGCTGGGGTTGGGCATGCAGCTGCCATATGGCCCATTCCCCCGCATCTGTAGCATTTCAGGGGACTTTGAGGGAGGGCTGGTCTCAGGGCCTGCGGTGGTGCTGTGGTTCCCTGCCAGCAGGGCGGTCTCAGGTCAGGTTGACCTCTCTCTTTTGCCCCTGGTTGCTTTCTCATGTCGTTGGTGTGCAGCCCATTGCCGACTCTCATTGCTACTCGGAACCACTCAGACAGTTGATTTGGGATGTCGCAGTATGCAGTTACCTGGGCAATCTGCTGGTCCAGACTTGTTCTGAAAAAATACACTAACAGACGCTCTGGTAAAGGGGGTAGCCTTCCAATGACTCTCCTAAATTCACGGATGTGCTCTTTAATGGGGCAGCCCCTCTGCTTTAGGTCGCTGAGCTCATCTTCCGCATACAGGTCCTCCTCCACCCCTTCAAATCTGGCCTCTAGCAGTCGTAGGAAATCCCCTACATCTTGCAGTTGTGGGGCTCTCCTCTTGTGAAGGGCTACTAGCCATTCCCTTGCTTCTCCCTCCAGTCCCTCTGCAATAGGATTTATTATGGCTCTGGGGGAGGAGTAGAGGTATCCATAGCATTCCAGGTGGGCCTCAGCTGAGTCAAGGAATAGGGCTAACTGGTCTGAGTCCCCATCAAATTTCCCTCTGAATTGGGGCGTTTCAACCAGCAGTGCCCTTCCCTCCTCCTGTTGGCCTCTGTATGCTTGTGCCTGAAATAGCTGGCCGTCTTCCTCTCCTCTAGTTTGGAGGGAGGGAGGGGTTTTCCTGCTCTGGGCTGGTTGCCTGTTGTGTGGGAGGGGCCTTGGTTTCAGTCTTGGACTCCTTCTCCTTTTGTTGGGTGGAGGGGGGTGGCTGTGCTCCCGTCTGCATCTCCTCCCCTCAACACCATTCTACGGTGGTTCTCCTCCTACCTCTCTGACCGGTCGCAATTTGTGTTGGCAGGAGGGTAGAGGTCGACGTCGAGGTGTCACTCTTGTGGGGTGCCACAGGGGTCGGTCCTCTCGCCTCTCCTGTTCAACATCTACATGAAGCCGTTGGGCGAGATCATCCATGGTTTCAGGGTAGAGTTCCATCAGTACGCTGATGATACTCAGCTGTACATCTCTACCCCGGACCACCCCAATGATGCCGTGGAAGTGATTTAATTACCTAGGGTAATTAAACTGTTTTTAGGGGTTTTTAGGGCTTAGTTTTAGTTTTTATATGGGATTTTAGCGCAGGGTTAGTTTAATTCGTTTCAACATTGTATTTTGTTTGTGGTTTTTATTAGTATTTTAATTCCCTGTGCCCCGCCTCGAGTCCCTTCGGGGAGAGAGAGCGGGTTATAAATTAAATATTATTATTATTATTATTATTATTATTATTATTATTATTATTATTATTATTATTATTATTATTATTATTATTATTAT
This sequence comes from Rhabdophis nuchalis, assembly GCA_039707465.1. Classification (NCBI taxonomy): domain Eukaryota; kingdom Metazoa; phylum Chordata; class Lepidosauria; order Squamata; family Natricidae; genus Rhabdophis; species Rhabdophis nuchalis. The sequence goes on from CM077650.1 coordinate 29,204,706, forward strand.
TATTATTATTATTATTATTATTATTATTATGTCCCGGTGTCTGGAGGCCGTGCGAATCTGGATGGGGAGAAACAGGCTCCGACTCAACCCGTCCAAGACTGAGTGGCTGTGGCTTCCGGTGTCACAATATAGCCAGTTGGTACCATCTCTGGCTATTGGGGGCGAGTCATTGGCCCCTACAGAGAGGGCTCACAACTTGGGTGTCCTTCTGGACTCTCGGCTGTATCTAGAAGACCATATGACAGCCGTGGCCAGGGGGGCTTTCAATCAGGTTCACCTGATACGCCAGTTGCGCCCCTTTCTGGATCGTGACGCTTTACGCACGGTCACTCAAGCCCTCGTCATCTCCCGTCTGGACTACTGCAATGCTCTCTACATGGGGCTTCCCTTGAGGTGCACCCGGAGGCTCCAGTTGGTTCAGAATGCGGCCGCGTGGGGGATTCTGGAAGCGTCTAGATGCTCCCACGTGACACTTCTCCTGCACGAGCTGCACTGGCTGCCTGTGGTTTTCCGGGTCCGCTTCAAGGTATTAGTAACCACCTTTAAAGCGCTCCATGGCAAGGGACCTGGTTATTTGCAAGACTGCCTCCTGCTACCAAATACCTCCCTCCGACCAGTCCGCTCCCACAGAGCAGGCCTCTTCAGGGTGCTGTCGGCCAGGCAACGTCGGCTGGCGGCCCCTGGGGGAGAGCCTTCTCTGTGGCAGCTCCTGCCCTCTGGAATGACCTACCCCCTGACCTATGGACAATCACGGACCTGCGCCTTTTCTGTCGGGCCTTGAAGACTTATTTATTTCGTGCAGCTGGCCTGGCATAGTTTTTAACTGGCATAGTTTTAAATGGTATAGTTTTGAATGGTTTTTTAGCAGGGATTTTAACAAGGTTTTAAGACAGGCTATTTATCATTTAATGTATTTTTAAAGGTTTCTATGTTTTTTACTTGTGATTTTATTGTTGCCTGTACACCGCCCTGAGTCCCGGAAGGGAGAAGGGCGGTATAGAAATTTAAACAATAAATAAATAAATAAATAAATAAACAGGATCAGATATCTCTCCCCTCTCTGTTTGGCAGCATGAAGGATCCTCATCAGCCAGGGTGGTCCGTTTAAAAACCTCCCTCTGTTGGATAGGGGTAATTGGAGAGACATACATAGGTAGAGGAAGGAAAGGAAAAGAGAAAGAGGAGAAGGAGAAAAGGACATACCGGGGGTATAACTACTCCCCTAATTTAAGAAATATGTTTGTCCCAGTCTAACATCAATTATTATTTACAATTGTGCTTGGATGTCTACATATATATCTATGAAATTGTCTCAAGTTCACTGTTACCTTGTTTATTCCTCGTATATATTTCACCATTATTTTATCTAATTAATTTCTTTGGTATCCATTATTCTCTTATTATACCATATATACCATTTTTCCCAGGATTGGGCATAAATTGAGTTTGACTTGTCTTTTAGAATATATGTTAGCTTATCAGATTCTGCGCAATTAATTTTTTTTGATATAATTAAACACTCTGTTGGTGGGTTGATATTTTTCCAATGTTGCGCAATGGCCATCCTAGTCGCTGTTGTAATATGAGTGAAAAGATACCAGTCTTGATTTTGGATTTCATTTGGCTTAATGCCTAGGAGATATAAATCAGGTTTGAGGGGAAAGTTGATACCTATTATTTCCAGGAGCCAGACTTGTTTTTTTTTCCAAAGTTGAGTAATAATTGGACAGGTCCACCATTGGTGAAAGAACATACCCCTGGCCGTTTTGCATTTCCAGCATCTGTCTGAGGAATTTGGGAACATGTGTGCAATTCGGGCTGGTGGTAAGTACCACCTGTAAAGCATTTTGTATGAGTTTTCCTTAAAGGAGGAGGCCAGGGTCATTTTCATAGTTTTACCCCAAATTGTTTGCCATTCTTCTAATTTAATATTCCTCCCTATGTTCCTCCCCCAGACAATCATGGCACCTTTAATTATTTCTTCACCAATATGTCTTTGCAGTAACAATTTATAAACCTTAGAGATAAATTTTGCCGGTGTGTCCCACAGCATCTTATCGATATCTTGATTTGTTGAATATATTCCAAATTCTTGTTTATCTTTGTTGAATTTAGATACTGCCTGAGTATATGACCACCAGTCTATCTTCCAACCCCTTAGCTGTAAGTCTGTCTGCGTTCTGATGTTGCCCCCTTCGTCTATCTAATCTCCATATGTTAGGTTTCTCTTTGGGTTGTGGACAGTTGGGTAGGTTACTGCTTCAATTGGGGCTAACAATCTTGGGATTTGGGTATATAGTTGTTGTTTAATTTTCCGCCATGTCATAAAGAGGGTCGCCCTAGTGTGATGGGTGATGAAACTTTAGGTTGTCTATTATTTTTGGGCCAAAGGGATGAGTGCCAACCCTGAAGCAAATCATAGCCTTCGATTGTTAATATCCGTCCTCTTATTAGGGTGACCCAGTCCTTGACCCAAATTAAAACTGAGGCATGATAATAGAGCTCCCAGTTTGGGAGTCCCAAGCCTCCTCTCAATTTGTGTTCTTGAAGCATTTTATTTTTTATGCGTGATTTTTTTCCCTGCCAGACAAATTTCAATGTAATGTAATCTAACTTTTGAAAAAATTCTTTATTTAGCTTTACAGGTGCCGTTTGGAACAGATATGTCCATTTTGGGAGGATGTATGCTTTTATAGCAGCTATCCTCCCTAACAGTGATAATGGAATTTTGCTCCATTTTTCAAGTTCCTTAGTCATTTCGCCTATTAATTTATTATAATTTATTCTTTAATCGCAGAGCACCTATTAGTTAACCAGATTCCCAAATATTTGACTTTTTTAACAATTTCAATACCCAATAGTTTTTGTATCTGATCCTTTTGTTGTCCTGTCATATTTTTAGCTAACATTTTAGTTTTTTGTTTATTAATTTTTAAACCGGCCACCTCTCCATATTCTTCTATTGTTGTGATTAGTTTTGGTCCTGAAGTCAGAGGTTCTTCTATCACAAAGACCAAATCATCAGCGAATGCTTGGATTTTGTATTCTTCTCCTCTGACTTGCAGTCCTCTAATACTCTTCTCTTGTCTAACTATATTTAGGAGGGGTTCCAGTGTCAAAATAAATAAAAGGGGTGATAACGGGCATCCTTGTCTGGTGCCTCTACATATTGGGATCCGGTCTGATAAGACCTTATTAAGTAGCAACCTTGCCGATTGTGTTGTATGAACTGCGTTGACGAATTTAGAGCCGAATTCCATAATTTGCAGTTGTTGTGTGATGAACTTCCAATTAACCCTATCAAATGCTTTTTGTGCGTCTAAGAAAATCATACTCATTTGTTTATTTGGGTGTGCCTCATAATATTCTAAGCAATTAGTTATTGTCCGTACGTTGTCCCTCAGGTACCTACCTGGTAAAAATCCACTTTGATCTTGATGGATATAGTTAGATAGAAATGGTTTCAGCCTTTCAGCCAGGATTGTCGCAAATATTTTATAGTCAACATTTAAGAGTGATATAGGTCTATAGTTTTTAATTTGTGTTAGGTCTGAATCTGGTTTGGGGATTAGAGAGATATAAGCCTCGGTCCATGATTGGGGTATTTCCCCCTTTTCCAGAATTTCATTAAATAAATCTTTCATTTGTGGGACTAAGATCTCCCAAATACCTTTATATAATTCTCTTGGTATTCCACCTGGACCTGGGGTTTTCCCACTTGCCTGTTTCCTAATTGCGTTTTCTATCTCTTCGGTTGTTATTTCTGCATTTAATGTATTTTTATGTGTGTCAGAAACTACTCCAAGATGTTGTTTTGTAAGATAAGAGTTAATATTTTCCTTTTGTTGTGTCTCATCTGCATAGAGCAAGCTAAAGAAGTCTTGTGCTATTTTTAGTTTGTGTTCCATAGTGTTTGTGATTTTCCCATTATTATCTTGGAGAGATTCTATTTTTCTTGTTTCTGTTTCCTTTCTTAACCTGTATGTCAACCATCTTCCAATTTTGTTTGCATGTTCAAAGTGGGATTGCCTACATTTCTTTATTTTTTCTGCTAGTTGGTTCTGGTCTAGTAGGGAAATTTTATGTCTCAAAAGATTAATTTTTTCTCTTACCCTTATATTTTGTGGGTCTTTCTGGGCTTCCTTCTCTTGTTTTTGTAGTGCTGTTATTAATTCCATTCTTTTTGCTTTCTCTATTTTCCATTGTCTAGCCGTGTATTTTATTGCTGCCCCCCTTATTACTGCCTTAGCCGTGTCCCATATATTCTGTAATGATGTATCCTGTCTTTTATTTTCGAGAAAGAAGTATTGGAGCTCTTTTTGAGTCATTTTTACAAAATTATCGTCTTTCATAAGATTAGCTCTCATAGACCATCTTGTCCTAGCCTGTACAATTGCCCATTTCATTAATAACGGATGGTGGTCTGCCCAAGTATTCGGCCCAATTTCAAGAGATTCGATTTCCTCAGCGGCTACTGTCGATGCCCAAGCCATATCTATTCTTGACCATGATTTATGTCTAGGGAAGTATCCTATAGTTGTTAAGTGTTTGATTTTATATTTATATTAATAAAGACTATTTTTTTTAAAAAACAACAACCTCCCTCTGTTGGTCTATTGCACTCTCCAGGGATTCCATCTGGGGTTTGGGGAGCCTGGCTTGTGTCCAGTCCTACCTTGCTAGCTTGCTTGAGACCCTTCCCTGTGTCTGGGGGCTAGGGCAAGGGATTTTCCAGCAGTACTTATCTTTTCTTGCTTCTGCTTCTGAGAAAGGCATGCCTTCAGCTGTAATCAATCTCTTGTTGCCTGATTTTTCTCTCCGTGCAGTCCAAAGGAATGACTCGAAGAGCCAGACTTCAGGAAACCCGGGAAAAATTTTTTTTCTCATTCTTGGCTATCTGTGAAGCTCCCAAGGGAAAACCCCAATTAATTCACGGCCTCAAGATAAAGTTCAAGAAACATCAATTTATTAGGGTTAGCACCTAGCTGAACTTCTGTGTAGCCAAGAATGAAAGTTATTTGATGGCTTCTAAACTTTACCCCCTTATGTCCCCTCCCCTCTGCCTGTCATAAATCATGTTTCCCAATTAGCATTGAAAGTAAATCTATGCATGCGCAGTCACAGGTCATCTTGAGATTCCTTTTCCAACCACAGGAATGTCAAGAATTTTCACTTCGTTAGGGCAGACTGATAATCACCATGGCAACGCTAGAACGTTGACAATATCATTTGATTGTGATCCATATTTCACAGCTAAGTTTGTGTGAACAGTTAAACATCACTTGGAAGCTTTACTCAACATACCACATGGCAAGTAGTCCTATGGAAAAATTGTAATGATTTACTAAAACAACAGATAGCTAAGCTATGCCAGGAGGCTCACCTGTCCTCACCACAAACTTTGCCACTCACATTGTTAGGGCTTCACTTTACACCTCGAAAGTGAATGGGCTTGAGCCTCTTTGAGGCCCTTTTTGGATGACCACATCCCTCCCTAAAGGCAGAGGAGAGGTCCATCCCACTGGTGGGCAAACTGACCTTGTACCAAAAATGTAAGACAACTCGCTGGGGTTATGCATTTTTTTTTCCGTTATCTGCAGGACTAGATCATCCAGCACATCTGTTTCAGCCTGCAGACTGGATGCTTGTGAAGATGTGGGGACCAACAAATTCCTTGGATCAGCAGTGGAAGGGACCATTTCAAGTGCTTCAGACCACCCATACAGCACTAAAAGTGGAAGGCTTGGCATCTTGGATACATCACTTCCAGAGTGAAGAAATACCCACGATCTGTCCTTCCTGATTCTTGGACTGCGCAGCCTGTGACTTCCTCAGTAGCAGAACTGGAACTTAAATTATTGTTCCAGAATCAAAAGTTTCCGGAACCATAGTTGTGTGAGAGGAGAACTGCCATCCCCCATAGGTGTTTTCTCAATTAGAACATTTCCCCAAAAGGTATTTGTAGCTACCCACATTAGAAGTTACCCCATTATTACCATTAGCTGATTGATGGGTCTGTGTGTGTGAAGACTAAGATATTAATACAAATAGACTTAATAACTGTTGGGATGAGACCATATGGTTTGTTATGTCTCTGTGGTCTTCCCACCCACCTATATTATGCCCACTTCACCTGAAAGAAAGATTGGAAAACATAGGGATCTTGAACAATCCAGACAGTACTTGAAGAACTACCAACCCCTTACTTTGTTCTGTGGGCTCTGGTCCCTCAATAATGCTTCGTATCATATACAAGCGGTGGAGGAAATCCTGGCTAATGAGACTGGGGAGTTTTTTTTATTGCTGCAGCAAAAGAACAAGGAGCCATTCGGACAATGACAGTTCAGAATAGAATGGCTCTAGATATTATATTGGCATCCTAAGGAGATGTGTGTGCACTATTTGGACAAAGCTGTGTGCATATTCTGGACAAATCGGGGGAATTCCACAGCTGAACTATACACATCGCAAAGATAGCTGCAACACCCCCACCCCCACATGGACCAACGGAAAGACTAGTGGCATTGACTGACAGGATGGTTGCCTGATTTCACTGGTTAAGTACCTAATAATGACTCTGGCAGGCATAGTTTATTCTTCTCATAATCACCTGTTGTGCATTACAATGCCCTCTGTCTTGCCTTTCCACCTATAAGCAAACTGCAGGGAGGGGGGGTGTCTCCCAGTACACGGATACTGATGTTTGGTGAATCTTGGAAAATTAGATCATTTTCAGATTCAAAGGGATGGGGGAATGATGGGCTGGCTGCTAAAGCAAGGTCATGGCACACACTTGAAAGTAAATCAGGAAGACTGTAATATGGAGGCGGGGTGTCTGTCTGTCTCACAAGAACAAAGAATGCTTATCAACAGGAAATATGCATGTGTAAAGCTTGTAGCAATTATGGGTAGTTGGAAAGTTGATAAAAGCAACAAGAATTAGACAACTTGCAGACCTCAGCTAAAAGTTAGGAATAGAGATGGCTGGCAACAAATGAAATGTCTATTAGATGAAAATGTATAAAGCTTTCTTAATCCTTTGTCCTTTGTTCTTGGCTCTTGGCCTTTTGACCAGGAACCCTTTTCCTTGGAGTACTCCAATAAAAAGCAATCAGAAAACCTGCACCTCGTGTCTGGCGTCCATCATTGGCTTCAGCACCAGGCTCAGACCCGAATTGGGGACAACAGTAGGGTTATTTTTTTTCCTCTGCAGCACCTGAGTGCTCTTTGAATTCAAGGGGAAGCACCAGAAATGTTAGGTGTTCCTCTCCACCTTCAAGAAGGAAGCATTTACTTTAATGAGGGGGGGGAGGAATACCCCACTTCCAAAGTCGGTGCTTTCTATTTTAAAAAAAAACAAAATTTCACTCTGGAAAGGAAATGCATGGGATAAATTAGAGAAGATGCCTGAGGAAATTCATTGGATGGCTGGAAGGCAAGCAAGGTGTTTTGATTGGTGAAGGAAATGCACTCAACGGGAACCACAGCCCCTCACTCAAACCTACATGCCTTCCTCTGAACTGCTTTCAAGTCCCAAAGGAGTGGAGAGGGTGAGTGGGAAGAGCATTCATTAACAAAATTGGTGAACATCCAGCAGAAGATTGGGCAAAGAAAGAGAGATGTAAAAGCCTAGGATTGGACAGGGATAGCTGTCAGTCAAAGAAGACCCAATATATCCACGTTTCAGCTCTTTCACCCCTCACACACACACACTTTGTCTCTACTCTGGGAAAGGATAGGAAAGACAAAGGTTTGCTGGGTGTATCTACAAGAGATCCAGAAAATTCTGAAGTTTTGGTTAACATACCTGACTGGACTTTTCTCGAAATAGTCCTAACCCTTGAAAATGCTGATTTTTCGAGGACTTTCCCGTCTGAATATGGATGATCTGATGAATGATTCTTTTTAAAAATTATTATTATTATAAAGGTTTTTTTATTTTTATACATCTCATTGTGTGAATGGTTTGATTCCTGGGTGTCCAACAATTCAATACAAATAAATCTAACAGTATTATTCCTAATAATTACATTTCATTTTCATTTTTAGTTTTACTAATACATAACTTCTACTATTATCATCCTTCAATTCTAAACCTTCCCATAGTTCTGCCATATGTTGTATCATCTTAATATCTGTTTTTACTATTTTCCTCCTCTTATTTCTACCTCTATTTTAGTCCTTTTCCCCCCCTCTTCCCCTATCATTCTAATATTCAAAGACATGATCCGTCGTTTTTCCTTAGTCAATACTAGCTGTACCCGGCCATGTGTTGCTGTGGCCCAGTCTGGTTAAATGGCCAACCAACTGGTGTACACACAACCACTGTATAACCCCCAACCTACCTACCTACTGTATTTCTTACTCTCTCCCTCTACCTACCTACCTACCTACCTACCTACCTACCTACCTACCTACCTACCTACCTACCTACCTACCTACCTACCTACCTACCTACCTACTGTATTTCTCCCTCTCCCTCTCTATCCCTCTACCTACCTACCTACCTACCTAGAGAGAGAGGAGAGAGAGGCCGCTAACTCGGCAGCGGCCTTGGCGGGGGAGGGAGTTGGCGGCGGCGGCGGAGGAGAGAGAGGCCGCTGAGGAGGCGACCATCGCGGATATGACGCAGACCGCTCCACTGCTCATGCAAGTGATGTGAGCTGAAAAGTGACTGGGTGGGAGGGGCGGAAGGAGCCGGAGGGTGTGGCGGTGTCAGTGTTGCGAGTGGCAAGGTGGGAGGGGCCGAAGGAGCTGGAGGGCGTGGCGGCGCCAGCGTTGCGAGCGGCAAGGTGGGAGGGGTGGAAGGAGACGGGGGAAGTGAGCGAGTGAGGGAAACACACAGAAGAGCTGCAGTTGTACATTTGTGTGGCATATACCTGGCACCGGTGTGCCATCCACGCAATCTGTACGTATCATTGGTGCTGCACTTGTAAGGAACGTTGTGTGAAAATTTGGTGGCGATGGGTGGAGTAGTTTCTGAGATTAGCGGTTTTGAACAAACTCATAGTTAACTTTTTATTTATATAGATTTCAATATGCACTTCTAACATCAATCATGATCTTTCAAACATTTAATGTATATTAATTGCTAATCCCATTTTTACATATTTAATATTTTCCCAACCCTTCAATCCTTATAATTCTGCTATTAATACTCTTGTTTTCATTGAAATATGTTCTTTCTTTGTCTAATCTCATATTACTTAATCCTAGCTTTTCACTGTTAATCACATTTTTGTACATATTTAATAATACCCTTATACAAATTCTGTTTATCTAATTTACAAACTATTTTTCAACCTATATAATTCTAATAATAATATACATTGCATTACTACCTTACTAATATATATTCAAAAATGATTTTTTTCTGATCAGATGGGCGTGGAGTCTACGCGGTACAGAGGCTTCTCCGGAATGCCGGCAAAGCCTTTGATCCTTTAACGCTGGGACGGTCTAAAAATAGACCCAAGTCATCTCGTAGAGATGACAAGAGAAAGGGGAATTCCTGGAGACCCCAGAGATGCTCGCAAAGTCTCTGGAGGTCAGGGAGAAACCCCTGTTTCCCAGCATTTTAGTGCCACCCCCCCCCCCCCGGCGGGTGGATCGAGCGGCTGACTGCCCTGAGAGAACAAAGCAGTTAATCAACATGTCGTTCAGTGAGAGAATCTTTTTCTTTAAAGTTATTACTTCGTAAGAGAACACCCTGAGATGAAAATTTAAGTTAAAATAGAAGTAACCTGAAGTGAAGCAGCGGAATATCTTTATATTGTAAACGCCCTGGTTTCTGGATTTCCTTTTTTTTTTTTTTTAATCAGAAGCCGGTCTGGACTTTCGCTAAAAGTGAATGTGGATTGTCGGCTGGGAGCCTTTTTTCTACTCTGACTAGAAAGAACGGAATGAATTCATTTGCTTAAGTATTAGAGACTATTTTTTTAAGTTACTATCTCTTTTTAATATTTTGCTATCTTGCTTTTAATTCTTAGACTGTCCTTTTTTTTTTGAACTTAAATTCTTTTTTTAATTTTTCAAACCATGACGGCCGGGTTTGTTTAGGGAAATTTTACTGTCCAAGGCCGCAAGGCTGGATTATCAAACATAGTTGCCTACTCAAATACTCCTTGTGGAAATATCAGACTCTGGGTACTTAGCAAGGAGAGTGAATGAGAGGAATTATCAAACGGGAGTTGGAGTGACCTTGGGAGGCTTTTACATCAAGGTAGAAAGAAAGCCTTTTTCTTTTGAAGCTTTTTCTTTGGGATATTTTGGACTATTTGATTTGGCTGTGGCCTGGGACTACCGTGTTTAAAAGGAGATAACATTTATTCCTTTTTTTTAAAATATTTTTTTTATTTATTCTTATAAAAATAAAATCATACAAACATAATTTTAAACATATTGCCGTCACAGCGCGAGAAAGCGATAACATTTAAATAACCAAACTTAACATTACCGTCCTAATAATAGGCCTAATATTTAACACCAACATTTACACTATATACAGCCCATCTAGTTAACCTACCTACTTCATCAATTCTTATTCGTCCTTTAATTTCTGATTGATATTATTTACCAATATCTGATTTAAACATATATTATTGCTTCAGTTGTTATTATTCGGTCATTCCCGTATCCAGTTATACCACCTCTTCCACGAGTTATAGAATTCTGAGTCCTTTTTTCCTTTAATTAATTTTGTTAATCTATCCGATTCTGTGCACTCATTAATTTTGTTTATTACTGCCCTATCCATCGGTATTTGATCACTCTTCCATTCCTGGGCAAATGCCAATCTTGCCGCAATAATTATGTGCAACACCAAAAACCATATCTCCATGTTGATATCTGGGGGTTTAAGTCCTAACAGGAAGGTTTCAGGTTTCAAATCTAATCGATTTTTTTCCAGTATTTAATCGCCATTGGGCAGGTCCACCACTGATGGAAATAGGTCACCTCTCTGTGGCCACATTTCCAGCAATTAGGCATGGTCCCAGGGAACATTCTGGCAAGTCTTGCCAGGGGTAGATGCCACCGATATATCATTTTATATGTATTTTCCTTATACGAGGCTGCCATTGTCAATTTCATATTTTTGAACCAGATTTCTTCCCAACTTTGAAAGTCCAGTGTGCGTCCTATATTCCGTCCCCAAGCAACCATGCAGTCTTTGACCACTTCTTCCCCTACGTCTAATAACAATAGATGTCCGTAACACTTGGAGAGCATCCCTTTCTCTTTTCCAAAAAGAACCATGTCCAGTTCTTGTTTATAGGGATATATCCCTTCAGTCTTTTGATCTTTTTTGTATCTTGAGAATATCTGGGAGTATGGCCACCAGTCGATATGGTATCCTTGCGAGGCTAATGTTTCCCTGGTCTTCAAATTCCCCTGTGGATCTAAGATCTCCTCATATGTCAAGATCTTCTCCCCTCTATATCGTGTTGGGTAGACAAGGGCTTCCTGAGTAGAGATCCAGCATGGCACCTTCAAATATAACTTCCTCCTCAACTTCTCCCAAGAATAACTCAAGGTCCAACGCACAAGATGGTCATTGAAGTGTTTGGGTCGCTCTGAACCGGGCCAAATATAATAGTGCCAACCATACTGTAGGCCCCAGCCTTCAATAGTCAGGAGCCGTGTTCTTCTCAGGGTCATCCATTCTTTAATCCAAATTAATAAAGCTGCCTGATAATAAAGCTGCCAATTGGGGAGGCCAAATCCCCCTCTAATTCTAGGTTCCTGCATCATTTTCAGTTTAATTCTGGGTTTTTTACCTTGCCAAATGAATTTTGAGATGGCTCTATTCATTTCATTAAAGAATTTCTTTTCCAATCTTACAGGGGCTGATTGAAATAGAAATAACCATTTGGGGAGGATACACATTTTAATAACTGCTATTCTCCCCATGAGGGAGAGTTGCAGGTTCTTCCATCTGCCGAAATCTTGGACCATCTGTTTGTAAAGATGAACATAGTTATCTTCCTTTATGGAGCTACATCTCCCTGTCAGCCATATTCCTAAATATTTGATTTTATTTACGATCTTCAGACCCACTAGTTCTTCAAGTTGGTGTTTCTGTCTTAGGGTCATATTTTTGACAAGCATTTTGGTCTTATCTTCGTTAAGAAGCAGACCTGCAACGCTCCCAAATTCCCTAATTAGTTCTTACAAATGCGGTCCTGATTCCCTTGGTTCCTCTAGAATAAAGGCCAGATCATCAGCATAGGCTTGCACCTTAACCTCCTCCCGTCTAATCCTCAGTCCCTTTATCTCGTTTTTCCGTCTTACTTCTCTCAGTAGAGGTTCCAAAGTCAAGACAAATAAGAGCGGGGATAAGGGGCAACCCTGTTTTGTACCTCTATGTATCTCGATCTTCCCTGTTTGGTCTCCCTCAATCAATACCCTTGCTGTTTGCTTTTGATATATGGCCTGAATTGCCCCTATGAATTTTGTGCCAAAATCCATATAATCCATCTGGGATATCATAAAGTCCCAGGAGACCCGATCAAATGCCTTTTGGGCGTCAACAAAAACTACGGCCATCTGTTTATCCGGGCAGGCCTCAAAATATTCCAGGGTATTCATAATCATCCCCAAATTATCCCGTAGGTGTCGGTTGGGGAGGAAGCCATTCTGGTCTGAGTGTATAAAGGTATTAAGAAAGCAGGTAAGTCTTGCTGCTAACACTGCCGCAAAAATTTTATAATCAGAGTTTAGCAGCGAAATTGGCCTATAATTTCTAATAAGTGACAAGTCAGTCCCTTCCTTGGGAATAATGGAAATAAATGCTTCAGACCACGATGCTGGAATCTGGGTATCCCTCATCACTCTGTTATACAACTCTGTCATATATTTACCCAGTACCCCAAACATCGCCTTATATAGTTCAACCGGTAGCCCATCTGTACCCGGGGTCTTCCCATTGGCTTGTTTCATCATGGCTGCTTCTACTTCCCCTTCCGTTATATCAGCGTTAAGAAGTTGCTTCATAGATTCAGGGACTTGTGGTAGGTCAGATTTAATCAAAAACTGTCTGATTCCTTGTGTCTCTTCTCCCCCTTTCTCATACAGTTTGGTAAAAAATTCTTGTGCCACTTTCTTTTTCCCTTCCTTAGTAGTATGGAAGTTTCCATCCAAATCCTTCAACCCCTCTATCCTACGTTGTTCGCCTTCCTTCCTTAGGCGGTATGAGAGCCATCTGCCTGGCTTATTGGCATTCTCAAAATAATGTTGTTTAGACCATTTAATCTTAGAGGCTAACTCTTCTTTATCTAGCAAGCTAATCTGGTGTTGCCAGAACGTCCTTTCCTCGACCAGGTGTTCCTGCTCTTGCCCTTCCTGCATTCTCCGCTCAACTCTACTCAGATTATTCAGGAGTTCTTTCCGTTGTGTTCTTTTAATTTTGCGACAGTTAGCGCTGTATTTAATCAATAAACCCCTCATAACTGCCTTAGCAGTGTCCCAAGTATTATAAATGGATGTGTCTTCGGTTTTATTCTCTTGGATAAAAAAACTCATCTCTTTTTTAAAAGACCCCATAAAGTCTTCATCTTGCAAAGCCCCCACCCACATTCTCCATCTAGTTTGCCTGTATCCAGGGATCTTCCATGTCAGCCTTATAGGACATTTATTCTTCTATTGTTCTTTTTTTCTTTTTTTTTGTGTGTTTCTCTTTTTCCTTCTTTTACCAGCTTTACCACTTTTGGCCAAAGATTGTAACCTTTGAACTATACGTACAGTTGTTTTTTGTCCTTTTAATTTTTATTTTATTTTTTCTTTGGATCTTACACTGTGGAACTACCTGGATTTTTTTTTTAAAAGTTTTTCATTCCTTTTTTCCTTTTTCTTCTTTTTTAGGTTCTACCCTCGTTTTTCTTTTGTTTCCCTTTTTTTCCTTTCTCTCTCCCCTTCTCTCCTCTTACTTTCCCTTTCTTTCATTGCTTTCTTTCTTAGTCCATATTTACCCCCTCTACCTCCTCTATAATAGCCAATTTTCTATTAGACTAAAGTACAGCTTAAAAGAAAAAGAATAAAATCTGGAACATGAGTAGGAAGGCGACACTGGCTGGCTCAGCAACAACGACTTCAATGCCCTCGCCGGCAGGAGGGCAAAGGACAATACAGGCAATGCTCCACCAAGAAAAACAAGAAAAGGAGAAAGGTACAACACTTGAGTTGCTCCTGCAAGAAGTACGGATGGGGGCGGGGGGGGGGGGAAGCACGGATCGAAAACTAGAAAGCACAGAGCGAAAATTAGATACACTGGTAAAGAAATCTGAAGACATGGAAAAAAAATAGAGACTATAGAAAACAAAACGGTCTTGACAGAAGGAAAAATGGAAATAATGTAGCAGTGGATGATGAAAAAGGAGGGATCTATGAAAAAACAGGAGGAAGCCATACGTAAGATGAAAGAAAGATTTGAAGAAAGAGATAAAAAAGATGAAGATTTCAATTCCAGATTGAGTGATGTGGAAAAAGAAAGCACTGGAATAGGATGGGAGATGGACCAAGCTGAATACTTCCTAAGATTTCAAAATATAATAGAAGAAAAGGGAGAGAATATACTTTCAATAATACCTGAAATTTTGGCTGAGACTTTGGAGATGCCCCAAGACCTGGTGAGAGATGGTATAGATGATGCCTTTCGAGTAAATACAAGATATGCGACTAGAAATGCATTCCCAAGAGAAGTACATGTAAGGTTTACCAAAAAAGTACTGAGATTTCAAATACTGCAGAAAATAAGAGATAGAAAACTTGAATACAGAGGAAAGGAAATTATGGTTTTAAAACAAATCCCATCATAGAAGAAGAGGCTCTAGGAGGGGCAAAAGCTAGAGAACAGAGAGAAATAAGATCAACCAAAGCTATAAACCCTTTATATAAAACATAAACATGGAAGAAAACACAATGCTTACAGTTAATATAAATGGACTTAATTCCCCAATTAAAAGAAGGAAAATATTTCATAAATTGGAAAAGTTAAGATCACATGTAATTTGTCTACAAGAAGTACACATTCCAAGAAAAGATGCACATTTGTTAACCCAACCAAAACTTGGGAAAATCTTTACCTCATTGGCAGACTGTAAGAAAAGGGGAGTGTTTTTTTATATTAAAGACAAAATACCGACGAAACAAATCTATGCAGATGAAGATGGAAGAAATTTGATGGTGGAAATTATGGATAACAACAAAAAATACTTTTGATTGCAATCTATGCACCTAATCAAAAACAAGATGAATTCTACAGAAAACTCCACGAGAAAATTGTGGACTTAGAATATGCTGACATCTGCATGATGGATTTTAATGGAATTACAAACCAGAGTATAGACTATAAAACATGTAAGACAGCAAAAATCAACAGGAAAACACTGCCAAAGTCCTTTTTTAGAATGATAGAGGAAGTGAACTTAAAAGATATCTGGAGAGAAAGAAACCCCAGCAAAAAACAATACACCTATTACTCCAATAGGCATTTATCACTTTCAAGATTTGATATGATTTGGCTCTCCTCGGACCTAAGTGGTCTAGTACAAGAAGTGGAAATAGAAACCAGTACCTGGGCAGACCACAACCCAATGACAATTAATTGGAGCGGGCAAAGAATTAGATCTAGAGGGATGCTAAACAACACAATATTGAAAGAAAAGGACTTTGTATTCAAAATGAAAAAAGAATTGGATTATTTTTTCAAAGAAAAGAAAAAAGAAAATACATCTACCCAGAACCTGTGGGACGCAATGAAGGCAGTTGCCAGAGGTTTGATAATAGACTATACAAGAAGAAGAAATATAGAGAAACGTTATATAGGTAAAGGCCTAGAGAATGAATATAAGACATTGGAAAAAGAGTTACAGAAACTCCCACAAAGAAAAGATATTAGAATGAAAATGGATACAATTAAACATAAAATGGACTTATTGGAAAAGGAGGAACTGGCACGAAAGATTAGAGCCACAAAACAGAATTATTTTGAAAATGCAAATAAGCCAGGCAGGTGGTTGGCATACAAACTGAAGAAGGAGAGAGAAATGAGGAAGATTCAACACTTAAAAGATGAACAAGGACAAACACACTATATAAATAAAGAAAAAAAGAAAATTATTCAAGATTACTATACTAAGTTGTATGAACAAGAAAATATACCAGAGCAAGATGTTAAGCAATATTTACAGGAGGCCAAACTTCCTACTATACCTGATGATATTAGAATGACATTAGATGGTAAGATAACGATGATGGAATTAACAAAAGCTATCAAAAAACAAAATAATGGGAAGGCCCCGGGGCCAGATGGTCTACCAGTGGAGTTTTATAAAACCTTGGATGAAATACTATCCCTCCCTTTACTTGAAGTGATGAATGAAGTTATGACTGGAAGTAAAATGCCAAACTCCTGGTCAGAAGCATATGTTTCATTGATACCAAAGGAAGAAACTGACCTTACTCAAATTAAGAATTATAGAACAATTTCTTTATTATTTTATTTTTTATTTTATTTTTCAAATGTATATACCGCCCTATTCTCCGTGGTAGGACTCAGAGCAGTGCACAGAAAAAGTAAAAACCACAACACATACATATAATATAAAATGGAATTAAAGAATAAAATCTGTGCTAAGAAAAATTAAGACCACTAAAATATTAACTTTAAAATTAAACCCTTAATCTATGCCAGGCCGGCCAGATGGAAAAAATGCGCTTTAAGCATCCGACAGAATTATGTCAGTAATGGTGCGAAGATCGGGGGGCAGGTCGTTCCAGAGGGCCGGACCCGCCACAGAGAAGGCCCTTCCCCTGGGAGTCGCCAACCAGCATTGACCGGCAGACGGCACCCTGAGGAGGCCCTCCCTGTGGGAGCGGACAGGTCGAAGGGAGGTGTATGGTAGGAGGCGGTCTCGCAAGTAGCCAGGACCCGTGCCATGGAGCGCTTTGAAGATGGTAATTAACACCTTGAAGCGTACCCGGAAGACCACAGGCAGCCAGTGCAGCTCGCGCAGGAGAGGTGTTACCCGGGAGTACCGTGAGACTCCCAAAATCCCTTGCGCGGCCGCATTCTGCATCAGCTGAAGTCTCCGGGTGCATCTCAAGGGGAGCCCCATGTAGAGAGCATTGCAGTAGTCCAGGCGGGACATAATGAGGGCTTGAGTGACCGTGCGTAGGGCGTCCCGATCTAGAAAGGGGCGCAACTGGCGTATCAGGTAAACCTGATAAAAAGCCCCCCTGGCCACAGCTGTCACATGGTCATCCAGGGACAGCCGTGAATCCAGGAGGACGCCCAACTTGCAGGCCCTTTCCGCGGGGGCTAATGACTCGCCCCCGATAGCCAGAGATGGAACTAACTGGCTATATCGGGATGCCGGAAACCACAGCCACTCGGTCTTGGACGGGTTGAGCTGAAGCTTGTTCCTCCCCATCCAGACCCGTACGGCCTCCAGACACTGGGACATCACTTCAACGGCATCGTTGGGGTGGTTAGGGGTAGAGATGTACAACTGAGTATCATCAGCGTACTGATGGTACTCTACCCTGAAACCACGGATGATCTCGCCCAGCGGCTTCATATAGGTGTTGAACAGGAGGGGTGAGAGAACCGACCCCTGAGGCACCCCACATGTGAGGGGCCTCGAAGTCGACCTCTGCCCTCCTGTCAACACAAAGTGCGAGCGGTCAGAGAGGTAGGAAGAGAACCACCGCAATATGGTGCCTCTCAAATAGCTTATAATTAAATTCAGATTATAAACTATTTGCATCAATACTCGCAGAAAGACTTAAAAATATCTAAATAGGTTTATTCATCCTGATCAAAATGGTTTTCTACCAAAGAGACAAATTAAAGATAATACAGTATAAGAATAATCTCGAATACTCTGGAATATTATGAAGCACATCCTGAAAAACAAATGGCCTTGATGTTTCTTGATGCACAGAAAGCATTTGATAATGTGAATTGGCAATTTATGTTTCAACAATTAGAACAAATGAATTTTGGCAAAAACTTTATACATGCTATACATACTATATACCACAAACAAACTGCCAAGATAATTATTAATGGAGAACTTACTGATCACATTGAAATAAAAAGAGGCACAAGACAAGGTTGCCCACTATCACCTTTACTTTTTGTGTTAACATTAGAAGTTCTGAATAGAAAGATTAGAGAAGATGAAGAAATAAAGGGAATGACAATCAAAACAGAATATAAATTGCAAGCGTTTGCAGATGATTTAGTTTTCATTCTTGAGGAACCATTTGAAACCGCACCTAAATTGATAGAAAGAATTGAGGATTATGGAAAAGTAGCAGGTTTGAAAATAAATAAAGACAAAACTAAAATATTGACAAAGAATATATTAGCAAGACAGAAAGAGGAATTAGCGGAAATCTTGAAAATTCAAGTCACGAATAGGGTTAAATATTTAGGGATTTATTTGACAGCTAGATGTAGTACACTTAAAGAGGATAATTACCTTAGATTGACGCAACAAATAGTAACAGATTTAATGCAATGGGAAATCTACAACTATCACTGATAGGGAGAATAGCTACAATAAAAATGAATATTTTGCCAAAAGTCCTATATCTGTTTCAGACAATCCCAATTAGATTGGGCAAGGACTACTTTGAAGATTTGAATAAAATGGTTTCAAAATTTATATGGCAGGGGAAAAGAGCAAGAATAAAGCTCAAAATTTTGCAAGATGCCAAAATGAGAGGTGGTATGGGACTACCTGATTGGGAATTATATTATCAGGCAGCAAACCTGATGTGGATCAAGGATTGGATAACGTTAAGAAACACTAGGCTTTTAGACTTAGAGGGACATGACATGCTGTTGGGTTGGCACACATTTTTGTGGTACAAAGGAACTAAGGAGCATGGTCACTTTAGAAGACATTATATAAGAGAGTCCTTGTTTTTAAACTGGGAAAAGGTGAAAAGGTTACACTACCTTAAAATTCCAGTCTGGATATCAACTATTGAAGCGTTTTCATATGCAATAATATATAAAAAGGAACAAACAATTAGATATGCTGAGTTATTAAATACAGAGGGTGATCTCAAATCTATTCAGGACCTAAAACAGGAAGGAATAGAAATGAATTGGTATACCTATATGCAAATACATTCTAGACATAAGAAAGATCAAAAAAAGGAAGGTGTCTATGATAAAATGACGGAACTAGATAAAATTCTAACAGGCGTTGATGAAAAAGTAATTAAAATGCTTTATGCTTATTTATTAGAGTTTAAGCTTCAGGAAGAACAAGTAAAAGAAACTATGATAACTTGGGGGGAAATTTTGGGCATGGGATTGAGTTAGATAAGTGGCAAAAATTGTGGACGCAAAATTATAAAATGACAATGTCAACTGCTTATAAAGAGAACACAGACCACCGGCTGTGAGTCCCTCTGCGTGAAGTGGGGCCTAGGGAGGCAGTTGGGCGTGCTGATTGTATACCTGGCTCCCCGCTATGTAACAGCAGCCCTGCCCGAGCTCCTTGAGATGATCGCCGCGATGGCGGTTGAGACCCCCAGACTGGTTGTCATGGGGGACTTTAACCTGCCATCGGTGGGCGAATCATCAGAGGCAGCTCGGGAGTTCATGGCCTCCATGACGGCCATGGACCTGACCCAAGTAATTCGGGGCCCCACGCACGAGGGAGGACACACGCTGGACCTAATCTTTGTCTTCTCCTGCTCGACTTTCCAATCGCTACACCCCACCGCGGGGAGGCGGAACCTGAGTCACCTATATGGTTCCGCCCCAGGCGCCTGATGGACCCAGATAGGTTCCAGACGGCGCTTGGGCCATTTCCTGTGTCCTTGACCCGCGCCCCGATGGAGGACCTCGTGGCCGCATGGAATACTGCGGCCGCGGGGGCTTTGGATCGGGTCGCGCCCTTGCGGCCTCTCTTGCGGCGACGAATCACCCAGGCTCCTTGGTTCACCGAGGAGCTGAGGGTGATGAAGCGCCACAAGAGGAGAGGAGATGGAGATCCACACGGCCTGAATCTGACCGAACACAGGTGAGAGCCCATTTACGGACTTACCTTGTGGCGCTGAGAGTGGCTAAACGTCATCATTCTGCCACTCTCATCGCATCCGCAGATAACCGCCCTGCCGCCCTGTTTAGGGTGACCCGCTCCCTCCTTCAACAGAGGGTGCAGGAGGCCCCTTTACAGGGTAGAGCAGAGGAATTGGGACTTATCTGCAGGATAAAATCGCTCAGATTCGGAGCGAGTTAGCCTCCATCGAAAGTGGCCCAGTGGGATGCCCCGAGGCAGATCTTGAGACAGTTTTGTGGGAAGAGTTTGACTCTGTTACTTCCGAACATATGGACAGGTTACGTGGGCGACTGCGAGCTACCACATGTTTATTGGACCCGTGTCCCTCCTGGCTTGTACTGGCATCCTGGGAGGTTACACGAGGCTGGCTCCAGGAGGTGGTCAACGCTTCCTTGAGTGAGGGGTTCTTGCCTGCCTCCCTTAAAGAGGCGATGGTGAGACCCCTCCTGAAGAAGCCCTCTCTGGACCCAGCATTGTTGGTTAATTACCGTCCGGTCTCCAACCTTCACTTTCTGGCGAAGGTTGTAGAGAGTGTGGTGGCACAACAGTTCCCCCGCCATCTGGAGGAAATTGATTATCTGGACCCAGTCCGGCTTCCGGCATGGACACAGCACCGAGACGGCATTGGTCGCGTTGGTGGATGATCTCTGGAGGGCCAGAGATGGGGGCTGTTCCTCCATCCTGGTCCTATTAGACCTCTCGGCGGCTTTCGATACCATCGACCATGGTATCCTATTGCATCGGCTGGAGGGGTTGGGGGTGAGGGGCACCGTGTTGCGGTGGTTCTCCTCCTACCTCTCCGGTCGATCGCAATTTGTGTTGGCAGGAGGGCAGAGGTCAAACTCTAGACCCCTCACTTGTGGGGTGCCTCAGGTGTCGGTCCTCTCACCACTCCTGTTCAACACATATATGAAGCCGCTGGGTGAGATCATCCGTGGTTTTGGGGTAGAGTACCATCTCTACGCTGATGATACGCAGCTGTATATATCTACCCCAAACCACCCCAACGATGCCGTAGAGGTGATGTGCCAGTGCCTGGAAGCCGTGTGGGCCTGGATGGGAAGTAACAGACTCAGACTCAACCCGTCCAAGACTGAGTGGCTGTGGTTTCCGGCATCCCGGTACAACCAGTTGACTCCATCACTGGCCATAGGGGGCGAACATCTAACCCCTGTGGATGGGGCACGCAACTTGGGCGTCCTCCTTGATACACGGCTGTCCATGGAAGATCAAGTAGAGAAACGGAGGAGGGGGAAGGGGGGGTCGCTTCCACTGAGGTATTTCCCATCACTTCGGTCTTGGGGAGGGGCAGGGGCGGTGGGAGACGGGATGGACATCGGTTGGAGGACCGTGGCCGCTGGTTACAACAGAGGGTGCAGGAGGCCCCTTTACAGGGTAGAGCAGAGGAATTGGGACTTATCTGCAGGATAAAATCGCTCAGATTCGGAGCGAGTTAGCCTCCATCGAAAGTGGCCCAGTGGGATGCCCCGAGGCAGATCTTGAGACAGTTTTGTGGGAAGAGTTTGACTCTGTTACTTCCGAACATATGGACAGGTTACGTGGGCGACTGCGAGCTACCACATGTTTATTGGACCCGTGTCCCTCCTGGCTTGTACTGGCATCCTGGGAGGTTACACGAGGCTGGCTCCAGGAGGTGGTCAACGCTTCCTTGAGTGAGGGGTTCTTGCCTGCCTCCCTTAAAGAGGCGATGGTGAGACCCCTCCTGAAGAAGCCCTC
This sequence comes from Rhabdophis nuchalis, assembly GCA_039707465.1. NCBI lineage: Eukaryota > Metazoa > Chordata > Lepidosauria > Squamata > Natricidae > Rhabdophis > Rhabdophis nuchalis. The sequence continues at coordinate 29,226,527 of CM077650.1, forward strand.
TCTGGACCCAGCATTGTTGGTTAATTACCGTCCGGTCTCCAACCTTCACTTTCTGGCGAAGGTTGTAGAGAGTGTGGTGGCACAACAGTTCCCCCGCCATCTGGAGGAAATTGATTATCTGGACCCAGTCCGGCTTCCGGCATGGACACAGCACCGAGACGGCATTGGTCGCGTTGGTGGATGATCTCTGGAGGGCCAGAGATGGGGGCTGTTCCTCCATCCTGGTCCTATTAGACCTCTCGGCGGCTTTCGATACCATCGACCATGGTATCCTATTGCATCGGCTGGAGGGGTTGGGGGTGAGGGGCACCGTGTTGCGGTGGTTCTCCTCCTACCTCTCCGGTCGATCGCAATTTGTGTTGGCAGGAGGGCAGAGGTCAAACTCTAGACCCCTCACTTGTGGGGTGCCTCAGGTGTCGGTCCTCTCACCACTCCTGTTCAACACATATATGAAGCCGCTGGGTGAGATCATCCGTGGTTTTGGGGTAGAGTACCATCTCTACGCTGATGATACGCAGCTGTATATATCTACCCCAAACCACCCCAACGATGCCGTAGAGGTGATGTGCCAGTGCCTGGAAGCCGTGTGGGCCTGGATGGGAAGTAACAGACTCAGACTCAACCCGTCCAAGACTGAGTGGCTGTGGTTTCCGGCATCCCGGTACAACCAGTTGACTCCATCACTGGCCATAGGGGGCGAACATCTAACCCCTGTGGATGGGGCACGCAACTTGGGCGTCCTCCTTGATACACGGCTGTCCATGGAAGATCAAGTAGAGAAACGGAGGAGGGGGAAGGGGGGGTCGCTTCCACTGAGGTATTTCCCATCACTTCGGTCTTGGGGAGGGGCAGGGGCGGTGGGAGACGGGATGGACATCGGTTGGAGGACCGTGGCCGCTGGTTACAGGCGGTCACGCGCTCCGACCCCCCATGCTCCCATCGCAGACTAGGTGGGCAAGAACCACAGACCCGGGGCCCTAGGCTGATGCTATGCAACGCCAGGTCCGTGGTACAAAAAGCCTCCCTCATCCATGACCTTGTGTCAGAGGGGGACCCGGACCTGGTGGGTATCACAGCAACCTGGTTGGGCCACGAGGGAGGACTACCCCTCGTGGAAATGCGCCCACCAGGATACCGAGCCTTCCATCAGCCTAGGGCCCTAGGGAGGGGTGGGGGGGGGTGGCGATTATGGTTAGGGAAGGTCTTGAGCCGAAGGAGACCACGATCCCTCAGACGACCGGGTGTGAGTCCCTCCTCGTGAAGTGGGGCCTAGGGAGGCAGTTGGGCGTGGTAGTTGTATACCTGGCTCCTCACTATGCAACAACAGCCCTGCCCGAGCTCCTAGAGGTGATAGCCGAGGCGGCGGTTGAGACCCCCAGACTTCTGGTCATGGGGGACTTCAACCTGCCGTCGGTAGGCGAGACCTCTGGTGCAGCTAGGGAGTTCATGGCTTCCATGACAGCCATGGACCTGACCCAAGTAGTTTTAGGCCCTACTCACGAGGGTGGACACACCCTGGATCTCATCTTCGTCTCGGGACAGTGGAGTCATGATCTGGGAATAGGGGATCTAGTCATCACACCCCTGTCATGGACAGATCACGCTCTCCTTCGGCTGGACTTTCCGATCGCCAAACCTCACAGCGGGGAGGCGGAGCCTGATATTCCTATATGGTTCCGCCCCAGGCTCCGGATGGACCCGGTAAAGTTCCAGAGGGAGCTTGGGCCAATTCCTGTGGACTTGCCCCGCGACTCGACTGAGGACCTAGTGGCCGCATGGTTAAGTGCGGCCACGGGGGCCTTGGACCGAGTCGCGCCCTTGCGGCCTCTATTGCGGCGATGAATCACCCAGGCTCCTTGGTTTACTGAGGAGCTGAGGGAGATGAAGCACCACAAGAGACGCCTAGAGAGCAGATGGAGATCTTCTCACTCCGAAGCCGACCGAACACTAGTGAGAGACCATATTAGGACTTACTTAGTGGCGATAAGGGTGGCCAAACGCGAGTATTGTGCCACCCTCATTGCATCCGCAGATAACCGCCCTGCCGCCCTGTTTGGGGTGACCCGCTCCCTCCTTCATCAGAGGCCGCGGGAAGCCCCTTTGCAGGGTCGCGCAGAGGAATTTGCGATTTATCTGCAGGAGAAAATCACTCAGATTCGGAATGAGCTACCCTCCATCGACAGTGGTCCAGTCGAGCGGTCCGAGGCTGTTCTTGAGACACCATCTTGGGAGGAGTTTGACTTTGTTACTACCGAGCATATGGACAAGTTGTCAAAGAGACTTAGGGCTACCACATGTTTATTGGACCCGTGTCCCTCCTGGCTTGTACTGGCATCCTGGGAGACGACACGAGGCTGGCTGCAGGGCATTGTCAACGCATCTTTGAGTGAGGGGTCCTTGCCTGCCGTCTTGAAAGAGGCGGTAGTAAGGCCCCTCCTCAAGAAGCCGTCCCTGGATCCAGCATTATTAGAGAACTATCTAATAACTATCGTCCCGTCTCCAACCTTCACTTTTTTTTTTTTATATTGAAAAAGTTTTATTGGTTTTATCGGCAGCACATATACTAAAATTGGAACGAAAAAGTTTTATTGGTTTTACAGTTTTTCAATAGGGTAGGGTAAGGGATACAAAGAAATTTTGAGAGCATTCACGTCAAAGTCGTCGGCCCTTCCGGGACATCAAAATAAATCATTAACAAAAAATTTTTTTCATACACTACAAAGTGGAAGCAAGTACATATTTCTAAGTTCTCCGTTCTATGCTGTCAGTCATTTACAAAAATCCAGATACACATGTTATACAATATTACTCAAAAAATCAAGGCAAAGTTATTTTTTAGATCTAAGTCTCTTGGCAATTGTATCTTCTATCTCTCCTTCCAGGCCCCCAGCGGGCGGGGCCGTGGCCCCCCCTGCCCCCCCTGGATCTTCCCCCAGGACAGAGGAATGTTTTTTAAGAAAGGCTTCCGCCTCAGCAACTGTTTTAATCCTCACTCTTCCTCCTTCCCAGAACACCAGCATCCCTTCGGGCGTCACCCACCTGAACCAGATCCCGTGATCAAACAATTTTTTGGACAAGAAGGAAAATTTCCTTCTTGCTTCTCTAATCTTTCTTGGGATCTGCTTCAGGATGGCAACCTCCTTTTGTTGGTAAATTAACGGACCTCCTCTTTGCACTTTCAAGATTTCCTCTCTGGTTGACCTTCTAACAAATTTAACATGTATCTCTCTGGGTACTTCATTTATCCTGGCATATGCAGAGTTAATTCTGTAGGCTAGGTCAATGTCCCCCCTGATCTCATCCTTAGGTTTATGTAAATAGTCTGCTATAATTGTGCTCATGAGTTCAGGGAGACATTCACCAGATTCCTCAGAAACATTCTGAAATCTCAAAAAATATGTCATCCTTTCCATATCAATCCTAGACACATGCCCATTTATTTCCACAACCTCATTAGTAACATTTTAAATCTCTCCTTTAGCCCCCACCTGCCCCCCTTCCAACTCTTCATTCTTCTGTGTGTTCTCCAGCATTTGTTTCCGTGTGTCCAATAGCTCCTTTTTAAAGTTGATATTTTCTTCTCTCTGGGCCTTAATTTCTTGTACCAAAGTTTGTATAACAGATTCAAGAGAAGCCATCCTTAATTCCAAGCTTGCCAGTGCTGATTCTTGTGCCATGATTAGCTGTTAAAGTCAATGCCACTAAAATGGCGTTTTTTGGGTGGGGCTGTTGAGGCAAATCAGGAGCCAAAAGTTCAAATCAGGATTGTAAAGTTCAGGAACCAAGAGAGAAACAGTTTTCCAGATCAATAATTATAATAACGAAGGCACTCCAGAAAAGAGATCACAAATCCAAAAAAAAAAATTCTTCTTTAGTAACAAGAGGAAGTCCAAATCACAAAGAGACGCTGGGAATTGTTCATAAGTAAAATAGTCATTCAGGGACAAAGAGAAGCCATCTTCCACCGCCCAAGCTCAAAGCCAGAAGGAGAGAGTGGTAAAAAAATTGTTTCAAGCCAGCCAGACCTAGAAACTTTGTTGCAAGGCAAACCGCAGATCACTTTCCCTTGTTGCAAACAATCCGGATTGAAGATATCCGCTTCCTCGCAGCGAGGAGCCATTTTCCAGTGCCGCTTTAAATCCGAGGGGGGGTTTAACAAGCAAGCACCCCCCTCCAAGTTCTTTCAGCCAGGCTGACAGCAAGGAAAAAAAAGTTTTAAATCACTCACTCTCCCCCTCGCAGCCGAAGCCCCGGGAAGCCTTCCGACTCAGCCGATCAGCTCTCTCCATGTTCGTGAGCGATGCCGTCTTCCTTTGGCGAAGGGAAAACCCCCCGCAGCATGTCCTCCTCCACCTGAGCCGAAGACAAGGGTCGCTTCCCCACTGCCGTGGGGGGGAGCAACCCAGGCAAGCCGGCCCTACGGGAGACCCCCAAAAACGGGGCGTCTTGCCCCCGTGGGGGGGCAGGAAAAGAAACAAAGCGGCGAGCGAGCCCTAGGCTCGCTCGTCGCCGCTGGAGCCGGAACCGGAAGTCACCAACCTTCACTTTTTAGTGAAGGTTGTAGAGAGTGTGGTGGCTCAACAGTTTCCGCGACACTTGGAGGAAGTTGATTATCTAGACCCACGCCAGTCCGGCTTCTGACCCGGTCACAGCACCGAGACGGCATTGGTCGCGTTGGTTGATGATCTCTGGAAGGCGCGGGATAGAGGGTATTCCTCTATCCTAGTCCTATTAGACCTCTCAGCGGCTTTTGATACCATCGACCATGGTATCCTATTGCGCCGACTGGGGGGGTTGGGGCTGGGAGGCACCGTTCTGTGGTGGTTCTCGTCCTACCTCTCTGGTCGGTCGCAATATGTGTTGACGGGAGGGCAGAGGTCGACCTCGAGGCCCCTCGTATGTTCCTCAGGGGTCGGTCCTCTCGCCCCTCCTTTTCAACACATATATGAAGCCGCTGGGTGAGATCATCCGTGGTTTTGGGGTGGAGTACCATCTGTACGCTGATGACACTCAGTTGTACATATCCACCCCAGACCACCCCAACGATGCCGTCGAAGTGCTGTCCCGGTGTTTGGAGGCCGTGCAGATCTGGATGGGTGGTAACAAACTCAAGCTCAACCCTGCCAAGACTGAGTGGCTGTGGTTTCCGGCACCCCGGTTCAGCCAGATTACTCCAACTCTGGCCATTGGGGGCGAAACATTGGCCCCCGTGGAGAGGGCGCGCAATTTGGGTGTCCTCCTGGATCCCCGGCTGTCCATGGAAGACCATGTGGCGGCCGTGGCCAGGGGGGCGTTTCATCAGGTACGCCTGATGCGCCAATTGCACCCCTTACTGGACCGGGCTGCCCTCCGCACAGTCACTCAAGCTCTCGTGACATCCCGACTCGACTACTGTAATGCTCTCTACATGGGGCTTCCCTTGAGGTGCACCCGAAAGCTACAGTTAGTCCAAAACGCAGCCGCGCGTGTGATTACGGGAGCCACTAGATGCTCCCACATAACACCGAACCTGCGCGAGCTGCATTGGCTTCCTGTGGTCTTTCGGGTGCGCTTCAAGGTCTTGACGACCATCTTTAAAGCGCTCCATGGCTCGGGGCCTAGTTATTTGCGAGACCGCCTCTTGCCTCATACATCCCTTAGACCGATACGCTCCCACAGAGAGGGCCTCCTCAGGGTGCCTTCGGCCGGACAATGCCGACTGGCGATACCCAGGGGAAGAGCCTTCTCTGTGGCGGGCCCAGCCCTTTGGAACGACCTGGCCCCCGAATTACGCACCATCACCGACCTCCGCCTCTTCCGCCAATGTCTAAAGACATACTTATTCCAACAAGTCGGCCTCGCCTAACCTCCCATGGGGACTTTTAGATAGTTTTAAATTGGGTATTTTTAAATTGGGTTTTTAGCATAGCATAAGATGGTTTAATTTATATTTTAAATTGTGTATTTATTTTGTATTTTGTATGTTTTTTAAATTTCCTGTGCGCCGCCCTGGGTCCTCTGCGGAGAAGGGCGGGATATAAATGTAAATAAAATAAATAAAAAAATAAACCTTGAAGCGCACCCGAAAGACGACAGGCAGCCAATGCAGCTCGCGCAGGAGCGGTGTTACATGGGAAAACCTAGAGGTTCCCATAACAGCCCGCGCGGCTGCATTCTGGACAAGCTGAAGCCTTCGGGTGCACCTCAAGGGGAGCCCCATGTAGAGAGCATTGCAGTAGTCCAGTCGGGATGTCAAGAGGGCATGAGTGACTGTGCAGAGGGCACCCCGATTCAATAGGGGACACAACTGGCGGACCAGGCGAACCTGGTAAAACGCCCTCCTGGCCACGGCCGTCACTTGATCTTCCAGCCGTGTATCAAGGAGGACGCCCAAGTTGCGTGCCCCATCCACAGGGGTTAGATGTTCATCCCCTATGGCCAGTGATGGAGTCAACTGGTTGTACCGGGATGCCGGAAACCACAGCCACTCGGTCTTGGATGGGTTGAGTCTGAGTCTGTTCTTTCCCATCCAGGCCCGCACGGCTTCCAGGCACTGGCACATCACCTCTACGGCATCGTTGGGGTGGTTTGGGGTAGATATATACAGCTGTGTATCATCAGCGTAGAGGTGGTACTCTACCCCAAAACCACGGATGATCTCACCCAGCGGCTTCATATATGTGTTGAACAGGAGTGGCGAGAGGACCGACACCTGAGGCACCCCACAAGTGAGGGGTCTAGAGTTTGACCTCTGCCCTCGTGCCAACACAAATTGCGATCGACCGGAGAGGTAGGAGGAGAACCACCGCAACACGTTGCCCCTCACCCCCAACCCCTCCAGCCGATGCAATAGGATACCATGGTCGATGGTATCAAAGGCCGCTGAGAGGTCTAATAGGACCAGGATGGAGGAACAACCCCCATCTCTGGCCCTCCAGAGATCATCCACCAACGCGACCAATGCCGTCTCGGTGCTGTGTCCATGCCGGAAGCCGGACTGGGTCCAGATAATCAATTTCCTCCAGATGGCGGGGGAACTGTTGTGCCACCACACTCTCTACAACCTTCGCCAGAAAGTGAAGGTTGGAGACCGGACGGTAATTTACCAATAATGCTGGGTCCAGAGAGGGCTTCTTGAGGAGGGGTCTCACCACCGCCTCTTTAAGGGAGGCCGGCAAGAACCCCTCACTCAGGGAAGCGTTGACCACCTCCTGGAGCCAGCCTCGTGTAACCTCCCAGGATGCCAGTACAAGCCAGGAGGGACACGGGTCCAATAAACATGTGGTAGCTCGCAGTCGCCCACGTAACCTGTCCATATCTTCGGAAGTAACAGAGTCAAACTCTTCCCACAAAACTGTCTCAAGAGCTGCCTCGGGGCATCCCACTGGACCACTTTCGATGGAGGCCAACTCGCTCCGAATCTGAGCGATTTTATCCTGCAGATATTCCCCAAATTCCTCTGCTCTACCCTGCAAAGGGGCTTCCCGCGCCCTCTGTTGAAGGAGGGAGCGGGTCACCCTAAACAGGGCGGCAGGGCGGTTATCTGCGGATGCGATGAGGGTGGTGCAATGATGACGTTTGGCCACTCTCAACGCCACAAGGTAAGTCCGTAAGTGGGCTCTCACCTGTGTTCTGTCAGATTCAGACCGTGTGGATCTCCACCTCCTCTCTAGTTGTCTCTTGTGGCGCTTCATCTCCCTCAGTTCCTCGGTAAACCAAGGAGCCTGGGTGACTCGTCGCCGCAAGAGAGGCCGCAAGGGCGCGACCCGATCCAAGGCCCCCGTGGCCGCGATATTCCCCGCGGCCACCAGGTCCTCTGTCGGGGCGCGGGTCAAGGACACAGGACTTGCCCTGAGGCTAAAAGTTATTGGACTATAATCCACATATGGCTGGAGAAAATGACACACAAACACGTAGATTTTAAACCTGAACTTTTTTTACTTGGAATCACACCAGAAACATTTGATAAAAATCTGAAATATTTGATTGTGAATGTCTTAACAGCAGCTAGAATTGTATTTGCAAAAAACTGGAGAAATGAGAAATTACCTTCTCAAGAGGAAATTATCCGTAAGATTATGGATTGTGCAGAAATGAGTAAACTGACATTTGAAATTAGAGAAGAGGATGAACAATTTTATAAAGTATGGAATCTGTTTTATCAATGAAATCAGGAGACATAATATATAAAAGAATTGCTAGATATAGAAGTCAACTGTTATGATTGGTAGATATTGTAATAAACTGAGATTATGTTATTCTAGAAAGATATTTTGTATATTAACTAGATTATTAATGAGACACATATATAATGGAAAATTTGGATAAACTCTTGGTCTTACATAGAGAAAATATCATGGGTGTTTATGTATTTTATAGTAGTAATGTATTTTCTAAAGACAATTGAGAATAATGCTATAAAACAGGAATATATGGAGAATTTTCTCTTTTCTTTTTACTTGTTGAATAATTATAGAAAAAGACTGACTTTTATACACATACACTGGATGGAAAATTAATAATTATGTTTGTAATTGTAAAGACCAATGCACAAAAACTCATGACCGAACGACATGTTGTACAAAGCCGAAAATGATTGAATGTTTTTACTTGTTTTTTATGTTGAAAATAAAAATTTATTTTTTAAAAAACCGATTTTTTTCTCTTACACCACATACAAAGCAGTTATCCAACTTATATAGTTCTAATAGTCATACACATTGTTAAAATACTTTCATAAGAGAGGGTGGAGCGGAGCCGTGCTGACACAACGCAGGATCTCAGCTCTCTGAGACCCGCGTTGAACTTTTGCCACCCCTTGGTCCGTAGGTGATCTAAACCGTCCTGGAGGGACGGCGATGAGGGAGACAAAGCCTTGCTGGTCACAGGGGTATCGCAAACCCCTGTTTTGACTCAAGGGAAGAGCTGCTGCAAGGGGGCAAAAAGGCAGCCCCCCCCCCGAGGAACATAGGCGTCGGCAAGCTCCAGAGGAAGGAAGGAAGGAAGCTGAAAGTAGAAGTACTGAGCGGGAAGGTATTTAACTTTTTTTTGAAACATTTTGCTCAAAGAAATTCTTTTTTTTTTTAGTAACTAAAGCTGTTAACTATGAAGTAAGTGGCGGAATTAATTCAAAAGGCTTTGAGCTGAGAGGTTTCCTTTTTTTATATTTCTTTCTGAACTTGTGGATTGAAGCGCTAGAGCAAGGTTATTTTTTTTCCCCTTTGGAAGTGATTGGACTTTTTCTGGTTTTATTTCTTCTCTTTTTATTTCTTGCTACTTAAAATCTTGAATCTGGGACTATCTCTATAATTAACTTTGAAGATTTATTGCGTATTTTTAAAACTAAACAAGAACTACATTTTCTACATTTTTTTTCATAACAACAAAGGAAAAGACGTGTTGAAAAGTAAAAATTTGTTGCCACTGGAGGTCGCTAGTTTGTTCCTATGAATGTCAAGGCCACAGTAGCTGCCTTTTGATAACTGAAAATACCTAAATAAAACAAGCCAGAGACCAGGTGGCAGAACTAACTTTTATTATTGTTTGGATTTGTCAACATGGTTTTATACTTTGATGAGAATACTCCAGAAAACCAGAATGCTTTGGCTGAAATTTTAAACTTACTGAAACAAAATACTAGAAGAATAAACAATGCACTGAATAAAATTATGTCTGTTATACCAAATTATGACCAATTGGAGATTCCAGAAATTAAAGAGAAAGAAGAAAAGGAGGAAGATAAAGAGATATGTATTTTAGTTGAAGATTTAGCTATCTACGGATTAAATGCAGAAGAAAATATAGAGAAGGGAATATTTAAAAGAGAATTTGAGGAACCTGAGCCTCAGCTTGGTTATCAAGGGAAAGAGGGGAAAGAAAAAAAATTGAAGATGGATGAAAGAGGAGAAACCTCTCCAGAAATACATCTGATATTTAAAAACAAGCAATATCTAAAGACAGGAACTGGACAACGGTATTATTGGAGAGTTATATTGGACAATAAAGTGCAAAAAAAACTTTATACAAAATCTGGAAAGAAGACTAAAAAGAGACGGGGGCCACAAATGGCAAAAGAGACAAGTCCAACTAGCTACTGGAAGGACACTGGCTAATAAGGAAAGCTGTTATCCTTTGATGATTAATATGTTTAGAATATCATTGAAGGATTATTAGTTAATTAATAGTAATTTACAATAAGATTAACTAACAATAATGTTGTAGTTTAATGATATATATTTATGTATCTATGTATTTGTAGAAATCTATGAGATTAGATATAAACAAATTCAAGACTGTATTAGATATTATTGAAGAGCTACTAACATAGAAATTAGGAGCTATTCAGCGGAATAATTATAGTCCATACTGGCTGATAATGAAAATGGATATTTTGATGATTTTGATGATTTTGATGATCAATAATTAGTTAGATAGTTTTAGAATATTATTGTATGTATAAGTGTACGTCTGTTGGGAATAGAAAATGGATCCTATTAGGTGGTTGTGTTTTAAAGACAGGTTCGAAGAGGAAGATAGATTAAATTTGGAATATTAGATGAGTATAATTTATAAAATGAGTTTATTTTTGAATGATAATTATTTTAGAGATGCACAGAAGTTATGTGAGACCGGTCGGTATGCTTTCTAAAAGATACAATGTAGAGTGATAACTTTTCCTTTTTATCTTTATTTTTAACTTTGTTTTTTTCTTTTTTTTGTCTGTTTTGCAGGTGGAATGCCATTTTATACTTTTACTTTACATATAGAAGGATGTAAAGACAATCAATTAAATTGAAGTTGAGATATAATTGCAAAAATTGATATGGAAGAAATGTATGGAATTTTGTGATTAACTGATACAATTTTCATGATTTGTAATTTGTAACGGAAGATGGCTTTTTAGGTTTTTTTAAAAAATATGTTTGCTTTATCTGTGTTTCTTAAAAAATAAATAAAAAATTATGGAAAAATAATAATAAAATACTTTCATAAAGTGTTTTGCTTTACATTCCTTTTCTTTCCCTTTATCCCACATCTTTCACCCTCATCCAAATTTTTGATCTATTTTTTGGAGGGTTGTCTCCCATATACTTCTTTTACTTCTTTTATTTCACCTACTTTTGAATCTGTGTTATAACTATGCCCTCTAGTTTTCTCTCCCTTTGCCCTTTTCCCCCACTGTCTAGTTCTATGGCTACCTGTTCTAAACCCTTTTTCTTCTCTCCAGCTGTCTTCCTGTTTCTCCCATTTCCTTTTCACATCTTTTAGAATATTTTCCTTCTGTTCTAATCTCTTATTCACTATCAATTGTACTAATATCTTCTTCTTGTCTTCTTCTTGTTGATTTCCCGATTCTGCTGTCTCCTCCGCTCTTTTTAGTGATTCCATTCTTTCCTCATTGTCCTGTTCTTTACTTGTTGTTCCTTGTATTATATTTTCCATACGATCTATACAACCAAATATTTCCTTCATCTCCTTGTGTTGTTCTTTTATAAAATCCTTAATGTCTTGGTACATCAGTTACATTTCATTGTCTCCACTTGCTTCCATTTTACAGTCTATCCAATTTAAGAAAAGAAACCAGGGGTTTGTCCATTCCAATCACTTTAATTTGCTCAACAATATTCAGGATCACTTGGCTAAAGGTCTTGTTTATTGTATAAGTCTCCAGTAATTTTAAAGTAAATATAATCCAGCAATGTAAAAAGTCCCAAAGTTGCACAGCTCTCCTTTTAGCAGCAGATGGCACTCTAAAAAAGAAAGGCAAAGTATAATAAAACACACAGGGGCACGGCCCCAACCACAACTACCAATACAAGGTAGTGATCAGTTCCCAGGGGCTTCAGCTCCTTCTGGGGTCCCAGCCACGGGACCGGCCCTGACTGTTTTGCCCAGAAGGCACAACAGGTAAGGGAGAAAGAAAGAGAAATCTGTCCTTAAAGCAAGTCCGGGTGTGACCCTTCCCTTGTAGCCAAATTGTGGGACAGGCTTTAGCTAGCTAACTAAACCACAGCAATTTCTCTATCTGACTACTCTATGTCCCCAAAGAGAGAACGTCTGATCCAAAGTAGATTGTGTTCAAAAGGAGCAGGCTGGTCATCTGGAGGCCAAAAGCCAGGAAGTTGTAAAAAATCCCAGACGGACACCAGCTCTCTTCCAGCAACCGTCCTTTTCCCAGTCAATGCACCAAGCTGACATAGGAAAATTCCAATAGGAAACAAAGGCAACAACACAAGCAATAATTCTTACTTTAAGATCAGAGGTTTATTGTTTCTAATAATTTGGAACATTAAAAATGAATAGATATAAAATAAATAATAGTAGTAATACATTTGCATTAACAAGCCATTGCAATAGGCCAATGACAAATAGCAAGTCCTACAAGGACTGCTATAAATCAAAGGGCTCCGAGCTGATCTTGAACCCCATCCTTTATACTGTTCTTCTAACCACATACATGCTTTACAACTTCACTGTCACTTTCTGTGAACACCTGTGTACATTACTTTCAATTCCTCATTTCCAACAGTTTCATTCTTCCTGTTTTAAACAAATCCATACAAGTGCATATTTTGCAAAAAAAACCATATTTCACAGTTAGCAATGACTCAGCAGGATTACAAATATTTCTGGTAAATTTTGAAATCATCCTAGCTGAAAACTTTGGTTCATATCTCTTTCTTCTGGCCTGCTATTATCCATAGGACCTATCAAATGTAATGGATCAATAGGCTATATTTCTTGATTCTCACACTAGCATGGATGATTCTTGTATGTACAAAAAACAGCACTTGTGTTTGAGAAAAAGAGTGGAGCAATTTACATTTGCATATATGTTCCGGTGTCTTTTTTTAAAAGCTACTCTTTTACAAGAACACACACACAAAAGCACGATTTAGCTTTTCTTGTAGATTTCTGTATGCACAATTTTCCTTTTGCTCCAAAATTTGAAAAATCAAGGGTGTTGCACCCATGCTGGTTGTTCACTGACCAACTGGTACCTATTTTAATGTAATTTTGATATCAGCAAAGTTTTTTTTCTTCTGTAATTTTCCCAGACTTTTAAAGCAGATGGTGTTTTATTTCCTCTGCTGATTGATTTTATGCTGTAGATTTAGTATAGCATAAGGTAGCCTGTTATTTCTTCTCCTGCCCTTCTCCTGCAAGAGTTTCTTCTGTTTTACAAGTGCTATACAATTAATTGTGGTAACTTTTCTACCTCTTCAAGTGGTTTTTTAAAAAGAGTAATAGGTAATCCTCTACTTATGACCATAAAAAGGCCTGCAAAGCCACTGTCCAATATAGGGCAATTTTGCCCAAAGCCGGCAGTGAATACCAGTTTGTGGCAAAAATGTGATAAATCACAGTTACATGACTGCAGGACACTACAAAGGCTTGTAAAATACATATTGGTTGCCAAGAGCACCAAATCACCCTGTCTCTGCAGCATCAGCCCATCTGCGCTGCCCCACCTTGCCATGAGTGATGCTGAGTTAGCTATGCCCACTCAATCACATGACCACCTAGCCACACCCACCTGGCCACATGACCACCTAGCCACACCCACCAGGCCTCGGCCCCCAAGCCACACCCATAGAATCAGTTGTTAAAAAATTTGAATTCCACCACTGCTTATACCTTTTCAAAAACGTAGAAATGCCACCTTTGGTTAAGTTTCCACCAATTTTTTATTCTAATTTCTTTATAACTATAGCCTTGTTCACTTAATAATACCATTTTACATTGCTTTCTGGGCGACCAGTCAACTCTTTGAACCATTACTTTAATTTTATTACGTGTTTTACAAGCTCACTAAATGAAAGAACACAAAAAAACCAAACCAATTTGATATTGATTACATAACACACTGATAAATGTCCTCTCAGCTTCAATACATGACATCAATAACTGAAACCGTATAACTGTAATTTATGGCCCAATTATGACCCTGTTTCCCCCCTCCACCCAGGGTGTGTCATAAATCACATTCTCCAACGGAGCACTTTTGTGGGCTTTAGAGATCACTCCCCCTCCGGCTGCTGTGGGTAACCTGGGATACAGCCTTGAGAAAGATATGCCTGGAATGTGCTTCTGATTGTGGCTGCCATGTTGCTTCATCAGTTTCCCTTCCCCCTTGTCTATGGCAACTCAAGAGCAGGCCAGGGATGCTTTGCGAGTTGGCATTCGGCTCCCCTCACTTCCTGAAGGCGACCTGTGCAAAGCAAAAACAATTTGAGTACAGGTATAGAATTTAGGGCTGTGACCCACCCCCAGACTTGTTTGGGTTTTCTGCATGGAATTTTGCTTTGAGGCGGTCAGCCTAGATGTTCTTACTCTTTACCCAAGATGCCTCTGATAAGGGGTAATCAAGTGGCCCTTCCACTTGATTAAGTATTGGAGTTGTCTCCTGTGCCACTTCGAATAGAGGATTCACTGCACCTCATAATGGGTTTGGCCCCCTATGACCACAGGGTGCGGGGGCTCACGGGGAGTGGCCTCAGGGTCGATCCAACAATGGGTTTTAAGAGGCTACTATGGAATACCAGGTGTATCTTCCCTAGCAGTCGGGTCAATTTTAATTGCACCATGACTGGGTTGATGGTCTTTACTATGAGGAATGGTCCCATAAACGTTGGCCCCATTTTCTTGCTGGGGAGTTTTAACCTCAAGTATTTTGTGGAGAGATAGACCTTCTCCCCCAAATGGAATGGCCGTTGCCGGGCTTGGGGTTTGTCTGCCTGTTTCTTATAGGTTTGAGCCGCTTTAGCTAGCACTTTCTTGACATTTTTCCAGGTTGCTTTCAGCATTGACATCCAGTCGGTCAAACTGACTGAGGAGAGGGGATCCCTTGGATATTCAGACATTGGGACAAAGTCTATGCCGCTCACTACTTTGAATGTAGTTAGTCCTCTGCTACTTTGAACAGCATTATTGTATGTGACCTCAGCAAAAGGCAGGAGGTCCGCCCAGTTGGACTACTGATAGGTCACATAGCACCTCAGGTACTGTTCTTCCATGGCGTTCTGTTGCTCTGCCCCACCCCCGCCACCCTCAATTGGTCCTCAGGCTGAGCTAAGGCATTGGGATGACCCAATGGACTACAGGAACTCCCTCCAGAGCTTAACTGAGAACAGGGCCCCTCTGTCTGAGATAATTCTTTTTGGCACTCCATGCAGGCAGTAGATGTGCTTCAGGAAGTTTGGCCAGCTGAGGGTAGCTTGCTGCAGGGTATGAAGTGTGCCTGCTTGCTCCACTATAAAGTCCATTGCGATTTCCTCCCATTGCCTCACTAGTTCCGCTACCAGTTGCAGGAGTCCGGGTGGTTTTCCTGGTTGCTTCTTCATTGTGGTGCAGATGGTGCAACTTTTCACGTCTTTAGGAGCAGGATATTTCTCAATGCCATTTGCAGGGAATCATAAGCAGGTGAAGACATCTGCTTGGGAATACCCTGAAGCAAATGGTGAGCCACTGTGTGAGACAGAATGCTGGACTGTGGCCTGGCTGTGTTCCAGCAAGGCTGTTCTTATGTTCTTATGTTCTTAGGAGCCTGAAGTGGCCTGCTGGTTTGATGTCATGTCTCCTCTGGAGGATTAGGGTGCGTAGGGATTCTGGGACAGAGTTTGGTCCCCTTCCATGCTAAGGCATCTCTTTTTGCTAAGATGTGTTGGTTGTCCTGGAACCAGGGGTGTGCTAGCAGTTCAGGTTTGTGTTTTGTGGTTAGATTGCTTGCAGGTTTGTCTTGCCAGTCGCGGCGTTGTCATCTGGTGGTCACTTGGGCAGCTGTTTGGGTAGGGGGGACAATGGCATCTACTACCTCCTTCCATTCACATTTGTACTGGGGCATGCGGGAGAGGGTGTCAGCTGGAAAGTTCCTCCCTCCTGGGATGTGCTTTAGCATGAAGTTGAACCGGTTGAAGTATTGAGCCCAGCGGGCCTCTTTGGGTAACTGTATCCGTGGGGTCCTAAGGGCCTCCAGAGTTTTGTGGTCAGTCCAGACTTCGAACGGTCTCTGCCCCCCTTCCAGCAGGTGGCACCAGGTTAGCAGTGCCCATCTCACCACAAAAACCTCTTTTTCCCATGCAGTCCATTGCCTCTCTGTGTCCATGAACTTGTGGGAGGTGTAGGCACAGGGCTGTAGGTTTCCTTGGCTGCTTCTTTGGAGTAGCACTGCTCCCACTCCCACGTCGCTGGCGTATGCTTATATAACGAAGGGTTGCTCGGGGTCAGGAGGCTTTAGCACCGGTTCCTTTGCGAACAGTTCTTTTAGTGTTTCAAATTAGATCCCACTGTAGGGGTTGCCCCAGGCAGGGTTTCGTTCCTGGGCCCCCTGTCTTTAGGAGGTCTGTCATGGGCAATCATTGGCAATCTTCACAAAGGAAAGGAATTGCCTGTAGAAGTTTGTGAACCCTAGGAAGCTTTGTAGTTGTCTGTGGGTGTGAGGGGGTTGCCAGCCTAGGATGGCTTGTACTTTGGCTGGGTCCATCTCTATGCCCTCATTTGACACTCGGTAACTCAGGTAGTCTACCCGTGCGTGGTGAAATTCGCATTTTGATAGCTTGACTGCCAGAAGTTTTTCCACTACCTGGTGAACTAGGGGTATGTGGTCATTCATGGTCTCCATGTAGATGAGGATGTTGTTCAGGTAGTCAAGGATCCCCTTATAGAGATGCTCGTGCAGCACCTCATTTATTAACTGCATGAACACTGCTGGGGGCCCCTGCAGTCCAAAAGGCATCACTTTGAATTGGAAGCCCCCTAGGGGGCAGCTGAATGCTGTTTTCCATTCATCTTCCTCCCTGATGTGTACTCGGTAGTATGCTTCTCTGAGGTCTAATTTAGTAAAGACTTTTCCCTTGGCTAGGTGGGACAGCATGTCCTTCATGAGAGGGAGTGGGTATAGGTCCGTGATGGCAAACCTGTGGCAGGCGTGCCACAGGTGGCACGTGGAGCCATTTCTTAGGGCACACAAGGCGTTGCCCTGTGTTAGGATATTCAGCCTTATATTGGGTTGACAATATATATGAGCCTATGTTCTTAAGGAGTTGTGTAGCTTTAAGAACTGTCTTATAATCTGATTGGCTGTACTTATCAGCTCTACCATAAAGCAAGCTCAGAATCACAGCTCATCCCCTTTTCGATTCCCTGTGCTGAGGAGCTGAAGCCGTGAAGAAGGAGGAGTATTTGTTTTGCATCACTGTAAGATACAGTAACTCTATGTTTGGTGAAGGATTGTTTTGGAAGTTAGAATCACTGGTCGGAAGAAGCATTTTAGTTGCTACAAAGTATTTATTTATTTTCTTACTATCAGAGTTTGTAGAGTTTGTTTGTGGTTACAGTAACGTATCTCTTTAATGTCCGGTGAATTACACTATTCCACATTTATTTGCTAACACTGGTTAAGGGACCAGAGTTGTAACACTGGTTCTGAACCCAGAGTTGCTAACATTGGTTATGGGCCAAGGCTGCACAGTGTAAATACTGGTTACAGTCATAGAGGAGTTGCTAAGCATAACAAACTACTCTGGTGAAGATGGCAGAGGTCCAGGGTCCAAATTTGTCAGTTATTAGTCAGCTGGATGGCACCAACTACGTTTCCTGGTCCACCAAGTGCAGTCTGCTGTTGCGCAGAGAGGTGCTATGGGAGGTTGTGACGAATCCACCGGACGTGACTGCCTGGAGCGAGGATAATGCCGATGATGCCAGAAAACTTGCAGAGTTTAAGCAAAACAACGACAGGGCACTTTGCATCATAGGCTTAACGCTTGATGATTCCCAGCTAGTGAGTATTCGGGGTGAAGTTTATGCTGCAAGATGCTGGGAGAATTTAAAGAGACTGTATGTTCGTGACACTGTGGGAGCACACATACATTTAACACGAAAACTGTTTAGGAGAAAGCTCAGCAAGGAAGGAGACATGTTAGTTCACATTAACTGCAGGAAGGACATGTTTCTAGAGTTGCAAGAAAAGGGACTGAATTTTACAGACCAGCAGCAGCAGGTGTGCATACTACTCTCATCACTGGATGAAAGCTACGACGCTGTAGTAACATCATTTGAAGTGCTGCCTCAACAAGACCTTACATTACCCAACATCTCTTTGCGTCTGTTAGAAGAGTCAAGACGGCAAGTGGAAAGGCAACAACTTAGAGCTGAGCCAGAAACTGTTAATGTAAATGTAAATGTAGATAACCATGTATATACTGTAAAATGTTATAATTGTGGGGAAAAGGGCCATATAGCTAAGTTGTGTAAAAAGGGTAAACCACAAAACATGTGGTTTACCACAAAAAAACCCACAAATGTAATGTAACTACCTCTAGTAAGGCATCAGTGAACCACGATTTATGGGTTATTGATAGTGGAGCCTCACTATGTATCACTAGAGATAGAGGGAAATTTAGAAAAATGTATTCTTCAAGTAACAAGGTTTCTTTAGCCAATGGATGGAAGTTAAAGGCAGTTGGGGAAGGAATGGCTAAATGTAAATATGTACAGGAAGAATTGCATATGCTGTATGTTCCTAAGCTAAAGTTTAATTTACTGTCTGTTAGAGTTTTAGTTAAGCTAGGATATACAGTTACATTCAAGGAGAATGAGTGTTTGTTAGAGAAGGGTGGAACCAAGGTTACTGGAATATTGAAAGATGGTTTATATGTGCTAACTGATAATCATGTAGCAAATGCTGTATGCTCTAATGTAAGGCCACATGATGAGTGTGTTCACCTTCTACACAGACGTTTAGGGCACATTAATTTTCAGAAGCTTAAACAGACTGCAAAATTGGTTAATGGGTTGAAGTTGAAACCATGTGACAAATATCTGAATTGTAATGTGTGTTTATTTATTTTATTTTATTTTATTAAATTTATACCCCGCCCTTCTCCTTGTTAGGACCCAGGGCGGCGCACAGGGATGTTAAAATACATACAAAATATATAAAATATATGAAATTTAAAATACTTATTCTAATAAATAAACCCTGCGCTAAAAACCGAATTAAAATCCCAAGTTTAAAAACTATCTAATAGTCAGTATGGAGGTTACGCTAGGCCGGCTAGATGAAATAGGTGTGTCTTCAGACACTTGCGGAAGAGGCGGAGGTCGGAGATGGTGCGGAGTTCAGGGGGTAAGTCGTTCCAGAGGGCTGGGCCCGCCACAGAGAAGGCTCTCCCCCTGGGTGTCGCCAGTCGGCATTGTCCAGCCGACGGCACCCTGAGGAGGCCCTCTCTGTGGGAGCGTATCAGTCTGAGGGATGTATGGGGCAGGAGGCGGTCTCGCATATAACTAGGCCCCGAGCCATGGAGCGCTTTAAAGATGGTCGTTAAAACCTTGAAGCGCACCCGAAAGACCACAGGAAGCCAGTGCAGCTCGCGCAGGATAGGTGTTATGTGGGAGTGTCTAGGCGCTCCCGTAATCACCCGCACGGCTGCGTTCTGGACTAGCTGCAGCTTTCGGGTGCACCTCAAGGGAAGCCCCATGTAGAGAGCATTACAGTAGTCGAGTCGAGAGGTGACGAGTGCTTGAGTGACTGTGCGTAAGGCACCCCGGTCCAGTAAGGGGCACAATTGGCGCATCAGGCGAACCTGATGAAACGCCCCCCTGGCCACGGCTGCCACATGATCTTCCATAGACAGCCGGGAATCCAGGAGGACACCCAAATTGCGCGCCCTCTCCACGGGGGCCGGTGTTTCGCCCCCAATGGCCAGAGTTGGAATAATCTGGATGAACCGAGGCGCCGGAAGCCACAGCCACTCAGTCTTGGATGGGTTGAGCCTGAGTTTGTTACCACCCATCCAGATCCGTACGGCTTCCAAGCACCGGGACATAACCTCGACGGCATCGTTGGGGTGGTCTGGGGTGGATAAGTACAACTGAGTATCATCAGCGTACAGATGATATCCCACCCCAAAACCACGGATGATCTCACCCAGCGGCTTCATATATGTGTTGAATAGGAGGGGCGAGAGGACCGACCCCTGAGGAACCCCACATATGAGGGGTCTCGAGGCCGACCTCTGCCCCCCTGTCAACACATATTGCGACCGACCAGAGAGGTAGGATGAGAACCACCGCAAAACGGTGCCTCCCAGCCCCAACCCCCCCAGTCGGCGCAATAGGATACCATGGTCGATGGTATCAAAAGCCACTGAGAGGTCTAATAGGACTAGGATAGAGGAATATCCTCTATCCCGCGCCCTCCAGAGATCATCAACCAACGCGACCAATGCCGTCTCGGTGCTGTGCCCGGGTCGGAAGCCGGACTGGCGCAGGTCTAGATAATCAACTTCCTCCAAGTGTCGCGGAAACTGTTGAGCCACCACACTCTCAACAACCTTCACTAGAAAGTGGAGGTTGGAGACGGGACGATAGTTCTCTAATAATGCTGGATCCAGGGACGGCTTCTTGAGGAGGGGCCTTACTACCGCCTCTTTCAAGATGGCAGGCAAGGACCCCTCACTCAAAGATGCGTTGACAATGCCCTGCAGCCAGCCTCGTGTCGTCTCCCAGGATGCCAGTACAAGCCAGGAGGGACACGGGTCCAATAAACATGTGGTAGCCCTAAGTCTCTTTGACAACTTGTCCATATCCTCGGTGGTAACAAAATCAAACTCCTCCCAAGATGGTGTCACAAGAACAGCCTCGGCCCGCTCGACTGGGCCACTGTCGATGGAGGGTAGCTCGTTCCGAATCCGAGTGATTTTCTCCTGCAGATAAATCCCAAATTCCTCTGCTCGACCCTGTAAAGGGGCTTCCCGCGGCCTCTGTTGAAGGAGGGAGCGGGTCACCCCAAACAGGGCGGCAGGGCGGTTATCTGCGGATGCAATAAGAGTGGCACAATACTCACGTTTGGCCACTCTTATCGCCACTAAGTAAGTCCTAATATGGTCTCTCACTAGTATTCGGTCGGCTTCGGAGCGAGAAGATCTCCATCTGCTCTCTAGGCGTCTCTTGTGGCGCTTCATCCCCCTAAGCCCCTCGGTAAACCAAGGAGCCCAGGTGGTTCGTCGCCGCAAGAGAGGCCGCAAGGGCGCGACTCGGTCCAAGGCCCCCATGGCCGCACTTAACCATGCGGCCACTAGGTCCTCAGTCGAGTCGCGGGGCAAGTCCACAGGAATTGGCCCAAGCTCCCTTTGGTACCTTATCGGGTCCATCAGGAGCCTGGGGCGGAACCATATAGGAATATCCGGTTCCGCCTCCCCGCAGTGAGGTGCGGCGATCGGAAAGTCGAGCCGAAGGAGAGCGTGATCTGTCCATGACAGGGGTGTGATGACTAGATCCCCTATTCCCAGATCACTACTCCACTGTCCCGAGACAAAGATTAGATCCAGGGTGTGTCCGCCCTCGTGGGTAGGGCCTACAACTACTTGGGTCAGGTCCATGGCTGTCATGGAAGCCATGAACTCCCGAGCTAACCCAGAGGTTTCGCCTGCTGATGGCAGGTTAAAGTCCCCCATGACTAACAGTCTGGGGGTCTCCACTGCCGCCTCAGCTATCACCTCTAGGAGCTCGGGCAGGGCTGTTGTTGTATAGCGAGGAGCCAGGTATACAACTAACACGCCCAACTGCCTCCCTAGGTCCCACTTCACAAGGAGGGACTCGCACCCGGTCGTCTGAGGGATCGTGGTCTCCTTTGGCTCAAGACCTTCCCTAACCATAATCGCCACCCCCCCCCACCCCTCCCTAGGGCCCTAGGCTGATGAAAGGCTCGGTATCCTGGTGGGCACATTTCTACGAGGGGATGTCCTCCCTCGTGGCCCAACCAGGTTTCCGTAATACCTACCAGGTCCGGGTCCCCCTCTGACACAAGGTCATGGATGAGGGGGGCTTTTTGTACCACGGACCTGGCGTTGCATAGCATCAGCCTAGGGCCCCGGGTCTGTGGTTCTTGCCCACCTAGTCTGCGATGGGAGCATGGGAGGTCGGAGTGCGTGACCGCCTGTAACCAGCGGCCACGGTCCTCCAACCGATGTCCATCCCATCTCCCACCGCCCCTGCCCCTCCCCAAGACCGAATTGATGGAGAATACCTCCGTGGCAACGACCCCCCCTTCCCCCTCCTCCGTTTCTCTACTTCCGCCGGCCGGCCTTATAATTTGGCGTCCCCCCACCTGACTATCCCCTCCCTCCTCCCTGGAACCCCCTAAAATCCGAATTAAAAAATTACAAAGAAACCCCCTGAGCTTGCGCTTCGCCCAAACAAAGAGAAGAGCAAACAAACCCCTGCAAACAGGTTAGATGGGTTCAAGACGAAGAAGCCACTGGAAGTAGTGTTTGCTGATATTATAGGCCCGATGAAGGCTAGTTTAGGGGGAGCTTGCTATGTACTTAGTATAGTTGATCATTATTCCAAGTATGGGTTTTGCTATCTGCCTAAAAACAAGGCTGAAACATTTGAGAAGTTTAGGAACTGGATAAGGTTTGCTGAGAGAAAAACAAAGGGAAAAATTGTAACCATAGTCACTGATAGTAGAATAGAGTTTGTAAATAACAAGGTTAAAACCATGTTAGGTTCACTGGGGATAAAACACAAGTGTTCTGCTCCACAACACAAAGCACACATTGGAGAAAGGGGTCAATCTCTACAAGCCATGGTAAGAACCATGCTGGCTGATGCAGGTTTACCGATAGATTTGTGGGGGGAAGCAATGTTATGTGCAAACAGTATTCTAAACAACGTAGTGAATTCTACTACAGGAAAGATTCCATACACATTGTGGCATGGTAGGAAACCTGATCTGAGTTATATTCACATGTTTGGGTCACCTGCATGGGTAAGCACTTGTGATATCCCGCCTAGACTACTGTAACGCTCTCTACATGGGGCTCCCCTTGAGGTGCACCCGAAGGTTGCAGCTAGTTCAGAATGCGGCCGCGCGGGGGATTATGGGAGCCTCACGGCATTCCCATGTAACACCTCTCCTGCGCAAGCTGCACTGGCTGCCTGTGGCCTTTCGGGTGCGCTTCAAGGTGCTGATAACCATCTTTAAAGCGCTCCATGGCACGGGGCCTAGTTATATGCGAGACCGTCTCCTACCCCACACATCCCTTCGACCGATCCGCTCCCATAGAGAGGGTCTTCTCCGGGTGCCGTCGGCCGGGCAATGCCGGTTGGCGACACCCAGGGGAAGGGCCTTCTCTGTGGCGGGCCCAACCCTCTGGAACGACCTTCCTCCCAAATTCCGGACCACCTCGGACCTCCGCCTTTTCCGCCAGCGCCTGAAGACGCACTTTTTCCATCAAGCCGACCTAGCGTGATCACCCTATAATGACTGAGTTTTAAATTAGCAATTCGTTTTAATTAGAGGGATTTTAGCAATTTTAGCACAGGGTTTTCTTACTTTAATTGGTTTTATGATATTTATTATGTATTTATGTATATATCTGTTTTAATTTCCTGTGCACCGCCCTGGGTCCCTTCTGGGAGATAGGTGCGGGATACAAGTCGAATAAACTTTAAACTTTAAACTTAAGACAAAAGGAGCAAAGTAGAGCACAAAAGTTAATCTTTGTTGGTTACAATGCAAACCATAAGTCATACAGGTTCTGGAAGGAAGGCACGATGAGGATGATTAACAGTAATGATGTAAGGTTCCTGGAATATATAAACTGGGATAAACTGGAGAATGGAAAGGAAATAATATTTGGGTGAAAAACTGAAAATACTCAAGTAGAGAAAGAAAAAGCAGTAGAGACTACTCAGAAGGAGGTAGGAGAGGAAAAAGCAGTAGAGACTACTCAGGAGGAGGTAGATAAGCAGGAATATATAAAGGTGGAGAATTCATCCACTAGTCCTGAACTACCGAGGAGGTCGAAAAGAGAAACAAGGCCACCTGATCGTTATCAGGCGACTCTGGTCTATAAGAAAAATAAAGGTTTCAGCAACGTACACTGAGATAGCAGCATACCGAGAGGACGATCAGACGGTGTGATGGATAAGAAGGTGAAACAATTAAAGAATCTGGAAATTTACGAGTAGGTTACAAAACCACAGGGGAAAAACATAAAAGTGAAGACAGGGAAATCAAGAGGTTACATATAAAATATGATAGATGGAACAGGAATTTAATCAGTCTGTAACTGGTTATAATGAAGGATATGCAACAAGGCAAATACTCTCAGGGCAGCTAGACACAAGTATGTAATCAATCACCTGGAAATGGAGACGGCGTATCTGCATTATTATTTTTTTATTATTATTATTTATTTGATTTATAGACCGCACCCTCTCCCCGGAGGGACTCGGGGTGGTGCACAGGACATTAAAATCATATTATAAATACAACAGTACAATATTTAAAATCGAATTAAATAACTTACCCTGCGCTAAAATTTTAAAATCTTAAAACCTTTAAAACCCTTAACACTATTTCCCTACAATCCCTATTAAAACTATTTAAATTTATACTACAGCCTAGGATAGGATAGATTAGGCCAGGCCAGCTTGATGAAAGAAGTAAGTTTTTAACTTTTGGCGGAAGGAGAGGAGGTCCGTGGTTGTTCTAAGTTCGGGGGATATGTCGTTCCAGAGGGTCGGGCCCACCACAGAGAAGGCCCTTCCCCTGGGCGGCGCCTGCTGGCACTGCCTAGTGGACGGCACCCGGAGAAGTCCCTCTCTGTGGGAGCGAATCGGCCGCAGGGATGTATGAGGCAGAATGCGATCCCGCAAGTAACTAGGTCCCGTGCCATGGAGCTCTTTAAAGATGGTAATCAACACCTTGAAATGCACCCGAAAGGCCACAGGCAGCCAGTGCAGCTCACGCAGGAGTGGTGTTACGTGGGAGAACCTAGAGGCTCCCAGGACTGCCCGCGCGGCCGCGTTCTGGACTAGCTGTAGTCTTCGGGTGCACCTCAAGGGAAGCCCCATGTAGAGAGTGTTACAGTAGTCTAGACGGGATGTCACGAGGGCATGAGTGACTGTGCGAAGGACGTCACGATCCAATAAGGGACGCAACTGGCGTACCAGGCGAACCTGGTGAAACGCCCCCCTGGCCACGGCCGTCACTTGATCTTCCATGGACAGCCGGGTATCCAGGAGGACGCCCAAGTTGCGTGCCCTATCCACGAGGGCTAGATGTTCAACCCCAATGGCCAGTGATGGAATAAACTGGTTGTACCGGGACGCCGGAAACCACAGCCACTCGGTCTTGGATGGGTTGAGTCTGAGTCTGTTCCTTCCCATCCAAACCCGCACGGCTTCTAGACACTGGGACATCACTTCGATGGCATCATTGGGGTGGTTTGGGGTAGATACGTACAGCTGCGTGTCATCAGCGTAGAGATGGTACTCTACCCCAAAACCACGGATGATCTCGCCCAGCGGCTTCATATATGTGTTGAACAGGAGCGGCGAGAGGACCGACCCCTGAGGCACCCCACATGTGAGGGGTCTTGAGGTCGACCTCTGCCCTCCTGCCAACACAAATTGCGATCGACCGGAGAGGTAGGAGGAGAACCACCGTAAAACGGTGCCCCTCACCCCCAATCCCTCCAGTCGATGCAATAGGATACCATGGTCGATGGTATCAAAAGCCACTGAGAGGTCTAATAGGACTAGGATAGAGGAATATCCTCTATCCCGCGCCCTCCAGAGATCATCAACCAACGCGACCAATGCCGTCTCGGTGCTGTGCCCGGGTCGGAAGCCGGACTGGCGCAGGTCTAGATAATCAACTTCCTCCAAGTGTCGCGGAAACTGTTGAGCCACCACACTCTCAACAACCTTCACTAGAAAGTGGAGGTTGGAGACGGGACGATAGTTCTCTAATAATGCTGGATCCAGGGACGGCTTCTTGAGGAGGGGCCTTACTACCGCCTCTTTCAAGATGGCAGGCAAGGACCCCTCACTCAAAGATGCGTTGACAATGCCCTGCAGCCAGCCTCGTGTCGTCTCCCAGGATGCCAGTACAAGCCAGGAGGGACACGGGTCCAATAAACATGTGGTAGCCCTAAGTCTCTTTGACAACTTGTCCATATCCTCGGTGGTAACAAAATCAAACTCCTCCCAAGATGGTGTCACAAGAACAGCCTCGGCCCGCTCGACTGGGCCACTGTCGATGGAGGGTAGCTCGTTCCGAATCCGAGTGATTTTCTCCTGCAGATAAATCCCAAATTCCTCTGCTCGACCCTGTAAAGGGGCTTCCCGCGGCCTCTGTTGAAGGAGGGAGCGGGTCACCCCAAACAGGGCGGCAGGGCGGTTATCTGCGGATGCAATAAGAGTGGCACAATACTCACGTTTGGCCACTCTTATCGCCACTAAGTAAGTCCTAATATGGTCTCTCACTAGTATTCGGTCGGCTTCGGAGCGAGAAGATCTCCATCTGCTCTCTAGGCGTCTCTTGTGGCGCTTCATCCCCCTAAGCCCCTCGGTAAACCAAGGAGCCCAGGTGGTTCGTCGCCGCAAGAGAGGCCGCAAGGGCGCGACTCGGTCCAAGGCCCCCATGGCCGCACTTAACCATGCGGCCACTAGGTCCTCAGTCGAGTCGCGGGGCAAGTCCACAGGAATTGGCCCAAGCTCCCTTTGGTACCTTATCGGGTCCATCAGGAGCCTGGGGCGGAACCATATAGGAATATCCGGTTCCGCCTCCCCGCAGTGAGGTGCGGCGATCGGAAAGTCGAGCCGAAGGAGAGCGTGATCTGTCCATGACAGGGGTGTGATGACTAGATCCCCTATTCCCAGATCACTACTCCACTGTCCCGAGACAAAGATTAGATCCAGGGTGTGTCCGCCCTCGTGGGTAGGGCCTACAACTACTTGGGTCAGGTCCATGGCTGTCATGGAAGCCATGAACTCCCGAGCTAACCCAGAGGTTTCGCCTGCTGATGGCAGGTTAAAGTCCCCCATGACTAACAGTCTGGGGGTCTCCACTGCCGCCTCAGCTATCACCTCTAGGAGCTCGGGCAGGGCTGTTGTTGTATAGCGAGGAGCCAGGTATACAACTAACACGCCCAACTGCCTCCCTAGGTCCCACTTCACAAGGAGGGACTCGCACCCGGTCGTCTGAGGGATCGTGGTCTCCTTTGGCTCAAGACCTTCCCTAACCATAATCGCCACCCCCCCCACCCCTCCCTAGGGCCCTAGGCTGATGAAAGGCTCGGTATCCTGGTGGGCACATTTCTACGAGGGGATGTCCTCCCTCGTGGCCCAACCAGGTTTCCGTAATACCTACCAGGTCCGGGTCCCCCTCTGACACAAGGTCATGGATGAGGGGGGCTTTTTGTACCACGGACCTGGCGTTGCATAGCATCAGCCTAGGGCCCCGGGTCTGTGGTTCTTGCCCACCTAGTCTGCGATGGGAGCATGGGAGGTCGGAGTGCGTGACCGCCTGTAACCAGCGGCCACGGTCCTCCAACCGATGTCCATCCCATCTCCCACCGCCCCTGCCCCTCCCCAAGACCGAATTGATGGAGAATACCTCCGTGGCAACGACCCCCCCTTCCCCCTCCTCCGTTTCTCTACTTCCGCCGGCCGGCCTTATAATTTGGCGTCCCCCCACCTGACTATCCCCTCCCTCCTCCCTGGAACCCCCTAAAATCCGAATTAAAAAATTACAAAGAAACCCCCTGAGCTTGCGCTTCGCCCAAACAAAGAGAAGAGCAAACAAACCCCTGCAAACAGGTTAGATGGGTTCAAGACGAAGAAGCCACTGGAAGTAGTGTTTGCTGATATTATAGGCCCGATGAAGGCTAGTTTAGGGGGAGCTTGCTATGTACTTAGTATAGTTGATCATTATTCCAAGTATGGGTTTTGCTATCTGCCTAAAAACAAGGCTGAAACATTTGAGAAGTTTAGGAACTGGATAAGGTTTGCTGAGAGAAAAACAAAGGGAAAAATTGTAACCATAGTCACTGATAGTAGAATAGAGTTTGTAAATAACAAGGTTAAAACCATGTTAGGTTCACTGGGGATAAAACACAAGTGTTCTGCTCCACAACACAAAGCACACATTGGAGAAAGGGGTCAATCTCTACAAGCCATGGTAAGAACCATGCTGGCTGATGCAGGTTTACCGATAGATTTGTGGGGGGAAGCAATGTTATGTGCAAACAGTATTCTAAACAACGTAGTGAATTCTACTACAGGAAAGATTCCATACACATTGTGGCATGGTAGGAAACCTGATCTGAGTTATATTCACATGTTTGGGTCACCTGCATGGGTAAGCACTTGTGATATCCCGCCTAGACTACTGTAACGCTCTCTACATGGGGCTCCCCTTGAGGTGCACCCGAAGGTTGCAGCTAGTTCAGAATGCGGCCGCGCGGGGGATTATGGGAGCCTCACGGCATTCCCATGTAACACCTCTCCTGCGCAAGCTGCACTGGCTGCCTGTGGCCTTTCGGGTGCGCTTCAAGGTGCTGATAACCATCTTTAAAGCGCTCCATGGCACGGGGCCTAGTTATATGCGAGACCGTCTCCTACCCCACACATCCCTTCGACCGATCCGCTCCCATAGAGAGGGTCTTCTCCGGGTGCCGTCGGCCGGGCAATGCCGGTTGGCGACACCCAGGGGAAGGGCCTTCTCTGTGGCGGGCCCAACCCTCTGGAACGACCTTCCTCCCAAATTCCGGACCACCTCGGACCTCCGCCTTTTCCGCCAGCGCCTGAAGACGCACTTTTTCCATCAAGCCGACCTAGCGTGATCACCCTATAATGACTGAGTTTTAAATTAGCAATTCGTTTTAATTAGAGGGATTTTAGCAATTTTAGCACAGGGTTTTCTTACTTTAATTGGTTTTATGATATTTATTATGTATTTATGTATATATCTGTTTTAATTTCCTGTGCACCGCCCTGGGTCCCTTCTGGGAGATAGGTGCGGGATACAAGTCGAATAAACTTTAAACTTTAAACTTAAGACAAAAGGAGCAAAGTAGAGCACAAAAGTTAATCTTTGTTGGTTACAATGCAAACCATAAGTCATACAGGTTCTGGAAGGAAGGCACGATGAGGATGATTAACAGTAATGATGTAAGGTTCCTGGAATATATAAACTGGGATAAACTGGAGAATGGAAAGGAAATAATATTTGAGTGAAAAACTGAAAATACTCAAGTAGAGAAAGAAAAAGCAGTAGAGACTACTCAGAAGGAGGTAGGAGAGGAAAAAGCAGTAGAGACTACTCAGGAGGAGGTAGATAAGCAGGAATATATAAAGGTGGAGAATTCATCCACTAGTCCTGAACTACCGAGGAGGTCGAAAAGAGAAACAAGGCCACCTGATCGTTATCAGGCGACTCTGGTCTATAAGAAAAATAAAGGTTTCAGCAACGTACACTGAGATAGCAGCATACCGAGAGGACGATCAGACGGTGTGATGGATAAGAAGGTGAAACAATTAAAGAATCTGGAAATTTACGAGTAGGTTACAAAACCACAGGGGAAAAACATAAAAGTGAAGACAGGGAAATCAAGAGGTTACATATAAAATATGATAGATGGAACAGGAATTTAATCAGTCTGTAACTGGTTATAATGAAGGATATGCAACAAGGCAAATACTCTCAGGGCAGCTAGACACAAGTATGTAATCAATCACCTGGAAATGGAGACGGCGTATCTGCATTATTATTTTTTTATTATTATTATTTATTTGATTTATAGACCGCACCCTCTCCCCGGAGGGACTCGGGGTGGTGCACAGGACATTAAAATCATATTATAAATACAACAGTACAATATTTAAAATCGAATTAAATAACTTACCCTGCGCTAAAATTTTAAAATCTTAAAACCTTTAAAACCCTTAACACTATTTCCCTACAATCCCTATTAAAACTATTTAAATTTATACTACAGCCTAGGATAGGATAGATTAGGCCAGGCCAGCTTGATGAAAGAAGTAAGTTTTTAACTTTTGGCGGAAGGAGAGGAGGTCCGTGGTTGTTCTAAGTACGGGGGATATGTCGTTCCAGAGGGTCGGGCCCACCACAGAGAAGGCCCTTCCCCTGGGCGGCGCCTGCTGGCACTGCCTAGTGGACGGCACCCGGAGAAGTCCCTCTCTGTGGGAGCGAATCGGCCGCAGGGATGTATGAGGCAGAATGCGATCCCGCAAGTAACTAGGTCCCGTGCCATGGAGCTCTTTAAAGATGGTAATCAACACCTTGAAATGCACCCGAAAGGCCACAGGCAGCCAGTGCAGCTCACGCAGGAGTGGTGTTACGTGGGAGAACCTAGAGGCTCCCAGGACTGCCCGCGCGGCCGCGTTCTGGACTAGCTGTAGTCTTCGGGTGCACCTCAAGGGAAGCCCCATGTAGAGAGTGTTACAGTAGTCTAGACGGGATGTCACGAGGGCATGAGTGACTGTGCGAAGGACGTCACGATCCAATAAGGGACGCAACTGGCGTACCAGGCGAACCTGGTGAAACGCCCCCCTGGCCACGGCCGTCACTTGATCTTCCATGGACAGCCGGGTATCCAGGAGGACGCCCAAGTTGCGTGCCCTATCCACGAGGGCTAGATGTTCAACCCCAATGGCCAGTGATGGAATAAACTGGTTGTACCGGGACGCCGGAAACCACAGCCACTCGGTCTTGGATGGGTTGAGTCTGAGTCTGTTCCTTCCCATCCAAACCCGCACGGCTTCTAGACACTGGGACATCACTTCGATGGCATCATTGGGGTGGTTTGGGGTAGATACGTACAGCTGCGTGTCATCAGCGTAGAGATGGTACTCTACCCCAAAACCACGGATGATCTCGCCCAGCGGCTTCATATATGTGTTGAACAGGAGCGGCGAGAGGACCGACCCCTGAGGCACCCCACATGTGAGGGGTCTTGAGGTCGACCTCTGCCCTCCTGCCAACACAAATTGCGATCGACCGGAGAGGTAGGAGGAGAACCACCGTAAAACGGTGCCCCTCACCCCCAATCCCTCCAGTCGATGCAATAGGATACCATGGTCGATGGTATCGAAAGCCGCCGAGAGGTCTAATAGGACCAGGATGGAGGAACAGCCCCCATCTCTGGCCCTCCAGAGATCATCTACCAACGTGACCAATGCCGTCTCAGTGTGTGACCGGGCCGGAAGCCGGACTGGCGCGGGTCTAGATAATCAACTTCCTCCAGGTGCCGCGGAAACTGTTGTGCCACCACACTCTCTACAACCTTCGCCAGGAAGTGAAGGTTGGAGACCGGACGATAATTTACTAACAATGCTGGGTCCAGGGAAGGCTTCTTGAGGAGGGGCCTCACCACCGCCTCTTTCAAGATGGTAGGCAAGATCCCCTCACTCAAAGAAGCATTCACTATCTCCTGGAGCCAGCCTTGTGTAACCTCCCAGGATGCCAGTACAAGCCAGGAGGGACGCGGGTCCAATAAACATGTGGTGGCTCTCAGTCGCCTACGTAACCTGTCCATGTCTTCGGTAGTAACAGAGTCAAACTCCTCCCACAAACTTGTCTCAAGACCTGCCTCAGGTAATCCCTCCAGACTACTTTCAGTGGAGGCCAACTCGCTTCAAATCTGAGCGATTTTATCCTGCAGATACTCTCCAAATTCCTCTGCTCTACCCTGTAGAGGGGCTTCCCGCGCCCTCTGTTGAAGGAGGGAGCGGGTCACCCCAAACAGGGCGGCAGGGCGGTTATCTGTGGATGCGATGAGAGTGGCACAATGATGACGTTTGGCCACTCTTATCGCCACAAGGTAAGTCCTCAAATGGGCTCTCACCTGTGTTTGGTCAGATTCAGACCGTGTGGATCTCCATTTCCTCTCTAGGCATCTCTTATGGCATTTCATCACCCTCAACTCCTTGGTGAACCAAGGAGCCTGGGTGATTCGACGCCACATGAGAGGCCGCAAGGGCGCGACCCGATCCAAGGCCCCCGTGGCCGCGGTACTCCATGCTGCCACTAGGTCCTCCATCGGGACGCGGGTCAGGGTCGCTGGTAGTGGCCCAAGCTCCATCTGGAACTTTTCCGGGTCCATCAGGTGCCTGGGGCGGAACCATCTGGGAGTTGTAGGTTCCGCCGGTGGGGTGTAGCGGTAGGAAAGTCGAGCCGGAGAAGTGAGTGATCCGACCATGACAGGGGTATAATAGCTAACTCCCCTATGCCAAGATCACTCGTCCACTGACCAGAGACAAAAATCAGATCCAGCGTGTGTCCTCCCTCGTGTGTGGGGCCCTGAATTACCTGGGTCAGGTCCATGGCCGTCATGGAGGCCATGAACTCCCGAGCTGCCTCGGATGATTCGCCTACCGATGGCAGGTTGAAATCCCCCATGACTAACAGTCTGGGGGTCTCAACCGCCACCTCAGCGATCACCTCGAGGAGCTCGGGCAGGGCTGCTGTTACATAGCAGGGAGCCAGGTATACAATCAGCAAGCCCAACTGCCTCCCTAGGCCCCACTTCACGCAGATGGACTCATAGCCAGTGGTCTGTGGTACAGTGGTCTCTCTCGGCTCAAGGCCTTCCCTAATAATAACCGCCACCCCCCCACTCCTGCCTAGGGCCCGTGGCTGATGGAATGCGCAGTAACCTGGCGGGCACATTTCCACGAGAGGTAAACCTCCCTCGTGGCCCAGCCAGGTCTCCATGACTCCCACCAGGTCCGGCTCCCCCTCCGACACAAGGTCATCAATTATTTTATTTTATTTTATTTATTTTATTTATTCGAATTTATACCCCGCCCTTCTCCTTGTTAGGACCCAGGGCGGCGCACAGGCATTATTTAAAACCACAATAAATACAATATACATCATTACAATATATTAAATTATTTAAACCCGTGCTAAAACCCATATTTAAAAACCCTACCAAATTATAATTTATGTATAAAAAGTCAGAAACGGGGGGCTATCCTAGGCCGGCTTGTTGGAATAAATGCGTCTTAAGACGTTGGCGGAAGAGGCGGAGGTCCGAGGTAGTGCGAAGGTCGGGGGGTAGGTCGTTCCAGAGGGCCGGGCCCGCCAAAGAGAAGGCCCTTCCCCTGGGTGTCGACAACCGGCATTGCTCAGCCGACGGCACCCGGAGAACACCCTCTCTGTGGGAGCGGATCGGACGAAGGGATGTATGGGGCAGGAGGCGGTCTTGTATATAGCTAGGCCCCAAGCCATGGAGCGATTTAAAGATGGTCGTCAACACCTTGAAGCGCACTCGAAAGGCCACAGGCAGCCAGTGCAGCTCGCGCAGGAGAGGTGTTACGCGGGCTTGCCTTGAGGCACCCATAATCACCTGCGCGGCCGCATTCTGTACTAACTGTAGCCTTTGAGTGCACCTCAAGGGAAGCCCCATGTAGAGAGCGTTACAGTAATCCAGCCGGGGTATCACAAGCGCTTGAGTG
The DNA here is from genome assembly GCA_039707465.1 of Rhabdophis nuchalis. NCBI lineage: Eukaryota > Metazoa > Chordata > Lepidosauria > Squamata > Natricidae > Rhabdophis > Rhabdophis nuchalis. The sequence goes on from CM077650.1 coordinate 29,259,785, forward strand.
ACTGAGCGAAGGGCCCCCCGGTCCAGTAAGGGGCACAACTGGCGTATCAGGCGTACCTGATAAAACGCCCCCCTGGCCACGGCCGCCACATGGTCCTCCATGGACAGCCGGGAATCCAGGAGGACGCCCAAGTTGCGCGCCCTCTCCATGGGGGCCAGTTGTTCGCCCCCAATGGCCAGTGTTGGACTTATCTGGCTGAACCGGGGTGCCGGAAACCACAGCCACTCGGTCTTGGACGGGTTGAGTTTGAGTTTGTTACTACCCATCCAGACCCGTACGGCCTCCAAACACCGGGACAGCACCTCGACGGCATCGTTGGGGTGGTTTGGGGTGGATATGTACAGCTGGGTGTCATCAGCGTACAGATGGTATTCCACCCCAAAACCACGGATGATCTCGCCCAGCGGCTTCATGTAGGTGTTGAACAGAAGTGGCGAGAGGACCGACCCCTGAGGGACCCCACATATGAGGGGCCTCGGGGACGACCTCTGCCCTCCTGCCAACACCCATTGTGACCGACCAGAGAGGTAGGATGAGAACCACCGTAAAACGGTACCTCTCAGCCCCAACCCCCCCAATCGGTGCAATAAGATACCATGGTCCATGGTATCAAAAGCCGCTGAGAGATCTAATAGGACCAGGACAGAGGATCAACCTCTATCCCGTGCCCTCCAGAGATCATCAACCAACGCGACCAATGCCGTCTCGGTGCTGTGACCGGGCCGGAAGCCGGACTGGCGCGGGTCTAGATAATCAACTTCCTCCAGGTGTCGGGGAAACTGTTGAGCCACCACACTCTCAACAACCTTCACTAAAAAGTGAAGGTTGGAGACCGGACGATAGTTCTCTAATAATGCTGGGTCCAGGGAAGGCTTCTTGAGGAGGGGCCTCACCACCGCCTCTTTCAAAACGGTGGGCAAGTACCCCTCACTCAGAGATGAATTCACTATCTCCTGGAGCCAGCCTCGTGTCACCTCCCAGGATGCCAGTACAAGCCAGGAGGGGCACGGGTCCAATAAACATGTGATGGCTCTAAGGTTCCTCCGCAACCTGTCCATATCCTCGGTAGTGACAAACTCCAACTCCTCCCAAGGTGTTATCTCAAGACCAGCACCGGACACGTCGACTGGATCACTTTCAGTGGAGGGCAACTCGTTCCGAATCTGAGTGATTTTGTCCTGCAGAAACACTCCAATTTCCTCTGCTCGACCCTGCAAAGGGGCTTCCCGCGGCCTCAAGTGAAGGAGGGAGCGGGTCAGTTTTCCGCAGACGCGATAAGGGTGGCACAATACTCATGTTTGGCCACTCTTAGCGCCACTAAGTAAGTCCTAATATGGTCTCTCACTAGTGTTCGGTCAGCTTCGGATCGAGAAGATCTCCACCTACTCTCTAGGCGTCTCTTGCGGCGTTTCATCCCCCGAAGCTCCTCGGTAAACCAAGGGGCCTGGGTGACTCGACGCCGCATGAGAGGCCGCAAGGGCGCGACTTGGTCCAAGGCCCCCGTGGCCGCACTATACCGTGCGGCCACTAGATCCTCAGTCGAGTCGCGGGGCAGGGACACAGGTATTGGCCCAAGCTCCCTCTGGAACCTTTCCGGGTCCATCAGGCGCCTGGGGCGGAACCAACTCGGTGTCTCTGGTTACGCCTCCCCGCGGTGGGGTGTGACGGTTGGAAAGTCCATCCGAAGGAGAGAGTGATCTGTCCATGACAAGGGTAAGGTGACTAAATCCCCTGTTCCGAGATCACTTCTCCACTGTCCAGAGACAAAAATCAGATCCAGCGTGTGTCCTCCCTCGTGAGTGGGGCCCTGAACTACTTGGGTCAGGTCCATGGCCGTCATGGAAGCCATGAACTCCCGAGCTGCCTCGGATGTTTCGCCCGCCGATGGCAGGTTAAAGTCCCCCATGACTACCAGTCTGGGGGTCTCCACCGCCATCACAGCGATCACCTTGAGTAGCTCGGGCAGGGCTGCTGTTACATAGCGGGGAGCCAGGTATACAATCAGCAAGCCCAGCTGCCTCCCTAGGCCCCACTTCACGAAGAGGGACTCACAGCCGGTCGTCTGAGGCACAGTGGTCTCCCTCGGCTCCAGACTTTCCTTAACAATAACCACCACCCCCCCACCCCTCCCTAGGGCCCTAGGCTGATGAAATGCACGGTAGCCTGGTGGGCACATTTCCATGAGGGGTAAACCCCCCTCGGGGCCCAGCCAGATCTCCGTAATTCCCACCAGGTCCGGGTCCCCCTCTGACACAAGGTCATTTATGAGGGGGGCTTTGTTCACCACGGACCTGGCGTTGCAGAACATCAGCCTGTAGTCCCTGACCGCCTAGCCCACGAGCGCAGCACAGGGGGTTGGGGCAAGTGACCGCTCGTAACCAGCGACCACGAGCCCCCAACCCACGATGGACATCCTGTCTCCCACCGCCCCTGCCCCTCCCCAAGACCAATCGAATAGGACGGCCCTCGACAGAGACGACCCCCGATCCCCCCTCCCTAGTGGACCCCTCCTTTATCCTACTTCCGCCAGCCGGCCCTATATCTTGACCCCCCTCTGACTGAATAAACCCTCCCCCCACCCCAGAACCCCTTAAAAGCCGAATTAAAAATTTGTTTAAAAACCCCCTAAGTCCGCGCTTCGCCCACCTCTCTGGATTAATCCATCCCTCATTGAGGTGGGCCCTTGATAAACCCGGGGGCCAGACCTGCGAGAGGGGAGACTCCCGCAGGGAGAGGAGATCCGTCCTTGAGTACAGCTGGGTGGTGGATATTTACAAGGAACCCATAATGGCCATAAAGGTAGAGGGGAGGGGAGTCGCCTTGTCAGCCTTCGCTTTCCTGCATGCTTGGCTGCCATGGAAACGGGGAGGGTGGGGGGATGTTGTTAGTAAGTGTGCTGGAGGAAGATGGGGCTAGGTGGTGATATCGCTAGGCTTAACGGTATCACATTCCATTCTGATGACCGCTCTGGACGTGTTACCCACCTGACAACGTGGAAGATATTGTATTGGACATTGGGGTGGGGGTCATGGGTGATTGGGGTTTGGCTTATGCTTTGATATGTATGCTTCGCGCCTAAAGTGGCCACTTCTGGCTTAACCTTTGCTGCTGTCCTTTCCCTATTCAGTAAAAGTAACCTTAATCATTTGAAATATGCTTAAGTGTGTTCTTTCTTGAATGGAGGTAGAAGCAAGCATGACAGAAAGCCAGAAGCGGAACCAGCTCCGCAATGCCCCACCATACAATCTCTGGATAAACCTCTACCCATCCGGGAACCTGTAAACACGGGCCAAATTGTTCCCATATTGGAAGTTATACCAGGGGAAGAAAAAATTCCTAAGGAATACTGGGACCTGAAAGACGTTTTTAGTGAAAAATCTTCTGACAAACTTCCCCCCCACCGTGACACTGACTGTTCTATTGATTTCCTCCCTGGGGTACAACTTCCCAAACCATGTATTTACTCTATGACACCTCGTGAAATGGTTGAACTTCGCAAATTTATTGATAAAAACTTGGAAAGAGGTTTCATTGAACCTGCTAGACCACGAGTAGCAGCCCCAGTAATGTTTAGAGAGAAAAAAGATGGTTCTCTTCGTCTTGTAACTGACTACAGGTTCCTGAACACGATATGCGAACACAACGTCTACCCCTTGCCTCTCATGAAGGACATGTTAGTGCATTTGGCCACAGGCAAAATCTTCACTAAACTTGACCTCAGAGAAGCTTATTACAGGATAAGGATTAAAGAAGGTGATGAGTGGAAAACTGCATTTAACTGCCCTTTAGGGTGCTTTCAATTTAAAGTGTTACCCTTTGGCCTGCAGGGGGCGCCATCAGTTTTTATGCAACTGATCAACGAAGTATTGCATGAGCACCTGTACAAGGGCGTTATCGTTTATCTTGATGATATCGTCATATACACAGAAACACGTGAGGAACACGTAAAACTAGTCCACTCTGTTTTGCATAAACTGAGAGCAGCCGAACTTTACGCTAAGCTTTCTAAGTGTGAATTTAATCAAGATAAAATAGACTACCCGGAAAAGTTAAAGCTGTAACAGAGTGGGCCCCTCCTCGTACCCGTAAACAATTACAAAGTTTCTTGGGTTTTGCTAACTTTTACCGCCAATTTATACCTTCTTTTGCTAGTATCGCTCTGCCTATCACAAACCTGCTCAAAACCAACGGTGGAAGTAAGCCTCGGCCAAGTTCTCCCCTCAACTGGACTATGGAGTGCCAAGCCGCTTTTGAGAAATTAAAGCGCTTATTTGCAGCAGAACCAGTGCTCAAACACCCAGATGTTAATGCTCCTTTCGTCATTCAAGCAGATGCTAGCGACGTGGCTGTTGGGGCTGTCTTGTTACAATATAACCAACAAGGTCTACTACAACCCTGCGCTTACACCTCTCGTAAGCTATCCGATACAGAGAGAAGATGGGCGATCTGGGAGAAGGAGGCGTTTGCGGTTCGTTGGGCACTCATGTCTTGGCGCCATTTTCTGGAAGGTGCCCCTCACCCATTTGAGGTATGGACTGATCACAAAAATTTGGAATACCTGACGACGTCTCGTAATCTATCTCCAAAACAAGTACGCTGGTCTCAATACTTCAATCGTTTCAACTTTACCCTAAAATATATCCCCGGGGGAAAAAACTTTATGGCTGACGCCTTATCCAGACTTCCTCAATATGACACTTCTAAGCTTTCAGTTATTCAGCCTGTTCTTCCACTGTATAGCATGGCCACCCCGGTGGTGACCAGGAGTCATTCCATTCTGCAAACCGACCCACCGCCTGAATTGATCTCTAGAATTAAGACGGAACTTCTTACCGATGAATGGTACTCCGCCCACTCTGCCGATTGTACCCTGAGAGATGGTCTACCTTGGATTGGCTCCAAAATTTATGTCCCTGCAACGCTTCGACCATTTGTCTTACAGAGGGCACATGATTCGAGATTGGCTGGTCATTTTGGATTTGTGAAGACTATGCATTTGGTTAAACGCCAGTTCTGGTGGCCCTCGCTGAAAAAGGACATTGAATCTTATATCGCCAGTTGCCCAACATGTGCCGCTTCGAAACGTCCTCCTGGCAAACCTCACGGTCTCCTCCAATCCGTAGCGCGGCCGGAGGCTCCTTGGAAGGAGATATCTATGGACTTTATTGTTGACCTTCCAAATAGCCAAGGTTTTACTGTTATATGGGTTGTTACAGATTTATTCTCCAAGCAAGTTCACTTTGTACCATGCTCGAAGATACCATCGGCTAAGACTTTGGCAAAACTATTTCTGACTCATATTTATCGCTTGCATGGCGTCCCGAATCGCATCATCTCTGATAGGGATGTTCAGTTTACTTCGAAATTCTGGAAGGAATTTTTGACACTGATTGGCTCCGCCCAGGGCTTAAGCTCCTCCCACCATCCGCAGACTAATGGGGCTTGTGAGAGGGCTAACTCGGTTCTGGAGCAATATTTACGCTGTTTTGTGAACTTCCAGCAGGATGACTGGGCTGATCTCCTTATTCATGCTGAGGTAGCCTACAACAATTCAGTTCATAGTAGTACTGGCATGACCCCATTCAAAATAATTTATGGTCAGGACTTTGTACCAATCCCTGAGCTTCCTCATGAACTTCCTACAATTCTTTCCCTCTCAGAGTGGAGTGATACACTGTCGGCTGTTTGGCCTATCATTCGGAAAACATTGGATGATGCTCATGAATCTCATAAGCTGTACGCCGATAGGAAACGAGCAGTACCTCCGCCGTACAAAGTTGGTGATCGAGTTTATGTTTCTACTAAATATTTGGATAGTCCTCAGAAGTGCAAGAAGTTCGGTCCTAAATTTGTGGGTCCTTTTACAATCACCAAGATAATAAGTTCTGTTTCTGTTAAGCTGGACCTTCCTAAATCCTATCGACGCCTTTACCCAATTTTCCATGTCCACCTGTTGAAACCTGAACGCTTTTCACACCTTCGCAAACCATACCCTGGTTCTCCCAAGTCTGTTTTGGTTGGCGGGGAACAACACTATGAGGTTCGAGACATTTTAGATTCCAGAGTGCATAGGAACAAAGTACAGTACCTGGTAGTTTGGAAAGACTTTCCCACCTCCCATAATGAATGGGTTGACAAGCGCCACGTTAAGGCCCCGAAGTTACTGAGACAATTTTATGCCAAGTATCCTAATAAGCCTTGAACTCTATTTTTTTTCTTCTCTGTGTGTGTTGTTATGTGTTTTTGTCTTTTTCGTCTATTTTACAGGGTTGAACACTTTTCTTCTGGAGGAGGGCCGGATGTCAGCCTTCGCTTTCCTGCATGCTTGGCTGCCATGGAAACGGGGGTGGGGGGATGTTGTTAGTAAGTGTGCTGGAGGAAGATGGGGCTAGGTGGTGATATCGCTAGGCTTAACGGTATCACATTCCATTCTGATGACCGCTCTGGACGTGTTACCCACCTGACAACATGGAAGATATTGTATTGGACATTGGGGTGGGGGTCATGGGTGATTGGGGTTTGGCTTATGCTTTGATATGTATGCTTCGCTCCTAAAGTGGCCACTTCTGGCTTAACCTTTGCTGCTGTCCTTTCCCTATTCAGTAAAAGTAACCTTAATCATTTGAAATATGCTTAAGTGTGTTCTTTCTTGAATGGAGGTAGAAGGGGAGGGGAGTCGCCTAGATATTTGTAGCAAGATAAATCCATTTCAGAGAGGAGATGTTTTAAGTAAATAAGGGGGGGGGGCATCTGTCCGCTAGAGGTGGGGGGGGAAAGGGAGGAGGGGAGGATAAAAGTCAAGTCACCATGCGGTGGGGATTGTCCCCACAGTTCAGAGTCAATTTGGCCGGCAGGCTCCGCCGCACAATTAGATGGTACGTTGCGCAGCCCAAAACGATCTCCACCTCGGCCCGTTTTCCACTCCTCTCCTTCATGCGGTCTGGGTGGACACCGTGCGATCCGATGGTATGTTGCACGGATAGATGTTGTTTCACTTAGTCCAGGCCGGCCTGCCTCTTCACTGTCCGGGGCACCCCTCCACCGCCTGGGTCCCTCTCCTCCAAATAAGTGCCGTGAGGTCGGTCAAAACACCCACGGCTACGGATGTCCTACGTCCCCACACAACTTCCTCCTGCTTTAACTTGGTTTCTCTCAGGCCCCACCAACCTCTCTCTGCGACTGGGCCCATAGGGCCGGGATGGTGTTGATGTGGCGGCGGGCAGATTGTTTGCTGGGCCAGCCCCCTTAGATGGACCCTGGGGGCTGGTTCTTCTGAGCCATCTGCGCCTCCTTCCGCCGCTCTGCGGGTCTTTCCGCCCCATGGCACCTCGCGGGGCCAGAATAGTCCAAGGCCAGAATGATCCAAGGCCAGGCAGGTCGAGGCGGTCGCACTGGCCTCTCTCTACAGCTCCGCCGCTCGCCTGTTGCGCCAGCCCCGCAGATGGTACACAGGGGCTGGCAGTATCTTCCGGGGCCGAGCAGGCCACGCTAGGGCCAGGCAGGCTCGCGGTGTCCTCCGGGACCTCCGGGGCCGAGCAGGTAGTATCTACCGGGGCCGAGCATGCCGCGCCAGCCGCGTCGGTCGCAACGGCCCCAACCCCCGCCATTCCGCGGTTCCGCCAGCCCCTCAGATGGAGCACTGGGGCTGGCGGTATCTTCTGGGGCCAAGCAGGCTGCGCCGGCCGCACCAGCCGCATCAGCCCAGTTGCGCTGCTCCGGCCGCCCGAACACTCCGCCACCCCGCTGTTGTTTGCCGCAACCCGTCGCCCCCGTGGCACCTCGCGGGGCTGAAACAAGCCCTTCCCGGCGGCGGGGTAGAATACTTGCTGAACCAGGTGGAAAATAGGGGCTGGTGGCGTCCTCCGAAGGCCGAAAAGGCCCTTGTTCCCATGCTGCGCTCAGGGAATCGCCATCTTCCTTCGCGCGTGCGCAGACTCTGAGGAGGGCTTTGTTGGCCACGGACCTGGCATTGCATAACATCAGCCTAGGGCCCTGGCTCTGTGATCCCTGACCACCTAGATTGCGGGGGTTGGGGCGCGTGACTGCCCGTAGCCAGCGGCCCCGCTCCCCCAACCGGTGATGAAATCCTAATCTTCCATCGCACCTGCCTCTCCCCACGACCGTTTGGATGGATTTAAAACCCTCTCTGGGGACGACCCATGTTCCCCCCCTGTCGGACCCACCCGCTTCCTTCTTGGCTCCGCCAGCCGGCTTGGCACTATTTCCACCCTCAACCTGACTGAACCCTCCCTCCTCCCTGGTACCCCCTAAAATACGAATAACAAATCTAACTAAAAAACCCCTGAGTCTACGCTTCGCCCACCTCTCTGTATTAATTAATCCCTCATTAAGGTGGGCCCTCGTTAGAGCGGAGGGCCAAGCCTGCGAGAGGGGGGACTCTCGCAGTGATATAAGGTCTGCCCTTGAGTACATGATGAAATATTAAATATAAATATAAAATATGAAATGGGTCACATAATTAATTATGGAGAACATCATTGGCTACATAGATATTTAAGATGGATGTTTAAAAATTGATATTAAAGTGATTAAAATAAGTTCACATTAAAATAAGTTCACATGCTCCAGTGAGATATAGTCCGGCTCTTACAGTTCTTAAAGCTCTTGCAGTCATGAGTGATAAAATAGTCTGTCCGAGTAGGGTATAATGGGGTATAATCTGGAGGTAGGCCCGGCCACCCATTTTCAATCCAAGTCCGCAGGCCTTAGATGTTTCCCAATCGAGGCCTACTTCTCCTTCGGCCTCATGGGCCTCATACTCATACTGACCTCCAGCCTCCGGTCCTTCGAGGCCTCCAGTTCCGACCACCCCACCCTCAATCCGGCGACTCCATCAATTCCAACGTCTCCGAAGGCTCCGGCGGCTGGGCGGCGTCTCTTAGGTCCTTCAGGCCTTGGCCCAGTTCTTAACAGGACTCTCCCAGCCTCACGTCCTCCCAAAAGGCCTGGGGCCGGCCGCTCTTCCACCTCCTGGCCTGGCCCGGCCCGGCCGAAGGCTCCGGCAGCTGCGCGATATCTCACAGGCCTCTCGGGCCTCGGCTGCGCTCTTATCATGTTTCTTCCGGCCGCCCGGTCTCACCTCCTCCTAAAGGCCTCGGGCTGACCGCTCTTCCACCTCCCAGCCCGGCCCGGCCTCTCCTCGATCTCCAATGCTCTTGGCTCGACGCAGCTTAGCTGGTCATTCCAGCGCCGTTCTGGCCCAGGCCCTCCACCTCCTCCCAGCCTCCGGCTCAGAATCGGTGTCGGCGTTGGCGTCCTTCACATCCGGCCGGCACACCTGGCCGGCATCCTCACCCGGCGTCCTCCTCATTTTCTCAGCCACTACCTCACACTGGGAAACCACCCGGGTCTCGATCGACTGCCAGGGTGAGCAGCTCACTGGGCCCGGCCCTCAGAGATGGATAGCGGGCCGGGCAGCATGTTCTTAGGGCCAACGAGCTCCACAACCCAAACGGAGCTCAAAGGCAGACCGCCATCTTCGTGCATGCGCAGTACTCATGCATGCACTGTGAGAGCATATGATATACATGCAGAGGTTACTGGGTAATGAAGATAAACAACATAACTGATAGTTGTTAAGGAAGAGTAAATAAGGTTTTAGAAAAATCTAGGTTTTTGAAGTGTAAATCAATTATTGGGAGGTTTAGGTATTGAAGTAAGTTGTCCAATTACTGTATATGAGGATAATCAAGCAGCTATACAAATGGCTACAAATATAGCTGTAAAGACAAGATCAAAGCACACTGATCTTAGGTATTTAAATGTGAGAGAGTGTATAAAGAGTGAAATGGTAAAGGTTGTTTACTGTATGTCAGAAAATAATGTGGCTGACAATTTTACGAAGGCTCAAGGAGTGATAAAGAACAAGGAGTGTTGTGATGCTTATGGTTTAAGGATGTGAATATATATTGATCAACCCAAGGGGAAGTATGTTAGGATATTCAACCTTATATTGGGTTGACAATATATATGAGCCTATGTTCTTAAGGAGTTGTGTAGCTTTAAGAACTGTCTTATAATCTGATTAGCTGTGAGTTATCAGATGTTTTCCTCCCTCCGGAGTCTTCAGGAGGGGGGTCTAGGACTTTTTGGCTCCTACTCTTGGCCGCTCCTGCTTCTCCACAGGCATTTCTCCACCGGTGATTCTCCCCTGACTTTTATCCCCGGCTGACACGGCTCCACCCATTTGCCCTGGGCAATTGGGCATGACTCCCCTGTCCCTCACACTTCAGAACCAATTGGCTAGAGGGGTGGAAGTAAGGCATTCCTTAGAGGACGAGAAAGGACAATGAATATAAATCCAACAAAAGGAGAGGAGCATAAAAGATTTTGCCAAAATGTCTTCCTCCCTCTCCCCTCCAATCAATACAGGGCCTCGTGCTCCTTCTTCACAGACCACAGCTGCTGCTGCCTGCAAAGCCAGGCAGAAAAAGAGGAGAAAAGAAGGGGGGGACTCTCAGAGGATGAGCAAATTAAAAGACATGCCAAAACATCTGCAGCTGCTGTGGCTGCAAAACGGGATGCCCCGTCTCTTGGCACGCTTGGCCAAGGTTCCCCAATCTGTTTCGCTCTATCTCTGCGCTGCCCCCCCCCCCCCCCCAATGGCTCAGTGTGAAGAACTGGGAGAAACTTCACAGAGAAAAAGGAGGAGGAAGGAAAGGTTGGGGGACACACACGAAACCAGGAAAAACATAGAGGAGGAAAAGTAACAGATCACCCAGCAGAGAGCTGGGCATTTTCCTGCCTGCCACACACAAACACTGAGTCCCACAGCCTAGCTCTTGAAATCTGCTTCTCATTTTCCATGGGAATTGACAGTCTCTACCTCCCCCCCAACTCTCTCTGCCATTTTATTTAACCCTTGGATCTATTGAACCTTCCTTCTCCTTCCCCCTCCGCCCCACCATCATGTCCAAGCCCCCAAACCCTTTTCTTAAAAGCAAGCCTGCCGGAGCTCAGTATCTTCTCTGTTGCATTTCTCTTTTTCTCTCTGTTTCTCTTTCTCCCTCTCCCTCTCTTTCTCCCCCGTTTCTCCCCCCCCCTTTCCTTACTCCTCCTTCTCCCCTGTGTGGTTCCTCCCAGTTCTTCACACTGAGTCATTGGGGCGGTGGGGGTGGCGGAGAGAGAGGGGGGGGGAGAGAGAGATATGGATTGGAGAACCTCGGTCAAGCGTGCCAGGGAGCAAAGAGATGGGGGTGTACTGTTTTGCAGCCACAGCAGCTGCAGATATTTCAGCATGTGTTTTTATTTGCTCACCCCCCCCCCTCTTTTTTCCTGCTTTCCTGCCTGGCTTTGCAGGCACCCACAGCTGTGGACTGTGAAGAAGGAGCACTGGGCCCTGTATTGAAGGGGGGGTGGGGGAGAGGAGGTGGGGGGGGGGGAGAGAGGGAGGAAGGCATTTTGGCAAAATCTTTTACGCCTCTCTCCTTTCATTGGATTTATATTAATTGTCCTTTTTTGTCCTCTAAAGTAGTGGTTCCCAAAGTGGGCGGTACCGCCCCCTGGGGGCAGTGGGATGACTTAGGGGGGCGCTAAGAGGCAAGGGTGGTGGCAGGGGGGTGCTAAGAGGGAGAGGAAAAAAAGATTGTGTATTGTGTTGGCTGCAGAGGGCGTCACCCCTAGGTTGGTAGCTTCCCCTTAGCTAATTCTCAGATGGAAAGGAGAAACTTGCTGAGTGGAAGATGGACTGTTTAAAGCCCATCGGCGTGGGCAGAAGGACAAAATCACCCAAACAAACCTGGAAATTGCTGCAGGTTTCCCTTTAAACAACGTCACCACCCTCCCCTCCAATCACCACCGTCCTCCCAGGAGAGGGGTGCACGCTGTTTCTATCGCTTGTCCCCCAACACCACCGGCGTCTTAACCAACCGACTTGGCTTGTGAAAATTGTTTTTTTTAAAAAAAAAAACCACGGTTGTTGGATGGGGAGATCGTGCACGGTGTTTTCAGGGGGGGGTGACGACAACACCCGCCAATCTAATTCTAGTTGAGCTTGCAAGAGAGCTCTTTGCCATTGATTTAAAATCATGTTTCATGCCATCCTTTTCCTTTGCATGGAGACGCTGCTGGGTAAAAGTAACTGGGGGGAGGGAGGTGATGAGCACAATTATGGTTGCTCCCTTTTGGTGGTGTGGATTTTGGTTAGGGAGGTTTGGATTACCAGCAGGAGGGAGTTCGCATTGCAATCTTCCATTTCTAGCCTTGGAAATGTGGGTGTTGTTAAACTCACAGGAGCTTTCTTTGATATAGGTATAGTATACTATATGTATATACTACTATAGTATAGGTCAGGGGTCCCCAAACTTGGCAATGAAGTGGGAGCGAAGGCAGGTAAAGGGGCCTCGGTGCCCTGCCTGATTCATCGAGGCCCCTTAGCTCCCACTTCGTTTTGATGAGGTCGCTGCAGCTGCCGGGCACGGAAGGACAGAGGTAGCCAGAGTGGTGCCGGGGTGAGCGGGCAAGTGAGCGATGGAGGATCAGGCTGCCTGATCCTCCATCCCTTGCCCGCTCGCTCGCCCACCCGCCCCGGTGCCACTCTGTCCACCTCTGTCCATCCACGCCCGGCAGCTACAGCGACCATCAAGTTGAATTATTTGATGAGATTATTATTTGATGAGAAGGGAGGTGAATTATTTGATGAGATTATTGCATGGTACCTAGGGATTCCCAATATGGAAAGTAAGAATGGGAACATTTTAACAGATCTATATGTTCTTGGGTTATAATTTTCACTAAAGAACCATGGGGATGGAAAGGGAAATATAGACAATGGAGTCCAATCCCCTTCCTCAACAGATTGGAAGCAAAGAATAACTCTAGCAAAATGTAGCCTTTTACCTCTTTGGGAAATCATTTTCTTTTTTTAATTATTATGATTTTTTTATTTTTCCCAATACAACTCATGCAAAGGGTCATCCACACATACATTACATTTTCCACACTCATATTTGTGATTCCTCATAACTTCTTTAAGCTAAACATTTTAAGTACAAATCAACGTATTGACATTTAATACCAACTGAATGAACTGTTTTAATCATGGCTAACGTCTTTTAACATCTTGTATTTTATCCCAAAACCCACTTGAATTCCACCTACATAATTTATTTTTAGATAATTAATTTTAGTTATTTATTTATAAATATATGTACTCCAGAGCGAAACTACTATCTCTGCGGGAGTCCCCGCTCTCGCAGGTCTGGCCCTTTGATCTATCTAGGGCCCATCTTGATGATGGAGTTGTTAATCCGGAGAGATGGGCGAAGCGCGGCCTTAGGGGGTTTTTAGTCCGTAAATTGTTTAAATTGTCTAAATTATCTTTTTTAGGGGGCACTAGGGAGGGGGGTGGGTATAGACAGATGGAGATGGAAGAGGGCCAGGCCAGCAGCCGACGGAGGGAAGCGGAAGGTGCCGATAGGAGGGGGGACACACGAGTCGTTCCGCAGGAGGGCTTACCAATCCAGAGGGTCATGGGGAGAGGCAGGGCCGAGGGGAGACAAGTTTCATCCTCCCGGTTGGTGGCACGTAACCGTTGGTTACAAACGGTCGGGTGCCACAACCCCCGCAGGCTAGGTGGTCAGAGAGTACAGAGCCAGGGCCTGCGGCTGATGTTTTGCAATGCCAGGTCCGTTGTCAACAAAGCCCCCCTCATTAGTGACCTTGTGTCAGAGGGGGAGCCGGACCTGGCTGGAATTGCGGAAACCTGGTTGGGCCACGAGGGAGGAATCCCCCTCGTTGAAATGTGCCCACCAGGCTACCGTGCCTTTCATCAGCCCCGGGCCCTTGGTAGGGGCGGTGGGGTAGCGGTCATTGTCAAGGAAGGTCTTGAGCCGAGAGAGACCATTGTGCCACAGACTACCGGCTATGAGTCCCTCTGCGTGAAGTGGGGCCTAGGGAGGCAGTTGGGCTTGCTGGTTATATACCTGGCTCCCCGCTATGTAGCAGCAGCCCTGCCCGAGCTCCTGGAGGTGATCGCTACGGTGGCAGTGGAGACCCCCAGACTTTTAGTCATGGGGGACTTTAACCTGCCATCGTTGGGCGAATCATCCGAGGCAGCTCGGGAGTTCATGGCTTCCATGACGGCCATGGACCTGACCCAAGTAATTCGAGGCCCCACTCACGAGGGTGGACATACGCCGGATCTCATCTTTGTCTCTGGCCAATGGAAGAGTGATCTGGGTATAGGGGATATAGTCATCACGCCCTTGTCATGGTCAGACCACTCACTTCTCCGGCTCGACTTTCCAACCGCTGCTCCCCTCCGCGGGGAGGCGGAACCAGAGTCTCGAATCTGGTACCGCCCCAGGCGCCTGATGGACCCGGATGGGTTCCAGACGGCGCTTGGGCCATTTCCTGTACCCCTGACCCGTGCCCCGATAGAGGACCTCACGGCCGCATGGAACAGTGCGGCCGTGGGAGCCTTGGATCGGGTCGCGCCCTTGCGGCCTCTCTTGCGGCGGCGAACCACCCTGGCCCCTTGGTTTACCGAGGAGCTGCGGGTGATGAAACGCCGCAAGAGATGCCTAGAGGGAAGATGGAGGTCTACCCGATCTGAATCTGACCGGACACAGGTAAGAGCCCATTTACGGACTTACATTGTGGCGCTGAGAGTGGCCAAACGCCATCATTGTGCTACTCTCATAGCATCCGCAGAAAACCGCCCTGCCGCCCTGTTTAGGGTGACCCGCTCCCTACTTCAACAAAGGGTGCGGGAAGCCCCGTTACAGGGTAGAGCAGAGGAATTTGTGACTTTTCTGCAGGAGAAAACCGCTCAGATACAGAACGGGCTATCCTCCATTGATGGCCCAGTGGGATGCCACGAGACAGATCTTGTTTGGGAGGAGTTTGACTCCGTTACTTCCGATGATATGGACAGGTTAGGTGGGCGACTGCGAGCCACCACATGTTTATTGGACCCGTGCCCCTCCTGGCTTGTACTGGCATCCTGGGAGGTGACACGAGGCTGGCTCCAAGAGGTTGTCAACGCATCCTTAAGTGAGGGTTCCTTGCCTGCTTCCCTAAAAGAAGCGATGGTGAGGCCCCTCCTTAAGAAGCCCTCTTTGGATCCAGCTCTTTTAAACAACTATCGTCCAGTCTCCAACCTTCCCTTTCTGGCGAAGGTTGTTGAGAGTGTGGTGGCACAACAGTTTCCCCGTCACCTGGAGGAAGTTGACTATCTAGATCCAGTCCGGCTTTCGGCCCGGGCACAGCACCGAAACGGCATTGGTCGCGTTGGTTGATGATCTCTGGAGGGCCAGAGATGGGGGTTGTTCCTCCATCCTGGTCCTATTAGACCTCTCGGCGGCTTTTGATACCATCGACCATGGTATCCTATTGCATCGGCTGGGGGGGTTGGTAGTGGGAGGCGCCATTTTACGGTGGTTCTCCTCCTACCTCTCTGGCCGATCGCAATTTGTGTTGACAGGGGGGCAGAGGTCGACCTCGAGACCACTCACTTGTGGGGTGCCTCAGGGGTCGGTCCTCTCGCCTCTCCTGTTTAACACATACATGAAGCCGCTGGGTGAGATCATCCGTGGTTTTGGGGTAGAATACCATCTATACGCTGATGACACTCAGTTGTATATATCTACCCCAAACCACCCCAACGATGCGGTAGCGGTGATGTGCCAGTGCCTGGAAGCCGTGCGGATCTGGATGGGAAGTAACGGACTTAGGCTCAACCCGACCAAGACCGAGTGGCTGTGGTTTCCGGCTGCCCGATTCAACCAGCTCACTCCATCGCTGGTCATAGGGGGCGAACATCTTGCCCCTGAGGATGGGGCGCGCAATTTGGGTGTCCTCCTGGATTCCCGGCTGTCCATGGAAGATCAAGTGACAGCCGTGGCCAGGAGGGCGTTTTACCAGGTTCGCCTGGTTCGCCAATTGCGCCCCCTATTGGATCGGGTGCCCTGCGCACAGTCACTCATGCGCTCGTGACATCCCGACTGGACTATTGTAACTCTCTCTACATGGGGCTTCCCTTGAGGTGCACCCGGAGACTTCAGCTAGTCCAGAACGCAGCCGCGCGAGCAATTATGGGAACCGCTAGGTTTACCCATGTAACACCGCTCTTGCGCGAGCTGCACTGGCTACCTGTCGTCTTCCGGGTGCGCTTCAAGGTGTTAATTATCATCTTTAAAGCGCTCCATGGCTCGGGACCTAGCTATCTGCGGGATCGGATCCTGCCTCATACATCCTCACGGCCGATTCGCTCCCACAGAGAGGGACTTCTCCGGGTGCCGTCCACTAGACATTGTCAGTGGGCGACACCCAGGGGAAGGGCTATCTCTGTGGCGGGCCCGGCCCTCTGGAACGACCTTCCCCCCGATATCAGGACGACCACGGACCTCCGCTCCTTCCGTCTTAAATTAAAAACTCACTTTTTCTGTCTGGCCGGCCTAGGATATGTCTCTCTGTCTTTGGGGTTTTTATTGGGAAATTAGTACTGTTTAGTTTTAATGGGGAAATTTTAGCGCAGGTTATGTTTAATTTGCTTTTAGAATTGTTTGTATGTATTTATTGTTTTTATTCTACCTGTGCACCGCCCCGAGTCCCTGTGGGGAGAGGGTGCGGTTTTATAAATATTAAATATTATTATTATATTATATTATTATTATATATATCACTAATGCAGTTTCCATTGACATAATTAACACCTTATGTATTGAATACAAGCATATCAAGTATAGGTTAAACATGAATTGAAAAACATCTAATTCAAATGTATAAGCTGTGAATTTATTATATAATCACAGGCAAACATTGCACTTATGCCTAGGTCCTCTACCCACGAACATTATAAGACAGATAAAACTATCTTAGCTGGCTGTTGTAAATATTACTCTGCTAATTCAACAAGAAATGCTACTGCATGAATCCTTAATGCAGAACACAGCTAGTAATTTTAGCAATTTTCTTCCCAAGTTAATTCAAAATGTATATCCAAATGTTCCTCTATCTTCCCCCCAAGCACTAGAGAGGATGATATTCAAAACCAGACACTTTTGCTGTGTGTTTGCGTGTGTGTGTGTGTTTGCTTCTGGTCCCCAGAAAGAATTTCACCTGTTTTTCAAATTTTGGTCCCATTCGCATCTCCCTTAGGATTCATGAGCCAGGGATCCTTGCAAGGCTGATATTAATATTGTTAATAGGATTCTTTTTAAAATCATCTGGATTAATAAACAATCTTAATCTTGCCCACTGCTGGAAATACTGTAGAACAGTGGTTCCCAAACTTTTTCAGTCCACCACCCCCTTGGTGC
The DNA here is from genome assembly GCA_039707465.1 of Rhabdophis nuchalis. NCBI lineage: Eukaryota > Metazoa > Chordata > Lepidosauria > Squamata > Natricidae > Rhabdophis > Rhabdophis nuchalis. Next base: position 29,277,067 of record CM077650.1, read on the forward strand.
TACAAACTGATCCTCAGTGCCCCCCACCCAGAATTCAATTTTTTTTACAACCGGTTTTGTGGGCGTGGCTTGGTGGGCGTGGCTAGGGGGTCATGTGACTGGGCGGTTTGCACAACGGAAGGCAGATAATAACAGTAAAATTCAAAACTTTAACAATTAATTGCGCATTTATTCAAAATCCAATTTAAAAACCTTTGTAGTTAATGTTAATTCAACTAAATTGTTGAACATGATGCAGTGATACCAGGTTTTCAAAGTCTAATAGTCATTTATCAAGAATCTTACTAACTAGTAACTTAGTAAAGTCAATAAAATTTAGTAACTACTTCACTGTTCAATAAATTCTTAATGTGATGGATGGGCTAGATGAAGTGATACCAGTTTCCCAATGTCTGGTTTTAAGTCACCTACCAGCAGTGGTGGGCTTCAAAATTTTTTAGAACCTATTCTGTAGGTGTGGCCTGTTTTGTGGGAGTGGCTCAGCAGTCATGTGACCAGGTGGGTGTGGCCAACTTGGAAAATGTGGTGAAACTCACTTAACAATGCTTTTGCTTAGCAACCAAAATTTTGGGCTCAATTGTGGTAATAAATTCTCTTTCTTTCATTTCTCCCTCTCTCTCTTTCTTTTCTTTTTTTCTTTCTTCCTTTCTTTCCCTTTCTCTCTCTCTTTCTGTCTCTCTCTCTCTCTCTGTGTCTGTCTGTCTGTCTCTCTCTGTGGCTCTTTGTCTCTCTCTCCCTCCCTCCCTCTCTGTCTCTCTCTGTCATTCTCTCTCTGTGTCTGTCTCTCTGTATCTCTCTGTCTCTCCCTCCTCCATCTGTCACTCTGTATGTGTGTGTGTCTGTCTGTCTCTCACTCACTCTCTATCTCTCTGTGTCTCTCTCCCCTCCCTTCCTCTCTCTCTGTCACTCTGTGTGTATATGTGTGTTTGTGAGTGTGTGTGTGTCTGTCACTCACTCAGTCACTCACTCAGTCACTCACTCTGTGTGTGGGTCTCACTCTGTGTGTGTCTCTGTCTGTCTGTCTGTCTCTCTCTCTGTGGCTCTTTATCTCTCTCTCCCTCCCTCCCTCTCTGTCTTTTTCTGTCATTCTCTCTCTGTCTGCCTCTCTGTATCTCTGTGTCTCTCTCTCCTCCCTCCCTCTTATCTCTGTGTCTCTCTCCCCTCCCTTCCTGTCTCTCTCTGTCATTCTCTCTGTGTGTCTGTCTTTCTGCTCTCTCTCTCTGTCTCCCTGTCTCTGTCTCCCTCCCTCCCTCCCTCTCTATCTCTGTCTCTCCCCTCCCTTCCTCTCTGTCTGTGTGTCTGTCTTGCACTCACTCACTTAATCACTCTCTCTCTCTCTGTCTGTCAGTCTCCAATTCCCTCCCTCCCTGTCTCTCTCTGTTTCTCCCTCCCTCCTTCCCCTCTGTCTCTCTCTCTCTCTGTCTGTCAGACTCTGATTCCCTCCCTCCCTCCGTCTCTCTCTCGTGCTGTGCCTCTCTCTGTCTGTCTGTCACTGTCTCTGTCCACAAAATACTGCGTGGAGGAGCGGCGGGCTCTGAGGTGACGGCGAGGCCATCCGTGGGTGGTGGGGTCCCCTTCATGTTCCTCGTCTCCCCGGATGCCGTCCGGAACCATCAGCAGCCGCGCAGAGACTTGCCGCTTTTCCACGCCGTGGAAAAGATAGGCACACGCATGCCCCGCCCAATTACAGTCTCGGAGACTTCGTAAGGGTGGGAACTTGGGCTGTAATTCCGTGGGACGTGCACGCGCCTATTTTTTCCACGGTGTGGAAAAGCAGCGAGTTTCTGCACGGCCGCTGATCACTCCAGATGCCATCCAGGAAGATGAGGAATGTGAGGGGGATCTTTCCCCCTGCAGATGGGCTCCGGACCAGCGGAGCCTCCTCCTTCCAATTGGGGGGAACCATGCAGAGGATTTCTCCCCCACCACTCAATTGGAAACGAGGTGGCTGTCAAAGCAAGGCAGCAACCCCCCCCCCCCGCAGAAGAAGAAACAGAAGGGGAGTTAGCGCCAGCCCTCTGCCCACCCGCCAAGCGGTAGTTGGGTTGGGTGGGCACTGGGCTAGCCCCCCTGTCCTGGCCAAGTGTTGCCCATGGTTGCTGCCGCTGCCGCGCCCATGTGCAGCCCATTCCCCCCCAAGACCATTTTCTTTTTAAAAAATGCCTCTGCAGACGATCTTGAAAACCTGTGAGGTTGCTTTGGGAGGGGACAGATGGGCAGCATCCCCCCCACCCCCCCACCCCCATCCCCATCCCTCAGCACTTGAAGCCTCAGAGTCTGCAGAAAGTTGCACAGTAAAGGCAATTAAGAACTTTTCACGCTTGTGAAAAGATTTTTTTACCTTGTGAAGGCTTGCTTTAAAGCTGCAGTCTCCAAGGCTGCAGGTGCCCAGGGAGGGGGGCAGGGGGAAATGCTGCCCATCTGCCCACTCCTAAAGCAACCTTGGAGGCTTTCAAGATCATCCAGAGAGGCGTTTTTTAAAAAGAAAACCCTGAAAAAGCTGCAAGATCTGGAGAGATGGGCGGGCGTTTTTTGGAGGAGGGGGGAAATCCCCAGAACCAGGTTGCCCACCCAGGTTGACTCTGAAGAGGTCCGTGAGGGGCTCTGGTGGCTGCAAAGCACCTCACAAGGGGCAGAAGTCCCCGAACCCAGCCTAAGCAAAGGAGAAGGCGGACAGCTGGGCGGAGGAAGGTGGAAACTACTGCTTCTGCTGGAGCTGCGATGCCCCGCTGATTTCGGGGACTTCTGCCCCTCGTGCTGCGCTTTGCAACTGCCAGAGCCCTGCTACAGACCCATCGTAAGCACCCAAACCTCCAACATTTTAGTTAAACATTAAAATACATACATGATAATTTCTTAAAATCTACATACCCTCTATAAAACATTTTATAAAAATTCTCCCTTCCAACATTTTAGTTAACCATTGCGATACATACACTCTTTAGGATCTAAATACCATCTATAAGATATATTATAAAAGTTCTCCCTTAAATTATGTATCTGTGTACATTTAACATTTAACATTCACAATTTAACCCATATTTTTCCCTAGATCTCCAACATGACAATAATCATTTCATCATTGTTCGTAAATCCAACTCTTTGATCCTCTTTCCATCTCATCTGTAACTATTTATAATATAACCAGTTTAAAATAATTCCTTCTTCCAACAGTTATTCCAAAATTCTCAGTTGCCAGCTGCCCCCATCAGTAAGAAGCACATCTTTATATAAACAACCCCCGGGTAACTTTTCATCTGAATTATTAAATTCAAAAAAACGTGATAGGGTAACAACCAGATCAGCTGCAAATGCTCTAATTCTGTATTCCTTTTGCCTTATAGCTATACCATTTAAGGAATTCGGATCCCAAATTATATTCAACAAGACTTCTAAGATTAAAATAAATGACAATGGAGATAATAGGCAGCTTTGTCTTGTACCTTCTTATATCTCAAAACTCATAAACAAATTTCCATTAATAATAAGTTATGCATTTTGTTATTAATATATTGCTCCTATCACCTGTCAAAACCAAATCCCCATAATCATTTTTTCCAAAGTCTTGATTAGAAAGTTTCAGATCATTCGCTCAGAGGCCTTTTCGACGTCCGAAAACCAGCACTGCAGAGATCTGCTTATTTTTGTCTAGATAGTCAAGTAAATCTATGAGTTGCCTTACATTCTCCTTCATATGTCTACATTCGATAAATCCTGCTTGATCATGATGAATTACCTCTTAAATAACTGGCATCAAACTGTTGGCATACTTAACAGAAATTATTTAATCTGCAATCAAAAGAAATATTGGTCTATAATCCTCTAAGTTCTTAAGACCATATCCTTAGGTATCAGCGATATAAAAACCGCTAGCCATGAGGAAGATGTTTTGCCTCCTTGCTGTATTCTTTCTCCACCAAGCTAATCTTCAATCCTGCTCCTCCCTTGGCTTCTGCTTGCTTTTTTCTTTTATCTTTCTTAACTCGTTGGATTTGGGGCCTCCTCTGCTTCTGCATTTTTTGAATTTGTCTAGTGATAGACCTGGTTTCACGTTGCTCATCTAATTTAAGCATTGGCATTTCAGCAATTCCCTCTATAACAGTCTTTGACGATTCCTCCAGAGTAGAACTTAAAAGATGTCCAGGAGAGTCCAGCTGAGAGCCACCTGCAGCACCATAGGTTTTCTTTTCTTTTTGCAGCTGTATTTGTTCTTCTATCTCTTTTTCAGACTGCTTCTGCTCTTCGATCTCAATATCTGTTGGTGCAGATGTACGTGAAGGTGTGATGCTTGCCTTCAATACTTCATAATAAAATTCTTTTGCTTTATCTAAGGTATTCAAACAGTAACTCACACCTTCATATCTTAGTATAATACCCGTTGGAAGATCCCACCTATATTGTATCTGTCTTTTCTTCAATTCTGCTACCAAAAATCCAAAATCCCTTCTAGACTTTAACATCACTGGTGGTAACTCCTTAAAAACACCAATCTGATTTCCATCTATTTGAAGAGCAGAATAAAAGGACTTCTGCAAAATATCATTTCTAAGTCTTCTATCAGTAAAATATATAACCACATCTCTTGGTAATTGTCTTTGTAGTGCTGTTTGTGAGTTTACTCTATAAATTTTATCAATATTAAAAAAAATCACATCAGAATCATCCAATTTCAGTAATGTAGACAATGCATCAGCACAAATTCTCCTAATATCTTCTCTAGGATTCTCCCTTATTCCCCTCAGACTGATAGCAGATTCCATCGATCTAAATTGCAACATAATTATTTCATTATCAATCCTTTGTATTTCTCCAGCAATTTCGCAAAGTTTAAATCAGATTCTTTCATTTTAGTTTCCAGGTCCAAAGCCAGCTGTTCAATTTTATTATCCACCTTAATCACAACATCAGACAAACCCTTAGCTATTATTTGTGAAAAAAATTCAAGCTGTTCATATTTATCCATATTATCCTGGACCACTTCCTTAATTTCTTTAAGTTCTTTACCTATAAAGTTTTTCAAATCCTGAAGACTTATTATCTCTATCTGCTGTTGCAGGGCTGCGCCAGCTGGGGGACCTCCTTGCTTCATTGCCATGCTTGTAAAACAATCTTCTTCCCAGGTTTTCACAAAATACTCTTCAAAATAGACCAAATTATATATTAGCTGACTTTTTCTCTTACTTGCTATCTCCTTTCGCTTTCCGCCAAAGTAAGATACTTTGTAACAAGCTGGAATACACAAACCGGCTAACTTTCATTTCCTTTTCACTGGAGAACACCACTTTCGTTTTTCTGCTTTCTGCTGAAGATTAACGCCATAACTAGAATACACAAAGCAGTTAACTTTCGTTTCCTTTCAACTTTCAGCTGAGGATTAACGCCATCTTAAATCCTTTGTTCTAAATGCTTTGTTCTAAATCCGTAGCATTCAAGTTTAAGACTGCTGTTATTTAGAAAATTCACAGACTCCAAGCTCCTAAGGAGCTTGTGAGAGAGCCAGCGCCGTTTGGGTAGAGTCCCTTGTGGGGTGCCCCAGAGGGTTTATTTTCCTCTGGAGTGCGAGCAAGGTGGGACTCCCCTTCCAGGCAGCTACCCGCTCCGGACGTCTGGGAAACTTCGCTACAAAATAGCGGAGCAAGGCATCGCTCTCAACCTTTAATACACACTCCAAGCAAACCAAGAAAATACCTTGTTCTAATCGTCTTAATCGCAAGTATTCAAAGTCAGATTACAACTATAATTGAGCCCAAAATTTCTGTTGCAAAGTAAAAAGTTGTTAAGTGAATTTTGCCCTATTTTATTATCTTTCTTGCCACTTGTTAAATGAATCACTGCACTTGTTACTAACGTTAAATGAATCTGGCTTCTCCATTGACTTTGCCTTGTCAGAAGGTTGCAAAAGATGATCATATGACCTTGGGACACTGCAACCATCGTAAATACAGTATGAGTGAGTTGCCAAGCATCCAAATTTTGATCTTATGACCATGGGGATGCTACAATGGTCATAACTATCAAAAATGGTCATAAGTCACTTTTTCAATACCTTTTCAAGGAGATCAGGCATGACACTGCTTATTTATCAGAACTACTTGCAAAGTTCAATGAAATGAATTTGCAGTTGCAAGGAAATGAGGTCAATCTTATTAAGGCCAAATCTGTCATCTCTACATTTCTTTCAAAGCTAACTCTCTTCAAGTGCAATATAGGCCCTTGCAAGCTATACCAATTTCCAAGCTTGTCTGAGCTAGAAGAGAAAGGTGGGATACAAGATGATGATCTTCAAGTTTTTTGTGACCATTTGGACATGCTGCATAAAGATATGTCTGAGCAATATCAGGATCTTCTTTTGATGGAAATTCCAGATTGGGTGATAAATCCATTTTCAGATACAGAGGAAGATGGGATAGTGGAGGAACAACTCATAGAGCTGCAAAATGACATTGAGCTGAAGCCAAACTTTAAGAAATCGTACCAAGAATTTGGTTACAGAAAGAAATTTCTGATCGCTATCCTGCACTATGGACAGTGGTTAAGAAGCTCCTTGTTGCATTTCCAACATCATATTTCAATGTCCAATTCAGCCATTCCACTCTATGGAGATGCCACGCTATCAGCCCCCTTTACCGCAAAGATCCTGCAGGAGAAGAGCAGTCTGGACAACCGTGGGATCTGGCAGGGTGAGAGCTGTGAACCATAAACACAAAGCTTTTGCTGTGACCCAGCATAACAGATATAGCACCCTTGCTGACCTTAAAGGGGACACTAAAGAGATAGGTCAAGGCAGTTGTGATAACAATGACTCAAATAAGCAGGGGATCGTGGTCCAAAATGAAGAACTTTCTTCAGAGAGGCAAAATGGGGAACCAGGTATCACTCATCAGTCGCACAAGAAGAGCAAGGTATGCAAAAAGAGAAGTCACCTTCTGGTTGGTGATTCAATCATAAGGGGTGTAAATTTAGGAAAGGATATGGAGGTTTTAAAAGAGGTCAGGTGTCTGCCAGGTGCCACCGCCAACAGAGACAAGAGGCGTATTCTTAAGATAGTCAAGAATGCAAGTAAGGACAGTGATGATGATGCTATTATACATCTTGGCACTAATGATCTGTCTCAAAAAGATGTTCTTTCTGTAAAGAATGATTTCCAGAGCTTGGAGTATGAACTTAGTTGTACAGGTTGTAGGCTTATCTTTTCAGAGGTTTTACCAGTATATAAGGAACAAAAAGGGAAGGGCCAGCGTATAGCAGAGTTTAATGTGTGGCTAAAGGAGTGGTGTAAAAGGGAAGGCTTTGGTTTTATTAGTCATGATGTCTGTAGTTGGTCCAATGAAAAACTGTACAAAAGAGATGGTTTGCACCCATCCAAGAAAGGGACTGAGTTACTTGGCATTAAATTCACAGATTTTCTGGATAAACATTTAAACTGAACAGCGAGGACAGAGAATTAATAGATACAGAACATCTCTGTCCCCAGCAATCTAAAATTCATAGGGCTATAAGTACATATAACATAGATGCTTGTGCGGGTAAGACTATCAATCCTGCTATCAAGCAAAACCAAGCATTTAATAGTGAGTGCCAAACCATGTGCATGAGTCATACAAGTGGCAAGAAAGTAGGGACAGTCAGGCATAACACAGTTTACACAGACAGTAAACACAGGGTCAATCAAAATGGACTCAAATGTCTATACACCAATGCACAGAGTATGAGGAATAAACAGGGCGAATTAGACATTCAAGTAAACGAGGGCAGATATAATATTGTTGCCATTACAGAAACTTGGTGGGATGAAACCCACAAATGGAACATACAGCTAGAAGGATTTAAATTATTTTAAAAAAATAGACCAAATAAACGAGGAGAAGGAGTTGCATTATATATAAGAAATAACTACATCTCTACAGAAATAGAGCACAACAATGATGAGAACTATCTTTTTTTTTCTTTACGTACTGTGTATCAATTGGTTACAAAAGGGAAATTTCCATGCATTTCTTTCACAGTCACTCGTAATTCATGCAAGTGCTGGTATTTTAAATCAAATATATTTGTACATATTGCCATCATCATACCCCCATTCTCGTTTCATTGCGGTTTCTTTCCTTTCTGTCCATAGTGCAGTGCGAGATTGAATAAGTTAACCCTTTTTCCACCTTCTAGTTAAGTCCTTTTCTTCACTTCAGTTTTTTCCCACTTTTTTCTAACCATTGATACCACAGCTCCCAATTTTTTTCCCCTCCTCTTCGTGTTCATTTTTTAATAATTTAGATAACATATCTAATTCGGCACAATCAGTTATCCTATATATTAGGCTTTCTCCTGACGGAGTGGTATGGTCTTTCCACCTTTGCGCAAGGAGCATCCTTGCTGCAGTTAGCACATACATGATCAAATACTTCATTCTTTTACTCATTGGGTCTGGCAGGATTCCCAGGAGGAAGAGCTCTGGCCTCCTATCCACTTTAATCCCTGTTATCTCCTGCACCCATCTCCTTACTCTATTCCAGTATGCCTTAACCTTTGGGCAGGTCCACCACATATGGTAGTAGGTCCCCTGCTCGGCGCCACACTTCTAGCAGGCCAGTGATAAATTGGAAAACATCCTAGCAAGTCTGGCTGATGGCAAATGCCACCGATATAACATTTTATATTGGTTCTCTTAATAGGATGAGGCCAATGTGGCCTTGATATTTCTATTTCAGGTTCCTCTCCACTTAATTGTGTCAATTTCATACCCAAAGTTTTTGGCCCAGGCAGCCAGAGGTTCCTTCATCACGTCTTCTTCCTCTACCTTCCATAGTAGCATCAGCTTATAACACTTCATTATAGTTTTTTGGTCATTAGTTAAAAGGGCTTTGTCTAATTCTTGCATCTTGTTAGCTATCCCTCCAGTAGCTTTGTCTTTCTTGTATCTTGATTGCATCTGTAAATACAGCCACCAATTTATTTTTAGCCCCTGTCTTTTCAGCTCCTCTTCTGACTTCAGTTCCCCCCTGTAATTTAAGATCTCCTTGTATGTCCATCCGTAGCCCTCGGCAAGAACATTCAGGTATATTGTTGTCTCCGTTGGCAACACCCAAAGAGGAATTTTTTCGTAATATTTCAGTTTTGCCATCTTCCAGACTGCTAGTAAAATTTTCCTCACATAATGCCTCTGGAAGAAGCCTCTGAACAGGGGACCCTCCACCAACATGTAGGCGTGCCATCCTTTCTGCAGATCATAACCTTCTAAAGTAAGTATCCTTTTGTCTTCTAAGCGATGAGAACTTTCTTGAATGCATTTGGGTCAATATTAAAGGTTGGGGGGAAAATGGCATTGCCATTACTACAGGCCACACAACCAATCAGAGGCAGTAGATGAACTTTTGCCAGCCAGCTAACTAAGGTATGTAGGAAGCACACCACAATAGTAATGGGGGATTTTAACTACCTAGACATCAACTGGGAAACAAACTTTGCACCAAGTGGAAGATCCAGCAGGTTCCTAGCAAACCTAGCAGACAACTTTGTTTCCTAAAAGGTAGAGAAGGGAACAAGGGGATCAGCCATATTGGACTTAATTCTCACTAACAGAGAGAAAATGATAGAAGGTGTTGAAGCCACAGGAACCCTGGGGGCAAGTGACCATGCAATATTGGAATTCAACATTATACAAACACAAGCAGTAGAACAAATTCAACTAGAGTCTTAGACTTCAGGAGAGCTAAATTCAATAAACTTAGAGAGAGTTTGGGAAGAATTCCATGGATGAGAATCCTCAAAGGGAAAACAACTCAGGAAGCCTTCTTCCAACATGTTAAAAACAAGAAAAAAGTCAAGGAAACAATTGGTCCATTGCTGGGAGAAAATGGCAAGAAGGTGACAAGCAACAGGTAAAAAGCAGAACTATTTAACTCAATTTTTGCATCTGTCTTTACACAAAGGGATAAAACAGTCCAATCTATCAAAAACAGCACCACAAAAATCAGATTAGGAACACAGTTGAAATAGGGAAGAAAATAGTAAGTGAGCACCTGTCTACCCTAGACGAGTTCAAATAACGAGGGCCTGATGGACTACACCCCAGGGTTCTGAAGGAACTGGCAGACGAGATCTCAGAACCACTAAACTATATCTTTCAGAGATCCTGGATCACTGGGGAACTGCCAGAGGACTGGAAAAGAGCAGATGTGGTTCCCATCTTCAAAAAAGGTAAAAATAAAAAAATAAAAATTCAAAAAATAGATCCAGGAAACTACAGACCAATCAGTCTGACCTCAATATCAGGAAAGATTCTGGAAAAGATAATCAAGAAATGAATTAGCGAACACCTAGAAGCAAACAAAGTAATAGCCAAAAGCCAACATTGGTTCATCAAAAACAGATCATGCCAGACCAATCTTATTGCATTCTTTGACAAAGTGACCAAACTAGTGGACCAGAGGAATGCCATTGATATAGTTTACTTGGACTTCAGTAAGACATTTGATAAGGTAGACCATAACCTACTACTAGATAAAGTAGAAGAATGTGGGTTAGACAGCATCACCACCAGATGGATTCGTAACTGGCTGACCAACCGCACTCAACGTGTAGTCCTCAATGGAACTGCATCTACATGGAGGGAAGTATGCAGTGGAGTACCCCAAAGCTCTTTTTTAGGCCCAGTGCTCTTCAACATCTTTATCAATGATTTGGATGAGGGGATAAATGGGGAACTCATCAAATTTGCCGCTGACACCAAGCTGGCAGGAATAGCCAACACTCCAGAAGATAGGCTTAAGATACAGAAGGATCTTGACAAACTTGAACATTGGGCACTATGTAACAGAATGAAATTCAATGGTGAAAAAAGTAAGGTTCTACATTTAGGCAAGAAAAACCAAATGCACAGGTACAATATAGGTGGTACCTTGCTCAACAGTAGTAACTGTGAGAGGGATCTTGGAGTCCTAGTGGACAACCATTTAAATATGAGCCAGCAGTGTGCAGCAGCTGCCAAAAAAGCCAACACAGTTCTAGGCTGCATAAACAGAGGGATAGACTCAAGATCACGAGAAGTGTTAATACCACTTTATAATGCCTTGGTAAGGCCACACTTGGAATACTGCATTCAGTTTTGGTCGCCAAGATGTAGAAAAGACGTGGAGACTCTGGAAAGAGTGCAGAGAAGAGCAACCAAGATGATTAGGGGACTGGAGACTAAAGCATATGAAGAACAGTTACAGGAACTGGGTATGTCTAGTTTAATGAAAAGAAGGACCAGGGGAGACATGATAGCAGTGTTCCAGTATCTCAGGGGTTGCCACAAAGAAGAGGGAGTCAAACTATTCACCAAGGCACCTGAGGGTAGAACAAGAAGCAATGGGTGGAAACTAATCAAGGAGAGAAGCAACTTAGAACTGAGGAGAAATTTCCTGACAGTTAGAACAATTAATCAGTGGAACAGCTTGCCTTCAGAAGTTGTGAATGCCAAAACACTGGAAGTCTTTAAGAAGATGTTGGATAGTCATTTGTCTGAAATGGCATAGGGCTCCTGCCTAGGCAGGGGGTTGGACTAGAAGACCTCCAAGGTCCCTTCCAACTCTGCTATTGTATTGTATGAACAATTTTACAAGGTTTGGGATTTGTTTTATCAATGGCTGGATAGAAAAACATGGTAACGGAAAATATTGGTCTGAAACTCTGCCATTGTATTGTATTGTACCGAGTGGCTGTGGTTTCCGGCGCCACGATATAGCCAGCTGGCTCCATCTCTGGCTATCGGGGGTGAGTCATTAGCCCACGCGGAGAGGGCCCGCAACTTGGGCATCCTCCTGGATCCCCGGCTGTCCTTGGATGACCATCTGACAGCCGTGGCCAGGGGGGCTTTTTATCAGGTTTACGTGATACACCAGTTGCGCCCCTTTCTAGATCGTGATGCCCTACGCACGGTCACTCAAGCCCTCGTCATCTCCCGCCTGGACTACTGTAATGCTCTCTACATGGGGCTCCCCTTGAGGTGCACCCGGAGGCTCCAGCTAGTCCAGAATGCGGCCGCGTGGGGGATTTTGGGAGTTTCTAGATACTCCCATGTAACACCTCTCCTGCGCGAGCTGCACTGGCTCCCTGTGGCCTTCCGGGTGCACTTCAAGGTGCTAGTAACACCTTGTGTTACCATGGCACGGGACCTGGTTACTTGCGGGACCGCCTCCTACCACACACCTCCCTTCGACCTGTCTGCTCCCACAGGGTGGGCCTCCTCAGGGTGCCGTCGGCTGGGCAATGCTGGCTTGTGGCGCCCAGGGGAAGAGCCTTCTCTGTGGCAGGCCCCGCCCTCTGGAACAACCTGCCCCCCGACCTTCGTACAATCACGGATCTGCGCCTCTTCCGCCGGACACTAAAAACTCACTTGTTTCAGATGGCCGGCCTGGCATAATTTTAAGATGGCTTTTAGTAGGGTTTTAAATTTATTTTAGCACAGGCTTGTATATTTAATTCATTTTAATTATTTTTATTGTATTTATTGAATATTGTTTTATTGTCTCCTGTGCACCGCCCTGAGTCCCTTCGGGGAGATAGGGCGGTTTATAAATCCAATAAAATAAAATACATAAATAAATAATAGATTGTATTGTATTCTGTGTGGTCATCCAACTTCTCTCCAAGCAAAGAAATTGACTCCAGATTATTGAACGTGGTGATTTAAGACTCCTGCTAAGTGACTTAAAACCAGACATTGGAAAACTGGTATCACTTCATCAAGCCCATCCATCACATTAAGAATTTACTGAGCAGGACTTCTGGGGCTGAGGTCACAGCAGGTGAGCAGGTCCTGGAACTTCTCTCTGGACCGTGGCTTGTTTCTGGGCACTGAGCGGCTGAAAGTGGCCATCGCCAGCTGGGAAAACAGTTGACGAAGAAGAGAGGACATCCAGCGTGTCCCTGGGAAACATGCAAACTCCTGGGCGATATCGAGGAATCCTCCCGTGATGCCGGTGCTAAGAGAAGGTAGCGAAGAATGGCTGCCCCTGAGCTGTGACTCAGCAGACTTAAGGGAAGTCTCTCACATCCTAAGCTGAGCTGAATCAGAAAGAGCTACAAATCAACTTTCCCTGAGGTGAGAGACGCGAAATATTCTTCTCACAACTATACTGGATTTAAGCGGCAGAAGTTGATAGACCTTTTTGAAGCCGCCCTAGAGACTCTAGGGCGGCTCTTTGATTTAAAGAGACTTAAATACTCAAGCCTCCCCCTTAATTCTTTACTTTTCTTCCCTCTTCGAGAGAGTTTGTTTTTTATCTTCTCTCTCCCATTTAAAATTTCTTTTTTGCTCTTTTCTTCTTGATTCATAACAAAATAATACGTGGACTCACTTGGATTGTGGATTGTGGACTGCCAGCGTGTTCCCAACTGCATCAGAGTCAATTTGTTTTGCTGGTCGTGCTGTGTGATTTCTTCTCTCGAAGGTTAAAAGAACTGGATTATACTGGTTGCTTTTCAGTAGAGAAGAGGAACAGAACTAATGAGACTGATCTACCACCTGCTGGTCAAAATTGAAACTACATCTGGAAATATTGTGGTGCTTTTTTCTCTTCCTTACCTCCTATTTTCCCTTCTTATTGGTCAGAGTGTAAGAGATCAATTTGAGTGCAAGACACCCAGAATATCATACTGAACTGGACTAAATTGGACTAGATTTGAATATTAGGAATAATGGCGACTATAACAACTTTTACAAAGAAGAAGACTCTGGCACCTACACAATCACCATCTATTACACCTCCGACAACACAGAAAATGCCAGAAGAAGTAGGTGTGGTTAATAAAGATACATTAGCCATGCAAGAAATACAAGATACGTTGAAGTCCCAACAAGATTTAATGGTGAAAAGTCAGGAAAGTACAACCAGAGGTTTTGGAGAATTGAAATCTGAAATGAAAGCAGAGATAGGGAGTCAGATGGAAATCCTCAAGGAAGAAATAAGAAATATAAATACTAAATTTGAGGTAATGCAAACAATGATTACAAACCAAGGCGAACAGATCCAAATGGTAGAATCCAAGACTGCTAAGACAGAGACAAAAGTGGAGAATATGAAAATCTGCCAGATGGCCATTAATAGACAAATGGAAGATGAGATAATGGTCCTCGAAATGGATAAAGCTGCCTTTTATTTGCAAATACAGAATATTGAAGAGGAACAGGGGGAGCATCTGGACAATATAGTTGTGGAGACTCTAGCTGGACTACTCGAGATAACCAAACAGGAAATGAGGAGGGACATAGACAAAGTATTCCGGGTGTACACCAGCTATGCACGCCAAAATAAGCTCCCAAGGGAGATACATGTTCGGCTGAATAAAAAGTCGCTCCAAGAAGAGATACTGAGGAAGGCAAGAGAGAAGAACATTACGTTCAAAGGAAAACGTAGAACAACTACAGACCTCCGCTCCTTCCGTCAGAAATTAAAAACTCACTTTTTCTGCTTGGCCGGCCTAGGTTAGCCTCTACCTCAGGGGTTAGGGAATGTTAATTTTAAAAATGGGGATTTTAGTGCAGGGACAGTTGATTTAATCTGTTTTTATTGTATTTATTTATGTATATATTTTATGTTGTTTTAATTTTCCCTGTGCACCGCTCCGAGTCCCCCTGGGGAGAGGACGCGGTATAGAAAAATAAAATCTATCTATCTATCTATCTAAAAACAGTGAATATCCTCAAACAATTGCCAAGGCGGGTACGGGACCAGAGAAGGAAATATGACTTCCTGACAATCTAGTTGCGAAAGTTTGATATTCGATATCGGTGGTTAGTCCCGGAAGGCCTTGCCTTCATATGGCAGGACAAGAGAATTCGCATTGGCAGTTTGCAGGATGCTCATGACTTTTTTGAAACCCAGGTTAATCAAGAGAGGGAGGAGGAGTCTGAAAGAAGAAACCAAGAAGAGGTACAGCTGGAACTTAGGAGGAAAGTGGGAGAAGTAAAGGGAAAGGAGATAATGGAGAAAGATGATGGTGTAGAAATGGGAGGCTCAGGCTCTCAAATGGAGACACGGCTAGCAAAGAAGATTAAGAATGCAGCAAAACAGTGATATACAAGAAGAAATATGACTTTTTACAGTCACCATTAATGGCTTGAATACCCCATTGAAAAGGAAAAAAAATGGGTCCAAATTATATAAATTAAAATGTGATATAATTTGTATGCAAGAAGTTCATATTAAAAAGAATCAACAGAACCTTTTGGCATGTCCAAGGCTGGGAGATGTTTTTGTGTCCCTGGCAGAGCAAAAGAAAAGAGGTGTAGCGATTTATGTTCGGCATAATATTGAGGCCCAGATGATTTATATACAGATAAAGAAGGAAGAGTGTTAATGGTAGAAGTCCGATTGGCCCAAAAGAAGATTCTATTGGTGAATATTTACGCTCCAAACTGTAACCAAGGGGCCTTCTTTCAAGGCTTACATAAAGCAATTGCAGAGTTAGAATATGAACATATATGCATTGTAGGAGACTTTAATGCAATAGTAGATGCCAGTAAGGACTATACCCGGGGACAACGCTCATTTAAGGGAGTTAAAAGAACATTACCTAAGGTGTGAGATCAAACGAGGGAGGAGCTGGGCATTGGAGACATATGGCGGGAACGTCATCCCGAAGAGAGGCAGTACACCTACTTCTCCCTCAGGCACCGAACCTGGACAAGAATAGACATGATATGGGGGACCCCTGAATTAAAAGAAATTGTTAGGGAGATAGAGATTGCAGCCAATGAATGGGCAGACCACAACCCGTTGGTATTGACATGGAAGGGAGGAAAAGTGCGGCAAAGATGGATGATGAGAGCAGCCCTTATGAAAGAAGAGGAATTTAAAAATTCCTTGGGTCAGGAAATGAGATATTTCTTTGAGGAGAATAGGAGGGAAGATACATTGATTCAAATCATATGGGACCCTGCGAAAGCAGTGATTACGGGGAATGCAATTAAGTACCTGGCGACTAAATGGAAAAAGGAAAGGGCCAAGAGAATGGAATTAAAGGACGCCCTTACAAAGGCTGAGGAGACCCTCCAAAAGGATCCATCCTCTATGGTAGCAAAGGAGATGAGGGACATCATGAAACATAAGATTTCCCTATTAGACCAACAGGATCTAGCAGAGAAAATTAAAAGGAATAGACAATATTTCTTTGAACATCCCAATAAAGCGGGAAAATGGTTGTCATATAGGCTTAGAAAACAAGCAATAAAGAAGAGGATAGAATGGTTACAGGATAAGGGAGGAAATTTGGTAGGGTCGAGTCATCAGAAAAAAAGAGTGATTGAGGATTTCTTCTCAGGGCTATATAAGAAAGATCAAACTATGGATGGAAATATTGGAACTTATTTAGATGAAAACCAACTACAGGAGGTTTTGCATAATGTAAAGGAAATTTTGGACTCAGAGATTACCGAGGGTGAGATAAAAGAAGCAATTAAGAAGCAGTCAAATGGGAAAACGCCAGGTCCGGATGGTTTGCCGGCTGAAATGTATAAAGAGATGGTGGAAGTGTTTAGTAGTCATTTAAAAGAGTTATTTAATGAGGCTTTGACAGAAGGTAAAATCCCCCAAACTTGGACAGAGGCCTATATATCCTTGATTCCAAAGGATGATTCAGAGCGTACCCTAATAAAGAATTATACACCTATATCTTTATTAAATACGGATTATAAGATTTTCTCATCAATTCTGGCGAGTAGATTAAATATGGGTTTCTACCAAACCGGCAAATAAGGGACAACCTTAGAATAGTAATAAATACTTTAGAATATTATGAACTACATCCCAGCAAACAATTGGCTGTGATGTTTCTTGATGCCCAGAAAGCGTTTGACATGGTAAACTGGGAATTTTTACTATGTCAAATGTCCCAAATGGGATTTGGACCCAACTTCAAGAGAGCTATACAAGCAATTTACACGGTGCAATCTGCCCAAGGACTATTCAATAGAGAAATTACTGGGAAAATCGATATACAAAGAGGTACAAGACAGGGATGCCCCTTGTCACCTCTGTTGTTTATTCTGACTCTCGAACCCTTACTGATTACAATTCGGCAGAATAAGGATATAAAGGGATTAACTATAAAGGATCAGCAATACAAGCTTCAAGCATTCGCTGATGATCTCGTCTTTATTTTGGAAGATTCATTGAAATCGGGCCCCAAACTATTGGATGAAATTACTGGTTTTGGAGAAGCAGCTGCCTTAAAAATTAACCGAGATAAAACGAAGTTCTTGGTCAAAAATATGGGAGCTAATCCAAAAACACAACTTCAAGAGATTACAGGGATACAAATTGTTAAAAAGGTCAAGTACCTAGGTATTTGGCTGACCGCTAAGTGCCCATCAATAAAAGAGTTGAATTATCAGAAACTATTGATGGAAATGGAGAAAAAATTAAGGACTTGGAGAAATATTCAACTCTCAATTTTAGGATGTATCGCAGTGATTAAGGCTTATATTCTACCAAAGTGGCTGTACTTATTCCAAACTGCCCCAGTCAAATTAGATAATGATTTTCTTAAATTGGAAAGAATAGTCAGTAAATTTGTATGGGTTGGCAGGAAACCACGGATAAAAAGGAGAATGCTTCAGGAGTACGGGATGAGAGGAGGATTAGGACTTCCTTATTGTGAGCTTTATTATCATGCCACTAATTTATCTTGGATTAGGGATTGGATACAACTCTCAAGAAGACGGGTTCTAACTATTGAAGGGTATAATCTATCCCAAGACTGGCATGCCTACCTATGGCCAAAGAAGGATAGCCAATATAAAATGTTTTCTAATCATTATATTAGAGGCATATTAATAAAATCCTGTCAGAAGGTGAAAGGCTGGCTATATATGAAGATTCCTTGCTGGTTCGCCCCCTTAGAAGCGGTAACGTATTCGACACTCCATAACCCAAATATGAATTTGAGATACAAAGATCTTTTAGATGTTCGGGGGAACCTAAAGTCTAGGGAGGAGTTACGCACTGAGGGAATTGAATTAGAGTGGTGGTTATATTTACAGATGAGCTCAAGTTTCAATAAAGATAAGCAGGAATTTGGAATAGATATATCACCACAGGAACTAGATAAGATCGTTTGGGGTGATGATATTAAATTTATTTCTAAAGTCTACAATTTTTTTTTGCTCCATAAGATGGAAGGGGGCCCTGTAAAAGATACTATGATTGCTTGGGGGAAGAACGTTGGCCGAATGATAGAACCAATGGAATGGGAACAAATTTGCACCAAAAATACTAAACTCACATTAGCGACGGCATTTAAAGAAAACATTTACAAAATGATTTATAGATGGTACCTGGCCCCAGCAAAGATTTCCAAAATGTTCCCTGCTACATCTGACAAATGTTGGAAGTGTGACTCTGCCAGGGGCACCTTCTTTCACCAGTGGTGGACCTGCCCGAAGGTTAAAAGGTATTGGACTACTATCAAAAATTGGTTGTTAGAAATCACAGGATTTGATTTTCAATTGGACCCAGTTATATTTCTTTTGGGGATAAAGCCAAGAGAAGTACCTAAAGTTGCTTGGTACTTATTAATACACATCACAACAGCGGCACGTATGACATACGTGCAATATTGGAAGTCAAAGGAAATCCCAACGAACCAACAGGTCCTGGATAAGATTCTACGATGTGCAGAAGCGGACAGGATGACATATATTCTTAAAGGGAAAAGTGAATCGCTTTTTAATAAAAGTTGGGATTTCTGATACCTATGGCTGGGAAACAGAGTGCCAGATTTTAATGGAAGTAGTGGTTAAGATTTGGTTAATAGAAATAATTATTAAAATGATTGTTTTTGAATCTTTTTCTCTATATAAACTCTGCTCTTATTAGAAGTGTAGGAGAAATATTGAGAATTAGGGATTTATAAGACGACTGTAAGATATGTATAAGATCTATCAGCTTGGGATGAATTAGACTAAAATTGGAGGAGGCATTAAACTCCTCAGTTTTTGTTCAATGTTTATGTGAATTATTGTTCAATATAAATTTATTTTAAGGGAAAAATATATATTAAGTTTGGATTGCTGAAACGCCACCCCCAGAACCCATCAGAGAAAATAAATAAGCAAAGGCAACAACGGAAAGGGGAGAGATGAGGAGGGAAAGAAAGAAAGAAAGAAAGAAAGAAAGGGTAAAGTAGAGAAAGTAAGGGTGGGGAATTAAGAGTAGGAGAGAGGATAAGAAAGAAGAGAGGAGAGAAGGAGAGAGGAAAGAGAGGAGAAAAAGAGGAGAAAGGAGAGGAGGAAATAAGAAGGCAGAGAAGAGAGCTTGAGAAGATAGGAGTAAGGCTGTTGCAAAATAAGTTGGAGACATGAGGTGGCAAGAAAGTGACCCAACTGTATTATACAGTATATATGTAAGAATGTGTATAGATACTAATGATGAATAGATAAATGTTAAATAGCATTTATAAGAATGTATATCAATGAATGATTTCGAAATGGGAAAAAATAAAAAAACTATTAAAAAAAAGAATTTACGGAACAGTGAAGTAGTTACTAAATTTTCAATCTCCTTTCCAACATTCCACTGTTGTCTTTTTCCACCATGCACAATCTGCTGTTGATATCCCCAATTTTCTTCTCTCTTTGGTCATTTTTTTCTTCAATTTTTTGTAATCTATCCTCATATTTCATCATCATTTGTTGAATATTTTCAATATTTTCATCTTTTTTTTCTGTTTTTAGCTCAATATTTTCTATTCTTTGTTCCATTTTCTCTATTCTGTTTTCAATACTTTCTGTTCTCTTTTCTATATCCTCTGTTCTTAGTTGTATTTTTTGTATTCCTTGCATAATCATCTCCAATGTTACTCCCTTGTCTTTCCTGCTGCAACATTGTCTGTCCTCCTGATGGTGAAGAAGAGGAGGTTGCTGTTGCAGTGCCAGTGGTTGTCATTTTTTTTTACTAATCTTCAAATTCTTCTATACTTTAATCCACTTAGTATGGAGTACAATTGTAATCCCAAATGACCATGGAGTAGTCAAAAGAAAAAAGAAAATTAAAAAGAAAAAGCCAAAAAGAAGAAAAACAGTAAAACAAAAAGAAAAGAAAAAAAATCTTCAATCTCTTGTGTGCCCTTATCCAATTAGTTCCAATTGTTTTCTTTTTAAAAGGGGAAGAAAAAGGAAAAGGAAAAAGAAAAAAGAAAAAGAAAGAAAAAGAAAAAGGAGGGTAATATAAAAAGGGAAGTGGGAGAGAAAAATGGTTTTTTTTCTTTAAAAAAAAATCCCCAAAATGGACAAAATAAAAAATATAAAAATATAAAATATATAAAAAATATAAGAAGAGAGGAAAAAAATAAAAATAAAAATATTCAAATTCTCCCTTAGTCCAATTCAATAAAACAAAATAGCAGGTGTCTCCAAGAAAGAAAGAAAGAAAGAGAAAAGCAGAGAAGAGGCGCAGCTTCCTCTTCTCCTTTCTTTCCTCTTTAAACAAAACAAAAAGCCAAACTTCTTCTACTAGAGGCCTCAGACCAGCTGGGAATAGATAAATGGAAAAGCAAGTGGGGAAGCGAAAAAAGAAAATAAATAAAAAGAAAGAAAGGCAACGGAGAAAGAAAAACACTGCCTCCAAAGAAAGTTCAAAGCTTTTTTTAAAATGAAATCCTTTTCAAGGTCACTCTAGGGTTTTTCTTTGAATTTCTATTTATTCTTTCAAAGCAAAGTTCCACACACTTGTAGTTTCACAGAGGAGCACCTGTATAAACATCCATGTTCATCTCACTATCAATCCTTGGCTAGGCATTGTGGCCTTGAAAGAAACAGCTTTTCTCCAAACACTCATGCAGAAATAGAAACAATGTTTCAAAACCTCTAGGTGGCAGTGTTACTTATTTTCCCACTTTCACTCTCTTCCTTTCATTTATAAAAAATTAAAAAAAATTCAAAGGAGAAAAAGTACAATAGTGCATAAAAGAAAAATAGGAAAAAAAGAAAATCTTAAGCAGTAAAGCTTAATTGTACCAATATATCCAAAGAATCCAAAGAAAAAAAGGTGGGAAGAAAAAAAAAGTCAGTCCAGTTTAGAAAGTAAACTGCATTAAAAGTCCAGTCAAGCTTCCAGCAATAAAAAAAAACGGGGGGGGGGGGGGGGGGCTCAGTTTGACTATGCCTTAAATTTGCTGCTTGCTCTCTTCAGTCTTCATTTTTAATTTAACTTTTCCTCATTTAGGGTGTTCTCTCAAATAAGAAAAAATAAAAGCCTCTCACCAAGACGACATGCTTCTCTCCTGCCCTTACGTTCCAGAGCTGTCAGAAGTTTCAGCAACCTTACCAACAAAAGGAAGTCGCCATCTTGAAGCAGATCCCAAAAAAGATTAGAGAGATGAGACGGAAATATTCCTTCTTATCTAAAAAATTGTTTAACCACGGGATTTGGTTTAAGTGGGCGATGCCAGAAGGGATGCTGGTGTTTTGGGACGGAGGAAGAGTAAGGATTAAAACAGTTGCTGAGGCGGATGCCTTTCTTAAAAAACATTCCTCTATCCTGGGGGAAGATTCAGGGGGGACAGAGGGGGCCACGGCCCCGCCCGCTGGGGGCCAGGAAGGAGAACAAGAAGACACAATTGCCAAGAGACTTAGATCTAAAAAATGACTTTTATTTTTATTTTTATTAATACAGTATAATTTTTGTCTGGATGTTTGTACACGACTGCCAGCATAGAATTCAGAATTTATATGTAAGCATTTATTTTCACCTTGTTGTATTATTGAAAAATGTATTACCAATGTCTTGTTAAGAAGCCTGGGAGGGCCAACGTTCCCGACGTGAAAGTTCTCAAAATATCTTTTTAATTCACCTTACCCTACCCTTTTTTGTTAAAAAATTTGTAAAACTCAATAAAACTTTTTCTATATAAAAAAAGGAGTTTCAGCAACCTTATGGCTGCCTTGCAGCCACCGGCAAAAAGGGCTTTTTCGCGGATCGCCAGAGACTTTGCGGGTGTCTCCAGGATCGACAGGATGTGCCCCTTCCTGTCACCATCTCTATGGGATGGTTTAGGTCCAGGATGGACTGTCCATCAGTTCACCATGACGTCAGCTTCTGCTCCATATAGTTTTTCATCTAAGAAGTTAGATCAAGAAGAATGAATGTCATAGGTGTGAAGCTCCCAGAAGACAACCTAATTAATTAACGAGCCTTGAGACAAAGTTCAAAATAAATCCCATCATTTATTAGGATCGACATTCTGGCTTGAGCTCTGGTGGAGCCAAAACTGCTTTCACTTCATTGCGTTTGAACTTTACCCCTGTATCCCCCTCCCATCTGCCTGGTAATAAATCATGTTAGCCAATTAGCAGCATATCTGAATCTATCCATGCGCATTACAGGCCAGCTTGGAATTCCCCTCTGACCACAAAAATGCCTGGAATTCTCATTTCTCTATGTCAACTCGATAAAAAGTCATGGTGATATTTTTGCGAGTTGACATCTGGCTCCCCTCACTTCCCGAAAGCAACCTATGGGAAACAAAACAATTAGAATACAGATGTATAACTTAGGGATGCGTTCCTCCCCCAGGCTTGCTTGGGTTTTCTGCATGGAATTTTGCTATAAGGCCTGGATATTTCTAGATTTTCTACAATGTCTCTGATAAGGGATAACCCTTCCACTTGATTAGGTATTGGAGTTGTCTCCTGTGCCACCTCGAATCAAGGATTCATTTAACTTCATAATGGGTTTGCCCCCCTATGACCATAGGGCCTGGGGGTGCCCGGGGTAGCGGTCAAAGGGTGGATCCTATCACGGGTTTCAAAAGGCTGCTATGAAACGATTGGTGTATCTTCCCCAGCAATCGAGGCAGTTTCAATTGCACTGTGACTGGGTTGATGATCTTTACTATGGGGAATGGTCCCACAAATTTGGGGCCCACTTTCTTGTTAGGCAGTTTTAATCTCAAGTATTTTGTGGAGAGGTAAACCTTCTCTCCTACCCAGAACGGCCGTTGTGGAGTCCGGTGCTTGTCTGCCTGTTTCTTATAGGTTTGTGCCACTTTAGCCAGTGCTTTCTTGACATTTTCCCAAGTTGCTTTCAGCATCGACATCCAATCAGTCAAGCTGACTGTAGAGGGAGGGTCCCTTGGATACTCGGGCATTGGGACAAAGTCCATGCCGCTCACTATTTTGAACGGTGTGCTATTGTGAACAGCATTATTGTACGTGACCTCAGCAAAAGATAAAAGGTCTGCCCAATTAGACTGCTGATAGTTCACGTAGAACCTCAGGTACTGCTCTATCATGGCGTTCAGTCTCTCTGCTGCCCCATTAGTGCTCGGATGAAAAGCTGAACTAAGACCCTGAGATGACCCAATGGACCACAGGAACTCCCTCCAGAACTTAACCGTGAACTGGACCCCTGTCTGAGATGATTCTTTGCAGTACTCCATGCAGTCTGTAGATATGCTTCACAAATAGTTTAGCCAGCTTGTGAGCCGAGGGTAGTCTGCTACAGGGTATGAAGTGTGCCTGCTTGGAGAACAGGTCTATTACAGTCCAAATCACTGTGTTTCCCCCACTTTTTGGCAACTCTACTATAAAGTCCATTGCAATCTCCTCCCATGGCCTCGTTGGCTCTGCCACTGTTTGCAGCAGTCCGGGGGGGTTTCCCAGTCATCTCTTCATTGTGGCGCAGATGGTGTAACTTTTCACGTAACTATCCACATCTTTCTTCATGGCAGGCCACCAGAATTGCCTCCGGGCTAAGTGTAAAGTCTTTAGGAACCCAAAGTGGCATTACTTGGGCAATTCACTTGTCCAGGCTTGTTCTGAAAAAATGCACCAGCAGCTGCTCTGGTAAAGGGGGTAGTCTTCCAATGACCCTCCTAAATTCATGGATGTACTCTTTGATGGGGCGGCCCCTCTGCTTTAGGTTGCTGAGTTCCTCTTCCACATATGGGTCCTCCTCCCCCTCCTCAAACCTGGCTTCTAGCACTTGCAGGAAGTCATCTATGTCTTGCAGTTGGGGGGCTCTCCTCTTGTGGAGGGCTGCTAGCCATTCCTTTGCTTCCCACTCTAAACCCTCTGCGATGGCATTCACCATGCTTCTGGGGGATGGGTAGAGATGCCCATATTGTTCTAGATGGATATCAGCTGAATCAAGGAATAGGGCTAGCTGATTTGAGTCTCCGTCAAACTTTCCCCTGAATTGGGGTGGGTCGTTCAGCCCTACTCCTCCACCCTCCTGTCAGCCTCTGTATGCTCGTGCCTGATATGGCTGGTCATCTTCACCTCTAGTAGGGGGAGAGGGAGGGAGTTGCCTGCTCTTGGCAGCATGCCTGCTGCATGGGAGAGGCACTGGTTGCTGTTTTGGGCTTCTTCTTCTTCCATTGGGTGGGGGAGGGGGGCTGCACTCCAGTCTGCATCTCCTCCCTTCAGCAGGATCAGATGTCCCTCCCCTCTGTTTTGGGTGGCATGCTGGCCCCTCATCATGAGGAGTGTCTCGGTCAAAGTCCTCCCTCAGTTGCTCTACTGCACTCCCCAGGAATCCCATCTGGGGCTTTGGGAGCCTGCCTTGTTCCCAGTCCCACATCCAGTCCACCCTTGCCAGTTTGCTTGAGACCCTCCCCTTTGTCTGGGAATTGGGATAAGGAAACTCAAGTTCAGCTGCTTTAGGGGCTAATTTCCACCAGTACTCATCTTTCCTTGCTTCTGCCACTGGGAAAGGCATCACAGATTGGACGTCTGGAGCTCTGCTGTCCAGTGGGGCTGGCTGACCTCCTCTAGCTGAAATGAGGCTTTCTTCCAATAATCCACCTTCTGCCATGGTGGCCTGATTTTCCCTCCAAGCACTCCAAATATCGGGCAGTGACTGGAGGGCTCAGGATTCAGGCAGCCCAGAAATCTTGATGGATTTTAAAAGACAGTTTTGGTTCTCTGTGAAGTTCCCAAGAGAAGACCTAATTAATTTACGAGCCTCGAGACAAAGTTCAAAAAACATCCACTTATTAGGATCAGCATCTTGGCTTGAACCTCTGGTGGAGCCGAAACTGAAAATCATTTAAGGGCAGCTGAACTTTACCCCTGTGTCTTCTCCCCTCTGCCTAAGTCATAAATCACATTAGCCAACAAGAGGTCGTAGTTGAGTCTAGACATGTGCATTCACAGGCCAGCTTGAGATTCCATTCTGACCACAGGTATGCATGGAATTCTCCTCTTTTCTCTATGGCAGCTTGATAGTAGTCATGGAAATGTTTTACAAGCTGACACTCAAACCAGTGAAGTTTTGAATTACTACAGATGGGGTACAAACAGGAACTAAACATGTAGAAAGCAAAATTTCCATGTCATATGATTGAGATAAGCAAAAGACATCAGTGTGTGTAATGTTAGCTAGCTGCACCCATAGGTTTTGCTTCATTCTCTGTTCAAGCGAGTGTTTGGGTAAGATGAAAGCTGCTGTCACTAGAGGGCAGCAATTAACAATCAAACATAAACAAATGATGACTAAGGAATTGGCAGTTAAAACCACAAAGATGACAGCATATAAATTCTTGGGCGTTTGCTCCACTTGTCGTTGTTGCAATACTGCTTGCGCTTTGGTGGTCAGGGTTTTCATATCTCCCCACGTCACTGGATGGCTGGTCCGATGAGATCGTATTGGCCGCTGCGCTTTCTGTAGAGTCACCTGGGCCATTTCGGGAATCAGATTCGGGGACTGGTGCCATGACATCCTTAGCTGGGCGGACACAACGTGCAGGAATCCACAAAGACCATGTAGGAGCAAGAACAGCAGCATATTCTCATCCCAAAGTAATCAAAGGGACCGGCCCTAACCATGTTTTTTCTGGTAAAGCCCGATAATATACCAGAGGGGGAGGCAAACTTGTTTTCTGTTGAAAATGTCTCTGATAAGCGGTCGAATTTTGAATAGAGACATTCAATTGATTTAAGATAAATAATACTTTTTTAACCTGTTGTGTTACCCACGACAAATTGGGTACCCAAGAGCCCTCCTTTTTTATTTGTTTGTGAAGGTAGTCCTTAAAGGATCAGTTAGCACATTCCACGATGGCTTGACCTGTGGAATTGTAGGGTAGCCCATGAGTTAGAACAATGTTCTGATTGGTACAAAATTGCAAAAAGGCCGATGAAGAATAGGCTGGGCCATTATCAGTTTTTAAAGAGGAGGGTTTATCCAAGGCAGTAATAGCTGAAAAAACATGAGAAATAACATGATTAGCTGTTTCCCCTCTTTGAGGTGTGGCCCAAAGCACTCCTGAATAGCTATCAATAGATAAATGAATATACTTCCAGGGAGCCAGAGAGGGAACATGGGTGACATCCATTTGCCATAGTTGATTAGAGGCCAAACCACGGGGATTAACTCCCACTTCCCCAGAGGGGGATGTCCCAGAACACTGAGGACAGGAGGAAACAATCTGCTTGGCCTGGTTGAGTAGAATATGGCAAGCTTCTGCCAGCCCCCTAGCATTCTGATAAAAAAAAGAATGGCTAAAGAACGAATCTGATAAGAGAGTAGGTAAAACATGAACAGCTGCATCAGCATGATTGTTGCCTTCAGAGAGAGGTCCAGGAAGAAGCAAATGACTATGTATGTGAGAAACAAAATATAAATGCTTTCAGTCTTGTAGTAATTGCTGCAAAGTTAAAAACAAAGCCATGATATTAGGGTCAATTCGGGGTGTGATGTAAGCACCTGGAAGATTAAAAATAAGTTGACATACAGAATAAGAGTCAGAAATTAAATTAAAAGACTGTTGAGAAAAGGTGTGAAAAGCTAAAATAGCAGCAGCTAATTCTGAATGTTGTGGGGATGACTGTCTTGTACGACAACTTCCAGGTACCATCATGACAATTCTTATAAGCAATTGCTCCTCTCTGTCGCCCTCCATCTGAAAAAACAGTGGAAGCTTGCGAAAGTGGAGAAGATGAAAGCAATGGACAAACAGGGAAAGAAGTCATTAAACACACAAGCCGAGGATCTTTAGGGAAATGATATGCGATACAGCCCACATAGTCAGTTAAAGCACACTGAAGAGATAAGTTATTCTGAAAATAAAATTGAAAATCAGATTTTGGAATATGAACAATATTAATCAAATTGGTACCATTTCTGCAACAAGCTCGGGTACGTCCCAAAGTTATAAATTCAGCAACAGCCTGGATAAATGGTAAAACATTTTGAGAGGGGGTATGAGGTAAATATAGCCATTCAATGCAATATACCTTTTTTCCTTCCAATACAGTTAATGCTCCTGTAGGCAGCTTACTAGTAGGAAACACCAAAAAAGTGTTAACTGACAATCTCTATGAGGGATTCGATCCACAAACTGAGTGCTCAAAATATCATTAATCTTCTCAACTGTAGCAAGCACTGCAGAAGGAATCACAATAAGATCTCAGGGTTGTTTTCCTTTGGTCAATAAATCAAATAAAAGGCTCAATAAATATGTCGGCAAAGAAAAATACGGCCTTACCCAATTAAGAGTATCCAAAAACTGCTGTAAATTAACCAGTGAAATGACGTTAGGCAATTTCAAACAAGGAGAAGCCAAGACAGAATAAGAGTGCAACATCTTATGTCCCATATACAGATAAGGAGCACATAGTTGTATTTTTTCTGGGGCAATTTGCAACCCATAGACAGCCAAATCATTTTTTATTTCTGGAAGCCAATTAGGTTGTAGCTTTGGAGCTCCAATTAAAATATCATCCATATAGTGATATATTAAGGCCAATGGATAATGCTTACGAAAAGGAGCCAATGCTGTGGCCACATACAGCTGACATAACGTGGGAATGTTAAATAAACATTCCCTGTGGCAAGACAGTCCAGTGATAACATTTATTAGGTTCTGAATGGTTTACTGCAGGCACAGTGAAGGCAAACTTTTCCTGATCAGGTGGGCAGAGGGGGATATAGAAAAAGCAATCCTTTAAATCAATCACCATTACCTGATGATCTTGTGGAATCAAATTAGGATAGGGAGTGCCACACTGAGATAGAGAGAGAGGGAGAAATACAGTAGGTAGGTAGGTAGGTAGAGGGATAGAGAGAGGGGGGGGGGGGAAATACAGTAGGTAGGTAGGTAGGTAGGTAGGTAGGTAGGTAGGTAGGTAGGTAGGTAGCTAGCTAGCTAGGTAGGTAGGTAGGTAGAGGGATAGAGAGAGAGAGGGAGAAATACAGTAGGTAGGTAGATAGAGAGAAGGATAGAGAGAGAGAGAGGGAAAATACGGTAGGTAGGTAGGTAGGTAGGTAGGTAGGTAGGTAGGTAGGTAGGTAGGTAGGTAGGTAGAGGGAGAGAGGGAAACTACAGTAGGTAGGTAGATAGGTAGAGGGATAGAGAGGGGGGGAGAAATACAGTAGGTAGGTAGGTAGGTAGGTAGAGTAAGAGAGGGAGGGGAGGGAGAGGGAGGGGAAACCAAGGCAGAGAAGGAAGGGGGTCGCTGAGAGGGTCTATGAGGGGAAACCTTTTCATTTAACCAAACTTGGCCACAGCAACGCGTGACGGGTACAGCTAGTCTGTTAATAAAATTAGGATATGGCTCAGTAGCCTTCTGCCTGATATTAGAGAAGGCTTGCTGAGGCTTGCCAGAAACAGGCACTTTACCAAACGCTTAGTAGGCACATTCAGAAGAAATTTGCAAAGTGGCAGCTGGTAAAACAATCTGAGCATCAACTGGAGCAAAAACCCCAGACCCATACAACTGATCAGGGATGATAGCCCCCCCACCCCCCCGAGTGAAGAGCACGCACAGCACATTGATGTCCTGTTGGGTCCTGTTGGAGAAGGGCGGGATATAAATTGAATAAATAAATAAATTCGCTGTCCCAAATCACATATTGCGCTGGAGTAAGCAACATGCATAAGGTAGTTTTCGAATCTTCAGGTACCAAAATATGATTTCTCATAGTGGCTTCCAACATTCCTTGGACCTAGGTACTCCCCAAACCCATATCTCTAATCCCTTTTCTAAGTTCTGTTAACACTGCATACAACAGAGGACGATATTCTACTACCATCCATTCTGATCTACCTGTCCCATAGCGTGTACTGGACAAAGAGACAACATATCAGAAATATATTCTTTTTTGTTTTAAAGCAATTTTATTGGGTTTTACAATATATTTGGGAAAAGGGGTAAAAGAGGGTAAAAGATGAACATTTTAGTGGCTTCCATGTGGAGGGTGAGAACATTTTAGTGGCTTCCATGTGAGAGGCACAGTTTTACGGTGGTTCTCGTCCTACCTCTCTGGTCGGTCGCAATGTGTGTTGGCAGGAGGGCAGAGGTCGGCCCCGAGGCCCCTGACATGTGGGGTCCCTCAGGGGTCGGTCCTCTCGCCTCTCCTGTTCAACACCTATATGAAGCCGCTGGGCGAGATCATCCGTGGTTTTGGGGTGGAATACCATCTGTACGCTGATGACACTCAGCTGTACATATCCACCCCAAACCACCCCAACGATGCCGTTGAGGTGCTGTCCCGGTGTCTGGAGGCCGTACGGGTTTGGATGGGTAGTAACAAACTCAAGCTCAACCCGTCCAAGACCGAGTGGCTGTGGTTTCCGGTGGCCCGGTTCAGCCAGGTAAGTCCAACACTGGCCATTGGGGGCGAAACACTGGCCCCCGTGGAGAGGGCGCGCAATTTGGGTGTCCTCCTGGATTCTCGGCTGTCCATGGATGACCATGTGACAGCCGTGGCCAGGGGGGCGTTTTATCAGGTACACTTGATTCGCCAATTGCGCCCCTTACTGGACCGGGCTGCCCTTCGCACAGTCACTCAAGCACTCGTGACGTCCCGGCTGGACTACTGCAATGCTCTCTACATGGGGCTCCCCTTGAGGTGCACTCGAAGGTTCAGAACGCAGCCGCGCGGGTGATTATGGGAGCCACAAGGCAATTACACGTAACATCACTCCTGCGTGAGCTGCACTGGCTACCTGTGACCTTTCGGGTGCACTTCAAGGTGTTGACGACCATCTTTAAAGCGCTCCATGGCTCGGGGCCTAGCTACATACGAGACCGCCTCCTGCCCCATACTTCCCTTCGACCGATCCGCTCCCACAGAGAGGGCCTTCTCTGGGTGCCGTCGGCCGGACAATGCCGGTTAGCGACACCCAGGGGAAGAGCCTTCTCTGTGGTGGGCCCTGCCCTCTGGAACGACCTGCCCCCCGAACTACGTAACATCTCAGACCTCCGCCTGTTCTGCCAGCGCCTCAAAACGCTTCTGTTCCAACAAGCCGGCCTAGTATAACCCCCAATACTGAGTTTTAACACTGTAAATTTTTATTAGAGATTTTATAATGTTGGTTTTAGCACGGGATTATTATTTAATAGTTTTTTAATATGGGTATTTATATGTATGTTTTGGTTTTAAATTGCCTGTGCGCCGCCCTGGGTCCTTTTAGGAGAAGGGTGGGGTATAAATTGGATTAATAATAAATAAATAAATAAATAAAAATAGGGTGGTGGTCACCTCCGATACTTCATACAAATTCAATATTAAAAACAAAAAATAATTGGCAAAAGATACATATATCACATTTCAACATGTATACATTCAATCATTTGTTTTTTCCTGCCATCCCTTTTCACAGGTTACAGTAATAGTTTCAAAGTCTATTCATTTCTGTGATCTGAGTATTGTTTCTTCTTTCTCTTTCCCGCCAATGGGTGGGGCCATGGCCCCTCCCGTTCCCTCTTCTTTGTCTTCTAGGAGTAGGGAATGTTTCTTAAGAAAGGCCTCGGCCTCTTCTACCATTTTAACTCTAACTCTGCCCCCTTCCCAGAAAACCAACATTCCTTCAGGCATTAACCATTTGAACCAGATCCCTTTTTTAAAAGATTTTTTGGATAAAAAGGAATACTTCCTTCTTATCTCTCTAATTTTTTTTGGGATTTGCTTCAGAATGGTAATGTCTTTGTCTTGATATTTCAAAGCCCCCCCCCCCCCGTTGCGCCCTCAGTATCTCATCCCTCGTGGACCTTCTTAAAAACTTAATATGAACTTCTCTTGGTACATTATTTATTCTAGCATATGCTGAATTAATTCTATAAACCAGGTCCATATCCCACCAGAGCTGCTCTTTATTTCTTTTAATATAATCTGCTAAAATTGTACTCATTAAATCTTTTAGATCTTCTTCCTCCGTCTCTGGCACGTTCTGAAACCTAAGGAAAAAAGACATTCTTTCAAACTCAAATTTTGACATATGCCCATAAATTTCTGTATTTTCCTGCCGTATTTCCTTCATCTCTTCTTTCATCTCAACTGTTCCTTCTTCTAACGCCTCAATTTTTTGTTTATTGTCTGTTGTGCTTCTTTGTGTCTCCAGCAATTCTATCCTTAAGTTTAACAGGTCCTTTCGGATTTCCTGCACTTCCTTCATAATGCTCTGAAACATTTCGTTCATTGATAAATCTTGGTCGCCTTCCCCAGCTGTTTCCTTCTGTAACATTGTAGTAATTTTCCCTTGTTGTAAGCTTGGGATGGATCGGGTAGAGGCTGGAGCCGAAAAGGACTTTCCGGATGGTGGCTTTTTTGAAGCCATTGTTGTAAATTTAAGTTCTTGCAATAAAAAATGGCGCCAGAGAAGCAAACAGTCAGAGAAGTCCGAGATATCCGGAAAAGGGAGAAGCCAAATCAAAGTTCCACCAAAGTCCAGAAGTTAATTTTAATGTCCAAACCAAGAGGGAAAAAAAAAAGAAAGAACGATCCACGTATTAGGAGAGGCACCGAAGGCTTCTTGAGAGAGGCTTCAAATATAAATTTATTGTCCTGTAATCTTAAAACTCTGGAGGAATGCTCCGGAGGTCAGGAGAAAGTTTTCCAGCCGGGAACAAAGAGAAGCCATTTTTCCGCCTCACCGCAGTAAGAGAAGTGAGAGTGACAGTTCTTTTTTGTTGCAAAGAGACCCGGCTACAATGTTGCAACTGTAACTCCGGGAATAGAATTTTTTTTCTTTCTCTGCTATTTTATTCAGTTGGCATTTTAGTCCTCTTTCTCTCTTATAGAGAGCATTTTCTATTGCCGCCTTTTACAAGGGGGGGTTAAAACTCCCCCCTCTATTCTTCTTTCTTAAAAATGATCATGTAAAATCAGAACTCACAATTCACATTTGCCAATCCAGCTTGTCAGGAGACTCGGCGCGATCCTCCGTCCCCGACATTTCCACCTTCTTCTTCGTTTTCTGTGTTTTCCAGCTAACGTTGGCAAGAGGGCTTTCCCCCCCACTTTCTGCCCTCCAATTCCTCCGATTCCTGGGAAAAGCGCCCCGCTGACCGCCGTCGGAGCAGGGGCCTCCCGCAGCCGCCCATACGGCAGGGGGTTAACCCAAACCCCCTGTGCCCCCGAGGGGGCCCACCAGAGTAGCAAGCGGCGGACGCGCCCGAAAACGCGTCCGTCGCCCTTCGGAAGCCGGAAGTCAAGTCCATATCAGAAATATCTTCTATTTCTCCCCCTCCCCTTTTGCTAATTGTTCCTCTAAAATTTGCCTCATGGGGGTATACAGTGGCCGTGGAGGAGCAGAAGAATTAACCTCCTCATGAGGAGCTGAAGGTCCAATTGAAGATGATTTGGGGGGAATAATTTTGATTTGATCATAATCAGGTGGAGGTTTTGTGGTCAATTGGTGTCCTGCCAAAGAATCAAAGCCAATTTTTTCCACTGCTTGATGGCATTGAAACCATAGATGTAATATCTTTACTGGAGCCCAAGATGTAAAGTTTGCCCAATCTTTGCCCAGTCCCGTAAATGAAGCGTTCCTCCCTCCGGATACCAGGGACAATGTCTCCCTATCTCTCCAACCAGCTTCCTTATGTCTGCCTCAGGTGCTGTAACACCTGACTTCTGTAACAGGAATCTAAGTTCCTGTACATGCTGCTGCTGGTGTAGAGACAGACTGCAACCCATACTTACCACTGAGGGGTCCCGGAGGAAGAAAGTGTACTTTGGGGTCTATTCCAGACAGAAGTAAGTATGTTGGCTGTTGCTTCCCCCGGAGGGTGTCCCGCTTCGGATGCCAGATGAAAGACTCAGGAATAAATCATAGCAGAGGCTTCATCCAAAATATCTGTCTGCCTTACACAGAATTTATTCTTTTTATAGTTTCAACAAGCAAAGCAAGAGCATAGATAGCAACAGCATCGTTATTGGTTTATTCCCTCTTATTCCCATTGTCAATCTCTAAGACAATCTCAGCCAAGGTAGAATCTCACATCACTCAATAGTTCCTGGTACTGCCTGGTTCTGCTAATTAGGTGAGCTCATAGACAGTTGAGGTAATCGGTTACTAAGGCGCATGGCAGTTTGCTGCTCACGGCCTCTCCGTAACCTTTGTATGACCTCTACACTCGGTAATCTATTTGCAGTTGATGTGGAGAAAGCACCTGTAAACATCCAGATGGAGCTGATAGAACTCCAATGTAACAGCACATTTAAGGCAAAGTATGATTCTGTAGGGCCCACACAGTGCACCAGGTTCATCCCTAAAATGATGCCCCAACTCTGCCTACAAGCTGCTCAAATGCTCTGGATGTTTGGTAGTACTTATTTTATTTTATTTTATTTTATTAAATTTATACCCCGCCCTTCTCCTTGTAAGGACCCAGGGCGGCGACCTGTGTGAGCAACGTTTCTCTGTGATGACGGTGAACAAAAGTGCACACAGAAGTCTTTTCACTGATGCACACCTCCACTCTATCCTGAGTGTTTCCACAGCTCAGAAACTAACCTCCAACATGAATGAACTTGTAAGCAAGAAAAGATTCCAAACATCCAGCTTGGACAAAACAGCATGAGAGTGAGAACTAAATAGCTTATGTTATTTTCTTAGTTTAAAATTTGTTTTTGCAGATTTATTTGAAATATTTGTTCATATTTGAAATGTTAATCCTGTTTGGCCCACGTCTTAGACATAATGCACTCCTGAACTAATATGATACATAGTCTTACAGTGAGGGGGGGGGGAGTATTTGATCCCTTGCTGATTTTGTATGTTTGCCCACTGACAAAGAAATGATCAGTCTGTAATTTTAATGATAGGTGTCAGCGTTCCAAATAGCATCCAAAATTAAATCAGAGTTCAAGGCAAAGTATTGCTCAAAGTTCCAGTTTATTAAGAGAGCCATGTTGACACATCTGGGAAAACCCAAATCTGAAAGTTTCCTGGTTTTCCCCACCCAGTTGAAAGTTCATGACCTTGCCCCCACACCCACAAGTCCATCACATGGTCCAATCTTCCACTGTCATGCTGGCAGTTCCACCCGTCCAGTTCCGGTCAGGTGCAGAGGTGTAGAGACAAAGGATGACCTTGGATTCTAGAAAGCAATTTTATTTTGGCTACATAGCATTTTACTCCGTACCATCCCCCCTCTCATTTTCCCACAATAGAAACAGCATAGTAGAATAATAGAAAGTGTGGCAGGCCAAAGATCCAAAAAGGAATATGGCTGCAGGCCTGACAGTAGGTTTATTTTAACAGTGAGAGACAGAATAACAACAACAAATCCAGAAAAAACACATTTCAAAAAATGTTATAAATTGATTTGCATTTTAATGAGTGAAATAAGTATTTGACCCCTTCCCAAAACATGACTTAGTACTTGTTTATGTTTATGTTTATTCGGATTTATATACCGCCCTTTCTCCCTTACGGGACTCAGGGCGGTGAACAGGCGATAATAAAAACAACAATAAAAACATCTGATACAGTACCTATACTAAAAATATACTAAAAATAAATTAAACACAGGCCTGTTCTAAAATACCCTCTAAAACCCCTAGTAAAAACAAATTAAAACTACGCCAGGCCAGCCGCACGAAATAGATCGGTTTTCAGGGCTCGGCGGAAAAGGCGCAGGTCCACGGCTGTGCGTAGGTCAGGGGGTAGGTCGTTCCAGAGGGCCGGAGCTGCCACAGAGAAGGCCCTCCCACTAGGGGTCGCCAGCCGACATTGACTGGCTGACGGCACCCTGAGGAGGCCCTCTCTGTGGGAGCGGACTGGTCGAAGGGAGGTGTTTGGTAGGAAGCGGTCTTGCAAATAACCAGGTCCCTTGCCATGGAGCGCTTTAAAGGTTACTAGCACCTTGAAGCGCACCCGGAAAGCCACAGGCAGCCAGTGCAGCTCGCGCAGGAGAGGTGTTACATGGGAGCATCTAGAGGCCCCCAAATCCCCCGCGCGGCCTCATTCTGAACTAGCTGAAGCCTCCGGGTGCACCTCAAGGGAAGCTCCATGTAGAGGGCATTGCAATAGTCCAGGCAGGAGATGACGAGGGCTTGAGTGACTGTGCGTAGAGCGTCACAATCCAGAAAGGGGCGCAACTGGCGTATCAGGCGAACCTGATAAAAAGCCCCCCTGGCCACGGATGTCACATGATCATCTAGGGACAGCCGAGAATCCAGGAGGACGCCCAAGTTGCGGGCCCTCTCCGCGGGAGCTAATGATTCACCCCCGATAGCCAGAGATGGAACCAACTGGCTATGTCGCGACGCCGGGAACCACAGTCACTCAGTCTTGGACGGGTTGAGTCGAAGCCTGTTCCTCCCCATCCAGACTCGCACGGCCTCAAGGCAACGGGACATCACTTCCACGGCATCGTTGGGGTGGTCCGGGGTGGAGATGTACAGTTGGGTGTCATCCGCGTACTGATGAAACTCCACCCCGAAACCACAGATGATCTCACCCAGCAGCTTCATATAGATGTTGAACAGGAGAGGCGAGAGGACCGACCCCTGTGGTACCCCACAAGTGAGGCACCTAGACGTCGACCTCTGCCCTCCTGCCAACACAAATTGCGACCAGTCAGAGAGGTAGGAGGAGAACCACCGTAGAACGGTGCCTCCCAACCCCAGCCCCTCCAACCGGCGCAATAAGATACCATGGTCAATGGTATCGAAAGCCGCTGAGAGATCTAACAGGACCAGGATAGAGGAATGACCTCTATCCTGAGCCCTCCAGAGATCATCCACCAACGCGACCAATGCCGTTTCCGTGCTGTGCCCAGGCCGGAAGCTGGACTGGCGCGAGTCCACATAGACAGTTTCCTCCAGGTGCTGAGGGAGCTGTCATGCCACCACACTCTCAACAACCTTCGCAAGAAAGCGAAGGTTGGAGACAGGACGGTAGTTGGCCAAAACAGCCGGGTCCAGGGAGGGCTTTTTGAGGAGGGGCCTCACCACCGCCTCTTTCAAGGCGGCCGGTAAAAACCCCTCACTCAAAGAAGTGTTGACAATTCCCTGGAGCCAGCCTCGTGTAACCTCCCGGGAGGCCAGTACCAACCAGGAGGGACATGGATCCAATAAACATGTGGTGGTGTTCAGCCACCCCAGCAACCTGTCCATGTCCTCCGGAGTCACAGGATCGAACTTTTCCCACATAACAGTCTCAAGACCTGCCTCCGTCAGCCCATCTGAACTAGACCAATCGGAGGCCAACCCGTCCCGGATCTGATCGATTTTGTCATGCAGGTAACACCCAAATTCCTCTGCACGACCCTGCAGGGGGGCATCCCGCGCTCTCTGATGGAGGAGGGAGCGGGACACCCTAAACAAAGCAGCAGGTCGGTTACCTGGAGATGCGATAAGAGCGGAGAAATAGTTCCTTTTCGCCGCTTTTATCTCCACTAAGTCCTTAAATCGAACTTTACCAGTGTCCGGTCAGATCCAGAGCGGGTAGCCGTCCAGGCGCCCTCTAGGCATCTCTTCAGACGCTTCATCACCCGCAGCTCCTCGGAAAACCAAGGAGCCAAGGTAGATCGGCGTCGGGTGAGAGGCCGCAAAGGCACGACCCGGTCCAGGGCCCCCGTGGTCGCACTATTCCAGGTGGCCACTAGGTCCTCAGTCGAGTCGTGGGTCATGGACACAGGTATTGGCCCAAGCTCCGTCTGGAACCTCTCAGGGTCCATCAGGCCCCTGGGGCAGAACCATCTTGTCACTTCTGGTTCCGCCTCCCCGCGGTGAGGTGCAGCGGTTGGAACTTGGTGGCAAAACCCTTGTTGGCAATCACAGAGGCCAGACGTTTCTTGTAGTTGGCCACCAGGTTTGCACACATCTCAGGAGGGATTTTGTCCTACTCCTCTTTGCCGTTCCTTTCCAAGTCATTAAGGTTTAGAGCAGTGGTTCCCAACCTTCCTTTGGCCATGCTCCACCTAAGCATCTTTAAAATCCTGATGCCCCCCCCCCCCCCATGACATATAATTCTTACTTTACTCAAAAAGTGAGCTCTACTTACGCGGTGGAAGCCTAAAAGGCCATTAACTTGGTTTAAACAAGGTTCAAATTGCCCCCATTAAAAATCAAATTGCCCCCCTGTGTGGCCTGGGCACCACGTTGGGAACCACTGGTTTAGATGCTGATGTTTGGTAGCTCGAACCTTCAGCTCCCTCCACAGATTTTCTATGTCATTAAGGTCTGGAGACTGGCTAGGCCACTCCAGGATCTTAATGTGCTTCTTCCTGAGTCTCTCCTTTGTTGCCTTGGTGGTGTGTTGTGGGTCATTGTCGTGCTGGAATACCCATCCACGACCCATTATCAATGCCCTGGCTGAGGGAAGATGTGATGGTACATGACCCCATCCATCGTCCCTTTGATGAGGTGAAGTTGTCCTGTCCCCTTAGCAGAAAAACACCCCCAAAGCATAATGTTTCCACCTCCATGTTTCATATCAGGTCATATCTGCACATGAGAATATCACGTTATATCAATCCCTTGCTCACTCATTTTTTCTTTTGTTCTAAGTCCCCCTTCTTCATTCAAGATATCTTTATAACTGACAATGTTTCCCATATTAATAATATTTGGGTGAATCAATGCTTCCATTGTTGAAAGCCAAACTGGTATCCTCAAATAATGTTGTTCTTTAATTTTCTCCCACACCAATAATAATACATTCCTTATATAGTGTCTCTGAAAATATCCATGTATCTTGTTTTTCCCATACCATAAGAATGTATGCCAGCCCACTTGTAAATCGTGTCCTTCCAAAGTCAATAATCTTATATTCCTCAGTACGATTCACTCTTTCATCCATGCCAGTACTGCATGCCAGTACAATTCCCAGTTTGGTAGTCCAAAGATTCCTCTATTTCTTATATCTTGCATCATTTTCAGACCAATTCTTGCTTTTTTACCTTGCCAAATATACTTATGTATTATTTTATTAAGTTGCTCAAAATATTTCTTTTCCAATTTTAATGGAATTTAATGGAATTGTCACATGTGTGTGTGAGTGAAGCGAGTGTGTGTGAGCAAACATTTTTGTGCGCTGAACCGGCAGTAATGCTGGCAGCAACCCACCCCTGGAATAAGGGTAATATATGCTTCCATCCATAACTTCGGTACCTTTGCCTGTAACAAACGTTCATTAAATACTTCCAACATTGGTTTACTCAAAGTTTCTTGCAATTCTTTATATAGTTCAATTGGTAGACCATCTGGTCCAGGTGTCTTCCCATTCTTTTGCCTCTTAATTGCTTTTGTTAACTCCATCATAGATATACGTTTGTCTAGTGATGCTTTAACTGTTTCAGATATTTTAGGTATTTCCAACTTTTCTAAGTATTGTTTTATTTTCTCTTCTGATATTAACTCTTGCTCATACAGCTTATTATAATAGTTCTGAATCACTTTCTTTTTCTCAATAAGGGTGGAGATAGCATCCATGTATGGGTTAAACCTATCCACGCTCTGATTGGACTGAGTCATAATATTAAATAATTAATTAAGTAGGCATGGTATATAACCCCCTACGGAGTAGCCACACCCAGTTTCCGACTCAGTTCCAGCTCTGGGACTATTCGGTGTCCAACTCCTATTTGATTGTTTGAATTGAATCAGAGATTGAGATTTGGATTTGATCACATTGAGCGCTGTGAGTAGACAGGGGACCCCCTCCTTCAGGAGCAGCCCAGGGCTCAGGCTTCCCTGTCTCAATTCAGCCACAGGCCCCGGCCTTCGGCTGCCTTTAAGGCCTCAATACTAGCCTCCTACCTGAGCCTCCCCCACCTGAGTTTCCAGCATTCCTCGCTGTGGCTGCTGCTGGTTAGGAGAGGAGGGTGAGGTCAAGCGCTATTAGGAGGCGGGCCGTACGCGCAGCTTTGCTGTGAGGCCTTGTCCCTGCTGCGGCAGGTGCGCACTCTGCTCCCCGGCTAGCTTCGGCCTGCCGCGCAAGTGCGATCGCTCCCAGGGCCTTCTCTGCCGAACCAAATTAATTCTGTGCAGGCTTTCCCACAACTGACAGGCCTCTGTCAACTGTGAGGGCTGTTCCACTGGGCCTAAATGAATGGTGCCTCTTTATTACCCCTTTTGGAAAAGAACAGAGCCAAGTCAGCTTCTAAAGGCTGTTTTGGAGAAGGGGTCAGGCGTGCGGAAGCTCTTTGCAGCAAGGCCGCTCTTTCACTTTATATTCAAGCCTCTCTCAGGGGCCTTTGGCATGAATGGCCATTTTGAAGCCTGCCTGAATCAAGAACCAAAATGGCTGCCGCCTCAGCTTCGGAGGACAGTGAGTGGAGTCAGGTCCTCACGGCTACGACCAGTGGCCCCACGGAAGGAACAGAGGCTCCTGCAGTGGTAATTGCCCCCATCGCCACAAGGCAAAGGGGAAGAAAGAGCATGTGGAACCACAAGCCTCAAAAGGGGCCAAATTGGGGTTCAAAATCCCCTAAGCCTGCCTTTAAGTATGAGAAGCAGAGGCATGAGGCACTAGAAAGCATTTATAAAAGTACCAGCAGCCAGAAGGCTTCTCTTGTCCTGAGCACTAAGGTGAGGCAGTCTGCACTCTCTTCGCCTGGGAGAGCTGCAGAGGATCCCTCCATGTGAGGATCCCCATTGACTCCTCAGGCCCCTGGGGTTCTGGCCAAGGTTGGCAGTCGCCCCCACGCACTGCCCCATGGGGGCTTCACCTCAACCTCTTCCCTCTACATCCGCAGGGGTTGGTGCTGCTCAATTACCCCACTCGGGAGGGGGAGCAATTTCAGGACCTAATGTTCAGGGCTTTCCAGCAGTGCAGCGTTGCTGCTTCCCAACGGCCTCAGATTCAGCCACAGGGTGCTCCTCCATCTGCAGTTCCTGTGGGGATAGATGGTTAGGAGTCTCCCCTGTTTCTTCCCAGGACAATAGTGAGTCTGAATCTGAAGAGGGCGAAATCAGAGAGGAGAAGCTTTCAGGGGATGAGGGCATACGCCCTTCTAAGCCTTCCTTCTCAGTTTGTTTCAGCATTGTTTAAGTGTATGCCCTTTAAAGCTAAGGCATCGGCCAATTTTGGCGAAAAGCCATCATAACCCCTGGTGCTACGGCTGGGCCTTTTTGCCGAGACTATATTTGGGGATCAGGCTATTGGGGCTGACATGTTCCCACCCCCCAAGTCCTTCTTGACCTAGTCAAGTGCCAGTGGGCATCTCCAGCATCTGGGCCCACTTCCAACGGCTATATGTTCATTAATGTGGACAAGGACATGGTTCAGGTGCTGTTGCAACCCTCTGTTGATGCACCGGTCACAGCCATACATGCATCTGCAAACATGCCCAGGGAACCAGAGCACTCTCTGAAGCCAGAGGATGATGATGATGATAATGATGATGATGATGATGATGATATAATAATAATAATCTTTATTGTCATTGTACTAAAATTACAATGAAATTGACAAAAAGGGCTGACCTCACCTTACAAAGGGGCCATCAGGCTGCTGCCTGGGCAGTGAGAGCTGCTACCACTGCCTCCTTCTTTAATGGTCGTCTTTGCTTTGATTGCAGGATCTTCAACAGCAAATGCCAATAGCAGATTTCAGGTCACATCAGGACATCAACAAACTGGTGGTGGCCATCCAATTTTCTTCGGGCATCGCTTTAGTCGCAGCCAGGTTTGCCTTCAGGGCAGTTGCTTCATCCATAGGCTGCAGCTGTGGCA
Organism: Rhabdophis nuchalis; assembly: GCA_039707465.1. Taxonomy (NCBI): domain Eukaryota; kingdom Metazoa; phylum Chordata; class Lepidosauria; order Squamata; family Natricidae; genus Rhabdophis; species Rhabdophis nuchalis. The sequence goes on from CM077650.1 coordinate 29,317,962, forward strand.
AGCTGATGCGTGCCACATATGACGCCTGGCGTCATCCCTCTTTGCTGGAGGGTCCTTCTTTGGGGGGTCTATTGACCTTTTCTTAATTGAGAATTAGGGCAAATGGAAGGTGTTTCTTGCAGCTCCTAGGAAGGGCAATTTCTGGGCAGTGCCCTAGCCCCGTTGCTCCAATTTCTGTGGTCAAACTACGGTCCTTTATTCTGGGGTCAGGACTACAGATCTTCTTTTAAGGGGTCTGATTTCAGTCAGTCAGGTTTCAGGCTGTACCAGGGAGGCTATGCCCCCAGCCAGAGATATCAACTGGATAGGCAGCAGAGAGGTGGACAGCAGAAACAGCCCTTTCATGGGGGCAAAGGAGGCGGCACTCTTTTTCCGCAAGAATTAATTCTGGGCCCAGCTCTCCCCTCATCGGGGGATGCTTGGCATATTTCGCAGATTGTTGGGACTCCTCTACCTCCGATGCGTGGGTACAATCAACCATCAGGTCTCGGATAACCCGACTCGGAGGTGACTTATGCAGGAAGCCATTCAACACCTATTGGACATTAGGGCTATCCAACTGGTGCCTCCAGTTTAACAGGATCAGGATTATTAGTCCTTTCTCTCCGGGATCCCAAAGGCTTGGGGCGGCTGGAGAACTATTTTTGATTTTAAATAGTTTGACCGCTATGTGCGTTATCGCAGGTTTAAGATGTGTTCACTGCACTCAATATTAGAGGGTATTAGGCAGGGAGATATCCTCACATCCATCAGCCTTACTGAGGTCTATCTGCACATACCTATAGCCCCTGAATACTGACAGTTTCTCAGGTTTTGTTACCTTGGGCACCACTTCCAGTACCGAGCCTTACCCATCGGGTTGTCATCTGCACCTCAAGTCTTCAGGTAGGTGATGGTGGCATTGGCAGCGTTCCTGAGACAGGTACGTGTGCAAATCCAAGGCGGCCTAGATGATCTGTTGCTACAGTCCTCTTCTATAAGTGATGCCCCAAGGGACTTAGACATTACCAGGTTGACCTTGCGAGGCCAGGTGCTTTCGATCAATCTGGCCAAAAGCTATCTAGGCACTATGGTGTCTTGCCATTGGCATTGCCTTACCAATAAAGACCTTCAATGGTTTCTTTCACCATTTCAGCTAAGGCTCATGAGCTGCTCCCAGATCCAGGTTCTTCTGCCAGCGGAAGTCTCCTGCTCTTTGATTGGTGGACATCATCTAGCCTACCCAAGGGGGAATTCTTCAGGGTCCCAGACCGAGGTCACAGTCGCTTCAGACACCAACCTACTCGGAGGGGGGGATCCAACTTCAGGGGAGAACCTGGTGGCTTAGTGGCTAAACCATCTGCCTAATGTAATACGGCCCTGGTTAGAATCCCAGTAGGGATATGACTAGCTGATGAGAGCTAAATAGTTTGAAATAGATCTATACTAGTATCCCTTATATGCAGATGGCACAGGGACAATGGAGCCAAGCGGAACTGGCTCACAACATAAACTGGTTGGAACTCAGGGCGGTCCACCTGGATCTCAAACCATTTCATTTTTCGGTCAAGGGCACACATATTCTGGTCCTCACAGACAACATGGCCACCAAGGCTCATATTACAGGCAGGGGGGGACCAGGTCAAGGTCCCTCATGCTGGGGGCCAGGAGCTTGGGTCTTTGGGCAGAGAGGAATTTGCTCTCAATAACCGCAGAACATATAGCGGGGGTGGACAATGTCAGGGCTGACCAGCTCAGTCGGATTGAGGTGGACAATTCAGGATTGCAGCTGCAGCTGGCTATCTTCCAGGCAATTGTGGACCCTTTTGGCTGCCCAGAGGTCTACCTGTTTGCAACTCCCCTCAATACTCAGCTCCCGATATTTTATTCCCAGTTCCTTCGCAGAATGCAGAGGGGGTGGATGCTCTCCACTGCCAATGGCCTCTGGGGCTCCTTTATGCCTTCCTGCCTTTGCCCCTGATTCCCAGAGTCATTCAAAAGATCTTGCGGGAGGGGGCGGAGGTGGTGCTTGCCCCACATTGGCCTCAGCAGCCCTGGTTTGCCGACCTTTGATCTCTATAGTGGAAAGGCTCTGGAGGATTCCCCAAGAGATTATTTCCTTCAGCCAGGGGTCGCTGGAGCATCTGGGGCCTCAATGGCTCTAGTTGACGCCTAATGCTTGAGCGGAGCATTCAGAGACAAGACACCTTTTCCTCCAGGATCATTCAGATTATTCAGGCTTCCTGTCCACCTTCCATGCGGCTCATATACTGTGCAACCTGGGGCGCTTGTTGTAAGTGGTGTTTGATGAACCACTTTGACCCAGTACAAGCCACTATCCCACAGGTCCCGGAATTTCTTCAAGTGGGCCTGGGCAAAGGGTTGACTCCTAATACCATTGAGAGACAAGTATCAGTAGTTTCTTCTGTACCTTTGTGCGGTAGGTCACAAACTTTGACTCAACGTCCTAGAGTCAAGAGATTTCTCAAGGGTGCTTTGGTACTCCTTTACATAAGGTATTGGATTCTTTGACAGGTGCCCTCTTGACACTGTGGAAGGAGATTTTTCGGATTTGTGCAAGTTTTATGCAGATAGGGTTGTCCTACGTCTGGATCCCTCCTTTGCCCCGAAGATGGGGTCTTGGTTCCGTCGGGCTCAGGAGGTGGTCCTCCCCAGCTTTCCTGCAGAGTCTGCGCAGACCTCAGAGGACCGGTGGCACTTGCTGGATGTCAGGCGTGCCTTGCATGTGTACATTGATTGTATGGCTGTTATTTGCAGGTCGGAGTCTCTTTTTGTCTCCTTTCTGCCAGGTTCCCTGGGTAAGAAGGTGTCTGTCTCCTGTGTGGGACGATGGGTTTGTCAATGCAATTGAGAACACCTAGGCAGCTTGTGACGAGGCAGTTCCTCGAGGAGTCACAGCACATTCTGCATGCAGTGCAACGACGACTTCGGCTTGGGCGATGCAAGCTTCTCTGGGAGAAATTTGCAGGGCTGCAGCGTGGTCTTCTCCATCCCCTTTCGTGTGGTATTATACATGGGACACGTTTGCCTCGGCTGAGGCCGACTTTGGCCGCTGGGTTCTGTCCGCCCTCCTTCATTGGGGCAGGTCTGATCTCGACCCTCCCGTGGGTCCTTTTCAGGGCTTTGGTATGTCCCATACATGGATGCTATCTCCACCCTTATTGAGAAAGGGCGTTGGTACTTACCTGATACGCCTCTTCTAATAAGGGGGGAGATAGCATCCGGCCCGTCCCTTTCTCGTTCAGCCCTGCCTGTGTTTGGAGTCTGGCTCTTGTTGTTCTTGGTAGTGTTACTGTTGGATTTTTCTTGCTAAAGGAGTTGGTTCGTACCGGTGAGTCTGTATTCTTCATCGAAAACTGGGTGTGGCTACTCCGTAGGGGGTTATATACCATGCCTACTTAATTAATTATTTAATATTATGACTCAGTCCAATCAGAGCGTGGATAGGTTTAACCCATACATGGATGCTATCTCCCCCCTTATTAGAAGAGGCGTATCAGGTAAGTACCAACGCCCTTTCTCTTCATTTTGGTAGTGAATTTCCCCTTCATTGTCCATTAATTTGTCTATCAATTTCTTTTCTCTCTCTTTTTTTAACTTATACGCCAGCCATTTACTGGTTTGTTAGCATTTTTTTAAAAAATTGTTTAACACTTTTCATTTTGCAGACTAATTCTTCTTTAGCTATTAAACTCATTTGAAGAAAAAATCTAGTTCTCTTTCCATAAATTGAATGCATTCCTGTTCTTTTAATATTTCTTGGTTCAATGTCCATCTCAATGCTCTTTTTTGTCCTTTCCATATAACTTTTATTGTATTATGATCCGCCCAGTTGCTTGTTTTAATACTTATTTCTTGTACATTAGCTTTCAATTCTGCTGTCATCCATGCCATATTTAAATTAGACCAAGACAGATGTCTGTTTGAGTAAAAAGAATATTGCTTTTCTTTGGGAAGCATTTCACGCCAAACATCTTGAATGTTCCACCATTCTTTTTTTTAATTTTTTTTAATTTTTTTAATAAAACAAAAATACAAAAAGGAAAAACCATCATTCTACATTGTATCCTTTGGAAAGCATGTCGACTGGTTACACATAACTCTTGTGCGTTTCTAGAACCATCATTGCTCATAAATAATCTCAACTTATAGATTTTAAATTAAAAAATTCATTATATATCTTAATATCATTATACCAGAATTCTCCTCTAATATTCCATATTTAGTCTATCTTCTTCTTCAGACAAATCTTACTTAAACATAGCCACATAGTGGCATTCATTGTCTATTCCCAAAAAAATCTCTCCTGGTATTTCACCCTGGAAACGTATTCTGCATAGAAATCATGTTGTTTCTAGCCCCCCCCTTTTTTTATTAAACAATAGCCATTACTATTCCTTAATAGTTAACTAAAAATCTTTTACCATTTATATCCAACCTGATAAACATACACTCATTCCCATACTTACATACCTACGTACATACATACCTACATACATACATGCATGCATACTTACACACACACATATATATATATATCATCTATTATTATTCCATTGCTTTTATTATAACTCATTGTTTATTAACTGGTAGTTCTTCAATAACAATCTAAAACAGTCTAGAGTTTGCTAAAATTATCCCCTATTTTGTTAAACAACATCCATCAACATTCCTACGTGGTTAACTAAAAGTCTTATTGTTTACTAGCTGTACCCGCCACGCGTTGCTGTGGCCAAGTTTGGTTAAATGAAAACATTTCCCCTCATAGACCCTCTCAGCGACCCCCTTCCTTCTCTGCCTCGGTTTCCCAACCCTCTTCCTCCCCTCCCTCTCTTACTCTACCTACCTACCTACCTACCTACCTACCTACCTACCTACCTACCTACCTACCTACCTACTGTATTTTTCCTTATCTCTCTCTATCCCTCTACCTACCTACCTGTATTTCTCCCCCCTCTACCTACCTACCGTATTTCTCCCTCTCTCTCTCTCTCTCTACCTACCTAACTACCTAACTACCTACTGTATTTCTCCATCTCTCCCTCTGTGTCTGCAGCTGCAGCTGTGGCTCCCAATCTCCACTTCCAACCTCTGCCAGTAGATGACATTTTGGCTCTGCTATTCTCTCTTCTCCTAGCCTTCTCTTTCCAACAATATATCCAGTTCAGTCTTTTATTTAAAAAAAATAAAGTAAAATAAAATAGGAACAGAAAGCAATTCAGCTTATCCAAGTATTGTGAAAGTTCAATACTTTTCTACAGTCCAATAATATGTTTGGGATATCCAGTCCAGCTTTTAATATAAGGTATTTTCACTCTTTCTAAAAGTTCCTCCAATGTCACTTCCTGTTTTAAGAATGGCTCACAAAGACTCTTCTCGCCACTGCGTGGGGGTGGGGGGTGGAAAAGAAAAACAAATCCACCTCCTTCTTGGAGTCCTATTTCCACTAGCTACTTCCCAGGGGGGGACTCTTAACATTGTTTCCAATAAAATATAAGTTGGAAAACTCTCACCCAGATCGATAACACTGACAGTTTCTCTCTTTAATGCTTCCCTTCTGTGGCTGCCCCAGCTTCGGTCCAGCACATGATAGCTGTCATTTCCATTCTGTCAAGTTTGAGAGCCTTATCTGGGATGATCAGGGAGTTTGTGGGCTCCCTGAGATCCAAAGAACACACTCTCTTCTTCCTCACCCCTATGAGGCAATTCTGATCCAAATGGACCATCCCGGCAGTAGGATTCAACACTGTCCCCCCAGGAGCTCCCAAGGGATGTGTTGTCTCACCACAATGCTAGCCACACCCCCATATATGTGCTTTGTTGAACAGGGGGACCTTGCAGGTGCTGCAGGATTTCAGTCCTTCACAGCGTAGTGTGTTACCAATTGTTTTCTTGGAGACTATGGTCTCAGTTGCCTTGAGATCATTGACAAGAACCTCCTGTGTAGTTCTGGGCTGATTCCTCCCCATTCTCATGATCATTGAACCTCAATGAGGTGAGATCATGCATGGAGCCCCAGATCAAGGGAGATTAATTTATTTTGTGTTCCTTCCATTTGCAAATAATTGCACCAACTGTTGTCACCTTCTCACCAAGCTGCTTGGCAGTAGTCTTGTAGCCCATTTCAACCTTGTGTAGGTAGGTAGGTAAGCAAATTACTTGTCTACATGGGCAGATTACCTATCTAATCTCTAAATCTCTAATCTGTGCTCTCCAAGCAGAAATTAGGAGCCCAATTCAGCGATTACACTCTATTGAGATACCATGCTATCACCCCCCTTTACCACAAAGATCCCCAAGAGAAGAGCAGTATGGACAACTGTGGGATCTGGCAGGGTGAGAGCTGTGAACCATAAACACAAAGCTTTTGCTGTGTCCCAGCATAACAGATACAGTGCCCTTGCTGACCTTAATAGGGACACTAAGGTGACAGGTCAAGGTACTTGTGATGATGATAACTCAAATAAGCAGGGGATAGTGGTCCAAGATGAAGAACTTGCTTTGGATAGGGGAAAGTGTGAATCAGGTATTACACATCAGTCATGCAGAAGAGCAAGGTATCCAAAAAGAGAAGCCACCTTCTGGTTGGTGATTCAATTGTAAGGGATGTAAATTTAGGAAAGGTGTTAGGATATGCAGCCTTATATTGGGTTGACAATATATATGAGCCTATGTTCTTAAGGAGTTATGTAGCTTTAAGAACTGTCTTCAATTCTGATTCGCTGTGAGTTATCAGCTCTACCATAAAGTTACCATGACATAGCTCTGGTAACGAAAACACATCAAGATGCAGAGAGAATAGTTGATCAATTAAAGGCCCATTTCAGGATTAAGAACCTAGGGGAAATACGGCAATACCTAGGATTAAGAATAGAGAAGACCGGTAAAGGCTTTAAGATATCACAGACTGAAAAGATCAACGCATTATTAAAAAGGTATAACATGGAGCTATGCAAGCCATCAAAAACTACAATGGGTCAGGAGTTCATTAATAGCAACACAGAGAGTCCATTGTTTGACAGAGGGATATACCAATCGCTGATAGGTAGTCTAATGTATATCAGCAATTGGTCAAGGCCCGATATTGCCTATAGCATTAACCAACTGGCGAGGTATAGTGCAGAACCAAATGAGCGGCACTGGCAAGCTGCAAAAAGAATATTGAGATATCTGAAAAATAGTATGCATCATGCATTATATTTGGAACCAGCAGAGGAGTTGGAATTAACAGCGTACGCAGATGCTAGTTTTGCCACTGACATCAACTCAAGGAAGTCTACATCAGGGATTGCAATATTTCTAGGTAGATCACTGATAAGTTGGCGTTCCATTAGACAGAAGCATCTTAGCCTGTCTACAATGGAGGCAGAATTTTCGTGTTTGTCGGTGTTATGTACTGATTTAATAAGTGTAAAACAATTGATGATAGATTTAGGTATTGAAGTAAGTTGTCCAATTACTGTATATGAGGATAATCAAGCAGCTATACAAATGGCTACAAATATAGCTGTAAAGACAAGATCAAAGCACACTGATCTTAGGTATTTAAATGTGAGAGAGTGTATAAAGAGTGAAATGGTAAAGCTTGTTTACTGTATGTCAGAAAATAATGTGGCTGACCATTTTACAAAGGCTCAAGGAGCGATAAAGCACAAGGAGTGTTGTGATGCTTATGGTTTAAGGATGTGAATATATATTGATCAACCCAAGGGGGAGTATGTTAGGATATTCAGCCTTATGTTGGATTGACAATATATATGAGCCTATGTTCTTAAGGAGTTATGTAGCTTTAAGAACTGTCTTCAATTCTGATTAGCTGTGAGTTATCAGCTCTACCGTAAAGCAAGCTCAGAATCACAGCTCATTCCCTTTTCGATTCCCTGTGCTGAGGAGATGAAGCTGTGAAGAAGGAGTATTTGTTTTGCATCACTGTAAGATATCTATGTTTGGTGAAGGATTGTTTTGGAAGTTAGAATCACTGGTCGGAAGAAGCATTTTAGTTGCTACAAAGTAAAGACTATTTATTTTCTTACTATCACTGTTTTAGAGTTTGTTTGTGGTTACAGCAACGTATCTCTTTACTGTCCGGTGAATTACACTATTCCGCATTTATTTGCTAACACTGGTTAAGGGACCAGAGTTGTAACACTGGTTCTGAACCCAGAGTTGCTAACAAAAGGATACAAAGGTTTTGAAAGATGTCAGGTGTCTGCCAGGTGCTGCTGCCAACAGAGACAAGAGGCATATTTTTAAGATAATCAGGAATGCCAGTAAGGACTGTGATGTTGATGCTATTATACATCTGTCCCAAAAAGTGTACTTTCTGTGCAGAATGATTTCCAGAGCTTGGGGTATGAACTTAGTAGTATAGGCTGTAGAAGTTTTACCAGTATACAAAGAACAAAAAGGAAAATGCCAACGTATATCAGAGTTTAATATGTGGCTAAAAGAGTGGTGTAAAAGGAAAGGCTTTGGTTTTATTAGTCATGATGTCTGCAGCTGGTCCAATTAAAAAACTGTACAAAAGAGATGGTTTGCACCCATCCAAGAAAGGGACTGGGTTACTTGGCATTAAATTCACAGATTTTCTGGATAAACATTTTTTTTTATTGAAAAAGTTTTACAAAAACAAATTTTCCCCCTTTTCCCCCCTCCCCATACATGTAATATAAATCAAATACAAGTACTATACCCCCCCTCATCCCAACCCTCATAATATGAATTACTCACAAAATAATATCATCCAGTTATCCCCCTCTTCTAAACTAATTATGCAAATATATTTCCCTCCCCTGGCCCCCCTAACCCTCCCCCACCTCCCAATCCAACCCACCCCCCTGACTTCCGCTATACACCACTCTGAAAATTCCAAACAACCCAGATATTATCTTCTCTGTTCACATTATGGATAAACATTTAAACTAAACAGTGGGGACAGAGAATTAATTGATACAGAACAGTTCTGTCCCCAGCAATCTGCAGAGATGTGGCCTAGAGGTGGAGCTCTTGCCTCCCAATCAGGAGGTTGTGAGTTCAATCCTAGGTAGAAGCAGATGTAGGGTCTCCTGCTTGGGTAGGGGGTTGGACTAGATGACCTGCAAGGTCCCTTCCAACTCTATTAATATGTTAATATGTTAATCCAAAATTAATAGGGTTATCAGTATATGTAACATAGATGTTTGTGCGGGTAAGAATATTAGTCTTGACTTCCAGCTGTGCTTCTGGTGGCATTGGAGATGAGTACCACAAGCTCTGTGGCCCCGCTCGGAGCTCTCCCTGTTGGAGGGCTCCAAAAGGAGACATAGCCACCCTGTAGGGGTGGTGAAGTAAAGGGAGGTGCCCTGCAGGTTGAGGAGAGCCGCATCTCTCCTCCCTGACTTTTTAAAATCCCCCTCATCGGAAGACGAGGAGCAGTGGCAGTCAACATGGCTGCCATGAAGCTGGGGACAGCCGAAGCACCTAAGAAAGTGCAGGAGCGAAGAGAATGAACAATGATTGTTTCTTCGTGAGATGATTCTTCTATTTAAAAATTAACCCCAAGGAAAATACAAAAATCCATATTGAGAGAATCTAAAAAGATAATTGTTTAATCTGTGAAAATAAGCATTTCTGAGATCTATGTTGAAAAGTAAGTCAAGAGTGCCATCTACTGATGAAAGGAAGAGTGACTCCTAGACTACTGGAAATGTACAGAGGAAGAAAGGAATATCTGATATCAGGTGGAGGGCTGTGATCTTTAACTGTTTATTGTCTTACATTTACCAGAGGTGGAAATAAGAGAGACATTTTATAAAAGAAACTCTGGGAAAGCAGAATAAAAGACCAAAAACAGCAGTTTCAAAGAATTTGGAAAATAGCTTGAACTATTAGAATATGGAGTAAATGTTGGAACTGGCCCATCTAAATAAATGACTTTGCTTTGAAATAAATGGCTTTTGACTGAAATTATCATCTGCTGGAAATAAGGCAGCATGGAAATCTGAGAGGAATGTGCCATCTACTAATGGTTGGAAACCTATAATTTTGAACTCTTCTTGAAATAGATTGAGACTTTTACTGTTTATTGCTATCATGACTGAAGTTGAAGGAACAGCTGTGGAAATGGAGATGACTTTTTTAATGAGATGACTTTGTTGTTCCAACGTATTAAAATATCAATGGATGGTATAGACGAGAAAATGGAAAATAGTCTGCAAAGAACAATGAATAAAGACCAAACTGCCCATGAATTGGTGGAAACAACAGAAAGATTGGAAGAAATAAAACAGATAAATCAAAAATTGGATAGACAAGAAAACATATTTGATAAGGAGATTGAGACATGGGCAGACATTTGAGAGAATTGCCAGCATACATTTGAACTGGGAGAAAGGCTTAGACTGAACAAGAAAGATGGAGATAAAGATAGAGATAAAGATGAGGAGTGTTGGAGGTGAGTAAAAAAAGTGGATAAAAATTGAAGCACTAAGGAGGATAAGAGACGATGGATAGAAAGAATTGCCTTTTAAACATTAAGGGAGCTTGTTGTAAGCTGATAGAGGCAGAATAAAATTAGATAGGGGAAATATTAGAACATATATTTTAATAGAATAAACAAAAATAATAGAAAGATTAGAGGTTTACAGATGTTAGGCATTTCTTTTTTGTTTAAATAATATGAAGATCACCTAAGTTTGATAAATGTGATAAAGATTACCAATATTATTGTAATTTGGATTAATATGAATGATACCCAGAATCAACACTGTCTACATACAATATGGATGGATATTTAATAAATCTATATAAATAAAAAGTTAACTATGAGTTTGTTCAAAACCGCTATTCTCAGAAACTACTGCACCAATCGCCACCAAATTTTCACACAACGTTCCTTACAAGTGCAGCACCAATGATACATACAGATTGTGTGGATGGCATACCGGTGGCAGGTACACGCCACACAAATGTAAAACTGCAGCTCTTCTGTGTGTTTTCCTCACTCCCTCACTCACCCCCCGTCTCCTTCCACCCCTCCCACCTCGCCGCTGTCGAAGCCGGCACCGCCACGCCCTTCGGCTCCTTCTGCCCCTCCCACCTTGCCGCTTCCACTGCCTTCTGATCAACATTCCTCCCTCCCGCCGCTGCAGCTGCTCCTTCCCCCCCCCCCCCCCCAAGATCTACTGTTAACTTAAAGGTATTTATACTGATATACATATTTCATTAGATAGGTAGGTACTTAGGTACAGGGACACATACAAAGAGAGTAGTTATTTAGATAGGTAGAGGGATATAGACAGATAGAAATATAGTAGGTAGGTAATTACAGAAATTCAAAGACAGAGATAGAGGGAGGAATGCATTAGGTAGGTAGATAGGTAGAGGGGGGGAGAGAGAGAGGGAGAAATACAGTAGGTAGGTAGGGGGAGAGAGGGAGAGAGAGAAATACAGTAGGTAGGTAGATAGAGGGATAGAGAGAGGGGGGAGAAATACAGTAGGTAGGTAGGTAGAGTAAGAGAGGGAGGGGAGGGAGTAGGAGGGGAAACTGAGCAGAGAAGGAAGGGGGTCGCTGAGAGGGTTTATGAGGGGAAACTTTTTCATTTAACCAAACTTGGCCACAGCAACGCGTAGCGGGTACAGCTAGTATATATATAATTTTAAAAAAGAAGAATATTAACCTTGCTTTCAAGCAAAATCAAGCATCTAATAGTGAGTGCCATACCATGTGCAGTAATCAAACAGGTGGTAAGGAAGTAGGGGAAATCAGGCACAGCACAGGTTATATAGAAAGTAAACACAGGGTCAGTCTAAATGTACTCAAATGTCTATTCACCAATGCACAGAGTATGAGGAATAAACAGGGTGAATTAGAAATTCAAGTAAATGAGGGTAGATTGAACATTGGGCATTATCTAACAAAATGACATTCAATGGTGAAAAAAGTAAGGTTCTACATTTAGGCAAGAAAAACAAAATGCACAGGTACAGTATAGGTGGTACCTTGCTCAATAGTAGTAACTGTGAGAGGGATCTTGGAATCCTAATGGACAACCATTTAAATATGAGCCAGCAGTGTGCAACAGCTGCCAAAAAAGCCAACACAGTTCTAGGCTGCATAAACAGAGGGATAGAATCAAGATCACGTGAACTGTTAATACCACTTTACAATGCCTTGGTAAGGCCACACTTGGAATACTGAATTCAGTTCTGGTCGCCACGATGTAAAAAAGATGTTGAGACTCTAGAAAGAGTGCAGAGAAAAGCAACAAAGATGATTAGGGGACTGGACTGCTAAAACATATGAAGAATGGTTGCAGGAACTGGGTATGTCTAGATAATGAAAAGAAGGACTAGGGGTGACATGATAGCAGTGTTCCAATATCTCAGGGGCTGCCACAAAGAAGAGGGATTCAAGCGATTCTCCAAAGCACCTGAGGGTAGGACAAGAAGCAATGGGTGGAAACTAATCAAGGAGAGAAGCAACCTTAGAACTGAGGATAAATTTGCTGACAGTTAGAACAATTAATCAGTGGAACAACTTGCCTCCAGAAGTTGTGAATGCTCCAACACTGGAAGTTTTTAAGAAGACGTTGGATAACCATTTGTCTGAAGTGGTGTAGGGTTTCCTGCCTAGGCAGGGGGTTGCACTAGAAGACCTTCAAGGTCCCTTCCAACTCTGTTATTCTAAGTTCTAAATATGATATTTGTTAGATCGGCGAGAAGCAGCAGGCGAGAGGCACAAGTGAGTTTCAGCACTTTTTATTTCAAGAGTAAGTGACTCCGCTCTGCCAGCTGGGCTGCCAGAGCTCACCTTTTAAGGAGCTCCGGCAGACCAGCCGGCCAATGACAGTTGTTTAAACTTCCCAGGGTTTGAGCAACCAATCTGTGGTGAGCATTGGAAAACATGTAAATTTAATAACGTACGTCTGTACGTAACACCTTTCCCCTCCTAGAATGAACAATGTCCAATCCCCGGCCTACGTAAGTGACATAGTCTTTCAGGTAGGTGGGGTGCGCCAGTCTCCTACTTGACCTGCGCAGATCACTTGTCCCTGGGAGCTCGGCCAGTCAAGCTTGCTGATCCTCCGGCTGCCTGAGAAGATGCCATTTCTTCGTGGGACGGATTCACGGTCATGCCTCGGGTTGGATGGTCATCCCTCGATCTCTTGGCTTGGTTGGCGTGGTTCCTGCCTGTCTGCTTCCCGGTTGGCGGTTGAGCATGCTCCGCGGGGCAGAGACCTGGGGTTCTCCGGGAGTTGTTCTGAGCTGGCGGGTGCGGTCCAATCGCCCTGCTTCCTCAGTTCAGCATCCCCCAGGTGGTGTCGGAGCTGGTCGATGTGCCTCCTCCAGATTCGTCCATCCTCTAGCTCCACTCGGTACGACTTCGGCCCAGTGACGGCCACAATTCGGCCCACCAGCCAGCGTAGTTGTGGGTGAATACCCAGTTGTTTATGTTGAATTCCTGGGTTGGTCAAGCGGAATCCAAGGGGTTCTCTGGAAGGTAGTTTTGGTGGTACTGGTGGAGTCTGGAACTCAGTCTTCTCCCCATCAACAGCTCTGCTGGGCTCTTTTTGGTGGTCGCATGGGAGGTGATGTGTTGGGTGAAAAGGAATTGGTCGAACTTTTCCTGCCAGCTTCCTGGTCCCATTCGGGTGAGGGTTTCTTTTATGAGCCTCACCATTCGCTCAGCCTGTCCGTTGCTTGCTGGATTTAATGGGGTGATGAGAACATGCTGTATCCCTTGCTCTGCGAGGAAAACCTCCATCGTCTTGGCGGTCAGTTGTGGGCCATTGTTGGAGGCCAGGGTGTTGGGTAGGCCATGGGTCATGAAAAGTTTCCAGAGCGCATTGTTTTTATATTGAAAAAGTTTTATTGAGTTTACATTTTTTGTGGGGTAGGGTAAGGGATACATAGAAATTTTGAGAGTGGTCACGTCAAAGTCGTCGGCTCCTCCGGTACCTCAAGTTACATTATTAAAAAGAAAGAAAAGAAACATTTCACATAACACTACAAGCTGGGAGCAAGTACATATTCCTAAATTTTTCAGTTATATACTGTCAGTCAATTACAAAAATCCAGATTACAAATATCATACAATATTACTCAAAAAAAACCCAGGGCAAAGTTATTTTTTAGATCTAAGTCTCTTGGCAATTGTATCTTCCACCTTCTCCCCCGGGCCCCCAGCGGGCGGGGCCATGGCTCCCCCTGCCCCCCCTGGATCTTCTCCCAGGAAAGAGGAATGTTTTTTAAGAAAGGCTTCCGCCTCAGCAACTGTTTTAATCTTCACTCTACCTCCTTCCCAGAACACCAGCATCCCTTCGGGTATCACCCACTTGAACCAGATCCCATGATCAAACAATGTTTTAGACAAGAAGGAAAATTTCCTTCTAGCTTCTCTAATCTTTCTTGGAATCTGCTTCAAGATGGTAACCTCCTTTTGTTGGTAAATCATAGGACTCCCTCTTTGCGCCTTCAAGATTTCCTCTCTGGTTGACCTTCTAACAAATTTTACATGTATCTCTCTGGGTACTTCATTCATCCTGGCATATGCAGAATTTATTCTGTAGACTAGGTCAATGTCCCCTCTGATCTCATCTTTAGGTTTATGTAAATAGTCTGCAATAATTGTACTCATAAGATCAGGGAGACATTCACCATCCATCTCAGAAACATTCTGAAATCTCAAAAAATATGTCATCCTTTCCATATCTATCCTAGTCACATGCCCATTTATTTCCACAACCTCATTAGAAACATTTTTAATCTCTCCCTTAGCCCCCTCCAGCCCCCCTTTCAATTCTTCATTCTTCTGTGTATTCTCAAGCACTTGTTTTCGAGTGTCCAATAATTCCTTTTTAAAATTGACATTTTCTGCCCTCTGGGCCTTAATTTCTAATACCAAATTTTGTATAACAGATTCAAGGGCAGTCATTCTTTGTTCAAGGCTTGCCAGCGTTGCTTCTTGTGCCATGTTTAGCTATTAAAATCCGTGCCAGTAAAATGGCGTTTTTAGGGTGGGGCTGGTGAGGCAGATCAGGAGTCCAAAGTTCTCAAAGTTGTAGAACTGCAGAATTCAGAAACCAGTAGAGAAACACTTTTCCAACTCCATAGGTATAATAACGAAGGTAATCCAGAAAGGAAAACACAAATCCAAAAGAAAAAAATTCTTCATCAATAATTAGAGGAAGTCCAAATCACAAAGAGACACTGGTAATTTTCCATAGGTCGTAGTCAGTCGGGGACAAAGAGAAGCCATTTTCCGCCCAAACTCAGAGCCCGAGGGAGAAAGCGGTTAAAAAGCAAAAAAGAAACTGTTTCAGCCAGACCTAGAGACATAATTGCAAACAAGCCGCAAAATACTTTCCCTTGTTAGAGACCATCCGGATTAAAAGTTTCCGATTCCTCGCAGCGAGGCATTTCCAAGTGCCGCTTTTAGTCCAAGGGGGGGTTTTTGGGAACAAACACCCCCCTCCTGTCCCTTTCAGCCCGGCTGACAGTACAAAAAAAAAGTTTTAATAGCTCACTCTCCGCTCGCAGCTGAGGTCCCGAAAAGCCTCCCGACTCTTCCGATCGTCTCTCTCCATAAAGTTAAATGGTGCCGCCAACCTTTGGCGAAGGAAAAGCCCCCCGCAGCATGTCCTCTTCCGCCTAAGCCGAGGATCGGGGTCGCTTTCCCCACTGCCGTGGGGGGGGCTTCCCCGTCGAGCCGGCTTTACGGGAGAAACCCCAAACAAGGGGCTTCTCGCCCCCGCGGGGGGGCAGGAAAAGAAACAAAGCGGCGAGCGAACCCTAATTTCGCCCGTCGCCGCCGGAGCCGGAACCGGAAGTCCCCAGAGCGCATTGTTGATTGCATGATCCCGACCTCCAGCCATTTAGAGTAAGTGTCCACAACGATCAGGAATGTCTGCCCTTCCATTGGTCCCACAAAGTCGATATGGACACATGACCATGGTCCTTTGGCTGCTTCCCACTCTCGCACAGGTGTCCGGGGTTGGGCTGGTCACATCTCCTGGCAAGGTCTGCAAGTGGCCACCCACTCCGTGATGTCCTTATCCATATTGGGCCACCAGATGTAGCTCTGGGCTAGTGCCTTCATCCGTACTATCCCCGGGTGTCCCTCGTGGAGGGCTTACATGGCTCGCCTCCGCAGCTTCTGGGGTACAATGACACTCTCCCCCCACAACAAGCAACCCTTGATAGTTGATAGATCTGCTTGCTCACTTTGGTAGCTCTGGAACTCTTCACTCAGTTTCTCCTGTGGCCACCCCCTCAACACCCAGTTCAGAACCTTTCGCAACCCCTTGTCCTTTTGTGTCTGTTCTGCAATGTCCCTGGCAGTGACCGGGCTGGCTGGGTCAATGTTGATCAGCAACGCTGTGGTGGTGGTGGTGGGGTCTTCCACCAGCTCCGGTAACAGGCAATGGCTGAGTGCATCAGCATGGCTGATGTCCTTCCCTGGACGGTGGATCAGCTCATAGTCATACGCCATGAGGAAAATGGCCCATGTGGTCATCCTTGGGGACATGTATGGCGGGGTTTGTTGGTTCCCGGCAAGGAGCCCCAGCATGGGCTTATGGTCCGTGATGAGTTTGTAGTGTCTGCCATACACATACTCATGGAATCTCTTGATCCCTGCGACTGCAGCCAAGGCTTCCTTGTCAATCTGGCTGTAGTTGCATTCAGCTGGGGAAAAGGTCTTGGAATAATAGGATATGAGAGCCTCCAATCCATCCAGCGCCGTCTTTCCCAGGAGCTTGTGCAGGGGCTCAGCAACGGTGGCCTTCTGTTGTAAAAAAATACTATAAAAGTTCAATAGTCCTAAGAATGCTTGGAGCTCTGTCTTGTTCCTTGGGGTGGGGGCATTTTTAATGGCCTTTACTTTGCTGTCAGTGGGGTGGATGCCAGACCCGTCTATGAGGTATCCCAGGAACTCTACCTGCCTCACGCCAATTTTACATTTCTTTGGGTTCACTTTAAGTCCCTTCTCCTTGAACCTCCCCAAAGTCTTGTGCACGCGTTCCATTAGCTGCTCTATGGAGTCCCTTGAGATGAATACATCGTCAAACTATGGTATCACCACCGGGATTCCTTGCAGTAGCCGCTCTATTAATCACTGAAACAGTCCTGGGGTTATGCTGACTCCAAACTGCAGTCTGGTGCATTTGAAAGCCCCCCTGCGGGTCACAATCATGAAGCTTCTGTGGTGGCTGCGTCCACAGGCAATTGTTGGTATGCCTGGGCCAGGTCCAGTTTGGCAAATATTTTCCTGCTTCCTAGGGAATGCAACAAATGTTGCACAACTGGCACCAGGTACGTGCTTTGCTGTAAGACCTTATTCAGCATACACTTGTAATCCACGCAGAGGCGGACAGAACCATCTGACTTCACGGGAGTGACTATTGGGGTTTCCCATACCGCGTGGTCGGTCAGCACAAGGATTCCTTGGGCAATTAGTTTGGCCAATTGCTCATCCACCTTGGGTCGTAAGAGCAAAGGGGACCTTTCGGGGTTTGAGCCTGATGGGGGTTACAGGGGGGTCTAGGTTAAATGAAATGGGTTTCCCCATATATCTGCCAGTAGCCGATCCAAGTTGTGGGTTGAGATTCGATGCAGGCTGGTGATGTCTAGCCCCAGGGGCTTGAACCATTCCACTCACAGCAGGGACGGTCGGTGGCTGGGGATGACTGTGAGGGGTAGACACCCCTGGAATTTATGGAACACCACCTCGGCCTCCATTCTTCGTAGGACTTGGATCCGGTTCCCCTGGTAGCCATTGAGCCAGATGTTTGGTGGTTTGAGGAGCTTCTTGCTGACTATTGGGTTCAATTTCTTAATGGTCTGCCAGGACACGATCGTAAAATATGATCCTGTGTCCAGCTCTCCTCCGGCTGGACTTTCCAATCGCCACACCCCACCGTGGGGAGGCGGAACCTGAGATTCCTATATGGTTCCGCCCCAGGCTCCTGATGGACCCAGAAAGGTTCCAGAGGGAGCTTGGGCCAATTCCTGTGGCCTTGCCCCGCGACTCGACTGAGGACCTAGTGGCCGCATGGCTGAGTGCGGCCACGGGGGCCTTGGACCGAGTCGCGCCCTTGCGGCCTCTCTTGCGGCGCTGAATCACCCAGGCTCCTTGGTTTACCGAGGAGCTAAGGGAGATGAAACGCCGCAAGAGATGCCTAGAGAGCAGATGGAGATCCTCTCGCTCCGAAGCCGACCGAACACTAGTGAGAGCCCATATTAGGACTTACTTAGTGGCGATAAGGGTGGCCAAACGTGAGTATTGTGCCACCCTTATTGCATCCGCAGATAACCGCCCTGCCGCCCTGTTTGGGGTGACCCGCTCCCTCCTTCACCAGAGGCCGCGGGAAGCCCCTTTGCAGGGACGTGCAGAGGAATTTGGGATATATCTGCAGGATAAAATCACTCGAATTCGGAATGAGTTGCCCTCCACCGAGAGTGGACCGGTCGGATTGTCCGAGGCTGTTCTTGAGACACCATCTTGGGAGGAGTTTGATTTTGTTACTACCGAGGATATGGACAGGTTGTCAAAGAGACTTAAGGCTACCACATGTTTATTGGACCCGTGTCCCTCCTGGCTTGTACTGGCATCCTGGGAGACGACACGAGGCTGGCTCCAGGATATCGTGAATGCTTCTTTGAGTGAGGGGTCCTTGCCTGCTGTCTTGAAAGAGGCGGTAGTGAGACCCCTCCTCAAGAAGCCTTCCCTGGACCCAGCATTACTAGAGAATTACCGTCCGGTCTCCAACCTTCACTTTTTAGCGAAGGTTGTAGAGAGTGTGGTGGCCCAACAGTTTCCGCGACACCTGGAGGAAATTGATTATCTAGACCCGTGCCAGTCCGGCTTCCGACCCGGTCACAGCACCGAGACGGCATTGGTCGCGTTGGTGGGTGATCTCTGGAGGGCACCGGATAGGGGATATTCCTCTATCCTAGTCCTATTAGACCTCTCAGCGGCTTTTGATACCATCGACCATGGTATCCTATTGCACCGACTGGGGGGGTTGGGGCTGGGAGGCACCGTTTTACGGTGGTTGTCGTCCTACCTCTCCGGTCGGTCGCAATATGTGTTGGCAGGGGGGCAGAGGTCGGCCTCGAGGCCCCTCTTATGCAGGGTTCCTCAGGGGTCGGTCCTCTCGCCCCTCCTGTTCAACACCTATATGAAGCCGCTGGGCGAGATCATCCGTGGTTTTGGGGTGGGATATCATCTGTACGCTGATGATACTCAGCTGTACATATCCACCCCAGACCACCCCAACGATGCTGCCGAGGTGTTGTCCCGGTGTTTGGAGGCCGTACGGATCTGGATGGGTAGTAACAAACTCAAGCTTAACCCGTCCAAGACTGAGTGGCTGTGGCTTCCGGCGGCCCGGTTCAGCCAGATAACTCCAACTCTGGCCATTGGGGGCAAAACACTGGCCCCCGTGGAGAGGGTGCGCAATTTGGGTGTCCTCCTAGATTCCCGGCTGTCCATGGAGGACCATGTGGCAGCCGTGGCCAGGGGGGCGTTCCATCAGGTACGCCTGATGCACCTTACTGCACCGGGCTGCCCTTCGCACAGTCACGCAAGCACTCGTGACATCCCGGCTTGACTACTGTAATGCTCTCTACATGGGGCTTCCTTTGAGGTGCACTCGAAAGCTACAGCTAGTCCAGAATGCAGCCGTGCTGGTGATTACGGGAGCCCCTAGATACTCCCGCATAACACCGCTCCTGCGTGAGCTGCACTGGCTACCTGTGGCCTTTCGGGTGCGCTTCAAGGTCTTGACGACCATCTTTAAAGCGCTCCATGGCTCGGGACCTAGTTATATGCGAGACCGTCTCCTGCCCCATACATCCCTTCGTCCGATCTGCTCCCACAGAGAGGGACTTCTCAGGGTGCCGTCGGCCGGGCAATGCGACTGGTTGGCGACACCCAGGGGAAGGGCCTTCTCTGTGGCGGGCCCTACCCTTTGGAACGACTTACCCCCTGAACTACGCACCATCTCTGACCTCCGCCTCTTCCGCCAGTGTCTAAAGACACACCTCTTCCATCAAGCCAGCCTAGTGTAACCTTCCGCTGTGACTGTTTTTAGACAGTTTTAAATTGGGGATTTTAATTGATTTTAGCACAGGTTGGGAGTTTAATATTTTTTAAATTTTATATTGTTATATTTGTATGTTTTAATTCCTGTGCGCCGCCCTGGGTCCTTCTGGAGAAGGGCGGGATATAAATTTAATAAATAAATAAATAAAATATTGCATGGTCGCCCTTCAATGGTCACCGTGGCATGGAACTTTTCCCCTTCATGGGCATCTGAATGGCCCACAGTGGAGTGATGGGTCTCCCTCTGGGTTTGGTACTGTTCCTCTCTCTGCCTATTCCGCTGTTGGGTGGGTTGTGGGTTGTTTGGTCTCCCCTGCAAAGCCATGGATCTTGGCTGGGATGGGGTGGGCTGGGATGCTCTTCACGCCTCGGCAATGTGCCCTTTCCATTGGCATCTGCAGCAGATGGCTTCCCGGAAATGGCATGCCACTCTTGAATGGAATCCCATGCAGCCCGGGCAATGTGGCTGCCTGCCCTCTATGTCCCTTGCACTTTGTCTCCTCTCTGGGTACATGCAGTGGATGGCATTGGCATCGTCCCCTTCATCGTCGTACTCTGGAACTTCGGGTGCCCAGTCAGGTTCCCTGAACGTTTGGTGTACCCCACTGTTTTTCATTACGTTCGCTGCTGAGTTATCCGATGACTCAGCTGCCCGGGCTTCCTCGACCATGTCCTTGAATGAGACTCCCCTTCTGATTAGCAAGGAGAGGTCTCTCATTCCTAGGATGATCCGGTCCTTCATCATTTCTTCTGGGTTGATGAATTCGCACTGGGTTGCGATTTTTCGGAGGCTGGCCACAAAATCATTCACCGTCTCTCCTTCCCATTGGTGCTGGTGGTAAAACTCGTTCTGGCTCACCATGGGGGTGGCAGATGGCGTGTAGCGGTCTTCTAGGGCACGTTGTAGGGTTGTCCATGTGACGGTCTCTATGTCTGCTGGGGCAATCAACATCTGTGCCATCTCATAGATTTTCGTTCCACAGTAAGTTAGGAATAATGCCAGCTCCCTATTGTCTGGCAGGTCCTGGTAGTTGTTGGCTTCCAGGAACATCCAGAATCGCCCCATGTATGTGTGCCAGTCCTCTGTCTGCGGGTCGACAATTGCTGGTGCAGGTGATGTTTGCGATGCCATCTCGTGCTGTGGTGCAGGGTCTTGGTTCTTGGGTGAAATGGTCGCTTGTCCACGAGGGTTCTCAGGTCCCTTTGTCCTTCGTTGCCAGTGTTAGATCAGTGAGAAGCAGCAGGCGCGAGTCGCGAGTGAGTTTCATCACTTTTTATTTCAAGAGTAAGTGACTGCGCTCTGTCGGCTGGGCTCGCCTTTTAAGGAACTTCAGCAGACCAGCCGGCAAATGACAGTTGTTTAAACTTCCCGGGGTTTGAGCAACCAATCTGCGGTGAGCATGTAAAGACACGTAACACCTCTCCTGCGCGAGTTGCACTGGCTACCTGTAGTCTTTTGGGTGCACTTCAAGGTGTTGATAACCATCTTTAAAATGCTCCATGGCACGGGGCCTAGTTATTTGCGAGACCGTCTCCTACCTCATACATCCCTTCGGCTGATTCGCTCCCACAGGGAGGGCCTTCTCCGGGTGCCGTCGGCCGGGCAGTGCCGGTTGGCGACCCCCAGGGGAAGGGCCTTCTCTGTGGCGGGCCCAGCCCTCTGGAACGACCTACCCCCCGAACTTCGGACCACCATGGACCTCCGTCTCTTCCACCAATGCCTCAAGACCTATTTCTTTCACCTAGCCGGCCTAGCCTAGCCCCCGAGACCATCCCTATAAACTGAGTTTTAAATTGTCTATAATTGATTTTAATTTTTTGGTAACTTCTTAGTGTATTTGTCAAGCTCCCAATGAGAAACTTCAAATGATTCATGGCCTCACGTAAAAGTTCAAAGCAAAGTCCGTTTATTGAATATAACATCATGGCGAGCCTCGGTTGTAGCCAGGTCTGGCAATAATTGGATGGCTTCTGCACTTTACCCCCTTATGCCCCCTCCCCTCTGCTTGTCATAAATTACGTTCTCCAATTAGCATTGAAAATAATTGCATGCATGCGCAGTCACAGGCTGTCCTGAGATTCCTTTCCTGCCACAGGAATGTCAAGAATTTTCAGTTCATTAAGGCAAAACAGATAAAATCCATGGCAACATCGGGATGTTGACATCCGGCTCCCCTTACTTCTCGAAAGCAACCTATGGGAAACAAAACAATCTGAATGCAGGTGTATGACTTAGGGATGCGTCCCCCTCCCCCCTGGCTTGCTTGGGTTTTCTGCATGGAATTTTGCTATAAGGCGGTCAGCTTGGATGTTTCTATGTTTCACCCACGATGCTTCCGATAGGGGATAACCCTTCCACTTGATTAGGTATTGGAGTTGCCTTCTGTGCCACCTCGAATCAAGAATTCGTTGGACTTCATAATGGGTTTGGCCCCCTATGACCACAGGGCCTGGGGGCGCACGGGGCAGTGGTCTCAGAGTGGAACCGATCACAGGTTTCAAAAGGCTACTATGAAACGATTGGTGTGTCTTCCCCAGCAATCGAGGCAGTTTCAATATCACTGTGACTGGGTTGATGATCTTTATTATGGGGAATGGCCCCACAAATTTTGGCCCCAGTTTTTTGCTGGGCAGTCTTAGTCTCAAGTATTTTGTGGAGAGGTAAACCTTCTCTCCCACCTGGAACGGCCGTTGCGGAGCCCGGTGTTTATCTGCCTGTTTCTTGTAGGTTTGTGTCGCTTTGTCTAGAGCTTTCTTGACATTTTCCCAAGCTGCTTTCAGCATCGACATCCAATCAGTCAAGCTGACTGAGGAGGGGGGGTTTCTTGGATACTCAGGCATTGGGACGAAATCCATGCCGCTCACTACTTTAAACGGCGTGAGTCCTGTGCTGCTGTGCATTATTGTATGCAACCTCAGCGAAAGATAAAAGGTCTGCCCAATTAGACTGTTGATAGTTCACGTAGCACCTCAGGTACTGCTCTATCATGGCGTTCAGTCTTTCTGCTGCCCCATTAGTGCTCGGATGAAAAGCTGAACTAAGACCCTGAGATGATCCAATGGACCGCAGGAACTCCCTCCAAAATTTAGCCGTGAACTGGACCCCTCTGTCTGAGATGATTCTTCGAGGTACTCCATGCAGTCGGTAGATATGCTTCACAAACAGTTTAGCCAGCTTGTGAACCGAGGGTAGTCCGCTACAGGGAATGAAGTGTGCCTGCTTGGAGAACAGGTCTATTACAGTCCAAATCACTGTGTTTCCCCCACTTTTTGGCAACTCTACTACAAAGTCCATTGCAATCTCCTCCCATGGCCTCGTTGGTTCTGCCACTGTTTGCAGTAGTCCCGGGGGTTTTCCTGGTCGTATTTTCATTGTGGCACAGACTGTGCAGCTTTTTACATAGCTATCCACATCTTTCTTCATTCCAGGCCACCAGAATTGCCTCCGGGCTAGGTGTAAAGTCTTTAGGAACCCAAAATGGCCTGCCAATTTGGCGTCGTGGCTCCTCTGGAGAACTAGGATACGTAGAGATTCTGGAACGTAGAGTTTCGTCCCCTTCCAGGCGAGGTCATCCCTCTTCGTCAAGATGTGTTGGTTGTTTTGGAACCAAGGGTCCATTAGCAGCTCAGTTTTGAGTCTTGTGGTTAGATCGCTTGTGGTTTGACCCCGTCGGTCACGGTGTTGCCGCCTGGTGGTTACTTGGGCAGCTGGTTGAGCAGAAGGAATAATGGCGTCCACTACGTGCTCCCGTTCGCATTTGTACTGAGGCATGCGGGAGAGGGCATCAGCTAGAAAGTTCCTCTGCCCTGGAATGTGCTTTAGTACGAAGTTGAAACGGTTGAAGTATTGAGCCCATCGGACTTGTTTGGGTGATAGTTTCCGTGGGGTTCTGAGAGCTTCCAGATTTTTGTGGTCGGTCCAAACTTCAAAGGGTTTCTGGCTCCCTTCTAGCAGGTGTCTCCAGGTTAGTAGTGCCCATCGCACTGCAAAAGCCTCCTTTTCCCATGCGGCCCATCGTCTCTCCGTGTCCGTGAGTTTGCGGGAGGTATAGGCACAGGGTTGTAAATTTCCTTGGTTGTTTCTTTGGAGTAGTACTGCTCCTACGGCCATGTCGCTGGCGTCTGCCTGGATCAGGAAAGGTTGCTCAGGGTCAGGATGCTTCAGTACCGGCTCCTTTGCAAACATTTCTTTCAGTGTTTCGAATGCCTCCTGGCAGGTTAGGCTCCACTGTAGGGGTTGTCCCGGACGAGGTTTCATTCCTGGGCTCCCTGTCTTCAGGAGGTCTGTCAGGGGTTTGGCAATCTTCGCAAAGGAGGGAATGAACTGCCTGTAGAAGTTTGCGAACCCTAGGAAACTTTGTAGCTGTCTGCGAGTGCGAGGGGGTTGCCAGCTTAGGACGGCTTGCACTTTAGCTGGGTCCATCTCTATTCCCTCATTTGACACTCTGTAGCCTAGATAGTCTAGTCGCTCACGGTGGAATTCACATTTTGATAGTTTGACATACAGGTTGGCTGCCAGAAGTTTTTCCAGTACTTGGCGAACCAGGGGTATGTGGTCATCGACGGTCTCAGTGTAAATAAGGATGTCATCTAGAAAGACAAGGACCCCCTTGTAGAGGTGCTCATGCAGCACCTTGTTTATTAACTGCATGAACACTGCTGGGGCTCCCTGTAATCCAAAAGGCATCACTTTGAATTGGAAACTTCCTAAAGGGCAGTTGAATGCTGTTTTCCATTCATCTCCTTCCCTAGTATGCTTCTCTGAGGTCTAATTTGGTAAAGACTTTTCCCTTGGCCAAGTGAGACAGCATATCTTTCATGAGGGGAAGCGGGTATAGGTTGTGTACGCACACCCCATTTATCCCTCGAAAGTCTACGACCAGGCGCATAGTTCCATCTTTTTTCTCTTTGAAAAGGACTGGTGCCGCAATCCGTGGCTTGGCTGGTTCGATGAACCCTCGTGCTAGGTTTTTGTCTATGTATTCACGCATTTCTTGCATCTCTCGAGGCGTCATGGCATACAGCTTGGGTTTGGGTAGTTTTGCCCCAGGGATGATTTCAATGGCACAATCTGTTTCGCGGCGGGGGGGCAGGATGTCGCATTCTGTCTCACTGAACACTTCTGTGAGGTCCTGGTATTCCACTGGAATCAGTTCAGCCTCTGGGGTTTTGTCAGATGTGGTTGCCAGTTGTTCTTGTGGTCTCTCTTGTGGGGCTCCCAATGTGAGTAGTATTTTTGCTTGCTCGTGAGGGAGGGATTGAGGGCCAGGTGATATCCTAAGCCTGCGGGTGCCCCCTTGCCACCAGATGGTTGGTCCCCACTTGTCTAGCCAGGAAAGTCCAAGTATGACTGCCTCTGTCATTTTGGGGGCTATTATGAATCGAATTATTTCCCAGTGATCTGCCAATTCTAGTCTCACTGGTTCAGTTAGGTGAGTGGCATAGGCTCCTCCCATTAGGGAACCGTCAACCTGCTCGAACCGAATCGGGTGGTTCAGTCTTTTCGCTCTGATCCCCAATTTCTGAACTGTGGTTAAGTTGATCAAGCACCTAGTGCAGCCTGAGTCTACAAGGGCTTGAAAATCCTCCTGTTTTCCTGTTTTCGGGGTTGTGAGGCGTATTGGAAAAAGGAAAGGGTAAATTGATTCGCTCACCATTGGGTCATTTTCTCCCTCATCCTCGCTGTCATAGGGTTCAATTGACTGGTCATCATTGCCTGGGGTTTCACTGCTTTTGCCTGGGAGGGAGGAGACCCCTGCAGCTTGAAGAGCCCTCCTGGATGTGTTGATGGCCCGTCGGGGCCCTCGTTCTTGTTGGGCCCTGGGTGGTAGGTCCAGCCTTGGTTTCGGGACTGGGGTTGGGCATGCAGCTACCATGTGGCCCATTCCCCCGCATCTGTAACACCTCACGGAACTTCGAGGGAGGGCTGGTCTCAGGTCTCGCTGTGGTGCCATTTCTTTCTTTTGGCGGGATGGTTTCAGATTAGGTTGACCCCTCTCCTTTGTGTCTGGTTCCTTCCTTGTGTCATTGGCACGTAGCCCACTGTCGCCTTTTGTTGCCACTCGGAACCACTCAGAGAGTTGGTTTGGGATGTCACGATATGCAGTTACTTGGGCAATACGTTTATCCAGGCTTATTCTGAAAAAATGCACCAGCAACCGTTCTGGTAGGGGGGTTAGTCTTCCAACTATCCTCCTGAATTCACGGATGTGCTCTTTGATGGGGCGGCCTCTTTGCTTTAGGTTGCTGAGTTCCTCCTCTGCATATGGGTCCTCCTCCCCCTCTTCAAACCTGGCCTCTAGTACTTGGAGGAAGTCATCTATGTCTTGCAGTTCGGGGGCCCTCCGCTTATGGAGGGCTGCTAGCCATTCTTTTGCTTCCCCCTCGAAACCCTCTGCAATGGCATTCACCATGGTTCTGGGGGATGGGTAGAGGTGCCCATAGCGTTCTAAGTGGATATCAGCTGAATCAAGGAATAGAGCTAGTTGGTCTGAATTACCATCAAACTTTCCCCTGAATCGGGGTGGATCGTTTAGTTCCCTCCCTCCTCTGTTTTCCTCCTGGCCCCTGTATGCCCGTGCCTGATACGGCCGGTCATCTTCTTCAGCTCTAGGAGGGGGAGAGGGAGGGAGTTGCCTGCTCTTGGCAGCATGCTTGCTTCTGGGGCTGCGCTCCAGCATGCATCTCCTCCCTTCAGCAGGATCAGATATGCCTCCTCTCTCTTCCGGATGGCAGGCTGGCCTCTCGTCATGAAGGGTGGCTTGATCAAAATCCTCCCTCAGTTTCTCTACTGCACCCCCCAGGGATCCCATCTGGGGCCGGGGCCTTCTAGCTTGTTCCCAGTCCCACATCCAGTACTTATCTTTTCTTGCTTCTGTTGCTGGGAAAGGTTTTACAGGCTGGATGTCTGCAGCTCCGCTCTTCAGGGTGGTTGGCTGGCCTCCAGCTGAAATGAGGCTTTTTTCTGCCATGGCCTGATCTCCTCCCTCTTTATCAGGCATTGCCTGGGGGAGGCGGGACTCAGGTAGCCCGGAAATCTTGATAGATTTCTTTTAAAAGACCTGGCTATCTGTCAAGCTCCCAATGAGAAACTTCAAATGATTCATGGCCTCACGTAAAAGTTCAAAGCAAAGTCCGTTTATTGAATATAACATCATGGCGAGCCTCGGTTTTAGCCAGGTCTGGCAATAATTGGATGGCTTCTGCACTTTACCCCCTTATGCCCCCTCCCCTCTGCTTGTCATAAATTACGTTCTCCAATTAGCATTGAAAATAATTGCATGCATGCGCAGTCACAGGCTGTCCTGAGATTCCTTTCCTGCCACAGGAATGTCAAGAATTTTCAGTTCGTTAAGGCAAAACAGATAAGATCCATGGCAACATCGGGATGTTGACAGTATTTTTAGTACAGATCACTTCAAATTTAATCAGTTTTTATTGCTTGTAGTCGTATTTATTTATATGTTCGTATTTATTTATATGTCTGTATTGTTCATTTTAACTTCCTGTGCACCGCCCTGAGTCCCTCCGGGGAGATAGGCGCGGTATAAAAATCAAATCAAATCAAAATCAAATCAAGCAGAGGAAATAGATGAAATTTTTGCTAGTCAGTTAACTAAGGTATGTAGGAAGCACACCACAATAGTAATAGGGGTGTAAAGTACCCTAATGATGCCTGCTTCATAATAAGTGACCCGATATTATAATACAAAAAGCAGTGATTTATTAACAGCTTCCTTAGGCATTTTTCCTTAGGCATTTCTTATACGCAGCCATCTTTTTTGCTTTCTTTATCTGCTTCTGAACTTTGCCCGCGTTACTGTCCTCCCTTCAGCCTATATCATAAATCACGTTACCCAATAGCTTCATCCATCTCAACCCAGCTACTGTAATCTGAGATCCAGCTCCGCCGACACTCTGCATGGAATGTCAACACAGAGAGTTGACAACCGGCTCCCCTCACTTTTCAAAGGCAATCTGTGCAAGCAAAAATAATTTGAGTACCATTATAGGATTCAATGCTATGTCCTTCTGCCAGGCTTGTTTGGATTTTTTTTGTGGAATCTCTCTATAAGGTGATCAGCCTGGAAATTCTTACTCTTTACCCAAGATGCCTCTGACAAGGGATAGCCCTTCCACTTGATTAAGTACTGGAGCTGCCTCCTGCGCCACCTCGAATCAACGATGAGTTGCACCTCATAATGGGTTTGGCCCCCTATGACCACAGAACTTGGGGGCTCCCAGAGCAGTGGTCTCAGAGTGGATCTGACCACGGGTTTTAAGAGGCTACTATGGAATACTGGGCAAATCTTGCCTAGTAGTCGGGGCATTTTCAGTTGCACTGAGACTGGGCTGATTATCTTTACTATGGGGAATGGCCCCACAAACTTTGGTCCCAATTTCTTGCTAGGGAGTCTTAACCTCAAATATTTTGTGGAGAGGTAAACCTTCTCTCCCACACGGAATGGTCGTTGCGGAGCTCAGTGTTTATCTGCCTGTTTCTTATAGGTTTGTGCTGCTTTAGCTAGTGCTTTTTTGACATTCTCACAGGTTGCTTTCAGCATCGACATCCAATCAGTCAAGCTGACTGAGGAGGGGGGATACCTTGGATACTCAGGCATTGGGACGAAGTCCATACCGCTCACTATTTTGAACGGTGTGAGTCCTGTGCTACTGTGAACAGCATTATTGTACGCAACCTCAGCAAAAAATAAAAGGTCTGCCCAATTGGACTGCTGATAGTTCACGTAGCACATCAGGTACTGCTCTATCATGGCGTTCAGTCTCTCTGCTGCCCCATTAGTGCTTGGATGAAAAGCTGAACTAAGACCCTGAGATGACTCAATGGACTGCAGGAACTCCCTCCAGAACTTAGCCGCAAACTGGACCCCTCTGTCCGAGATAATTCTTCAAGGTACTCCATGCAGTCGGTAGATATGCTTAACGAACAGTGTAGCCAGCTTATGAGCCGAAGGTAGTCCGCTACACGGTATGAAGTGTGCCTGTTTGGAGAATAGATCTATTACAGTCCAAATCACCATGTTTCCCCCACTTTTTGGCAACTCGACTATAAAGTCCATTGCGATCTCCTCCCATGGCCTCGTTGGCTCAGCTACTGTTTGCAGTAGTCCAGGGGTTTTTTCCCTGTCATCACTTCATTGTGGCACAGATGGTGCAACTTTTCACGTAATTATCCGCATCTTTCTTTATGCCAGGCCACCAGAATTGCCTCCGGGATAAGTGTAAAGTCTTTAGGAACCCAAAGTGGCCCGGTGGTTTGGCGTTGTGACTCCTCTGGAGAACTAGGGTACGTAGGGATTCTAGGACGTAGAGTTTCATCCCTTTCCATGCAAGGTCATCTCTTTTCATCTAAATGTGTTGGTTGGTTTGGAACCAGGGGTCTGCTATCAGTTTGGTTTTTAGCCTCGTGGTTAGGTCGCTTGTAGGTTGGTTTTGCCGGTCACGGCATTGCTGTCTGGTGGTCGCTTGGGCAGCTATTTGGGTAGAGGGAATGATGGCGTCTACTACCTGCTCCCGTTCACATTTCTCCTAGGGCATGCGGGAGAGGGTGTCAGCTAGAAAGTTCCTCTGCCCTGGAATGTGCTTTAGTATGAAGTCAAAGTGGTTGAAATATTGAGCCCATTGGACTTGTTTGGGTCATAGTTTCCGTGGGGTCCTGAGAGTCTCCAGATTTTTGTGGTTGGTCCAGACTTCAAACAGTTTCTGGCCCCCTTCCAACGCCGCCCTGAGTCCCTTCGGGGAGACAGGGGCGGGATAAAAATCTAATAAAATTGAAATTGAAATTGTCTCCAGGTCAGCAGTGCCCATTTCACTGCGAAAGCCTCCTTTTGCCATGCGGCCCATTGTCTCTCTGTGTCTCTGAGCTTGTGGGAGGTGTAGGCGCAGGGTTGTAAGTTTCATTGATTGTTTCTTTGGAGAACCACCGTTCCCACTGCCACGTCACTGGCATCTGCCTGGATCACGAAAGGTTGCTCGGGGTCAGGATGCTTCAGTACTGGCTCCTTTGCAAACATTTATTTTAGTGTTTCGAACGCCTCTTGGCAGGTTAGGTCCCACTGTAGGAATTGTCCCAGACAAGGTTTCATTCCTGGGCTCCCTGTCTTCAGGAGGTCTGTCAGGGGTTTGGCAATCTTCAGAAAGAAGGGGATGAATTGCCTGTAGAGGTTTGCGAACCCTAGGAAGCTTTGTAGCTGTCTGCGGGTGCAAGGGGGTTGCCAGTTTAGGATGGCTTACACTTTGGCTGGGTCCATCTCTATTCCCTCATTTGACACTTGGTAGCCTAGGTAGTCTAGTCGCTCATGGTGGAATTCACATTTTGATAGCTTGACGTACAAGTTGGCTGCCAGACGTTTTTCCAGTACTTGTTGGACCAGGGGTATGTGGTCGTCCGTCACCACTCCGAGTCCCCTTGGCACCACTCCGAGTCCCCTTGGGGAGAGGACGCGGTATATAAAATAAATATATTATTATTATTATTATTATTATTATGGTCTCAGTGTAGATAAGGATGTCATCTAGGTAGATGAGGACCCCCTTGTAGAGGTCCTCATGCAGCACCTCATTTATTAACTGCATGAACACTGCTGGGGATCCCTGTAGTCCAAAAGGCATCACTTTGAATTGGAAGCTCCCTAAAGGGCAGTTGAATGCTGTTTTCCACTCATCTCCTTCCCTGATCCGTATTCAGTAGTATGCCTCTCTGAGGTCTAATTTGGTGAAGACTTTTCCCTTGGCCAAGTGAGATAGCATATCTTTCACGAGGGGGAGGGGGTATAGGTTGTGTATGCACACGGCATTTATCCCTTGAAAGTCCACACATAGCCTCATAGTTCCGTCTTTTTTCTCTTTGAAGAGGACTGGCGCTGCAACCCGTGGCTTGGCTGGCTCGATGAACCCTTGTGCTAGGCTTTTGTCTATGTTTTTGTATATTTCTTGCATTTCCCGGGGCATCATGGCATACAGCTTGGGTTTGGGTAGTTTTGCCCCACCCCAGGGATGATTTTGATGGCACAATGTGCCTCACGATCGGGGGGGGGGGGGATGTTGCATTCTGTCTCGCTGAATACTTCTGCGAGGTCCTGATATTCCTGTGGGATCTGTTCAGCTTCTGGGGTTTCGTCGGATGTGGCTCCCAGATGTTCTGGTGTGCTCTTTTGGGGGGGTTCCCTCCTTGGGTGGAGTTTCTGCTTGGTGGCAGAAGAGGGGTTGGGGCCCCTTTTCTATCCTAAGCCTGAGGGTACCCCTTTGCCACCAGATGGCCAGTCCCCACTTGTCCAACCAGGAGAGTCCCAGTATGACTGCATCTGTCATTTTGGGGGCTATTATGAATCGAATTACTTTCCAGTGATCCACTAGCTCTAGTCTCACTGGTTCGGTCAGGTGGGTGGCATAGGCTCCCCCATTAGGGACCCGTCGACCTGTTCGAACCGGATTGGGTGGGCCAATCTTTCTGCTCTGATGCCCCATTTCAGGACTGTGGTCAGGTTGATCAAGCACCTATTGCTGCCTGAGTCTATTAGGGCTTGAAAATCCCCCTGGCTTCCTGTCTTTGGGGCTGTGAGGTGTATTGGAAAAAGGAAAGGGTGAATTGGACCTCTCACCATTGGGTCATTTTCGCCATCGTCGTCACTGTCGTAGGATTCTGGTGACTGGCCATTGTTGCCTTGGGTTCCCCCCCTTCATCTGGTTGGGGAGGGACCTCTGCACCCTGGAAGGCCTTCCGGGATGTGTGGGTAGCCCGTTTGTGGCTGCGTTTCAGTCGTGCACTGGGTAGTAGCTCTGGCCTCGGCATCGGAGTTGGGGTCGTGCACACAAATGCCATATGGCCCATCCCCTTGCATCTGTAGCATTTCAACGGACTTCGGGGGAGGGCTGGTCTCAGGGCCCGCTGTGGTGCTGTGGTTCCCTGTCTGCTGGGTGGTTTCACGTCAGGTTGACCTCTCTCTTTTGTGTTTTTTTTCTCATGTTGTTGGCATGCAGCACACTGTCAACTTTTATTGCTACCCGGAAACACTCAGAAAGTCAGCTTGGGATGTCATGGTAGGCAGTTACTTGGGCAATCTGCTGGTCCAGACTTGTTCTGAAAAAGTACAATAACAGATGCTCTGTTAAAGGGGGTAGCCTTCCAATGACTCTCCTAAATTTGCGGATGTGCTCTTTGATGGGGCGGCCCCTTTGCTTTAGGTTCGCTGAGCTCATCTTCCGCATACAGGTCCTCCTCTACCTCCTCAAATTTGGCCTCTAGCAGTTGTAGGAAATCATCTACGCCTTGCAGTTGGGGGGCTCTCCTCTTGTGGAGGGCTGCTAGCCATTCCCTTGCTTCTCCCTCCAGTCACTCTGTGATAGTATTCACTATGGCTCTGGGGATGAGTAGAGGTGTCCATAGCATTCCAGGTGGGCCTCAGCTGAGTCAAGGAATAGGGCTAACTGGTCTGAGTCCCCATCAAACTTTCCTCTGAACTGGGGCGGTTCAATCAGCAGTGCCCTTCTCTCCTCCTGTCGGCCTCTGTATGCTTGTGTTTGATATGTTTGAAGATACTCCTCAGTTCTAGTTTGGAGGGAGGGTGCCTGCTACGTGGGAGAGGCACTGGCTTCATCTTCCTTCTAATGGGTGGAGAAGTGGGGGCTGAGTTCCCATGTGCTTCTCATCACCTCAAGAGGATCCACTGCTCCTCCCCTCTCTTTTGGCCTGCATAATGGCCTTTCTTCATGGAGGGTGACCCAGTCAAATTCCTTCCTCCGTTGCTTTATGGAACTTCCCAGGGGCTTGGTTCCAGTCCAGCATCCCCTCCACTCTTCTCAGCTCACTTAGGGCTTTTCCCTTTTTCTGGGCATAGAGGTGGGGTGGGGGCTCAGCTTTAGCTGTTTTTAGAGTTACGTATCTCCTCTTGCTTCGCTCATCTCAGCTTTGATGTCTGATGGCTGCTTTCCAGTTCTCTTCGGATAGCTGGCTTTTTGCCATGGTCTTCTGAGTTCCCCCTCGGCACCCCTGATATTTAAAAGCAAAAGATAGCTGACTGTAAAGTACCCTAACGATGCCTGCTTCATAATAAGTGACCCGATATTATAATACAAAAAGCAGTGATTTATTAACAGCTTCCTTAGGCATTTTTCCTTAGGCATTTCTTATTCGCAGCCATCTTTTTTGCTTTCTTTATCTGCTTCTGAACTTTGCCCGCGTTACTGTCCTCCCTTCAGCCTACGTCATAAATCATGTTACCCAATAGCTTCATCCATCTCAACCCAGCTACTGTAATCTGAGATCCGGCTCTGCCGACGCTCTGCATGGAATGTCAACACAGAAAGTTGACAGGGGGATTTTAACTACCCTGACGTCAACTGGGAGACAAACTCTACACCAAGTGGAAGATCAAACAGGTTCCTGACAAACCTAGCAGGCAACTTTGTTTACCAAAAAGTTGAGAAGGGAACAAGGGGATCAGCCATATTGGACTTAATTCTCACTAACAGAGAGGAAATGATAGAAGGTGTTGAAGCCACAGGAACCCTGGGGGCAAGTGACCATGCAATATTGGAATTCAACATTATGCAAACGCAAGTAGTAGAACAAAGTCAAACTAGAGTCTTGGACTTTAAGACAGCTAATTTCAATAAACTTAGAGTTTGGGAAGGATTCCATGGATGAGAATTTTCAAGGGGAAAACAACTCAAGAAGCTTGGGAAATTTTGAAAAGTGAGATTATAAAAGCCCAGTCTAGCACAATACCAATGAAGAAGAAAAATAACAGCTTTCAAAAGTAACCAGCATGGCTGCATAAAGAACTCTCTGATAAATTGAAAAACAAAAAGGACAAGTATAAAAAGTGGAAAGAGGGGCACATAACTAAGGCAGAATATCAGCAAATAGGCAGAGCCTACAAAGAGGAAGTGAGGAAAGCTAAGGCTCACAATGAACAAAAGCTTGCAACAAAAGTAAAAAAAATAAAAAAAACTTCTTCCAACATGTTAAAAACAAGAAAAAAGTCAAGGAAACAATTGGTGACAAGCAACAGGGAGAAAGCAAAACTACTTAATTCATTTTTTTGCAACTGTCTTTACACAAAGGGATAAAACAGTCCAACCTATCAAAAACAGCACCACAAAAAACAGGTTAGGAATGTAAGTTAAAATAGGGGTGATGGTAGTAAGTGAGCACAGGACCATAGATGAGTTCAAATCTCCAGGACCAGATGGTGTCAACTCGCAAAAACATCACCATGACTCTTTATCGAGTTGACATAGAGAAGTGTGAATTCCAAACATTCCTGTGGTCAGTGGGAAATTCCAAGCTGGCCTGTAATGCGCATGGATAGATTCAATTACACTGCTTATTGGCTAACGTGATTTATTACCAAGCAGACGGGAGTGGGATACAGGGGTAAAGTGCAGACACCATTAAATGAATTGCAGTTTTAGCTGCAACGAAGAAACACCTGCGCCTCTTCCGCCGGGCATTAAAAACACACTTATTTTATGCGGCCAGCCTGGCATAGTTTTTAAATTTGATCTTAGCAACGGTTTTTATGTTTTTAGCACGGGTTTCTAATTTAATTTATTTTTAATATATTTCTACTGTATTTGGTGTTATAGTATTTTATTATTCCCTGTGCACCGCCCTGAGTCCCGCAAGGGAGATAGGGCGGTATATAAATGCAAAAAATAAATAAATAAACCAGGATGTTAATCCTAACAAATGATTGGATTTCTTTTGAACCTTGTCTCGAGACTTGTTATTTGCGGGATCGCATCCTGCCCCATACATCCCTTCGGCCGATTCGCTCTCACAGAGAGGGACTTCTCCGGGTGCCGTCCACTAGGCAATGCCAGCGGGCGACGCCCAGGGGAAGGGCCTTCTCTGTGATGGGCCCAACCCTCTGGAATGACCTTCCCCCTGACATTAGAACGGCCACGGACCTCCGTTCCTTCCGCCAGAAACTCAAAACCCACCTGTTTCAACTAGCCGGCCTGGGCTAATTCCATGCTTCCCACCTCAGTTTGTAATTTTAATTTATGTGATTAGGTTTTAAGGTCAAGTTTTTAATTTTTATAAATTTGTACAGGGGATTATTTAATTGGATTTTAGTTTATATGTAATGTTGATGTCTCTTTTTAATTTTTTACCTGTACACCGCCCCGAGTCCCCTCGGGGAGAGGGGGCGGTCTAGAAATCTAATAAAATCAAAATCAAATATCTTCATCATCAACTTCCCTCCACATTATCATTCCCTCTTTTTTTATATCTCCTCTTTTATAACTTCTATTTCTATTATCTAACCATTTGTAAAATGCATCCTGCATCTAGAAATATTCAGTTTCTTCTTTATCTTTAATAATAAGCATTAGTCTATCAATTTCTGCACTGTCTAGTATTTTCTTAATGACACTTTCATCTGACGGTATTTCCTCATTTTTTCAATGTTGCGCAAATACCATCCTAGCTTCAGTTAATATATGTAATACCAGATACATAGTCTTTTTAGCATATTCTTCCGGTAGAATGCCCAACAGAAATATTTCAGGTTTCAAATCAATATGCTACTTTATCATTTTTTCCAACCAAGTATGCATTTTCATCCAAACTTTTTAACTTTTGGTCATGTCCACCACATATGATAAAATGAACCTATTGATTGATTGCATTTTCAACATTTAGCAGATCTATTTTTATACATCTTAGCCAATCTTGCTGCTGCAAAGTGCCATCTATAAAACATTTTACACAAGTTTTCTTTGTATGCAGTTGACATAGCCAGTTTAACATTTCTATCCCATAGTTTCTGCCACTTATCTAATTCTATTACATATCCAAAGTTTTTGACCCAGGCAATCATTGTCTCCTTTACCTGTTTACTTTCAAGTTTAATACTAAGTATATAGCAGTATAATTTCTTTATCATTTTTTCATCTGTTCCAGTTAGCATCTGGTCTAACTCTGTTGACTCTCTATTAAACCATACATTTTAGCAACTTTCTGATAGCATGATTGCATCTGCATTTGTGGCCACCATGCAATATCTATCCCTTGACTACTAAGTTCTTGTTTAATTTTTAATTCCCCTTCATTGTTCAAAATATCTTTATATCTTACTTTTTTTTCCATATTAATCACATTAGGATGTATCAATGCCTCCATTGTAGAAAGCCAGATTGGTATTTTCAAGTAGTGTTGTTCTTTTATTTTGAGCCAAACTGATAACAATGCATTTCTAGCATAGTGTCTCTGGAAATAACTAGGTATGCATCTTATTCTTCCCATACCATAAAAAGTGTGCCAACCTAGTTGAAGGTCGTGCCCTTCTAATGTTAATAATCTTGTATGTCTCAAAGTAATCCATTCTTTCACCCATGTGAGCACCGAAGCCTGGTAGCATAATTCCCAGTCTGATAGTCCAAACTCCCCTCTTGTTTTGGCTTCTTGCAACATTTTTAAGCCTATACTTGCTTTTTTTCCCTAGCCAAACAAATTTTAGTATTGTTTTATTTAATTCTACAAAATATTCTTTCTCCAGTTTTATTGGTATTGTTTGGAACAAATATAATATTATTGGCAGGATATTCATTTTTATAGTTGCTATTCTTCCTGATAGTGACAGTTGTAAGTCCTTCCATTTCTCTAAGTCCTGTTTGATTTGCTCCATCAGTTTCATATAATTGTCCTCTTTAATCATTGCATATTTCGCTGTCACTTGTATTCCCAAATACTTCACTTTTTAAACTATCTGTATATTTATTCTTTCCATCAACATTCTTTTTTGTGTATCTGTAGAATTCTTAACTAAGATCTTTGGCTTATCCCTGTTTATTTTGAATCCCGCTACTTCCCCATATTCTTCTATCTTTCTAATTAGTTTTGGTCCAGTTTCTAGAGGATCTTCTAATATAAAAACCAAGTCATCTGCAAATGCCTGTAGTTCATATTTCTCTTTTTTTATTTCCATTCTTTTATTTCTTCATCTTGTTGGATGTTCCTCATTAACACTTCCAAAGTCAATATGAATAGCAGTGGAGACAGCAGACATCCCTGTCTTGTTCCTTTTTAAATATCAAAATACTCTGTCATGCCTTCATTCACTATCACCCTGACTGATTGTTTACAATATATTGCTTTGATCATATTGGTAAACCTCTCCCCCAAATCCATGTATTTTAGTTGTGTTAATATAAATTGCCAATTAACATTGTCAAAGGTTTTCTGTGCATCTAAAAATATCATTTGCTTTCCCAGAAGCTTCTCATAATACTCTAATGTATTTAAAATCATTCTCACATTGTTTTTAATCTGTTTCTTTGGCAAAACTCCATTCTGGTCTGGATGTATAAATTCATTCAAATATCTTTTCAATCTCTCTGCTATTATAGAAGCATATATTTTGTAATCCACATTCAATAAAGATATTGATCTATAATTTTTTATGTGTTAAGTCTGTATGGTCTTTCGGAATAAGAGTAATATTTGCTTCCATCCATGAGTTTCGTATTTTGGCTTCTAAGAATACTTCATTGTAAACATCTAACATAACTGGGCTTAATACTCCTTCAAGTTGTTTATAGTATTCTGCCGGTATTCCATCTGGCCCTGGTGTTTTATGGTAGAGGTTTTCTGCTTCTTGATTGCCTCTGTGACGTCCATCATAGTTATCTATTCATTCAGAATATCCTTGATGGTATCTGTTATCTTAGGAAGCTCGGATTTTTCAAAATATTGTTGTATTTTATTTTCCAGGATTTCCTCCTTGTCATATAGTTTTTCATAGTGAGGCAGCTGGGAAAGAAGACCCCCAAATTAAATACCCAAAAAGGCAGATAACCCCTTGGCTCTAATCATATATCTATATAAATAAAAAGTTAACTATGAGTTTGTTCAAAACCGCTAATCTCCAAAACTACTGCACCAATTGCCACCAAATTTTCACACAACGTTCCTTACAAGTGCAGCACCAATGATACATACAGATTGTGTGAATGGCACACCAGTGCCAGGTAGACGCCACACAAATGTACAACTGCAGCTCTTCTGTGTGTTTTCCTCACTTGCTCACTCACCCCCCCGCCTCCTTCCGCCCCTCCCATCTCGCCACTCGCAACGCCGCCGCTCACAATGCGCCATGCCCTCCGGCTCCTTCCGCCCCTCCCACCTTGCCACTCGCAATGCCGCTGCCGGCGCCCTCACCCTCCGCCAACTCCCCCCCCCCCCACAAGGCCGCTGCCGAGTCAGCGGCCTCTCTCTCCTCTCTCTCTAGGTTGGTAGGTAGGTAGAGGGATAGAGAGAGAGAAGGAAAAATACAGTAGGTAGGTAGAGGGATAGCGAGAGAGAGGGAGAAATACAGTAGGTAGGTAGGTAGGTAGAGGGATAGAGAGAGAGAAGGAGAAATACAGTAGGTAGGTAGGTAGGTAGAGGGATAGAGAGAGGGGGGAGAAATACAGTAGGTAGGTAGGTAGGTAGAGTAAGAGAGGGAGGGGAGGGAAAGGGAGGGGAAACCGAGGCAGAGAAGGAAGGGTGTCACTGAGAGGGTCTATGAGGGGAAATTTTTTCATTTAAACAAACTTGGCCACAGCAACATGTGGCGGGTACAGCTAGTTAGCTATAAACTTTGCACTTATTAAGGATTGCAAATATTGCTGAAACATTGCTTCAACATGTTGTGAAGGAGGATAACTGGAAGACAAGTGTGGGTGTAAAGCAGTGGTTCCCAAACTTTTTCAGTCCACCGCCCCCTTGGTGCTACAAACTGATCCTCAGTGCCCCCCTACCCAGAATTCATTTTTTTTTACGACTGGTGTTGTGGGCGTGGCTTGGTGGGCGTGGCTGGGGGGGGTCATGTGACTGGGCGGTTTGCATGACAGAAGGAAGATAATAACAGTAAAATTCAAAACTTTAACAATTAATTGCACATTTATTCAAAATCCAATTAAAAAACCTTTGTAGCTAATGTTAATTCTACAAAATTGTTGAATATGATCCAGTGATACCAGGTTTTCAAAGTCTGATAGTCATTTATCAAGAACCTTACTAACTAGTAACTTAGTAAACTCAATAAAATTTAATTAACTACTTCACTGTTCAGTAAATTCTTAATGTGATGGATGGGCTTGATGAAGTGATACCAGTTTCACAATGTCTGGTTTTAAGTCACCTAGCAGGAGTCTTAAATCACCACGTTCAGTAACATGGAGTCTATTTCTTTGCTTGGAGAGAAGTTGGATGACCATACTGAAGCCACATTCCACCAAATATGATGTTGGAAATGCAACAAGGAGCTTCTTAACCACTGTCCATAGTGCAGGATAGCGACCAGAAATTTCTTTCTGTAACCAAAACTTCCAGTGATGAAGCTCCCACAATGTAGTACAGGGTAGCCATCAACCTACGACCACAATTGAACCCAAAAATTCTGTTGCTAAGTGAGACATTGGCTAAGTGAATTTTGTTGCAATCTCCTTCACTTCAAAGGAGCCCAAACAAGACACGCTGATTTCAAACCTGCATTGTATCCCTTTAATGACATTATTTCTGCCCTGTTAAAAGTGCCACTTAATTCTCTCTGATTTCGGGGAAACCCACATTCAAACATTCAAACACGGGTGACTTTTTTTCTGGGCATGGGGGGCGGGCGGGGGGAGGAGATGAAGTTAGCTTTCTGCTCTCTTCCTCAACTGACTTTTTTTCTGGGAATGGGGGGATTGGGGGGAGGAGACAAAGGTAGCTTTTTTTTCAGTTTGTTTTTTAAATAAATATTTAAAAAATCTGGGTACTTTTAAAAACAAAAATTCACCAAAATCTCACCTGTTAAGTTAGTGAGATGTGAGGTATATAAATTTAATAGACAAACCCAGTTATGGACATGCAGAACAAATTGGAAGTAATGGTGGATTACAATTGGTGATTCTCACACAAGTCATTCCTCTTTACCCTTTCAAGAATATTTATTTAAAAAACAAACTGAAAAAAAGCTACCTTCATCTCCTCCCTCCCCCCTTGCCCAGGAAAAAGTCAGTTGTGGAAGAGAGCAGCAAGTTAACTTCATCTCCCGCCCGCCCGCCCCCCCCCCCCGCAAAGGAAAAAAGCTCCATTTTAGAGGGATTGAGAGCAAGCTAACTTCATCTCTCCCCCCACCGCCCCCCCCAGGCAAAGGAAAAAAGCTCTGTTTTAGAGGGATTGAGAGCAAGCTAACTTCATCTCTCCCCCCACCGCCCCCCCTAGGCAAAGGAAAAAAGCTCCATTTTAGAGGGATTGAGAGCAAGCTAACTTCATCTCTCCCCCCACTGCCCCCCCAGGCAAAGGAAAAAAGCTCCGTTTTAGAGGGATTGAGAGCAAGCTAACTTTCTCTCCCACCCCACCCCCACCCCTACCCCCTTAGTAGCAGCTTACTTACCTAGTCGGTGTCAGCAGGCAGCAATATAATGAAATAAATCCAAGCATGAAAAGAGTTAAATGGGTTTACAGGTGGGCGGGGTGATTGGTGAACCAGCCAATCACTCAGTAGTGGGCAGGGCAAGCATAAGACGGGCAGGGGCGGGGAGTGAGCAATGGAAAGGCTTCCGGATGGCAGGGGAGAGCAAGTGAAATTGTTCTTATTTAAATGGCTCTCCAGAATTCCTCTGCTGCCCACGCCTTGGGTCTTACCGCCCCCCTGCCAGCTCCTTGCCTCTCACCGCCCCCCTGAGCAATCTCACCGCCCCCTGGGGGGCGTTAACACCCACTTTGGGAACCACTGGTGTAAAGCCTTATATGGAAGCAGCATATGGCACATGAGGAAAAGCCTTATATGGAGCATATGACAATGTTTTAACTTCTGTTTCTGTACTATTCCAGTATTATCTTCTGCTTTTTGAATGTCACAAGCTAAGGAAAGCTGGCCCATTTTGGGCAAGGTATAAAACTAACTCCCTGGGTGGACTTCCTTCCGGTTGGCCGGAGGCGACGGTCGAGTCTTGGTACTCGTCCGCCGCTTGGTTGCCCCTACGGCCCCCCCAGGGGCAGGGAGTTCTTTTAAAGGACTCCTGCTGTACGGGCGGCTTGCGGGGAATCCCCCCACCCCGACGGCGGTCGGGGGTGGCCCCCGCTTCAACCTAGGCATAGGGGAACGAGTCGCGGGGAGGCATCGTCCCCTTTGCCGATGGAGGACCGGAACACTTTTACTGCTGCGAGAGTCCCCGCTCTCGCAGGTCTGGCCCTCTACACTATCGAGGGCCCGTCTCGATGATGGATATATTAATCCGGAGAGACGGGCGAAGCGCGGCCTTAGGGGATTTTTAATTGGTAAATTATTGGTTATTTTAGGGGGTCCCAGGGAGGGGGGTGGGCATAGACAGATAGAGACAGAACAACATGAAAGAAGGGGCCGGACCAGTAGCCGACGGGAGGAGACGGAAGGATCCGATATGAGGGGGGAATTACGAAACGGTCCGCCGGAGGGCATATCAATCCAGACGGTCGTGGGGAGGGGCAGGGCCGAGGGGAGACAAGTTCCATCCTCCCGGTTGGTGGCACGTGGCCGTTGGTTACAAACGGTCGGGTGCCACAACCCCCGCAGGCTAGGTGGTCAGGGGATACAGAGCCAGGGCCTGCGGCTGATGTTTTGCAACGCCAGGTCCGTGGTCAACAAAGCCCCCCTCGTCCATGACCTTGTGTCAGAGGGGGAGCCGGACCTGGTAGGAATTGCAGAGACCTGGTTGGGCCACGAGGGGGGACTTCCCCTCGTCGAAATGTGCCCACCAGGTTACT
Organism: Rhabdophis nuchalis; assembly: GCA_039707465.1. NCBI lineage: Eukaryota > Metazoa > Chordata > Lepidosauria > Squamata > Natricidae > Rhabdophis > Rhabdophis nuchalis. The sequence continues at coordinate 29,359,793 of CM077650.1, forward strand.
GCGCTTTTCATCAGCCGCGGGCCCTAGGCAGGGGCGGTGGGGTAGCGGTCATTATCAAGGAAGGCCTTGAGCCAAGAGAGACCATTGTGCCTCAGACTACCGGTTGTGAGTCCCTCTGCGTGAAGTGGGGCCTAGGGAGGCAGTTGGGCTTGCTGGTTGTATACCTGGCTCCCCGCTATGTAGCAGCAGCCCTGCCCGAGCTCCTGGAGGTGATCGCTACGGTGGCAGTTGAGACCCCCAGACTTGTAGTCATGGGGGACTTTAATCTGCCATCGTTGGGCGAATCATCCGAGGCAGCTCGGGAGTTCATGGCCTCCATGACGGCCATGGACCTGACCCAACTAATTCAAGGCCCCACCCACGAGGGTGGACATACGCCGGATCTCATCTTTGTCTCGGGCCAATGGAAGAGTGATCTGGGTATAGGGGATATAGTCATCACACCCTTGTCATGGTCAGACCACTCACTTCTCCGACTCGACCTTCCGACCGCTACTCCCCGTCGCGGGGAGGCGGAACCAGAACTTCCTATCTGGTTTTGCCCCAGGCGCCTGATGGACCCTGTTGGGTTCCAGACGGCGCTTGGGCCACTTCCTGTACCCCTGACCCGCGCCCCGATGGAGGACCTCGTGGCCGCATGGAACATTGCGACCACGGGAGCCTTGGATCGGGTCGCGCCCTTGCGGCCTCTCTTGCGGCGCCGAGCTGCCCCGGCTCCTTGGTTCACCGAGGAGCTGAGGGCGATGAAACGCCGCAAGAGATGCCTAGAGGGAAGATGGAGGGCTACTCGCTCCGAATCTGACCGGACACAGGTAAGAGCCCATTTACGGACTTACATTGTGGCGCTGAGAGTGGCCAAACGTCATCATTGCGCCACTCTCATAGCATCCGCAGAAAACCGCCCTGCCGCCCTGTTCAGGGTGACCCGTTCCCTCCTGCAACAGAGGGTGCGGGAAGCCCCGCTACAGGGTAGAGCAGAGGAATTTGTGACTTTTCTGCAGGACAAAACCGCTCAGATACGGAACGAGCTAGCCCCCATTCGTGGCCCAGTGGGATGCCACGAGGCCGATCTTGTTTGGGAGGAATTTGACTCCGTTGCTTCCGAGGATATGGACAGGTTACGTGGACGACTGCGAGCCACCACATGTTTATTGGACCCGTGTCCCTCCTGGCTTGTACTGGCATCCTGGGAGGTGACACGAGGCTGGCTCCAAGAGGTTGTCAACGCATCCTTGAGTGAGGGTTCCTTGCCTGCTTCCCTAAAAGAAGCTATGGTGAGGCCCCTCCTTAAGAAGCCCTCTTTGGACCCAGCTCTTTTAACCAACTATCGTCCCGTCTCCAACCTTCCCTTTCTGGCGAAGGTTGTTGAGAGTGTGGTGGCACAACAGTTTCCCCGTCACCTGGAGGAAGTTGATTATCTAGACCCGCGCCAGTCCGGCTTTCGGCCCGGGCATAGCACCGAGACGGCATTGGTCGCGTTGGTGGATGATCTCTGGAGGGCCAGGGATGGGGGTTGTTCCTCCATCCTGGTCCTATTAGACCTCTCGGCGGCTTTCGATACCATCGACCATGGTATCCTATTGCATCGGCTGGGGGGGTTGGGGGTGGGAGGCACCGTTTTACGGTGGTTCTCCTCCTACCTCTCTGGCCGATTGCAATTTGTGTTGGCAGGAGAGCAGAGGTCGACCCCGAGACCCCTCACATGTGGGGTGCCTCAGGGGTCGGTCCTCTCGCCTCTCTTGTTTAATGCATACATGAAGCCGCTGGGTGAGATCATCCGTGGTTTTGGGGTAGAGTACCATCTCTACGCTGATGACACTCAGCTGTATATATCTACCCCAAACCACCCCAACGATGCCGTAGCGGTGATGTGCCAGTGCCTGGAAGCCGTGCGGATCTGGATGGGAAGTAACGGACTCAGGCTCAACCCGACCAAGACCGAGTGGCTGTGGTTTCCGGCTGCCCGATTCAACCAGCTTTCTCCAACGCTGGCCATAGGGGGCGAACATCTTGCCCCTGTGGATGGGGCGCGCAATTTGGGAGTCCTCCTGGATACCCGGCTGTCTATGGAAGAGCAAGTGACAGCCGTGGCCAGGAGGGCGTTTTACCAGGTTCGCCTGGTTCGCCAATTGCGCCCCCTATTGGATCGGGACGCCCTTCGCACAGTCACTCATGCCCTCGTGACATCCCGACTGGACTACTGTAACTCCCTCTACATGGGGCTCCCCTTGAGGTGCACCCGGAGGCTTCAGTTAGTTCAGAATGCAGCCGCGCGAGCAATTATGGGAACCACTAGGTTTACCCATGTAACACCGCTCTTGCGCGAGCTGCACTGGCTGCCTGTCGTCTTCCGGGTGCGCTTCAAGGTGTTGGTTATCATCTTTAAAGCGCTCCATGGCTCGGGACCTAGCTACCTGCGGGATCGGATACTGCCTCATACATCCTCACGGCCGATTCGCTCCCACAGAGAGGGACTTCTCCGGGTGCCGTCCACTAGACTTTGTCAGCGGGCGACACCCAGGGGAAGGGCTCTCTCTGTGGCGGGCCCGGCCCTCTGGAACGACCTTCCCCCCGATATTAGAACGACCACGGACCTCCGCTCCTTCCGCCTGAAACTAAAGACACATCTTTTCCGCCTGGCCGGCCTAGGGTAGTCTCTCTCTCTATGGGTTTTTTAATTGTTTATGTATATTGAGTGGGGATTTTTAGTTAATGGGATTTTAGCACAGGAGTTTGTTTAATCTGTTTTAAATTGTATGTATTTTTGTATATTTATGGTTTTTATTCTCCCTGTGCACCGCCCCGAGTCCCTGTGGGGAGAGGGAGCGGTTAATAAATTGAGCTTTATTATTATTATTATTATTATTATTACTTAGCTGCTTTCAAGAAGAGCTGAAACGCCAGAGTTGGAGGCAACACCGAGGCTCTGGCTACAAAGTGGACTGTGAGTGATTTTATTTCAATGCTCGCAACTTTCAGCTTGAAAGAGAATGGAGGGGGGAGTTTGTAACACCCCCCCTCGGAATGGAAAAAAGCGGCGTTTACAAATGCTCCCCAGGCTTGGGGAAGCGGAGAAATCAACATCCGATTTTCTTAAACTATAAGTGAAAGTCTTTCCTGCATGACCCTTGGATACTTTGTATCGAAGTCTGGCAACAATGAGATGATTTTTACTTGTTAACTCCCGATGGCTTCCAGATGGGCGGGGGAAGATGGCGTTCCTTTGTTCTCAGGAGACATACTTTTCTTGGAAAACTGCTGACATTCCCTTGTGCTCGGGACTGCCTTTCTCTTTTTACTAACGATTGCAAGTAATTGATTAATAATAATAATAATAATAATAATTTTTATTTCTAACCCGCTCTCTCTCCCCGAAGGGACTCGAGGCGGGGCACAGGGAATTAAAAACAACTAAAATCAACAAAGTACAAAATAAAAAATACAAATATAAATAAATGACTAAACTAAATAAAAATAGATTAAACAAATAACCCTGCGCTAAAATCCCTTATAATATCCCCTAACCTTAAAAGAGACTACCCTAGGCCGGCCAAGCGAAAAAGATGTGTTTTTAGTTTTAGGCGGAAGGAGCGGAGGTCCGTGGTTGTTCTAATGTCGGGGGGAAGGTCGTTCCAGAGGGCAGGGCCCGCCACAGAGAGAGCCCTTCCCCTGGGTGTCGCCCGCTGACAAAGTCTAGTGGACGGCACCTGGAGAAGTCCCTCTCTGTGGGAGCGAATCGGCCGTGAGGATGTATGGGGCAGGATCCGATCCCGCAGATAACTAGGTCCCGAGCCATGGAGCGCTTTGAAGATGATAACTAACACTTTGAAGCGCAACCGAAAGACGACAGGTAGCCAGTGCAGCTCGCGCAAGAGCGGTGTAACGTGGGTAAACCTAGGCGTTCCCATTATTGCTCGCGCGGCTGCGTTCTGGACCAACTGAAGTCTCCGGATGCACCTCAAGGGGAGCCCCATGTAGAGAGAGTTGCAATAGTCCAGTCGGGATGTCACGAGAGCATGAGTGACTGTGCGAAGGGCGTCCCGATCCAATAGGGGGCGCAACTGGCGTACCAGGCGAACCTGGTAAAACGCCCTCCTGGCCACGGCTGTCACTTGATCTTCCATGGACAGCCGGGTATCCAGGAGGACACCCAAGTTGCGCGCCCCATCCACAGGGGCAAGATGTTCGCCCCCTATGGCCAGAGATGGAATCAGCTGGTTGAATCGGGCAGCAGGAAACCACAGCCACTCGGTCTTGGTCGGGTTGAGCTTGAGTCCGTTACTTCCCATCCAGATCCGCACGGCTTCCAGGCACTGGCACATCACCGCTACGGCATCGTTGGGGTGGTTTGGGGTAGATATATACAGCTGAGTGTCATCCGCGTAGAGATGGTACTCTACCCCAAAACCACGGATGATCTCACCCAGCGGATTCACATATGTGTTGAACAGGAGAGGCGAGAGGACCGACCCCTGAGGCACCCCACATGTGAGGGGTCTCGAGGTCGACCTCTGCTCTCCTGTCAACACAAATTGCGATCGGCCAGAGAGGTAGGAGGAGAACCACCGTAAAACGGTGCCTCCCACCCCCAACCCCCCCAGCCGATGCAATAGGATACCATGGTCGATGGTATCGAAAGCTGCCGAGAGGTCTAATAGAACCAGGATGGAGGAACAACCCCCATCTCTGGCCCTCCAGAGATCATCCACCAACGCGACCAATGCCGTCTCGGTGCTATGCCCGGGCCGAAAGCCGGACTGGCGCGGGTCTAGATAATCAACTTCCTCCAGGTGACGGGGAAACTGTTGTGCCACCACACTCTCAACAACCTTCACCAAAAAGGGAAGGTTGGAGACAGGACGATAGTTGGATAGTAAAGCTGGGTCCAAAGAGGGCTTCTTCAGGAGGGGCCTCACCATAGCCTCTTTTAGGGAAGCAGGTAAGGCACCCTCACTCAAGGAAGCGTTGACAACCTCTTGGAGCCAGCCTCGTGTCACCTCCCAGGATGCCAGTACAAGCCAGGAGGGACACGGGTCCAGTAAACATGTGGTGGCTCGCAGTCGCCCACGTAACCTGTCCATATCCTTGGAAGTAACGGAGTCAAATTCCTCCCAAACAAGATCCGCCTCGTGGCATTCCACTGGGCCAGCAATGGGGGCTAACTCGTTCTGTATCTGAGCGGTTTTCTCCTGCAGATAAGACACAAATTCCTCTGCTCTGCCCTGTAGGGGGGCTTCCCGCACCCTCTGTTGAAGGAGGGAGCGGGTCACCCTAAACAGGGCGGCAGGGCGGTTATCTGCGGATGCTATGAGAGTGGCACAATGATGACGTTTGGCCACTCTCAGCGCCACAATGTAAGTCCGTAAATGGGCTCTTACCTGTGTCCGGTCAGATTCAGAGCGGGTAGACCTCCATCTTCTCTCTAGGCATCTCTTGTGGCGTTTCATCACCCTCAGCTCCTCAGTAAACCAAGGAGCCAGGGTGGCTTGCCGCCGCAAGAGAGGCCGCAAGGGCGCGACCCGATCCAAGGCTCCCGTGGTCGCAGTATTCCATGCGGCCACGAGGTCCTCCATCGGGGCGCGGGTCAGGGGTACAGGAAGTGGCCCAAGCGCCGCCTGGAACCCATCAGGGTCCATCAGGCGCCTGGGGCGGAACCAGATAGGCGACTCGGGTTCCGCCTCCCCGCGGTGAGGGGCAGCGGTTGGAAAGTCGAGCCGGAGAAGTGAGTGGTCTGACCATGACAAGGGCGTGATGGCTATATCCCCTAAACCCAGATCACTCTTCCATTGGCCTGAGACAAAGATGAGATCCGGTGTATGTCCACCCTCGTGAGTGGGGCCTTGAATTAATTGGGTCAGGTCCATGGCCGTCATGGAAGCCATGAACTCCCGAGCTACCGCGGATGATTCGCCCGCCGATGGCAGATTAAAGTCCCCCATGACTACAAGTCTGGGGGTCTCAATTGCCACCGTAGCAATCACCTCCAGGAGCTCGGGCAGGGCTGCTGTTACATAGCGGGGAGCCAGGTATACAACCGGCAAGCCCAACTGCCTCCCTAGGCCCCACTTCACGCAGAGGGACTCACAACCGGTAGTCTGCGGCACAATGGTCTCTCTCGGCTCAAGACCTTCCCTAACAATAACCGCTACCCCACCACCCCTACCTAGGGCCCGGGGCTGATGAAAAGCGCGGTAACCTGGTGGGCACATTTCAACGAGGGGGAGTCCACCCTCGTGGCCCAACCAGGTCTCCGCAATTCCTGCCAGGTCCGGCTCCCCCTCTGACACAAGGTCATAGACGAGGGGGGCTTTGTTGACCACGGACCTGGCGTTACAAAACATCAGCCGCAGGCCCTGGCTCTGTACTCCCTGACCACCTAGCCTGCGGGGGTTGTGGCACCTGACCGTTTGCAGCCATCGGCCTCGTGCCCCCAACCGGGAGGATGGGATTTGTCTCCCATCGGATCTGCCCCTCCCCACCAACCTCTCGATGGGTAGGCCCTCCGTGGAAACGACCCGTGTGTCCCCCCTCTTAGCGGATCCATCCGCCTCCTTCCGTAGTCTGCTGGCTCGGCCCGTTCCCTTCTTACTAGTCTCAACCTGTCTACACCCTCCCCCCTCCCTGGTACCCCCTAAAATAAACAACAAATTTCTAACTAAAAAACCCCTAAGGCCGCGCTTTCCCTGAAGTGCCTTCTTTCTTTCTTTTTATTTGATTGTTTCTAAGAACTTTGTTTCTCTCTGGATTATAATTAAATGAAACTGTGACTTTGGTCTCCGGAATTTGCTCCCACCTTGACTCACAGACTCCTCTCCAGCAGACGCCATTTTACTGACAAAGACTTAAATCTTTCATTATGACTTCAAAAAAGCAGACGCATCAACCCAAGATCACTTCGATGTTACCCGAAAAAACAGATGTGGACGCTAAATTATCAGCAATGGATGAAACTCTTCAGAACATCATGAAAGAAATTAAAGAAATGCGGAAGGACCATGTCAGTTCTAAATTAGAACTTTTGGAGACACAGAAGAAATTAATGGAAAATACACAAAAGATTGATGGTCTGGAGCTGGGGTTGGCTGGGACAAGGGAAGAGCTTAAAAGCTTTAATAATGAAATAGGGGATTTAGCTGGTCATATGTCTAGGATGGATTTTGAAAGGATGTCTTACTTTTTAAGATTTCAGAACGTTCCTGAATCAACTGATGAAGATTTGACTGACTTAATGTGTACAATTTTAGCAGATTATATAAAAAAGAGTAAGGAAGATATTAGGGGGGACATTGATCTGATATATAGAATAAATTCAGCATATGCCAGGATAAATGAAGTACCCAGAGAGATACATATTAAATTTGTAAGAAGGTCAACAAGGGAAAGGATCCTGAGAGCACAGAGAGACAGCCCTTTAATTTACCAGCAGAATGAGATTGCCATCTTGAAGCAGGTCCCGAAAAAGATTAGAGAGATAAGAAGGAAGTATTCCTTCTTGTCCAAAAGATTATTTAAAAAGGGGGTCTGGTTCAAGTGGGTGATGCCAGAGGGAATGTTGGTGTTCTGGGAGGGAGGGAGGGTGAGAATTAAAACAATTGCAGAGGCGGAAGCCTTTCTTAAAAATTTTTCTCAATCCTGGAGGACGAAAATGGGGGAACGGAGGGGGCCATGGCTCCGCCCACTGGAGGTCAGGGAGAGGAAGACACAATTGCCAAAAGACTTAGAACTCAAAAGTGACTTTATTTCTGTATAGTACAATTTTTATTTGGATGTTTATACATGATTGTCAGCATGGATTTTACAATGATATATTTGTATTTCTTTCCACTTTGTAGTACAAATGAAAATTTACTGTATTTTCTATATATATATTTTTTATGAAGCCTCGGCTGGGGCAGACGACTCTGACATGGAGGTTCTCACAATGTCTTTGTAGCACCTTATTTACCCTTATCCTATTTGTATAAAAATTTGTAAAACTCAATAAAACTTTTTCAAAACCAAAAACTAACTCCCTGGGCGTTGCCCAGGCAGTTCAGATTTTGGTGTGTTAGCACCAATGAACTCGATGCATCATTTGGTGTGTTAGCACCATGAATTTGATGCATCATTAAAGCCTGTTTCTCTTTTACCTTTGTGGTCTCTCGTCCCGTTATTGTAATCAATTTGTGGTGGGCACTGTCTGCCGCTACAATAGTAGTCTTTTATAATAGCTTTTTTCTCCTCATTCTGCTGGTGTAGGATCCCTTTTTCATCAATTAAACCAGTGGTCGGCAAACCGCTGCTCTTTGGCCCCTTGCATGTGGCTCTTCAGTCTCTCTCTGATTCCCTCCCTTCCTCCCTCTGTCTCTCTCTCGCTCTGTGCCTCTCTCTGTCTGTCTGTCACTGTCTGTCCACAGAATACCGCGTGAAGCAGTGGCGAGTCTCTGCGCTGCCGGCGAGGCCATCCGCGAGGTCCACCTCGCGTTCCGTGTCTTCCCCGATGGCGTCTGGAGTGATCAGCAGCTGTGCAGAAACTCGCCGCTTTTGCACACCGTGGAAAAGATAGACGCGTGCACGTCCCGCGGAATTACAGCGCAACTTCCCACCGCTACGAAGTCTCCGAGACTGTAATTGGGCGGAGCATGCGCGCGCCTATCTTTTCCACAGAAAAGATAGGCGCGTGCATGTCCCGCGGAATTACAGTCTCGGAGACTTCGTAGCGGTGGGAAGTTGCGCTGTAATTCCACGGGACGTGCACGTGCCTATCTTTTCCTGGGTGTGGAAAAGCGGCGAGCTGCTTCACTGCTGCTGCTTCTGCTACCCCCGAGCCTTGCGACGCGCAGCTCCTGCCACCCAAGGTTGCCCGGCAGGTCACCCAGCAGGGGCGTCGGGCAGGGAAGCCGGGCGCATCTCCACCGGCTCCCTCCGACAGCCACCACGGCACACGTTCTGGGGCTGCGTGGCTGGGAGGGAGGTGGACGTGCGGCCCCAGAACGTGCGCCGTGGTTCCTGTCGGAGGGAGCCGATGGAGACGCGACTGGCTTCCCTGCCCGACGCTCCTGCCGGGCGACCTGCCGGGCGACAGCCTCGGTGGTGCTTAAGATGACGGTAGCCTTGGGTGCTCGCCCCGCCTGCTCGCTCGCCCGCTCGTCCGTAACCTCCGGGGGGGGGAGGAGAGGGGAGAGAGGGAGTGACTGACAGACACAGAGAGAGACAGAGGGGGAGGGAGGGAAAGACAGAGAGACAGACAGAGACAGAGAGAAAGAGAGGGAGGGACAGAGACGGAGAGAGACACAGATAGAGAATGACACAGGGAGGGATTGAATCGGAGACAGACAGGGGGAAAGAGGGAGAGACAGACATACAGAGACAGAGAGAGAGGGAGGGAGGGAGGGAGAGAATCAGAGAGAGTGACACACACAGAGACAGGGAGAGACAGAGAGAGGGAGGGAGAGACAGATAGATAGAGACTGATTAAGTGACTGAGAGACAGACACACACACACACACAGAGTGACAGATGGTTGGAGGGAGGAGAGAGAGACAGATACAGAGAGAGAGAGACAGACACACACAGAGAGAGAGAGAGAGAGACAGAAAGAAAAAGAGAGAAGGAGAAAGAAAGAAAAAAGAAAGAAAAAGAAAGTGGGAGGGAGAGAGATAAAGAAAGAACTTATGACCACAATTGAGCCCAAAATTTTGGTTGCTAAGCAAGACCGTCGTTAAGTGAGTTTCACCACATTTTCCAAATTGGCCACGCCCACCTGGTCACATGACCACTGAGCCACGCCCACAAAACAGGCCACACCTTCTTTTGGCTCTCAAAAGAAATTTCAATCGTTGTACTGTTGATATTTGGCTCCCTTGACTAATGAGTTTGCCCACCACTGAATTAAACAATGTATCAGATTTTTCCCCCTCTCTTTTTTCAACTTATATGCCAACCATTTCCAGGCTTGTTAGTGTTTTCAAAAAAGTTTTGCTTTGTACTTTTAATTTTATGTGCCAACTCTTCTTTTTCCAGTAGGTTCATTTTATGTTTTATTATAGCTATTTGATTTTTCAGCTCCTTTTTTTGTGGTTCTCACTGTAAATCTGATTCCAATCTTTTGTATTCTTCTTCTAACATAGTCTTATTTTGTTTCTTCTTTTTATTTTTCTTTCCCATATATGTTATAGCTAAGCCTTGCAAATATGCTTTAACAGTGTCCCATACTATTTGCAATGAGGTCTCTTCTTTCCTATTTTCTTTAAAGAAAAAACTCAATCCTTTTTCCATTTTTTGTATAAATTTTTTTTCTTGAAGTATTCAATGTCCATCTCCATATTTTTTGTTTTGCCCTTTCCATACAACTTTCATGGGATTGTGGTCTGCCCATCCATTAGATTCTATTTCTATCTCTTGCATGCACTCTTTCAATTCTTTCAATTCTGGCCAATGGAAGAGTGATCTGGGTACAGGGGATATAGTCATCACACCCTTGTCATGGTCAGACCACTCACTTCTCCGGCTCGACTTTCCAACCGCCACTCCCCACCGCGGGGAGGTGGAACCTGAGTCATCTATCTGGTTCCGCCCCAGGCGCCTGATGGACCCTGATGGGTTCCAGGCGGCGCTTGGGCCACTTCCTGTACCCATGACCCGCGCCCCGATGGAGGACCTCGTGGCCGCATGGAATACTGCGACCACGGGAGCCTTGGATCGGGTCGCGCCCTTGTGGCCTCTCTTGCGGCGGCGAGCTACCCTGGCTCCTTGGTTTACCGAGGAGCTAAGGGTGATGAAACGCCACAAGAGATGCCTAGAGAGAAGATGGAGGTCTACTCGATCTGAATCTGACCGGACACAGGTAAGAGCCCATTTACGGACTTACATTGTGGCGCTGAGAGTGGCCAAACGTCATCATTGTGCCACTCTCATAGCATCCACAGAAAACCGCCCTGCCGCCCTGTTTAGGGTGACCCGCTCCCTCCTTCAACAGAGGGTGCGGGAAGCCCCGCTACAGGGTAGAGCAGAGGAATTTGTGATTTTTCTGCAGGAGAAAATCGCTCAGATACAGAACGAGCTAGCCCCCATTGATGGCCCAGTGGGATGCCACGAGACAGATCTTGTTTGGGAGGAGTTTGACTCCGTTACTTCCGAGGATATGGACAGGTTACGTGGGCGACTGCGAGCCACCACATGTTTATTGGACCCGTGTCCCTCCTGGCTTGTACTGGCATCCTGGGAGGTGACACGAGGCTGGCTCCAAGAGGTTGTCAACGCTTCCTTAAGTGAGGGTTCCTTGCCTGCTTCCCTAAAAGAGGCTATGGTGAGGCCCCTCCTTAAGAAGCCCTCTTTGGATCCAGCTTTATTAACCAACTATCGTCCAGTCTCCAACCTTCCCTTCTTGGCGAAGGTTGTTGAGAGTGTGGTGGCACAACAGTTTCCCCGTCACCTGGAGGAAGTTGATTATCTAGACCCGCGCCAGTCCGGCTTTCGGCCCGGGCATAGCACCGAGACGGCATTGGTCGCGTTGGTTGATGATCTCTGGAGGGCCAGAGATGGGGGTTGTTCCTCCATCCTGGTCCTATTAGACCTCTCGGCGGCTTTTGATACCATCGACCATGGTATCCTATTGCATCGGCTGGGGGGGTTGGGGGTGGGAGGCACCGTTTTACGGTGGTTCTCCTCCTACCTCTCTGGCCGATCACAATTTGTGTTGACAGGAGAGCAGAGGTCGACCTCGAGACCCCTCACATGTGGGGTGCCTCAGGGGTCGGTCCTCTCGCCTCTCCTGTTTAACACATATATGAAGCCGCTGGGTGAGATCATCCGTGGTTTTGGGGTAGAGTACCATCTCTACGCTGATGACACTCAGCTGTATATATCTACCCCAAACCACCCCAACGATGCCGTAGCGGTGATGTGCCAGTGCCTGGAAGCCGTACGGGTCTGGATGGGAAGAAACGGACTCAAGCTCAACCCGACCAAGACCGAGTGGCTGTGGTTTCCGCCTGCCCGATTCAACCAGCTGATTCCATCGCTGGCCATTTGGGGCGAACATCTTGCCCCAGTGGATGGGGCGCGCAACTTGGGCGTCCTCCTGGATGCCCGGCTGTCCATGGAAGATCAAGTGACAGCCGTGGCCAGGAGGGCGTTCTACCAGGTTCGCCTGGTTCGCCAGTTGCGCCCCCTATTGGATCGGGACGCCCTTCATGCTCTCGTGACATCCCGACTGGACTATTGTAACTCTCTCTACATGGGGCTCCCCTTGAGGTGCACTCGGAGACTTCAGCTAGTCCAGAATGCAGCCGCGCGAGCAATTATGGGAACCTTAAGGTTTACCCATGTAACACCGCTCTTGCGCGAGCTGCACTGGCTGCCTGTCGCCTTCCGGGTGCGCTTCAAGGTTTTAGTTATCATCTTCAAAGCGCTCCATGGCTCGGGACCTAGCTATTTGCAGGATCGGATCCTGCCTCATACATCCACACGGCCAATTCGCTCCCACAGAGAGGGACTTCTCCGGGTGCCGTCCACTAGACTTTGTCAGCGGGCGACGCCCAGGGGAAGGGCTCTCTCTGTGGCGGGCCCAGCCCTCTGGAACGACCTTCCCCCCGACATTAGAACAACTACGAACCTCCGCTCCTTCCGTCTAAAACTAAAAACATATTTGTTCTGCTTGGCCGGCCTAGGGTAGTCTCTCGTCTATGGAATTGTTAATAATTTTAGATAGGGATTTTAGTATTTTAATTGGTAATTTTTAGCGCAGGGATATATTTAATTTGTTTTTATCATTTGTATGTGTATTTATTGTTTTATTCGCCCTGTGCACCGCTCCGAGTCCCTTTGGGGAGAGGGAGCGGTCAACAAATTAAATTATTGATTATTGATTATTGAATTCTGTTGTCATCCAAATCATATCAATTCTAGACCCAGATTTATGTCTATTTTAATAGAACGAGTATTGATTTTTCTCAGGGTGGACTTCTCTCCATGCATCCCATGACGTCCCGACTCGACTACTGTAATGCTCTCTACATGGGGCTTCCCTTGAGGTGCACTCGAAAGCTACAGTTAGTGCAGAACGCAGCCGCGCGGGTGATTACGGGAGCCCCTAGATGCTCCCATATAACACCAATCCTGCGCGAGCTGCACTGGCTTCCTGTGGTCTTTCGGGTGCGCTTCAAGGTCCTGACGACCATCTTCAAAGCGCTCCATGGCTCGGGACCTAGTTACATGCGAGACCGTCTCCTGCCCCATACATCCCTACGGCCGATTCGCTCCCACAGAGCGAATCGGGGTGCCGTCGGCCGGACAATGCCGACTGGCGACACCCAGGGGAAGGGCCTTCTCTGTGGCGGGCCCTGCCCTGTGGAACGACCTGCCCCCTGAACTCCGTACCATTACTGACCTCCGCCTCTTCCGCCAGTGTTTAAAAACACATTTGTTTCATCAAGCCGGCCTTGCATAGCCTCCGCTGTTGACTAGTTTAGATAGTTTTAAAATGGGGGGGTCTTAATTAGTTTTTAGCACAGGATTTCATATTTAATAAGCTTTTAAAATTTTATATTTTTGTATTGTTTTGTATATTATTTTAATTTTCCTGTGCGCCGCCCTGGGTCCGTTTGGAGAAGGGCGGGATATAAATCGAATAAAATAAAATAAATAAATCTTGCATTCCTATTTCTTCCATCATTTTAAAAAAAGCTTTTTTCTTTTGCTGTGCTAATGAGCTCTATACCTTCCCAATTTGGGGGTATTCTAGTAATTTACTGTCTTTTTTTTTGATGTGCACTTCTTGTAGACAAATTAGGCTTAATTTTAATTTTTCTAATTTTTTTAAAGATACTTTTTCATTTCATTGGTGAATTCAATCCATTTATATTAATTGATAGTAATTTTACTTCTTCTTCCATTATTTACTTGTAGATAGGTTTGATTGTCCTAGTTGATATTATTTCTCTCTGTTCTTTTGGTTTTGTTCCTTCTCTTTCTCTCCTCTCTTTTTCATCTGTTTCAGTTGCTCCTTGTGCCTTTTCTTCAACTCTCACTTCCAGTGTCTCTACTTGCTCTCTTTTCTCTTCTTCCTCTTGCACTGTAAAATGCTGATCATAAAATTGTTGTGCACTTTCAACTGTATCTAGTCTGTATCTTTTTTCTCTCCAAGTCACCAATATTCCCTCAGGTATTAGCCATCTAAAGTTTACCTCATATTTTATCAGTTGTTTTGTCCAAAATTGGTACTCTCTTCTTGTGTGTCTTACCCTCCTTGGTATTTGCTTCAGTACCACTATTTCTCATCCTTTGTGTTTCAGTGGCACATCTTTTGCCCTTTGACGTATCCCCGCTCTCATTGCCTTCTTTGAAAATCTCACATGCACCTCTCTGGGAAACCTGTGCCTTCTTGCATAGCTTGTATATACTCTAAATACTTTATATAAAAATATACTTTATATAAATCTAAATAGAGAACTTCCTGTTGATCCATTTCCAACACCTCTGCCTGTACTTCTGCCATTTTTTCTGCCAGATTTCCCCCTTTTTTTTCCTTGACATTTTGGAATCTTAAAAAATATTCTGTCTTATCCATCTCCAATGTAATTATGGTTCTTTCAAAGTCATGGTCTACCTTAAGTGAGTCTATTCTCCATCTCTTCTATTTTCTTTTTTGTTTGATCTGCCTTTTCTTCCACTTTCTGGAGCCGTTGTTCCTTTTTTGTAATTATTTGCTGGATATTGTCTATTTTGTCTTCCACTCTTTGTTCCATCTGTTGCATCTGTCAGCTTTGGAAGCCATATTAACACTGGAAGCTTCCATGCTGCCACATTCTTTTGCCTTGGAAAGTAGGAGGGGGGATTTAGTAGAGGGAATGTAGTTAGACAAAATAGCATTCTTCTTTTCGGTCAAGGTCATGGTGTTCCTGCACCTGGTTGGAGTGGTTGGAGTGATGTCTTGAGTTGGGACAGATTGGGATTGGACGAGGTGATGGACTGATGGGTGCAGGGGATGGGTTTGGACTTTTGACTTACTGAGAGAAAGCCCGGAAATCTCAGATTCTGGTTTTCCCAGATGTGCTGGTATACCAGTGGTGGGTTGCCAATTTTTTTACTACCGGTTCATGTGCGCTCCTCTACACGTGTGATGCTGCTGCACATACCCAGAAGCGTCTGGGTGGGTAAACAGAGCCATCCGACACCGCTACTACTGGTTCAGGAGCAACCCACTTCTGCTGTATCTAATTACTCTAATAAATTGAAGCTTTAAGAAAATGCCTGTCTCTCGAACCTTTGCTGGTCACAGGGGTGCCGCAAACCCCTGCTTTGACCCAAGGGAAGAGCTCTTAAAAGGCGGCAAAATGGCAGTCCCCCCCCCAGGGAACATAGGCGTTGGTGAGCTCCAGTAGAACGAAGGAAGAAAGCTGTAGTGAAAGTGCTGACCGGGAAGTATTCTAACTTTACTTTGAAACATTTTGCTTAAAAATCTTTCCTTTTCTTTTTTTTTTGTAACTAAAGCCCTTAACTAGAAAGTAAGCGGTGGAAATAATTTATAGGCTCTGAACAGAGAGATTTCCGTTTTTTTTAAATATGTTTTTTCGAACTTGTGGACTGGAACGTTGTATTGAGGCTTTTTTTCCCTTTAGAAATGATCGGACTTTCTGGTTTCATTTTTACTCTTTCTAATTTTTGATATTTAAAATTTTGAAGCTGGGACTATTTCTACAACTAATTCAGAAGATCTACTGTGGTGTTTTTTTTAGAACTTTTTTTTGTTTTAGAATGGAATAAGAATTATATTCCCTTTTTTTTCCCCCTACAAAGTAATCTGCTGATTGGAAAATTAAAATTAAGACTTATTTTCCCCCCTTTTTTCTTTTTAAGCCACTAGAGGTCGCTGTTCAGTTAAAATTAATTTTAAAGTCACAACACTTGTTTTTTGAGAACTGGAAAAACTAAAATAAAATAAAACAGGCTACAGTCCAGCTGACAGAGAAAGATTAATTTTTATTATCTTTTGGAACTGTCAACATGGTATTTGATGAGTATGCCCCAGAAAACCAGAGGGTCCTTGTTGAAATTTTAAACTTGGTGAGAGAAACCACTATAAGTAAAAACAATGCTTTGGATAGATTTGCATCTAGAATATTAGACTGTGATCAATTGGAAACTCTAGAAATTAAAGAAAGAGAATCAAAGCAGGAAGATAAACAGATATACATCTCAGATAAAATATATGCAGATGGAAAAAAAGAAGAAGAAGAAGAAGAAGAAGAAGAAGAAGAAGAAGAAGAAGAAGAAGAAGAAGAAGAAGAAGAAGAAGAAGAAGAAGAAGAAGAAGAAGAAGAAGAAGAAGAAGAAGAAGAAGAAGAAGAAGAAGAAGAAGAAGAAGAAGAAGAAGAAGAAGAAGAAGAAGAAGAAGAAGAAATTCTTACAGGAGAATTTGTGGAGCTTGCGTTTCAGCATGGTTACAAAGGGGGGAAAAAGGGGGGGGGGGGGAGAAAGATTTAAAGATGAACCCAAGAGAGGAAATCTCTTCAGAAGAATATTTGACAACTAAAAACAACCAACACTTAAAGATAGGAACTGGACAGCGGTGTTATTGGAGTGTTACATTGCTCAATAGAATGCGGAAGAAAGTCTATAAAGAATTTGGAAAAACGAAGTTTAAAAAGAAATGGGGGTTTCAAATGGCAAATAACTGGAAAGACAATGGTTAAAAAGGAAGTTGTTATCCTTTGATGATTAATAATCAGTTGGATTGTGTTTAGAATATAATTGAAGGATTATTAGTTAATTAATAACTATTTACAATAAGATTAATTAACAACAATGTTATAGATTATTGATATATACTTATCTTTTTATGTGTTATTGAAGAGCTATTAATATAGAAATTAGGAACTATTCTAGGATAGCAAAATAACTATAATTGATGCTGGTTGATAATGGTAATTGAAATATTGATGATTAATAATTAGTTAGATGGTTTGAGAATATCATTGTACATATATGTATATTTTAGGTGAGAATAGAAAATAGATATTATTAGACGGTACTGTCTTTTTTTTTTTTATATTGAAAAAGTTTTATTGAGTTTACATTTTTTGTGGGGTAGGGTAAGGGTTACATAGAAATTTTGAGAGTGGTCACGTCAAAGTCGTCGGCTCCTCCGGAACCTCAAATTACATTATTAAAAAGAAAAAAAAGAAACATTTCACATAACACTACAAGCTGGGAGCAAGTACATATTCCTAAATTTTTCAGTTATATACTGTCAGTCAATTGCAAAAATCCAGATTACAAATATCATACAATATTACTCAAAAGAAAAACCAGGGCAAAGTTATTTTTTAGATCTAAGTCTCTTGGCAATTGTATCTTCCCCCCTCTCCCCCGGGCCCCCAGCGGGCGGGGCCATGGCTCCCCCTGCCCCCCCTGGATCTTCTCCCAGGACAGAGGAATGTTTTTTAAGAAAGGCTTCCGCCTCAGCAACTGTTTTAATCTTTACTCTACCTCCTTCCCAGAACACCAGCATCCCTTCGAGTATCACCCACTTGAACCAGATCCCATGATCAAACAATGTTTTAGACAAGAAGGAAAATTTCCTTCTGGCTTCTCTAATTTTTCTTGGAATCTGCTTCAAGATGGTAATCTCCTTTTGTTGGTAAATCATAGGACTCCCTCTTTGCGCCTTCAAGATTTCCTCTCTGGTTGACCTTCTAACAAATTTTACATGTATCTCTCTGGGTACTTCATTCATCCTAGCATATGCAGAATTTATTCTGTAGACTAGGTCAATGTCCCCTCTGATCTCATCTTTGGGTTTATGTAAATAGTCTGCAATAATTGTACTCATAAGATCAGGGAGACATTCACCATCCATCTCAGAAACATTCTGGAATCTCAAAAAATATGTCATCCTTTCCAAATCAATCCTAGTCACATGCGCATTTATTTCCACAACCTCATTAGAAACATTTTTAATCTCTCCCTTAGCCCCCTCCAGCCCCCCTTTCAATTCTTCATTCTTCTGTGTATTCTCAAGCACTTGTTTTCGAGTGTCCAATAGTTCCTTTTTAAAGTTGACATTTTCTGCCCTCTGAGCCTTAATTTCTGATACCAAATTTTGTATAACAGTTTCAAGGGCAGTCATTCTTTGTTCAAGGCTTGCGAGCGTTGCTTCTTGTGCCATGTTTAGCTGTTAAAATCCGTGCCAGTAAAATGGCGTTTTTAGGGTGGGACTGGTAAGGCAGATCAGGAGTCCAAAGTTCTCAAAGTTGTACAGCTGCAAAATTCAGAAGCCAAAAGAGAAACACTTTTCCAACTCCATAGGTATAATAACGAAGGCAATCCAGAAAGGAAAACACAAATCCAAAAAAAGAAAATTCTTCATCAATAATTAGAGGAAGTCCAAATCGCAAAGAGACACTGGTAATTTTCCATAGGTCATAGTCAGTCGGGGACAAAGAGAAGCCATTTTCCGCCCAAACTCAGAGCCCGAGGGAGAAAGCGGTTAAAAAGCAAAAAAGAAACTGTTTCAGCCAGACCTCGAGACATAATTGCAAACAAGCCACAAAGTACTTTCCCTTGTTAGAGACCATCCAGATTTAAAGTTTCCGATTCCTCGCAACGAGGCATTTCCGAGTGCCGCTTTTAATCCAAGGGGGGGTTTTTAGGAACAAACGCCCCCCTCCAGTCCCTTTCAGCCCAGCTGACAGTACACAAAAAGAAAAGTTTTAAACGCTCACTCTCCGCTCGCAGCTGAGGTCCCGAAAAGCCTCCCGACTCTTCCGATCTTCTCTCTTCATAGAATTAAATGGTGCCGCCAACCTTTGGCGAAGGGAAGACCCCCCGCAGCATGTCCTCTTCCACCTAAGCCGAGGAGCAGGGTCGCTCTCCCCACTGCCGCGGGGGGGGGCTTCCCTGTCAAGCCGGCTTTACGGGAGAAGCCCCAAACAAGGGGCTTCTCGCCCCCGTGGGGGGGCAGGAAAAGGATCAAAGCGGCGAGCGAACCCTAAGTTCGCCCGTCGCCGCCGGAGCCGGAACCGGATATCTAGACGGTACTGTCTTAAAGATAGGTTTGAAGAAGAAATTTGGAACATTAGATGAGAACTTCGCAGTACTGATATGAAGAAAAATGATGAAACCTTTGATTTATAAATTTATAAAATGAGATTATTCATTAATGATAACCATTTCAGAGACGTATTGAAATTATGTGAGACTGATCGGTATGCTTTCCAAAGAATAGATATAGAGCGATGACTTTTCCTTTTTATCTTGACTTTTCTGTTTTATTGTGACAATGCCATTTTATACTTTTGTTCAATATATATATATGTCAGCCTCGCTAGTTTCTGCTTAGCTGCCATGGCAACGGGGAGGGTGGGGGGCGTTGGGATGAGTGTGTTCTGCTGGTGGACAATGTTGATGGTTGGTGTTATCTCTTGGTTAACGGTCCCGCATTCCAGCCTGGTGAAGACCTGCCCACCTGATGGTGGAGAAGAAAGTATATTGGACAATGCAAAGGGGGGGTTTGGGGATTGGGATGGGCTTAAGCTTAATACTCTATGTTCGCGCCTAAACTATTCACTCTCAGCTTTACTTGGTCTGTAAGCTATTGTTACTTAGTAAAAGGAGCCTTATTCATTTCAAAAAATGTCTAAGTGTGGTCTTTCCTAAGCCAACGAAGAAGCAGGCCTGACAGAAAGCTGAGAGTCACAAAATCCGCACCTGATGTCGGACCCTTCACAAGAGGAGCCTCCGTTGGTGGAGGTTCTGCCTGAAACTGATATGGGAACAGAAGCATCGCACCTTCCTGTTCAATCTGAAGATACCAGGTCAGTGATGGACTGTTTGGCTGGCCTAGATCTTAATCTGCCAGCTGAAGATTCAGTCAAACCAAAACGTTGGTCCGAAGGGGTAGGAATGACTGGGGTAACCGTCACCAGGCGTCGTCTTTCCCCCAAGAATGTCATTCCGGAGCTCTTAAGAGAAGAAAGGGAGTTGAAAGAAATGGCCCAAGAATTGCTCCGCCAGGCAGACGAGAAGCGGGAGGCCCTGGATAAACTCTGGGGGAGGGAGGCGGAACGCAAACAGTTAAAAGAATTGCATTCAGCCGCTGCCAAACAAAGCAGGAGTTCAACACCATCCCCCCCTCCCCGGGCCAGCAGGGAATTGCGGAGAGAAGTCAATCCCACTTCCCCCCGCCGACTTGCAAAACTCCCCCCTCTGGGTGTTAAATACGACGGTAGTGCCGACAAACTGGCGTTTTTTCTAATTCACGTCGATAATTTCATGCAGTTTTACGCAGCTGATTTGGATGATGAAATCAAAATTAGAATTGTCTCTATGACCTTGGAAGATCAAGCTTCTAGGTGGCTGGTTTCACTGCATAACTGTCGCTCACCCGCGTTGCGGGATTTCGATCGTTTTATGAATGCTCTTAGAAGGCGTTTTGAAGATCCCCGTGTTGAAAGGAAAGCTAAAATGAAAATGAAAACCTTACAACAGGGGAGCATGACAGTCCAGGCGTACACGCAGATTTTTCAGGAGTTATCGGTGTTTATGACTGGTTATAGTGACCAGGCCTTGATGGACCTTTATGTTGAAGGGCTAAATAAGGACATTTATCAAACATGTGTGAACAGATTTCGCCCCGAAACTTTAAATGAATGGATAGATCTCGCTTCAGATGTTGAGCTGGATCAAGCCCACTTGCAGGATCCAGTCCGTCCTGAGAAAAAACCACAGAAAGGCAGCCCCAAATCTCGCTCCCCTGAGAAAGATTCCCACTTGCAAAGGGGGGGCGGGAAAACAACTCAACCTCGCTCAGGCAGTTGTTATCGCTGTGGAAAGGAGGGGCACTGGGCCGACAAATGCAGATCAAGGCAACCTCCACGCCCACCTTCCTCTTCGGAACGGAAGCATCCAAAGACTCCAGCCGTGCGAAGTAGACCGGCCATGAGTGGGGTGGAGCCTCTCAATCTCTCTACTGACCAGCCCAGCACCCACCCTGATGACTGGGAGGCGTCTTCAGACTCTTCTGACGACAATTTGGTGAGTCACCGCTCCGGGCCCCTTTATATTAATTTAAAGCTTTTGGCTCCATCTACTGGACGTACTTGCAATGTGCAAGCCCTCATTGATTCTGGCTGTTCAAAATGCCTCATAAGCCAAGAAATAGTATCTTCAATGGGCTTTCACTTAAAGACCCTAAAAACTCCCATAGCCTTTTGCCAAATGGATGGTTCTGTAGCAGGGGGAACCCCGGCATCTTTTATCACCGAACCTATTCAGGTCTGTATTGGCACTGGTCATACTGAGACCATCAACTTCATTGTAACTGCCATTGCCGAAAATGCTGTAATTTTGGGGGTTAATTGGCTTCGTAAATGGAATCCTCTAATAAACTGGAAAGAGGGTTGGGTACGCATACCTTTATCCTTACCTGAACATACCTCTCTACCATCAGAAGCTGATCACTCCCCACCCAGTAACTCACCTCCTATAACTGAATCTGCTGCGCCCTTGTTGGATTTTCCGTCACCTGAAGTCATACCAGGCGAGGAGAAAATTCCCAAAGAATATTGGGACCTAAAGGACGTTTTCAGTGAGAGATCTTGTGATTCCCTTCCTCCTCATAGAGCTACTGATTGTTCGATTGATTTCCTCCCTGGGGTTCAATTACCAAAACCTCGCCTGTACTCCATGACCCCACGGGAGATGGAGGAATTGCGTAAATTCATCGATAAAAACCTTCAAAGGGGTTTCATTGAACCAGCTAGGCCGCGTGTAGCTGCGCCAGTTATGTTTAGAGAAAAAAAAGATGGCACCCTAAGATTAGTACAAGACTACTCCTATCTGAACACCATTTGTGAACACAATGTCTACCCCCTCCCGCTTATGAAGGACATGCTTGCTCACCTGGCTACCGGTAAAATCTTTACTAAACTGGACTTACGTGAGGCCTATTACAGGGTCAGAATTAAAGAGGGGGACGAATGGAAAACCGCTTTTAACTGCCCGCTTGGATGTTTTCAATTTAAAGTCCTCCCCTTTGGTCTTCAAGGTGCCCCTTCTGTATTTATGCAACTGATAAATGAGGTTCTCCACGAGCACCTTTACAAGGGAGTTATTGTCTATATTGATGACATAGTTGTTTACTCACAAACACATGACGAGCATGTTAAACTAGTGCATTCTGTATTAAACAAACTACGTTCCGCTGAACTATACGCCAAGCTGTCTAAATGTGAGTTTCACCAGGAAACAATTGACTATTTGGGCTACCGCATCTCTTCTGAGGGAATTGAGATGGATCCTGCTAAAGTCAAGGCAGTGACGGAGTGGGCTCCTCCCCGAACTCGTAAACAACTACAGAGTTTTTTGGGATTTGCAAACTTTTACCGGCAATTTATTCCATCATTCGCCGACATTGCCTTACCCATTACAAACCTACTAAAAACGAAGGGAGAAGGTAAACCTCGTCCAGGATCCCCACTTAAATGGACCATGGAATGTCAGGCCGCTTTCGAGAAGCTTAAACGTTTGTTTGCGGCTGAACCTGTTCTTAAACACCCCGATGTAAATTCCCCATTTGTGGTTCAGGCGGATGCCAGTGATGTCGCTGTGGGTGCGGTCTTGTTACAACTCAACCACCGTGGCCAATTACAACCTTGTGCCTACACCTCTCGGAAACTCACTACGACCGAACGTGGATGGGCGATTTGGGAAAAAGAAGCTTTTGCCGTTCATTGGGCTCTCATGACTTGGCGTCATTTTCTTGAGGGTGCTCCCCATCCATTTGAAGTCTGGACGGACCATAAGAATTTGGAAGCTCTTACCTCCTCTCGAAAATTGTCCCCAAGGCAACTTCGTTGGGCTCACTACTTCCATCGTTTCAACTTCCATCTTAAATATATTCCTGGTGGCAAGAATTTCATGGCTGATGCTCTTTCCAGATTACCACAATATGATGTTTCTAAACTCACTATTGTACAGCCCATCATGCCACTCACTTTACCGGCTTCTCCAGTATCTACTAGAAGCCATTCTACAGTCCAAACTACTCCACCTGCAGACCTGATTGCTCGTATTAAGGACGAACTGCTTACTGATGATTGGTATTCCGCACATTCAGGTGACTGTACTATTAGAGACGATCTTCCCTGGATTGGCTCAAAGATTTATGTCCCTGGTACATTACGTCCTTTTGTTTTGCAACGCGCACACGACTCACGTTTGGCTGGCCATTTCGGCTTCGTTAAAACTGTACATCTTGTCAAACGACAGTTCTGGTGGCCCTCACTGAAGAAAGATGTTGAATCATATATTGCCAGTTGCCCTGTTTGTGCGGCTTCTAAACGTGCGCCGGGGAAGCCACATGGACTCCTCCAGTCCGTAGCGACGCCAGAGGTGCCTTGGAAGGAAATTTCAATGGACTTTATAGTTGACCTTCCGCCTAGTCAAGGCTATACCGTTATTTGGGTTGTTACCGATCTTTTCTCCAAACAGGTTCATTTTGTCCCCTGTGCGAAGATTCCCTCTTCCAAATCTCTGGCTCGATTATTCGTTTCCCATATTTATCGTTTTCATGGAGTCCCACAGCGCATCATTTCTGATAGAGGCACTCAATTTACATCTCTTTTTTGGAAGGAATTTTTGAGACTGATTGGCTCCGCCCAAAGCTTAAGCTCCGCCTACCATCCTCAGACGAATGGCTCTTGTGAAAGGGCCAATTCCGTTTTGGAACAATACTTGCGTTGCTTTATTAATTTTCAACAAGATGATTGGGCTGATCTCCTGATACATGCCGAAGTGGCATATAATAACTCCGTTCACTCCAGTACGAATATGACCCCTTTTAAAATCATCTACGGACAGGACTTTGTACCCATCCCCGAATTGCCTCATGACTCGCCAACAGTTCCCTCTTTAGCCGAATGGTCCTCTAGGCTGTCTTCTGTCTGGCCAATTATCCGAAAGACTTTGAACGATGCTCATGATTCACATAAATTGTATGCTGACAGGAAACGGGCGGTTCCCCCCGCCTACAAAGTTGGTGATCGAGTTTATGTGTCTACAAAGCATTTGGATAGCCCCCAGAAATGCAGGAAACTGGGTCCCAAATTTGTTGGTCCTTTCACTATAACCAAAATCATCAGCTCTGTGTCCGTCCGTTTGGATCTCCCAAAGACCTACCGGCGCCTGTACCCGGTGTTCCATGTTCACTTGCTGAAACCTGAACGCACCTCACATCTCCGCAAACCTTTGCCTGATACCCCTGCACCTACCATGGTGGACGGTCACCAACATTATGAAGTCCGTGATATTTTGGATTCCAGAGTCCGTAGAAATAAGAATCAGTTCCTAGTCATGTGGAAAGATTTTCCCCCTTCTCACAACGAATGGGTGGATAAAGAGCATCTCAAAGCTCCTAAACTGGTACGCCAGTTTTATGCCAAGTATCCACACAAACCTTAACCTTTTCCCTCTCTCCTATTTGTTGTTTTGTCTTTGCTTGTTTGTTTTCCAGGTGTAGCCTCTCGTGTTCCGCAAGATGTCCCGGATTTCCCGCTGTTCCTGGAGGAGGTCCGGATGTCAGCCTCGCTAGTTTCTGCTTAGCTGCCATGGCAACGGGGAGGGTGGGGGGCGTTGGGATGAGTGTGTTCTGCTGGTGGACAATGTTGATGGTTGGTGTTATCTCTTGGTTAACGGTCCCGCATTCCAGCCTGGTGAAGACCTGCCCACCTGATGGTGGAGAAGAAAGTATATTGGACAATGCAAAGGGGGGGTTTGGGGATTGGGATGGGCTTAAGCTTAATACTCTATGTTCGCGCCTAAACTATTCACTCTCAGCTTTACTTGGTCTGTAAGCTATTGTTACTTAGTAAAAGGAGCCTTATTCATTTCAAAAAATGTCTAAGTGTGGTCTTTCCTAAGCCAACGAAGAAGCAGGCCTGACAATATAAAAGGAAAAAAATTAAAAAAACAATTAATTAAATTGAGTTGAGATATAATAATTGCAAAAATAGATATAGAAATTAATTAAATTGAAGCTGAGAAACAATAATTGTAAAATTAATATGGAAGAAATGTATGGAATTTTGTGACTGACATAATTTTTTTGTTAATTTGTAATGGAATGTTTTTTCCTTTTTGAATATATCTATCTTATTTGTGTTTATTTTTTTCTTTTCAAAATAAATAAAAAATTATTCCGGAAAAAAAGAAAAGAAAATGCCTGTCTCAGAGTTTCCTTGGAGTTGGGGTCTTCAGGAACGCTGACAGCATCCTGTATGCCATGTCCTCATAGTTCTTGGCCATCGCTCCTTGTAATGATTCCTGTAATGATTGAATCATCATTTTTATCTCTGACTGGAAAGTATTTAGTTTTTCATTCTGCAACATAGTAGCAATGGAGCCTTGACTCACAGGGCTAAATGTTGCAGAGGATGCTGCTGAAGCTGGTGCTGATAATGGTGCTTTCCTTCCAGTTTTACTTGAGTTTACGCACACGCATCCCATTGTCTGCTGGTGCCACTCGTGGCCGGATCTGGCCAGGACAATGGCAGCAGCCAGAAGGAATGCATCGCAGCAGAGCTGCTCAGAAGACAGCCACTGTCTGCAGTTTTTAAGGTACGATCCTAGGAGGGGGGAACATTAAGGGACAGTCTGCGGCCAGCGGCTGCCTTCTGAGCAGCTCCACTGTGAAGGAAGGAAGGGAGAAAAGTTTAGCTTCTCTATGCTGCAGCATTCAATGTGGGTGCTTCTCTCCTCCTTCTCAGGCTCATACACACAGAGCAAACATGAGAAGGAGGCAAGAAGCAGCCAGGTTGTACGCTAGAAGACTTGGGTGACCAAACTTTTCTGTCAGTTCTGTGGGTGTGACTTGGTGGGTGTGGCTTGGTGGGTTGCCGTCAAGTTGGCCCCACCCACTCAGTCACATGACCCCCCCCCACCAAGCCACGCCCACCAAGCCATGCCCATAGAACCGGTAAAGGGGGGGGATTGAATTTCAGCACTGGTTCTAACCTTATCTCTTAGTTGTGTTTTTAGCAAAAAGCCAGATTGGTCTTCGTGAATATAAGGCTGTAAAACCTTCTTTAATCTTTTTGCCAGTATTGTAGTAAAACGTTTACAGTTGTTATTTAATAATGAAATTGAACCCTCCTTTGGTAATAGCGCAATGTTGGCTTCTTTCCAAGTTTGAGGCATCTTTGCTCCCTGAGGTACACCATTCATTATGTCTTTTAATGGCTGTTGGAGTTGGTTCTAAACAATACATTTATAGTATTGACTTGTGAGTCCATTTGGACCCGGGGCTTTACCACTTTTCATTTTTTTTAATAGCTTCTGATATTTCAAAGGTAGTTACTGGTTCATTCATAAGTTATGTCTGAACTCGTGAGAGTTCAGGTAAATGTTGTCTTGGTAAACAATCATCTATTTTTTGTGTGTCCAGTTCCTGCTTCTTGCAAAGATTAGAGTAGAAATTATAAAAGGACTTTTTAATGAGGTCATTCTCTGTTACTATGTCCCCTTCTTGGATTTTCTTTATCATTTTCTTTTCTCTTTCTTTTCTTAATTTGTATGCCAACCGTCTTCCTGATTTGTTTGCAAATTCAAAAATTTTCTGTTTCACATAATTCACTTTGTTTTCTATTTCTTGAATTGTTAACATACACAATTGTTGGTGTAGCAGTTTAACTTGGTGTAAGATTTTAGGACAAGGGTGTCAAACTCGATTTCATTTAGGGCAATATTAGGGTTGTGTTTGACCTCAGGGGGATGGAGTGGGCGTGGCCAGGGTGGGCATGGCAAACTCACCATCACTAATGTCTGGGGTGCCTGTGGTGGCCCGAGCTCTCTGCCAGTGAAAATGGGCTCTTGAGCTCCGTTTCCAGCTGTAATGGCTTCCTGCAACCTTCTACCAGCGAAAACAGAGCTCAGGAGAGCTTCATGTGGCACTCCCAAGCTCTGTTTTCACTGGAAGAGGCACCGCAGGCCATTCCTTCGCTGTTTCCAGGGCAGTCCCTTGGGCCGGTTCTAAGCACCCTGTGGGCCTGATCGAGCTCCTGCGCCTTGAGTTTGACACCCCTGTTTTAGAATCCATTGGTGTCTTTTGCAATTCAATTTCTTTATTTCTAACTAGCTGTACCCGCCACGCGTTGCTGTGGCCAAGTTTGTTTAAATGAAAAAGTTTCCCCTCATAGACCCTCTCAGCGACCCCCTTCCTTCTCTGCCTCGGTTTCCCCTCCCTCTCCCTCCCCTCCCTCTCTTACTCTACCTACCTACATACCTACTGTATTTCCCCCCCTCTCTATCCCTCTACCTACCTACCTACCTACCTACCTACCTACCTACCTACCTACCTACCTACCTACCTACCTACCTACTGTATTTCTCCCTCTCTCTCTCTATCCCTCTACCTACCTACCTACTGTATTTCTCCTTCTCTATCTATCCCTCTACCTACCTACCTACCTACCTACTGTATTTCTCCCTCTCTCTATCCCTCTACCTACCTACTGTATTTTTCCTTCTCTCTCTCTATCCCTTTACCTCCCTTCCTACCTACCTACCTACTGTATTTCTCCCTCTCTCTCTCTCTCTCTCTCTCCCTACCTACCAACCTAGAGAGAGAGGAGAGAGAGGCCGCTGACTTGGCAGTGGCCTTGTGGGGGGGAGTTGGCAGAGGGGGGGCGCCGGCAGCGGCATTGCGAGTGGCAAGTTGGGAGGCGCGGAAGGAGCCAGAGGGCGTGGCGCATTGCGAGCAGCGGTGTTGCGAGTGGCGAGATGGGAGGGGCGGAAGGAGGCAGGGGGGTGAGTGAGCGAGTGAGGAAAACACACAGAAGAGCTGCAGTTGTACATTTGTGTGGCGTGTACCTGGTACCGGTGTGCCATTCACACAATCTGTACATATCATTGGTGCTGCACTTGTAAGGAATGTTGTGTGAAAATTTGGCGGCGATTGGTGCAGTAGTTTTGGAGATTAGCGATTAGCATTGTCTCTGATGGTTTTCTGGAAATGGTTACATAAATCTATATAACAGAGAATTTACATTAAAGTTTGAGCCAAATATATTTCAGAGCAGAGACACGAAATACCTCATTTAGATGGTTTTTTCTTATTTCTGAGGGTATTCTTTTTTACCATCCTCTTTTATGTCTTTATGTGCATTTTGAATGCTTAGGAGTTATCCATCCTATGGTATTGTTTGTAAACGAGCAGAGACGAGTTGGGAATTACAATATGTAGAAAGAGAGATAAAATATTTAGGACATATCACAAATGGAAGAAGTAGAAATAAAACAGCTGAAGGAGTTAAGGAGATTTCTAGGATAGCCTGGATATTGAATGGCCTGGCTGTGAATAGATAATTATGCTATTTTAGCTTAGTGTTACCCAGATAAGGGGATTTTGAGGATTTTAACGCAGAGGTGGGAAGGAAAAAGGCAGCTGGCAGGCATATTTCTCTAAAATGCTAGATCCTGCCCTAATGGATGTTCCCTTGAGGAAAGGATTACTTCATTTGTTGATAGGAAGAGAAAGTAGTAGAAGGGAGAGACAGACTTTTGGTCTGGCTAGCTAGAAAGAAGAAGAAACCAGTAACATTTTTGTCAAAATTGATGGATTGTTATATATCCTTTTCAGTTGCACGCAACCTCTATCAAACCATTTTTTATTCTTTGAAACTGGCCTTTTGGAGTGAGCTAGTATAGAAAGTAAAAGAAAAAAGAACACTCAGTAAAATAAGCAGGCAAGGGGGGAGAGGGAGTGAGAAGCCACTCAAAATAACACCAGGAAAAGGGGAATCATCCCTTCATCATTTCTTGCCTGCTTCAGCATTACAGTTGCTATGCTTTAAATAAAATAGAGGGAGGAGAAAGGCAAAACCAAACACTGCTAGAGAATAGAAAAAGAACATTCTAACCTTTGTCTATTGCCTACTTCAGTGTTTTGTTTGCTATGCTTTTATTTTTTGCCTGCCTCCCATATTCCTCCCTTACATCTCTGATTCTGTTTATGTCTATTTCCTCAATATTTGATCTAAATACTCCTCCCATATCCACCCTCTTCAGTTGCCTGGTTTCAAAGCTTCCTAACCCAGCCCCTTTCTTCCATTCCAAAATACCATCCAACTCTCAGTATATTTTCCCCCAGGTTTACTTCACCCATCACTATTGGCTTATTGTTTTATCCTCTTTATCTTCTTCCTCTCTCTCTCTTTTTTTGTTAATTCCTCCCTTTCTTCTATTAGTTCCTCATTTTCCAGGAGAATTTGGTCTCCACTTATTAGTCCTTGTATGGAGTTTTCTATTTTTTTCCATAGCCTCTTTAAATACTTTCTCCATCCTGTCAGTTGCATTTTGCAAGAGTAAACCCAATTCTTTTACTATTCCACTCGTTTCTTATAAATCTCCAGAGAGATGTTGAAAGTTAGGATATAAAATTCTTCTTTTATCTTTTAGCAGTCTCTATTATTCCCCAGTTCCAAATACTCAGTTGTGCATCTGTGTCCAATCAAAGAGCTGCAGTGTTTACAGCTTGTAGTTTTTCCACTCTTTCTCTGTGTTTTCTTCAACAAACAAGTCCCAGGTGCAGAAAGCTTATCTAAGTCTTAAAATAGTCTTGCAGCATTGTTTATGCTATAATGTCATTATGATCCACACTTTCGTTTCTCTACTTTCTCTCACTTTCCCTCTGGGTTTTGCTTTGGCCAGAAGATGTCGCTGTTGTACTGTTTTTCTTCTATTCCTCTTCCTTGACTTGCTTTGCCTGTGCCATGTTATTAACGTTCGGGAACCAGCTTTAAGTCCAAATAAAGTTTATAAAATCCTTAGATGACCAATCCTCTTTTCTTCTTTTAACATTTTTGTATAACAATTTTTTATTGGTTTTACAATTTTATAGTAGGAAAAGGGTATATAGGGTAGTTAACAAATGTTTTAGAGCTTCCATGTCAGGGTTGGTAACCTCCTCCGACACTTCATACAAAACAATTTCAATAAAAAGTGGAAAGAGATACATACATTTCATATCATAAATTCCATGCATTCAATCATTTGTTCGTGTTAACATCCATGTAGGAGTTACAATACAAATTTTTAAAAATCATTTTTGTGATCTTAGCCTCTTTGCTATTGTTTCTTCTTCTTCCTTACCGCCGGTGGGTGGAGCCATGGCCCCTCCGGTTCCCACATCTTCGTCCTCCAGGGTTGAGGCGTGCTTTTTAAGAAAGGCCTCCGCCTCTTCTACTGTTTTAATTCTGGCTCTGGCTCCCTCCCAGAACACCAACATTCCCTCTGGCATTAACCATTTGAACCACACCCCTTTTTTATATAATTTTTTTGATAAGGAATATTTTCTTCTCATTTCTCGGATTTTTGGGTGGATCTGTTTCAATATGGCAATTTCTTTTTGTTGATATATCAAAGGCCCTCCCCTCTGCGCTCTCAGAATCTCACCCCTTGTTGACCTTTTTACAAATTTAATATGGATCTCTCTGGGTACATCGTTTATTCTGGCATATGCTGAATTAATTCTATAAATCAGGTCTATATCCCCCCAGATATATTCTTTATTCTTTTTGGTATATTCTGCTAAAATCGTGCTCATTAAATCTTTTAAATTCTCAGAGTCTGACTCTGGGACGTTTTGAAACCTTAAGAAAAAAGACATTTTTTCAAAATCCATTCTTGACATATGACCAGTAATATCTGTAATATCTTTCTGAAATTCCCTCATCTCTTCCCTCATCTCAACTGCCCCTCCCTCCAACCCATCAATTTTTTGTTTGTTTTCTGTTATAGCTCTTTGTGCCTCCAGTAATTCCAATCTTGAGCTTATATTGTCTTTCTGGATCTCTCTTATTTCCTTCATTATGCTTTGCAGCATCTCATCTGTTGTTGGTGGAGTGTCCTCTCCTGTTGCTTCTTTCTGCAGCATTGTAGAAATTTTTGCCTGCTGTAGGGATGGACTGGCCTTTGTAGAAGCTGGGGCGGAAAGTGATTTCCCCATCGGAGGCTTTTTCGCTGCCATTGTTAAAATTTTAAGTTCTTGTGGCAAAAGATGGCGTCGATGGGCAGGCAGTCAGTGAAGTCCGAGAAGAGGAAAAGTCTGTATCAAAGTTCAAAGTTTTGTGCTGTGTAAAATCCAGAGAAACAATTGTATCATCCAATCCGTCAAGAAAAAAAAGTAAAAAGGCTCGCAATGGGAGAAACACTGAGAGTCGTTTGGGTGGCTTTGATCTTGTAAAAGTGAAGGAATGTTCTCAAGTCAAAGAATGTTTACTGCTGGGAACAAAGAAGCGCCATTTTTCCGCCCTGTTAGCGGTAGTGTAGAGTTAGCGAAAGTTTCATTTTAACTGTGGCGAGACTCGGATACAAAGTTTCTATAGCAACTCCATATATGGTAATACATTTCCCTTTGTTTAATGTTAGTTCGGATGTTTCACTTTCTCCTTCTCCCCAATCCCGGGGAGCATTTTAAAATGGCAACTCCCCCCTCTATTCTTCTTTTCAAAGAGTTGAGTGCATTAAAGTCAATAACTCACAGTCCGCGCAGCTGTCCAGAGTCTCAGTGCGGTCCTCCAACTCCGGCGTTTCAGCCCGTTCTCCAAACTTTCGTTGTTCCAGCACTCCTTCGGAGAGAGGACTCTTCCCCCCTCATTCTGTCTTTCAGCTCCTGGAGCGAGATGGGCACGCCCCCCCCGACCGCCGTCTGGGTGGGGGCTTCCCACAGCCGCCCGTACGGTGGGGGCTCTCTACAGGAGCCCCCCTGCCCCCGAAGGTGCTCACCAAAAGAACCAAGCGGCGGACATGTCAGAAAACACGTCCGTCTCGTCCGGAAGTGATCTCTGCCCTTCTTTTAACATTTTTAATGTCCAATTAGTCAGAACAATTAGCACTCCTTGTTTTGGGTCTCTTTCTTTCTTCTCTGAGCCTATTCGTCGCTTTTTCAGGGGGTGGAGGTTTGACACCCCCCCCCCCTTCTTTTGCAGCCCCACTGTTAGTCAATCTTTTTTGGAAAGGGGCATTTCTGACGGAAGTTAAAATATTAAAATTTTCTCACCCAACCAGCACACTGTTCTTTCTCTATTTTCAGTCCTTCTTCATTCTCTTCTTTGGAGCTGCCCCAGTTTTGGACAGCACACAGCGTCTGTCTTTTCCTCACTGCCCAGTTGAAAGCTTTCCCCGGTCCCAACAAGGAGTTAGTGATCTCCTTGTGAACAACGAGGCATTCCCCTCTTCTTCACCATTCCGTTTGGATCCTCTGGCAGAGGGATTTTAACGAAATTTCATAGAGCTTATGGAAGACTCGTCATTCCACAGCGACATCAGCTCCACCTCTCCTAGCCTTCATTCTTAAGGATTGGGAAATTGTGTCATTTTTCTGGGGTTAATCTCCTTCAGATTGTCCTCTGTCTTCCATACCTCATATTTCAGTAGGTTCTACTGCAGTTTGAATCACCCTTGTAATTTTCCCTTTCAATGAACTGCTTCTCCACCACAGAATTCCTTGTGAACAGATGGCTATAGCTGGTCTGTATCTTTGGAAGGCTTATAGGATGTAAGGTCTACTACATCTTACTTAGGTGTGATAGCTTGAGAGTCCCCTTGCTCACCCCATTAAAATGTGTTAGATTTAGCTCCTCCTTCTTTAGTTTTTACCTCATTTCATTTCATTTCATTTTATTACATTTATATCCCGCCCTTCTCCACAGAGGACCCAGGGCGGCGCACAGGAAATTTAAAAAACATACACAATAGAAGATAGACAAATAATTTAAAATATATATTAAATAATCCCCAATCCTGTGCTAAAAACCAATTATTAAAAACCCAATTTAAAACTTTTCTAAAAGTCCCCATGGGAGGTTAGGCTAGGCCGGCTTGATGGAAAAAATATGTCTTTAAACATTTGCGGAAGAGGCGGAGGTCGGTGATGGTCCGGAGTTCAGGGGGTAGGTCGTTCCAAAGGGCAGGGCCCGCCACAGAGAAGGCTCTTCCCCTGGGTGTCGCCAGTCGGCATTGTCCGGCCGACGGCACCCTGAGAAGGCCCTCTCTGTGGGAGCGGATCGGTCTAAGGGATGTATGGGGCAGGAGACGGTCTCGCATATAACTAGGCCCCGAGCCATGGAGCGCTTTAAAGATGGTCGTCAAAACCTTGAAGCGCACCCGAAAGACCACAGGAAGCCAATGCAGCTCGCGCAGGATTGGTGTTATATGGGAGCTTCTGGTGGCTCCCGTAATTACCCGCGCGGCTGCGTTTTGGACTAGCTGTAGCTTTCGAGTGCACCTCAAGGGAAGCCCCATGTAGAGAGCATTACAGTAGTCGAGACGGGACGTCACGAGAGCTTGAGTGACTGTGCAAAGGGCAGCCCGGTCCAGTAAGGGGCGCAATTGGCGCATCAGGCGTACCTGATGAAACGCCCCCCTGGCCACGGCCGTCACATGGTCCTCCAAGGACAGCCGGGAATCCAGGAGGACACCCAAATTGCGCGCCCTCTCCACGGGGGCCAGTGTTTCGCCCCCAATGGCCAGAGTTGGAGTAATCTGGCTGAACCGGGGTGCCGGAAACCACAGCCACTCAGTCTTGGCAGGGTTGAGCTTGAGTTTGTTACCACCCATCCAGATCCGTACGGCTTCCAAACACCGGGACAGCACTTCGGCGGCATCGTTGGGGTGGTCTGGGGTGGATATGTACAGCTGGGTGTCGTCAGCGTACAGATGGTACTCCACCCCAAAACCACGGATGATCTCACCCAGCGGCTTCATATATGTGTTAAACAGGAGGGGCGAGAGGACCGACCCCTGAGGAACCCCACATAAGAGGGGTCTCGAGGTCGACCTCTGCCCTCCCGTCAACACATATTGCGACCGACCAGAGAGGTAGGATGAGAACCACCGCAAAACGGTGCCTCCCAGCCCCAACCCCCCCAGTCGGTGCAATAGGATACCATGGTCGATGGTATCAAAAGCCGCCGAGAGGTCTAATAGGACTAGGATAGAGGAATACCCTCTATCCCGCGCCCTCCAGAGATCATCAACCAACGCGACCAATGCCGTCTCGGTACTGTGACCGGGTCGGAAGCCGGACTGGCGCGGGTCTAGATAATCAACTTCCTCCAGGTGTTGTGGAAACTGTTGGGCTACCACACTCTCAACAACCTTCACCAGAAAGTGAAGGTTGGAGACTGGACGATAGTTCTCTAGTAAAGCTGGGTCCAGGGACGGCTTCTTGAGGAGGGGCCTCACTACCGCCTCTTTCAAGACGGCAGGCAAGGACCCCTCACTCAAAGATGCGTTGACAATGCCCTGGAGCCAGCCTCGTGTCGTCTCCCAGGATGCCAGTACAAGCCAGGAGGGACACGGGTCCAATAAACATGTGGTCGCTCTAAGTTTCCTTGACAGCCTGTCCATATCCTCGGTGGTAACAAAGTCAAACTCCTCCCAAGCAGGAACCTCAAGACTAGTCTCGGACAGTCCCACAGGACCACTGTCGATGGAGGGTAGCTCATTCCGAATCCGAGTGATTTTCTCCTGCAGATAAATCCCAAATTCCTCTGCTCGCCCTTGTAGAGGGGCTTCCCGCGGCCTCTGGTGAAGGAGGGAGCGGGTCACCCCAAACAGGGCGGCAGGGCGGTTATCTGCGGATGCAATTAGGGTGGCACAATACTCACGTTTGGCCACCCTTATCGCCACTAAGTAAGCCCTAATATGGGTTCTCACTAGTGTTCGGTCGGCTTCGGAGCGAGAGGATCTCCATCTGCTCTCTAGGCGTCTCTTGTGGCGTTTCATCCCCCGAAGCTCCTCAGTGTGCTTTCCCTCTTTTCCCCCATCCTCTGTGCCTTCAAGGTTTCTCTTTCACCTCCCTGCATTACAGGTGTGGTCCTTTGCTCTCTTAACGTGCCAAGGAACACAATCCACAAGCAAGGAAAACTCACTTCCACAGACTTGAGTTTTTCCTTCTGCAAATGGCAAAGATAAACTTCCTCTGTCCTTACCAAGAGTAATCAATGACAATGTTTGACTGGCTCTGGCACATGAGAAGCCAAAAGAACAAACCATCAACTTGATTCACACAATAAACTGGACTGAAGAGTGGATACTTTTACAAAGCATCAATTAGGTAGGAATTCATCCAGGAAAGCATTTCAGAAATACTTTATTGTTTATCACCTTGTGATGGTAGCATAAAGAAACATATCCTGACACACAAAATATAAAAATAAATTCAACCCTTGCATGAGTTCCCTAAATGATGGACTCCTGATTGCCCCAAAATATGTTTGGCTTCATCTTTGGATTCTCTGTCTGTTTCTGTTCTGTATCTGCTCCATTTATTTATTTATTTATTTATTTATTTAAATTTATAGCCCGCCCTTCTCCACAGAGGACCCAGGGCGGCGCACAGGAAATTTAAAAGCATACAAAATACAATAAATATAATTTAAGAAACTATTAAATAAACCTATCCTGCGCTAAAACCAAATTTTAAAAACCCAATTTAAAACTACCTAAAAGTCCCCATGGGAGGTTAGGCTAGGCCGGCTTGTTGAAACAAATATGTCTTAAGACATTGGCGGAAGAGGCGGAGGTCGGTGATGGTACGTAGTTCAGGGGGTAGGTCATTCCAGAGGGCTGGACCCGCCACAGAGAAGGCTCTTCCCCTGGGTGTCGCCAGTTGGCATTGTCCAGCCGACAGCACCCTGAGGAGGCCCTCTCTGTGGGAGCGTATCGGTCTAAGGGATACTGGTATTCTATGGAACCCCTTACCTGTGGGACCTTGAAGATGCTGAAGATGGAGGCCATCTGCCTTGAGGATTTGGTGTTGAGATATCTGATGACAGAGAGTAGCATTTCCTGCTTGTCACACTTGCAATCTGGAACCATTTGGCCTCTTGTAGACAGCAGAGAGAAGCTGTTCCAGGAAATTCACCTAAAAATCTGGCTATTGTCACAGATGCAGAAGCCAAGTGTGATATTGGGCAGGAAAACCAAATCCTTGTTGATCTTTGCTACTGCAAATACCAAGGCCAGAAACAGCTGTTAGTTCTTGCATACAATACTATAATGAGAAAACATTTTGGAATATTACAGGGAACCTTGTGTGTCGTGGTATAATTTCCCTTTCTTTGTGTTTCTGTGTGCATGTGTTCTCCTGGATTTTGTTGTGAGCCTCTCCCCCCCCTCCCACCCCAAAATGTTATCAAGAGTATTATATAGATGATACTGCCTTGAAATCATAAGTGCAAGTAGAGACTGAGAAGTACCAGATTTCAACCCTAAACCAGCATGGCTCATCCACTTGAGTAATCTCTAAGTAGCTTTGGCCATTTGATTGTCACTTGTCACTTTCAAAAGCTGCTTTAGCTCTGAGACCCATTGCTGTTAACAATACTCCCCTATGCAATAAAGGCCATTCCAAACGGCACTAATGATTCCAAAAGTAGGATTGCCTTTTAAAAAAACACCTGCATTCTGTAAAAAAGTCAGCCTTTTGTTTTAGTTTTCCACCATGATTTTGTTGGAAGAAATGTCCTTCTGGGTTCAGTTCAGGGGTAGGTTTCAGGCAGTATGCCCCAGTAGGGCTGTACCGGAGCCAGCCCGGAGCACCGGATACCATTCTGGTACGGTGCTCCAGAGGGCTCGCCCGCCCTCACTCCTTACCATACTTTTAAGTCTTCAGCGCTTCCGCGCACGCACGCAGCACGTACAGGGCCTGCGCGGTGCTCCGGCAAGCAGCTGGAGCATCACGGAGGCTTGCTGAAGCGTCGCAGGTAAGTACAACATATGCGTGTGCTGCATGCATGTGCGCATGCACTGCGTGCGTCCATGTGGGTGACACCGGGGCCATTCCAACCATACTGGTTGGAACAGAATCCAGAACGCACCACTGGTTCAGTTCCAAGTGGGGAAAAAGACACTGGAAACATGGAGGCTGCTTGGAAAGATGGATTAATGGTGGACAGGATCACATGGCTTGAGTTCCTGAACAGAAAAGGGGGATCACATGCTTCAAGATGTTGAAAGAAGAAGAAAAGAGAGCGAGATGCTGAAAGTTCCTGGCTTTATACTCTCTGTTTGGCCCCACCTCTCTGTTTCCTGTTCGTGTGTAAGAAATGTATTCTGATTGGTTGTCAGACTCCCATGGGGCCATGCAGTGGTAACTCTCTAGGCTGTGTTTTGAGTCCAAGTTTGGTTGACATTGCTTCTTCCCAGATGCCATGTGGTGAGGTTCTGTGGAAGGCTAATCCTATCTTTGTTCTGTAGAGCAGACTAGCTCAGGGTCCCTAATGGCCCACTGAGAAAGGTGGGGGCTATTAGGAGCGAGTCTGTTTCCTGCCTAAAAACATGTTGCTCCATTTCTGATCCAGGGAAATATAATATTCTGCCTTTTCAATATTTTCCAGGATATTTCATTTTTCTAGGAGAGGGGTGGGTGCTAACTTCCTACAACTTTCTTTCCAAATTAATATTAGAACAATTTTATTGTCACTTTGAATGTCGACTAATCAGCATACATTAAAATGAAATTTCATTGCATACAGCTCTCAAAGGGTCACCACCTCTAATATACACTACATAAACATGACAAAACAAATAAATATGAAATAATGCATATACCCACATATATTATACTGTAGATCAACTTCTTCATTTGTCCAGCAAATGAAGTTTCTGTTCAGTTTCTGATATGTTACCCCTTCCTCACTTATATTAATTAATTAATTTAGATTTATATCCTGTTTATTATCTTCCTGATGAAGCGTCATAGGAAACTGGATGATTCTTTGCTCTTTTATGGGCTTAGCTATTTGTGGAGAAAAGCATCAAGACTTCTGAAAGGTATCAGGAGATTGCAAACATCACTAGAAGTAGAATTTCTGAAAGGAGTCCTTGAATCCAAAATAATCTTCTATCACTTTCTTCTCTAGGTGAAATAAGTGGTTGATTTGATTGAGTTGGTACTGACATGAGGTGGGGTGGGATGGGTTATGGGTTTTTATGTTGTGGATTTTCTAATGTTGTAAGCTGTCCAGAGTCACCTGTGCATGAGTTGGGTGGCCATATACATTTGTTCAATATATAAAGAATACCTTTCTGAAAATGGCATCAAGAATCGCTCACTGTGGAAGTGTATCTTGCTAAAGTCAGAAAATGTTCTTAGGGGCAAATTTCCTCCAATAATGAGATCACCAAGCCTGTGATAGTCCTCCGGAATCTACACAGGCTCATTAAGTAGGCATACAATTTGCAATATCTTATCAGTAGGAGAAGCAGCCCATTCATTATTCTCGCCTTCCTTTCTAGATCAACTCTGAAGCTGACCCGGCTGCTGCCATTTTTCTCCTGTCTCATAGTTGCCATGAATTTGAAAGGGGTAAGGGAGGGGGGAAGAAGATAGACCAGCTATGCATCAAAACTAAAAGTTTTCCTGTGGGAACCAAGGTCATCCCGACAGATGGCAAAGGAGAGGCCAAGCAGCCTCCCAGCTACCTTCGTTGGACAATGTGATTGGTGACACCAGCCTATCAAGTATTTAGAAGTCAATGACTGGGCAGCACAAACAAGTGACAGTCAATGACTTACCGTATTTTTCGGAGTATAAGACGCACCTTTTTTCCTCCAAAAAGAGGCTGAAAATCTGTGCATCTTATACATCGAATACAGCATTTTTTTTGCCTCCTGGAACCCCACCCCCTTCACCAAACTGGCTGTGCCTAGACTTATGGAGGCTTTCAGAGAGCTCCTGGAGGCTGGGGAGGGCAGAAATTAGCCTAAAATGGGCCGTTTTTTGCCCCCCCCCCAGCCCCCAGCAGCATTCTATAAGCCTCCATAGGGCTATGCATGCAATTTATTTGACACAAAAATGGCTTGTTTTCGCAATAAATGGGCCGGTTTTTTTGCTCATTTTTGATCTTACCCCCCCCCCCCAGGAGCACTCTGCAAGCCCTCCCCCAAGGCTAGTCATGCTTTTTATTTGAAAAAAAACGGCCCCATTTTCGCGGAGAAACGGGCAGTTTTGGGGAGGTTTACAGAGTGCAAAGGCTTCCCCCCCCCCCTTTTTCGGAAGGCTCTTTAACTGTTTCTGTGCCAGCAGAAACAAAGTCTTAAGGTTTGTCAGCAATTTGCTTCTCCAGGACATGGATAAATACACCTGGAAACATCAACCTACCTACCTACTCTCTCTCTCTCTCTCTCTCTCTCTCTCTCTCTCTCTCTCTCTCTCTCTCTCCCTACCTACTGTATTTCTCTCTCTCTATTCCTTTATCTACCTACCTACCCTCTCTCTCCCTACCTATCTACTGTATTTCTCTCTCTATTCTCTCTCTCTATCCTTCTACCTACCTACACACACACACACACACACACACACACTCCCCCCCCCCCCACACACTCCCTACATACCTACTGTATTTCTCTCTCTATTTCTCTCTCTGTTCCTTTATCTACCTACCTATCTACCTACTCTCTCTCTCCCTCCCTACCTACTGTATTTCTATTTCTTTCTCTCCCTCTCTATCCCTCTATCTACCTACCTACTTTTTTTGGTAATTTGCCTCTTCAAAACCTTGGTGCGTCTTATATTCCAGTGCATCTTATACTCCAAAAAATACGGTAATAGCCAGGCATCAACACACCCCAATAAACATCTAAAAAGCCATATACAACAGACACCATACAAATATCACAGACAGAAAAGCACACACTCTGCTAGAGAGAAGTTCCCTGAATATGGGCTCCAGCGTGAGTCCAAAAGCTCAAAAGACAAAACCTCTGGTTCCAGTGACTGACCCAGATTTGAGCCTACAGTAGGGATTGACCTTGAAACACAATTTTGGGGGCTTTCAATGCTTGACATTCTCTCCACTCCTGTTTAAATTCTACATGTCATCACTGGGCTAGGTCATTTTCCATTAGAGGTCAATTATCATGATTAGGCTGCTCTCTTGTACATGTCAATGCAAGGCCAACCAAGTGATGCTGACAAGGTCTCCAGTGCCTAGAGGTTGTTGGGATCCAGATGGGGAGGAAAAGGCTCAGCCTCAAATCTTTCAAAGTATGGATGTCCTTCCACAGGGGGAAAAAAAGTGTTTCTTATTTTACATGCTGATTTTGTGAATATTACCTTCACTTGTACTTTCTACTAGATCAAATCACTCTGTATAAATGTCAGCCCTGAAGCCAATTTCCCTGGATTCTGTTGGGTATGTTACCTGGAACCCTGACAATAAATTTCATAGTCCTCAAATAAAAGCATGTATTTGTTTAGGCAG
The DNA here is from genome assembly GCA_039707465.1 of Rhabdophis nuchalis. Taxonomy (NCBI): domain Eukaryota; kingdom Metazoa; phylum Chordata; class Lepidosauria; order Squamata; family Natricidae; genus Rhabdophis; species Rhabdophis nuchalis. The sequence continues at coordinate 29,400,040 of CM077650.1, forward strand.
AATGAGGGTCTGTTCTTTCTGTCTGATTTTTCATGTTTGGATGCCAGCAGAGGCGAAGCGAGACCCTGGAGGGGTTAGCATTATAGAGGGGATACTCTGGGGGTGACGGTGAAAAGAGCGATCTCCCATTGGTGCAGGACGAACCCCTTGAATTTGGTGCGAAAGAGACCAGCTGTCATGGGAGCCTGCCCATAACCCGCTCCCTCCTTCATCAGAGGCCGCGGGAAGCCCCTCTACAAGGACGACCAGAGGAATTTGGGATTTATCTGCAGGACAAAATCACTCGGATTCGGAATGAGTTACCCTCCATCGAGAGTGGTCCAGCGAGATTGTCCGAGGTTGGTCTTGAGGTTCCATTCTGGGAGGGGTTTGATTTTGTTACTACCGAGGATATGGACAAGTTGTCAAAGAGACTTAGGGCTACCACATGTTTATTGGACCCGTGTCCCTCCTGGCTTGTACTGGCATCCTGGGAGACGACACGAGGCTGGCTCCAGGGCATTGTCAACGCATCTCTGAGTGAGGGGTCCCTGCCTGCCGTCTTGAAAGAGGCGGTGGTAAGGCCCCTCCTCAAGAAGCCGTCCCTGGATCCAGCATTATTAGAGAACTATCGTCCGGTCTCCAACCTTCACTTTTTAGTGAAGGTTGTAGAGAGTGTGGTAGCCCAACAGTTTCCGCGACACCTGGAGGAAGTTGATTATCTAGACCCGCGCCAGTCCGGCTTCCGACCCGGGCACAGCACCGAGACGGCATTGGTCGCGTTGGTTGATGATCTCTGGAGGGCGTGGGATAGAGGATATTCCTCTATCCTAGTCCTATTAGACCTCTCAGCGGCTTTTGATACCATCGACCATGGTATCCTATTGCACCGACTGGGGGGGTTGGGGCTGGGAGGCACCGTTTTACGGTGGTTCTCGTCCTACCTCTCTGGTCGGTCGCAATGTGTGTTGGCAGGGGGGCAGAGGTCGACTTCGAGGCCCCTCATATGTGGGGTACCTCAGGGGTCGGTCCTCTCGCCCCTACTGTTCAACACATATATGAAGCCGCTGGGTGAGATCATCCGTGGTTTTGGGGTGGGATATCATCTGTACGCTGATGATACTCAGTTGTACATATCCACCCCAGACCACCCCAACGATGCCGTAAAGGTTATGTCCCGGTGCTTGGAGGCCGTACGGATCTGGATGGGTAGTAACAAACTCAAGCTCAACCCGTCCAAGACTGAGTGGCTGTGGTTTCCGGCACCCCGGTTCAGCCAGATTACTCCAACTCTGGCCATTGGGGGCGAAACACCGGCCCCCGTGGAGAGGGCGCGCAATTTGGGTGTCCTCCTGGATTCCCGGCTGTCCATGGAGGACCATGTGGCGGCCGTGGCCAGGGGGGCGTTTCATCAGGTACGCCTGATGCGCCAATTGCGCCCCTTACTGGACCGGGCTGCCCTTCGCACAGTCACTCAGGCCCTCGTGACATCCCGACTGGACTACTGCAATGCTCTCTACATGGGGCTTCCCTTGAGGTGCACTCGAAAGCTACAGCTAGTCCAGAATGCAGCCGCGCGGGTGATTACAGGAGCCCCCAGATGCTCCCACATAACACCGATCCTGCGCGAGCTGCACTGGCTTCCTGTGGTCTTTCGGGTGCGCTTCAAGGTCTTGACGACCATCTTCAAAGCGCTCCATGGCTCGGGGCCTAGTTATATAATAATAATAATAATAATAATAAATTTAATTTGTTGACCGCTCCCTCTCCCCGAAGGGACTCGGAGCGGTGCACAGGGCAAATAAAACAATAAATATACACACATAATAAAAACAAATTAAATGATATCCCTGCGCTAAAAATTCCCAGTTAAAAATTACTAAAATCCCCATCTAAAATTATTAACAACCCCATAGAAGGGAGACTACCCTAGGCCGGCCAAGCAGAACAGATATGTTTTTAGTTTTAGACGGAAGGAGTGGAGGTCCGTGGTTGTTCTAATGTCGGGGGGAAGGTCGTTCCAGAGGGCTGGGCCTGCCACAGAGAGAGCCCTTCCCCTGGGCGTCGCCCGCTGACAAAGTCTCCTGCCCCATACATCCCTTAGACCGATACGCTCCCACAGAGAGGGCCTTCTCAGGGTGCCGTCGGCCGGACAATGCCGGCCGGCGACACCCAGGGGAAGGGCCTTCTCTGTGGCGGGCCCTGCCCTTTGGAACGACCTACCCCCTGAACTCCGCACTATCACCGACCTCCGCCGCTTCCGCCGGTGTTTAAAAACACACTTATTTCATCAAGCCGGCCTAACATAGCCTCCGCTGGGACAAATATTAGACAGTTTTAAATGGGGGATTTTAATCTGGTTTTAGCGCAGGTTTCTGTCATTTAATAGGTTTTTTAAATTATATTTGGTACTATTTTGTATATTGTTTTAAATTACTGTGCTCCGCCCTGGGTCCTCTCGGAGAAGGGCGGGATATAAATTGAATAAAATAAAAATAAACCATAGAACACACTCCTAGAGCAGCTGCTGTTAGAAGAATCTGAAGCTGAGTTCCGGAGTTTGGAAGCCGGAGAAGAAGTTTTACTTGGAGCTTGGCGGTGGCGGCGCCCTAGTCCCGCAAGGAGAGCTGGCCAAGGGCATGGTGAGGCTAGGAGGCATGGAAGCTGGGGGTGGAGCAGGCACTCACACAACCCCCCTCTCCAGCCGGGCAGAGCTCCATGCATTGACCTAGGGAGTATCTCGAATGTGCCAAGCCACGGGAGCTGGGGAGCTTGGCACCTTAGGGATACTCCCTAGGTCAGTGAATGGTGCTCTGCTGGGCCGGAGGGGGGGGGGTTGTCCAGGGAGCTTATTTGCAGGGGAGGGCTTACATTTTTGCCCACAAGGAAAAATGTGGCATGGCCTTATTAGCGGCACATGTCGTAGTTTTGGGGAAACACGGTAATTGCAATCTTCCTCACTGAAAACCCCTGCCAGACCCAGTATTCTTTTGGTATTTGCTGGATGCCTGGGAGTTTAGTGTCTGCTGTAGGGGCTGCAGGCTCTGGATGGTCTGTTTTAAGGGGTTCCATGGTTCCCGGGTGGCCTTCTGGCTTTACGGGGGGTAGGGGCACAATTCCTAGGGCCAATTTCTTTTAAAATAAAAACAAGTTTATTGGGTTTTACAATGTTTTTGGGAAAAGGGGTAAAATAGGGTAAAAAAGTAAACATTTTAATGGCTTCCATGAGGAGAATAATAATAATAATAATAATAATAATTTAATTTTATATCCCGCTCTCTCTCCCCAAGGGGACTCGAGGCGGGGCACAGGCAATTAAAAATACAAATAACAAAATACAGAATACAAACTACAAAATTAAAAATGAATTAAATTATTCCTGCGCTAAAACCCATAAACTAAACTAAAAATTACCCCTAAAACCCCTAACCTAAAAAGAGACTACCCAAGGCCGGCCAGGCGAAAAAAGTGTGTCTTTAATTTTAAGCGGAAGGAGCGGAGGTCCGTGGTTGTCCTAATATCGGGGGGAAGGTCGTTCCAGAGGGCTGGGCCCGCCACAGAGAGGGCCCTTCCCCTGGGTGTCGCCCGCTGACAAAGTCTAGTGGACGGCACCCGGAGAAGTCCCTCTCTGTGGGAGCGAATCGGCCGTGAGGATGTATGAGGCAGGATCCAATCCCGCAGGTAACTAGGTCCCGAGCCATGGAGCGCTTTGAAGATGGTAATTAACACCTTGAAGCGCACCCGGAAGACGACAGGTAGCCAGTGCAGCTCGCGCAAGAGCGGTGTTACGTGGGCAAACCTAGAGGTGCCCATAATTGCTCGCGCGGCTGCGTTCTGGACCAACTGAAGCCTCCGGGTGCACCTCAAGGGGAGCCCCATGTAGAGAGAGTTGCAATAATCCAGTCGGGATGTCACGAGAGCATGGGTGACTGTGCGAAGGGCGTCCCGATCCAATAGGGGGCGCAACTGGCGTACCAGGCGGACCTGGTAAAACGCCCTCCTGGCCACGGCTGTCACTTGATCTTCCATGGACAGCCGGGTATCCAGGAGGACACCCAAGTTGCGCGCCCCATCCACAGGGGCAAGATGTTCGCCCCCTATGGCCAGAGATGGAATCATCTGGTTGAATCGGGCAGCCGGAAACCACAGCCACTCGGTCTTGGTCGGGTTGAGCCTGAGTCCGTTACTTCCCATCCAGATCCGCACGGCTTCCAGGCACTGGCACATCACCGCTACGGCATCGTTGGGGTGGTTTGGGGTAGATATATACAGCTGAGTATCATCAGCGTAGAGATGATACTCTACCCCAAAACCACGGATGATCTCACCCAGCGGCTTCATATATGTGTTGAACAGGAGGGGCGAGAGGACCGACCCCTGAGGCACCCCACATGTGAGGGGTCTCGAGGTCGACCTCTGCCCTCCTGCCAACACAAATTGCGATCGGCCAGAGAGGTAGGAGGAGAACCACCGTAACACGGTGCCTCCCACCCCCAACCCCCCCAGCCGATGCAATAGGATACCATGGTCGATGGTATCGAAAGCCGCCGAGAGGTCTAATAGGACCAGGATGGAGGAACAACCCCCATCTCTGGCCCTCCAGAGATCATCGACCAACGCGACCAATGCCGTCTCGGTGCTATGCCCGGGCCGAAAGCCGGACTGGCGCGGGTCTAGATAATCAACTTCCTCCAGGTGACGGGGAAACTGTTGTGCCACCACACTCACAACAACCTTCGCCAAAAAGGGAAGGTTGGAGACTGGACGGTAGTTGTTTAAAAGAGCTGGATCCAAAGAGGGCTTCTTAAGGAGGGGCCTCACCATAGCCTCTTTTAGGGAAGCAGGCAAGGAACCCTCACTCAAGGATGCGTTGATAACCTCTTGGAGCCAGCCTCGTGTCACCTCCCAGGATGCCAGTACAAGCCAGGAGGGACACGGGTCCAATAAACATGTGGTGGCTCGCAGTCGCCCACGTAACCTGTCCATATCATCGGAAGCAACGGAGTCAAACTCCTCCCAAACAAGATCCGCCTCGCGGCATTCCACTGGACCAGCAATGGGGTCTAACTCATTCTGTATCTGAGCGGTTTTCTCCTGCAGATAAGACACAAATTCCTCTGCTCTACCCTGTAACGGGGCTTCCCGCACCCTCTGTTGAAGGAGGGAGCGGGTCACCCTAAACAGGGCGGCAGGGCGGTTATCTGCGGATGCTATGAGAGTGGCGCAATGATGGCGTTTGGCCACTCTCAGCGCCACAATGTAAGTCCGTAAATGGGCTCTTACCTGTGTCCGGTCAGATTCAGAGCGGGTAGCCCTCCATCTTCTCTCTAGGCATCTCTTGTGGCGTTTCATCACCCTTAGCTCCTCGGTAAACCAAGGAGCCAGGGTGGCTCGGCGCCACACGAGAGGCCGCAAGGGCGCGACCCGATCCAAGGCTCCCGTGGTCGCAATATTCCATGCGGCCACGAGGTCCTCCATCGGGGCGCGGGTCAGGGGTACAGGAAGTGGCCCAAGCGCCGCCTGGAACCCATCTGGGTCCATCAGGCGCCTGGGGCGGAACCAGATTGGTTACTCAGGTTCCGCCTCCCCGTGGAGGGGAGCAGCGGTCGGAAAGTCGAGCTGGAGAAGTGAGTGGTCTGACCATGACAAGGGCGTGATGACTATATCCCCTATACCCAGATCACTCGCCCATTGGCCAGAGACGAAGATGAGATCCGGTGTGTGTCCACCCTCGTGGGTGGGGCCTTGAATTACTTGGGTCAGGTCCATGGCCGTCATGGAAGCCATGAACTCCCGAGCTACCTCGGATGATACGCCAACCGTTGGCAAGTTGAAGTCCCCCATGACTAAAAGTCTGGGGGTCTCAATTGCCACCGTAGCGATCACCTCTAGGAGCTCGGGCAGGGCTGCTGCTGCATAGCGAGGAGCCAGGTATACAACCAGCAAGCCCAACTACCTCCCTAGGCCCCACTTCACGCAGAGGGACTCACAACCGGTGGTCTGTGGCACAATGGTTTCTCTCGGCTCAAGACTTTCTTTCACAATGACCGCTACCCCACCGCCCCTACCCAGGGCCCGGGGCTGATGAAAAGCGCGGTAACCTGGTGGGCAGATTTCAACGAGGGGAAGTCCTCCCTCGTGGCCCAACCAGGTCTCCGCAATCCCAACCAGGTCCGGCCCCCCCTCTGACACAAGGTCATTAATGAGGGGGGCTTTGTTGACAACGGACCTGGCGTTGCAAAACATCAGCCATAGGCCCTGGCTCTGTACTCCCTGACCACCTAGCCTGCGGGGGTTGTGGCACTTGACCGTTTGAAGCCAACGGCTACGTGCCTCCAACCGGATGGTGGTCACCTCCGATACTTCATAAAGATTCAATATTAAAAAAGAAAATAATTGGCAAAAGATACATATATCACATTTCAACATGAATACATTCAATCATTTGTTTTTCCTGCCATCCCTTTTCACAGGTTACAGTCCATTCATTTCTGTGATCTGAGTCTCTTTGCTATTGTTTCTTCTTTCTCTTTCCCGCCTATGGGCGGGGCCATGGCCCCTCCCATTCCCTCATCTTCATCTTCCAGGAGTAGGGAATAATAATAATAATAATAATAATAATAATAATAATAATAATAATAATAATAATAATAATAATAATAATAATAATAATAATAATAATAAATTTTAATTTATAGACCGCTCCCTCTCCCCATGGGGACTCGGAGCGGTGCACAGGGAAATTAAAAATACAATAAATATACATAAATACATAAATAAAAGGCAAATTAAACGATTATCCCTGAGCTAAAATTCCAATTAAATACTAAAATCCCCTAATAAAAGAGACTACCCTAGGCCGGCCAAGCAGAAAAGATGTGTTTTTAATTTTAGACGGAAGGAGCGGAGGTCCGTGGTTGTTCTAATGTCGGGGGGAAGGTCGTTCAAGAGGGCTGGGCCCGCCACAGAGAAAGCCCTTCCCCTGGGCGTCACCCGCTGACAGAGTCTAGTGGATGGCACCCAGAGAAGTCCCTCTCTGTGGGAGCGAATCGGCCGTGAGGATGTATGGGGCAGGATCCGATCCCGCAGATAGCTAGGTCCCGAGCCATAAGAATGTTTCTTAAGGAAGGCCTCTGCCTCCTCTACAGTTTTAACTCTAATTCTGCCCCCCTCCCAGAAAACCAACATTCCTTCCGGTATTAACCATTTGAACCAAATCCCTTTTTTAAACATTTTTTTGGACAAAAAGGAATACTTCCTTCTTAACTCTCTAATTTTCTTTGGGATTTGCTTCAAAATGGTAATGTCTTTATCTTGATATTTCAGCCCCCCCCCCCGTTGTGCCCTCAGTATCTCATCCCTCGTGGACCTTCTTAAAAACTTAATATGAACTTCTCTTGGTACATTATTTATTCTAGCATATGCTGAATTAATTCTATAAACTAGGTCCATATCCCACCAGAGCTGCTCTTTATTTCTTTTAGTATAATCCACTAGGATTGTACTCATTATATCTTTTAAATATTCTTGCTCCGTCTCTGGCACGTTCTGGAACCTAAGGAAAAAAGACATTCTTTCAAACTCAAATTTTGACATATGCCCATAAATTTCTGTATTTTCCTTCCGTATTGCCTTCATCTCTTCTTTAATCTCAACTGTTCCTTCTTCTAACGCCTCAATTTTTTGTTTATTATCCGTTGTGTTTCTTTGTGTCTCCAATAGTTCTATTCTTAAATTCAATATGTCCTTTCGGATTTCCTGCACTTCTTTCATAATGCTCTGAAGCATCTCGCTCGTTGATAGTTCTTGATCACCTTCCCCAGATGTTTCCTTCTGTAACATTGTAGTAATTTTCCCTTGTTGTAAACTTGGGCTGGATCGGGTAGAGGCTGGAGCCGAAAAGGACTTTCCAGATGGCAGCTTTTTTGAAGCAATTGTTGTAAATTTAAGTTTTTGCAATAGAAAATGGCGCCAGAGAAGCAAACAGTCAGAAAAGTCCAAGATATCCGGGAGGGATAGAAGCCAAATCAAAGTTCCATCAAAGTCCAGAATTAATTTTAATGTCCAAACCAAGAGGAAAAAAAGAAAAAAAAGGATCCAGGTATCAGGAGAGGCACCGAGGGCTTTTTTGGAGAGACTTCAAATATTAATTTATTGTCCTGCGATCTTAAAACTCTGGAGGAATGCTCCGGTGGTCAGGAGAAAATTTTCCAGTCGGGAACAAAGAGAAGCCATTTTCCCGCCTCACCGCAGTAAGAGAAGTGAGAGTGAAAGTTCTTTTTGTTGCAAAGAGACCCGGCTACAATGTTGCAACTGTAACTCCGGGAGTAGAAATTTTTTTCTTTAGCTGCCCTTTTATTCGGTTGGCATTTTAGTCCTCTTTCTCTCTTGTAGAGAGCATTTTCTATTGCCGCCTTTTAGAGAGGGGGGGTTAAAATTCCCCCCTCTATTCTTCTTTCTTTAAAACGATCAAATGTAAAAACAAAACTCACAATTCACATTTGCCAATCCATCTTGGCGTGATCCTCCGTCCCCGACATTTCCACCGTCTTCTTCATTTTCAGCATTTCCAGCTAACGTTGGCAAGAGGGTTTTCCCTCCCGCTTTCTGCCCTCCGATTCCTGGGGCGAAGCAGGAAAGCGCCCCGCCGACCGCCGTCGGGCCGGGGGCTTCCCGCAGCCGCCTGTACAGCAGGGGGTTAACCCAAACCCCCTGTGCCCCCGAGGGGGCCCACCAGAGTAGCAAGCGGCGGACACGCCCGAAAACGCGTCCGTTGCCGTCGGTAGCCAGAAGTCAAGTCCATATCAGAAATAGGGCCAATTTTTGAATGCCATCCTCCCACTTTATAGTAGGTGCCCATTTGTCCAACCATGCAAGCCCCAAGATAATTGATTCATTCGTTTTTAGAGCTATGATGAATCTGAGAAGTTAATAGTGGCGCCCTATCTGCAACTTCACCAAGTCGGTGATTAGCTTGGCAGGGGCCCCTCCAATTAGCATCCCATCCACTTGCTCAAACCGAATGGGATTGGCTAAGGGTCTTGTGTGTATGCCCAGCTGCCCATGATGGACATGCTGATTAAGCACCAGGTGCAACTCATGTCCACAACTACCTCAACTTCCCCTTCTACCCCCATCTTGGGCACTATGTGTTTGACTTTGATGGCAAAGGGGCGGATGGGTGCAGTTCCCATCAGGTCGTCTTTGCTGCTTTTTTCCTCCTTTGAACTGGGAGGGGTTTCCCCATCTGGCGGAGTCTCCGTCGCCTCAGGCTGGAGATTGGATCCTTCTGTTTGTTGGGCGAAATGACTCTTTCTGGTGGTTTTCGAGGTCCTTCTTTTGTCCCACTGGCAGCTTGGGTGCGCGCTTGTGGGATTGGGGTCAGGGCCAAGCATTATGATGCTCTGTGCCCATATTGACCACACCGCTAACATTTTATTGCTCCTGCAGACTTGGGGGAAGGCGTTTTGGCTTACTTCATTTGTGTTCAGCGGCTCAAAGGTCTTCTAGCCAGCTTTTCGGCAGTGTGCTTTCAATGGGGGTGAAGTTCATGATCCAGAATGACTGCAGTATTGTACCAATTCTGGATCTGTTCTGGCACCCCCCCCCTTATGCTGGATGCCTTTCTCAATTTGGGATCTAGGGCATCTTTGAACGTGTACACAAGGAGTCATTCAGGCCAGTCCCTTAGTTTTTTGGATGCCCTTCTAAACTCCCAAACTAATTCCTTCACAGGATGGCCAGCCTCTCGCAATCCTTGGATCTGCTCTTCTGCTTCCACTTGTTGGGCCACATTGCTAAATCAGATTCGCATCAGCCAAACGAACCTGTCTACATTTTCTAATTCAGGAGCCGCCTCATCATGGAGCTCCATTACCCATTCGGCCACTTCCCCTTCATTCATTCTGTCAGTTATTGCTGAAATCAGCTCTCGGTCGGAAGGGTATTGATCCCCAAATTGAACAATGTGCGCCCAGACTTGATCTAGGAAGTAGGCTAGCTTTCCAGGGGTCCCATCAAATGTTGCCTGAAATTGAGGGGGCGTGGGAGCCGGCGGGTCTGGTGCCTGGATTTGCGCAGGCACTTGGGTGGGCACTTGGGGCATGAGCCCCCCTTGCGGCTCTGCTCCCTGCAGTGGTGGTTGGGCCAGAACCTGTTGAGGGGCCAGTTATCTGAAATGGTGCCATCTGCTGAGGAGGGGCAGGCATCCATTGGTACTGCATCCATTCATGGCCCAGGAAGAAAACCCACTTGACTTGCTGGCTGCAACCCAAACATTGGTGGCTGGCTATGGGGGTGAAATCCCCCACCTCTTCTGCTGCTGGCTGGGTTGACTTCCCCATCCCGATTGATGGGCCATCTTCACCCAAGGGTGAAGGGGCACTGCCGTTGGTCTTATTCCAGTGACAAGGTTTTGGGCTGACCCACTTGTTGCTGTATGGAAGGAGCATAAATCCCCATTCCATTGCATTGCGGAGTCTTGACCCGGGAAAGCGAATGTTGGCTGGGCCATGGTCCACCTGGGTGGTTCAGAGCTAAGGCAAGGGTTGATTCAACTCATGTTAAGCTTTCCAAATTGGACTGGAGGGCTGCTCAGAGACTGACTGCGTGAGGGTGGCTGGGATTCCCAATCATCAGAACACCCAGTTGGCATCTGCTCTGGTCCCCTCCACTCATGGATTGAGGCTGATACCACACCCACCTGTGGCTCCAACAGCAACTCCTTAGGGGAAGTAAATCCCGTGGCTTCATCTTGCAGAGTTAGGTCTGATTGTGAGGAATGCCTAGGAGCTGGCTCTTTGTGCCTGGCTCCCAGCTGGCGTTCCCTCTCTGCGGCCTCCACAGCTTCCACCACAGCTTTTGAAGGCACATAGTGTCAAGCTCCCAAGAGAAACTTCAAATGATTCATGGCCTCAAGTAAAAGTTCAAAGCAATGTCCGTTTATTGAATATAACATCATGGCGAGCTTCGGTTGTAGCCAGGTCTGGCAATAATTGGATGGCTTCTGCACTTTACCCCCTTATGCCCCCTCCCCTCTGCTTGTCATAATTTACGTTCTCCAATTAGCATTGAAAATAATTGCATGCATGCGCAGTCACAGGCTGTCCTGAGATTCCTTTCCTGCCACAGGAATGTCAAGAATTTTCAGTTCATTAAGGCAAAACAGATAAAATCCATGGCAACATCGGGATGTTGACATCCGGCTCCCCTTACTTCTCGAAAGCAACCTATGGGAAACAAAACAATCTGAATGCAGGTGTATGACTTAGGGATGCGTCCCCCTCCCCCCTGGCTTGCTTGGGTTTTCTGCATGGAATTTTGCTATAAGGCGGTCAGCTTGGATGTTTCTATGTTTCACCCACGATGCTTCCGATAGGGGATAACCCTTCCACTTGATTAGGTATTGGAGTTGCCTTCTGTGCCACCTCGAATCAAGAATTCGTTGGACTTCATAATGGGTTTGGCCCCCTATGACCACAGGGCCTGGGGGCGCACGGGGCAGTGGTCTCAGAGTGGAACCGATCACAGGTTTCAAAAGGCTACTATGAAACGATTGGTGTGTCTTCCCCAGCAATCGAGGCAGTTTCAATATCACTGTGACTGGGTTGATGATCTTTATTATGGGGAATGGCCCCACAAATTTTGGCCCCAGTTTTTTGCTGGGCAGTCTTAGTCTCAAGTATTTTGTGGAGAGGTAAACCTTCTCTCCCACCTGGAACGGCCGTTGCGGAGCCCGGTGTTTATCTGCCTGTTTCTTGTAGGTTTGTGTCGCTTTGTCTAGAGCTTTCTTGACATTTTCCCAAGCTGCTTTCAGCATCGACATCCAATCAGTCAAGCTGACTGAGGAGGGGGGGTTTCTTGGATACTCAGGCATTGGGACGAAATCCATGCCGCTCACTACTTTAAACGGCGTGAGTCCTGTGCTGCTGTGCATTATTGTATGCAACCTCAGCGAAAGATAAAAGGTCTGCCCAATTAGACTGTTGATAGTTCACGTAGCACCTCAGGTACTGCTCTATCATGGCGTTCAGTCTTTCTGCTGCCCCATTAGTGCTCGGATGAAAAGCTGAACTAAGACCCTGAGATGATCCAATGGACCGCAGGAACTCCCTCCAAAATTTAGCCGTGAACTGGACCCCTCTGTCTGAGATGATTCTTCGAGGTACTCCATGCAGTCGGTAGATATGCTTCACAAACAGTTTAGCCAGCTTGTGAGCCGAGGGTAGTCCGCTACAGGGAATGAAGTGTGCCTGCTTGGAGAACAGGTCTATTACAGTCCAAATCACTGTGTTTCCCCCACTTTTTGGCAACTCTACTATAAAGTCCATTGCAATCTCCTCCCATGGCCTCGTTGGTTCTGCCACTGTTTGCAGTAGTCCCGGGGGTTTTCCTGGTCGTATTTTCATTGTGGCACAGACTGTGCAACTTTTTACATAGCTATCCACATCTTTCTTCATTCCAGGCCACCAGAATTGCCTCCGGGCTAGGTGTAAAGTCTTTAGGAACCCAAAATGGCCTGCCAATTTGGCGTCGTGGCTCCTCTGGAGAACTAGGATACGTAGAGATTCTGGAACGTAGAGTTTCGTCCCCTTCCAGGCGAGGTCATCCCTCTTCGTCAAGATGTGTTGGTTGTTTTGGTCCGGTTCCGGCTCCTGCGGCGACGGGCGAGCCTAGCGCTCGCTCGCCGCTTTGTTTCTTCTTCTGCCCCCCAACGGGGGCGAGACTCCTCTTTTTTGAGGGTCTCCCGTAGGGCCGGCTCGTCGGGGGGCGCGCCCCCCACGGCGGTGGAGGAAGCGGCTCCCGGCGCGGCTCAGGTGAGGGAGAACATGCTAGCGGGGGGTTCTCCCTTCGCCTAAGGAAGACGGCGCCATTTACAGCAATGAGGAGGGCTGATCGTCTCAGTCGGAAGGGCTCCCGAGGCTTCAGCTGCGAGGAGAGAGTGAGTTTCTAAAAAAACTTTTTTTACCTTGCTGCCAGCCAGGCTGAACGGACTGGGAGGGGGGTGTTTATTTTTTAAAAAACCCCCCCTCGGATTTAAGCGGCGCGTTAAAATGGCTTCTCTGCAAAGAGAAAGCGGAAAACTTTCACTCCGGACGGTTTCTAACAAAGGAAAGTGGATTGTGACTTTTTGCAACATTGTTTCTGGGTCTGGCTGAGCTTAAAAAAAATTCTTATTTTGCTACTCTCTCCCTCTGGCTGAGATGAGCGGTGGAAGTGGATTCCTTTTGTCCCTGCCTGACTATTTCAACTAAGGAAAATTTCCAGCGTCTCTTTGAAAGCAGGACTCTCTCTGGATTTTTTTAAAAAAAAATTTCTTTTGATGGATTTGTGACTTCTTCTCTGGAATACCTTCGCTATTACTATTTGGGAAATTGTGTCTCTTTTGGTTTCTGAATTGTTTGCAACTTCACAGCCCTGAACTGAACTGAGCTCCTGGTTTGCCCCACCAGCCCCACCCGGAAAACGCCATCTTGGTGGCAGTGACTCTAACTTTTAACCATGGCACAAGAAGCAGCACTTGTAAATTTGGAACAAAGGATGGCTTCTCTTGAAACTTCTATACTAACTTTGATATCAGAAATAAAGGCCCAGAGGGCTGAAAATATTATTTTCAAGAAGGAGCTGTTGGATACAAGAAGACAAGTGCTGGATAACACACAGAAGAATAAAGAACTGGAAGGGGGGTTGGAGGGGGCCAAGGGGGAAATTAAAAATGTTACCAAGGAGGTTGTGGAAATAAATGGGCATGTGTCTAGGATGGATAGGGAAAGAATGACATACTTTTTGAGATTTCAAAATGTTTCTGAGGAATCTGGTGAATACCTCCCTGATCTTATGAGCATAATTTTAGCAGACTATTTACAAAAACCTAAGGATGAGATCAGGGGGGACATTGACCTAGCCTACAGAATTAACTCAGCATATGCCAGGATAAATGAAGTGCCTAGAGAGATACATGTGAAATTTGTTAGAAGGTCAACCAGAGAGGAAGTCCTGAAAGCGCAGAGAGAGAAACCCTTAACTTATCAACGAGAGACGGTCACTATCTTGAAGCAGATCCCTAGAAAAATTAGAGATGCAAGAGGGAATTTTTCCTTCTTGTCTAAAACCTTGTTTGATCACGGGATTTGGTTCAAGTGGATGACCCCTGAAGGGATGCTGGTGTTCTGGGAAGGAGGAAGAGTGAGGATTAAAACAGTTGCTGAGGCGGAAGCCCTTCTTAAAAAACATTCCTCTGCCCTGGGGGAAGATCCAGGGGGGACGGAGGGGGCCACGGCCCCGCCCGAGGGGGGCCAGGGAGGAGAGAAAGAAGACACAATAGCCAAAAGACTTAGATCAAAAAAATAACTTTGCCTTGATTTTTCTTGAACAATTTTGCATAATATTCTTATCCGGACTTTTTGTAAATGTCTGACAGCATGGAAGGGAGAATTTAGGTAAATGTACTTGCTCTCATCTTGTAGTGGTATGGAAAATGTTTTCTATGTTAATTTTTTTAATGTGTAATTTGAGGTCTTGGAAGGTCCGACGACTCCGACGTGAATGCTCTCAAAATTTCTTTGTAACCATTACCCTATCCTGTTAAAAAATGTAAAACCAATAAAACTTTTTCAATATAAAAGATGTGTTGGTTGTTTTGGAACCAAGGGTCCGTTAGCAGCTCAGTTTTGAGTCTTGTGGTTAGATCGCTTGTGGTTTGACCCCGTCGGTCACGGTGTTGCCGCCTGGTGGTTACTTGGGCAGCTGGTTGAGCAGAAGGAATAATGGCGTCCACTACGTGCTCCCGTTCGCATTTGTACTGAGGCATGCGGGAGAGGGCATCAGCTAGAAAGTTCCTCTGCCCTGGAATGTGCTTTAGTACGAAGTTGAAACGGTTGAAGTATTGAGCCCATCGGACTTGTTTGGGTGATAGTTTCCGTGGGGTTCTGAGAGCTTCCAGATTTTTGTGGTCGGTCCAAACTTCAAAGGGTTTCTGGCTCCCTTCTAGCAGGTGTCTCCAGGTTAGTAGTGCCCATCGCACTGCAAAAGCCTCCTTTTCCCATGTGGCCCATCGTCTCTCCATGTCCGTGAGTTTGCGGGAGGTATAGGCACAGGGTTGTAAATTTCCTTGGTTGTTTCTTTGGAGTAGTACTGCTCCTACGGCCATGTCGCTGGCGTCTGCCTGGATCAGGAAAGGTTGCTCAGGGTCAGGATGCTTCAGTACCGGCTCCTTTGCAAACATTTCTTTCAGTGTTTCGAATGCCTCCTGGCAGGTTAGGCTCCACTGTAGGGGTTGTCCCGGACGAGGTTTCATTCCTGGGCTCCCTGTCTTCAGGAGGTCTGTCAGGGGTTTGGCAATCTTCGCAAAGGAGGGAATGAACTGCCTGTAGAAGTTTGCGAACCCTAGGAAACTTTGTAGCTGTCTGCGAGTGCGAGGGGGTTGCCAGCTTAGGACGGCTTGCACTTTAGCTGGGTCCATCTCTATTCCCTCATTTGACACTCTGTAGCCTAGATAGTCTAGTCGCTCACGGTGGAATTCACATTTTGATAGTTTGACATACAGGTTGGCTGCCAGAAGTTTTTCCAGTACTTGGCGAACCAGGGGTATGTGGTCATCGACGGTCTCAGTGTAAATAAGGATGTCATCTAGAAAGACAAGGACCCCCTTGTAGAGGTGCTCATGCAGCACCTTGTTTATTAACTGCATGAACACTGCTGGGGCTCCCTGTAATCCAAAAGGCATCACTTTGAATTGGAAACTTCCTAAAGGGCAGTTGAATGCTGTTTTCCATTCATCTCCTTCCCTAGTATGCTTCTCTGAGGTCTAATTTGGTAAAGACTTTTCCCTTGGCCAAGTGAGACAGCATATCTTTCATGAGGGGAAGCGGGTATAGGTTGTGTACGCACACCCCATTGATCCCCCGAAAGTCCACCACCAGACGCATAGTTCCATCTTTTTTCTCTTTGAAGAGGACCGGTGCCGCAATCCGTGGTTTGGCTGGCTCGATGAACCCTCGTGCTAGGTTTTTGTCTATGTATTCACGCATTTCTTGCATCTCTCGAGGCGTCATGGTATACAGCTTGGGTTTGGGTAGTTTTGCCCCAGGGATGATTTCAATGGCACAATCTGTTTCGCGGTGGGGGGGGCAGGATGTCACATTCTGTCTCACTGAACACTTCTGCGAGGTCCTGGTATTCCACTGGAATCAGTTCAGTCTCTGGGGTTTTGTCAGATGTGGTTGCCAGTTGTTCTTGTGGTCTCTCTTGTGGGGCTCCCAATGTGAGTGGTATTTTTGCTTGCTCGTGAGGGAGGGGTTGAGGGCCAGGTGATATCCTAAGCCTGCGGGTGCCCCCTTGCCACCAGATGGTCGGTCCCCACTTGTCTAACCAGGAAAGTCCAAGTATGACTGCCTCTGTCATTTTGGGGGCTATTATGAATCGAATTATTTCCCAGTGATCTGCCAATTCTAGTCTCACTGGTTCAGTTAGGTGAGTGGCATAGGCTCCTCCCATTAGGGAACCGTCAACCTGCTCGAACCGAATCGGGTGGTTCAGTCTTTTCACTCTGATCCCCAGTTTCTGAACTGTGGTTAAGTTGATCAAGCACCTAGTGCAGCCTGAGTCTACAAGAGCTTGAAAATCCTCCTGTTTTCCCGTTTTCGGGGTTGTGAGGCGTATTGGAAAAAGGAAAGGGTAAATTGATTCGCTCACCATTGGGTCATTTTCTCCCTCGTCCTCGCTGTCATAGGGTTCAATTGACTGGTCATCATTGCCTGGGGTTTCACTGCTTTTGCCTGGGAGGGAGGAGACCCCTGCAGCTTGAAGAGCCCTCCTGGATGTGTTGATGGCCCGTCGGGGCCCTCGTTCTTGTCGGGCCCTGGGTGGTAGGTCCAGCCTTGGTTTCGGGACTGGGGTTGGGCATGCAGCTACCATGTGGCCCATCCCCCCGCATCTGTAACACCTCACGGAACTTCGAGGGAGGGCTGGTCTCAGGTCTCGCTGTGGTGCCATTTCTTTCTTTTGGTGGGATGGTTTCAGATTAGGTTGACCCCTCTCCTTTGTGTCTGGTTCCTTCCTTGTGTCGTTGGCATGTAGCCCACTGTCGACTTTTGTTGCCACTCGGAACCACTCAGAGAGTTGGTTTGGGATGTCACGATATGCAGTTACTTGGGCAATACGTTTATCCAGGCTTATTCTGAAAAAATGCACCAACAACCGTTCTGGTAGGGGGGGTAGTCTTCCAACTATCCTCCTGAATTCACGGATGTGCTCTTTGATGGGGCGGCCTCTTTGCTTTAGGTTGCTGAGTTCCTCCTCTGCATATGGGTCCTCCTCCCCCTCTTCAAATCTGGCCTCTAGCACCCGCAGGAAGTCATCTATGTCTTGCAGTTCGGGGGCCCTCCGCTTATGGAGGGCTGCTAGCCATTCTTTTGCTTCCCCCTCGAAACCCTCTGCAATGGCATTCACCATGGTTCTGGGGGATGGGTAGAGGTGCTCATAGCGTTCTAAGTGGATATCAGCTGAATCAAGGAATAGAGCTAGTTGGTCTGAATTACCATCAAACTTTCCCCTGAATCGGGGTGGATCGTTTAGTTCCCTCCCTCCTCTGTTTTCCTCCTGGCCCCTGTATGCCCGTGCCTGATACGGCCGGTCATCTTCTTCAGCTCTAGGAGGGGGAGAGGGAGGGAGTTGCCTGCTCTTGGCAGCATGCTTGCTTCTGGGGCTGCGCTCCAGCATGCATCTCCTCCCTTCAGCAGGATCAGATATGCCTCCTCTCTCTTCCGGATGGCAGGCTGGCCTCTCGTCATGAAGGGTGGCTTGATCAAAATCCTCCCTCAGTTTCTCTACTGCACCCCCCAGGGATCCCATCTGGGGCTGGGGCCGTCTGGCTTGTTCCCAGTCCCACATCCAGTACTTATCTTTTCTTGCTTCTGTTGCTCCGCTGTTCAGGGGGGTTGGCTGGCCTCCAGCTGAAATTAGGATTTTTTCGGCCATGGCCTGATCTCCTCCCTCTTTATCAGGCATTGCCTGGGGGAGGCGGGACTCAGGTAGCCCGGAAATCTTGATAGATTTCTTTTAAAAGACCTGGCTATCTGTCAAGCTCCCAAGAGAAACTTCAAATGATTCATGGCCTCACGTAAAAGTTCAAAGCAATGTCCGTTTATTGTTATAAAATAATTGCATGCATGCGCAGTCACAGGCTGTCCTGAGATTCCTTTCCTGCCACAGGAATGTCAAGAATTTTCAGTTCGTTAAGGCAAAACAGATAAAATCCATGGCAACATCAGGATGTTGACATATAGATGGTCTCAACATAGATAAGCAATCCATCATCTTCTGCTTTCTCCATGGGCTTCTTCTCTTCCTCCAACTTCCCTGAGTCTTTATGCTGCTCAGGCTCACGTCAGTGCTGGGGCTCAGGACCCCGGCAAGGACCCCAAAACTTGGGGTAGCTGGTGAAGTATTTTAATAGAGATTCAGGTTAATGTCAAGGTTCCAAATAGCATCCAAAAGTAAATCAGAGTCCAAGGCAAAGTGTTGCTCAAAGTTCCAATTTATTAAGAGAGCCATGTTGGCACATCTGGGAAAAAGCCAAATTTGAAAGCTTCACGGTGTTCCCCACCCAGTTGAAAGTTTAAGATCTTGCCCCCACACCCACAAGTCCATCACATGGTACAATCTCCCACTGCCATGCTGGCAGTTCCACCCATCCAATTCAGGTCAGGTGCAGTGGTGCAGAGACAAAGGATGACCTTGGCTTTGTAGAAAGAATTTTGTTGTGACTACATAGTATGAGACTCCTTACAATCCCCCCTCCCATTTTCCCACAATAGAAAATGCATAGCAGAATAATGGAAAGTGTGGCAGGCCTGAAGTCCAAAAGAAAAGATGGCTGCAGGCCTGACAAGGTGATTTATAATATTTTGGAAGAATTTATTTAAGACTTTGAAGATGACAGGCCCTCCAACAATTACAAAGACTGGAAAGAAAGCAATACCAATGACAACTTCCCCATCGGGACAGAGATTAATAGGAGATATGATGGGTGATGAGAAATCAGGATCTACATTAAGTCTACAGAATATGCAGTTGACCCTGAGTATGATCCAAGGGATGATGTTGAAAACACAGGAGTCAATTATGAAGAATCACAAGGAAATTAAAAGCGAGATGGGGGAAGTAAAAGGAGATATACGTAAATTAGATGGTAGAATCGGCGAAATACAGGATGCGCTTGTTAAAAATGAACAGAAGATAAAGATAGTTGAAGCTAGAATGGAGCAAACTGAAAAGAAACTGGAAGGAACAGAAGAAAGGTTGATGGCTGCAAATAGAGATCTGGAGGAGGCAATAATACTGTTGAGGGATATCTCCGTTGGGAGACAGAAAAGTTGTACAGCGGAATGTGCAGCTAGATAAACGTTGCTAGTACACACACCAATAGTAACTCAGACACTGCTAGTAAAAAACAATTAGCTTTACTGGTGTTGCAAAACTAAACTACTGCTTCACAAGCAGTGATAGTATATAGTTAGTCCAACAAAGTCCTTAACAAACAAACAATTGCTTACAGTGGCAATTTACAATTCTTCCTTCCTTCTGCCTTCTTCCTTCAGTCAGTCACAGCGAGCAGTCAGCAGAGATATCGAGCAGAGAGAGAGATTGCGCTCTGCTTACTTCCTCTTATTGCCGAGATAATTACAGTTTCTTCTAATTGCATTCCAACAGTCCTAAAGCCACAAAGCCCATTTGTCATCATGGTATAGATATATTGCCTACCCAACACTAGGAGTCTACTCCTAACATTCTCCCCTTTGGGTAGCCAATATATAATTTACAATTTTAAACCATATCTGTCACACATTTCTTTATGCTTAATAGCACCCTGAGCCTTTGTGAAATGGTCGGCTATATTGTCTTCTGACATACAGTATTCCAGTGCCACTAACTTATTTTTAATACTCTCCCGAACATTCAGATATCGCAAATCCGTATGCTTTGTTCTAGTTTTTACAGCCAAATTAGTAGCCATTTGGATGGCTGCCTGGTTGTTCTCAAACACAGTGATAGGCTCATTTATCTCAATTCTTAGATCCATCAGTAATTGCTTATAGCAAAGTATAGCTGTACATAATAGCGATAGACAAGAGAATTCCGCTTCCATGGTAGACATACTCAGATGCTTCTGTCTAATTGATCTCCACCCAATTAATGCTTTTCCCAGAAATACAGCTATTCCTCATGTTGACTTTCTAGTTTCTGTATCAGTTGCAAAACTCGTATCAGCATATGAGGTCAGCTTTAATTCCTCATTCGGTTCAAGGTATAACGCATAATGCATTGTATGCTTTAAGTACCTTAGAATCCTCTTTACAGCTTGCCAATGCCTCTCAGTAGGGTCCGAATTATATCTAGCTAATTGGTTTACGCAGTAAGCAATATCAGGCCTTGTCCAATTTCTTATGTATGATAAACTTCCTATTAGTGATTGATATAACACTTTATCAAACATAGCACTTGGTACATTGCTATCACTGAACTCCAGACCCATAGGAGTCTTGGAAGGCTTACAAAATTCCATCCTGAATTGTTTGAGTAGTGTGTTTATCTTGCCCGTCTGTGACAATTTAAACCCTCCCCTGGTTTTGTCAATTTTTACTCCTAAATATTGCCTTATTTCACCTAGGTTCTTTATGGTAAAATACTTTCTCAACTGTCCAATTATATCAGTAGCCTCTTGTTCTGTCTTAGTGATCAATGCTATGTCATCAGTAAATAACAGCAGCAATGACACTTCTCCATCCTTTTCCATCCTAAATAGACAAGGATCTGCTAAACCAGCTTTAAATCCTATCCTATTTAAAGCTCTGATCATACACTGGTTCCATTCGTAACCAGACTGTTTTAGTCCATAAAGACTCTTCCTTAATATCCAATATTCAGACTTACTATTGTCTTCAACTCCCACTGGCTTCTTCATATAAATTGTATGCTGAAGTGGCGCATGTAGGTAAGCTGTTTCCATGTCCAAGTGGGTAACCAGATATTTATATTTCACAGCCCAAACAAGAGCAGCTCTAAGTGTTGTGGATCTTAGACTAGGTGCGAATACCTGGTTGTAGTCTGTGGCTGATTGGTCAAATCCCTGAGCCACAAGCCTAGCCTTATAAGTAATGGATCCGTCTACCCCAGTTTTGATCTTAAAAATCCATTTACTACCTATAGCAGGGGTGGCGAACACGCGGCTCTCGAGCCGCATCCGGCTCCCGGCCAAAATGAATGCGGCTCTTTGCCTCTTATCATTATTTTGTATACTGTGGCTCTTTGCCAAGTTTGGATTTTGTTATGCTGCTTCTGAGGAGGGACCTCTGAGGAGAGATCTCCGAGCGCGTAGTCCCGCCCCCAGGCTGCGTCATCACGTCTCCCATCCCTCGGAAACAACTGCACGGGCCAGAGAGCGGGGGGACCCGTGTGTCACATGTTGTGTCACATCTTGCCGTTAGTTCTAAGTGTGGATGACGCAGCACACCCTCACCATCACTGCAGGATTTTTACCCTCACTCAAAATGGCAAAATGCAAAGCTAAACGAAAATATGAAGATGAACACAGGACATTTTTGGAAGAATGGGAAGATGCTTTCTTCTTTATTGAACGGAATGGGAAAGCGCTGTGTTTAATATGCAATGCTATGATATCACATTTCAAGGCTTCAAATCTTCTGCGTCATTTTAGCACTCTCCATGCTAATATTGACAAGGAATTACCCAAAGGTACTGAACTACGCAAGCAAAAATTGAGCACCTTGAAAAGCCAGGTAAAAAGACAGTCTCAAATGTTTCAGCAATTAACCAAGCATGGAGAAACTGTGACCCTTGCATCCTATAAAGTGGCGTGGAACATTGCCCGTGCTAAAAAACCATACAATGAGGGGGAGTTTCTAAAACAGTGTTTTGCGGATGTAATTGAAACCTTGGCTCCAGACAATAAAAAACTCAAAGATTCCATCAATGATCTCCAGCTGTCACGGCACACAGTTGAAACCAGAATAGCAGACATAAATAATGTGATTGAGTCAGATCTACATGCAGACTTGAACGCATGTGCTTATTTTAGTGTTGCATTAGACGAGTCATGCGACATACAAGACAAGCCACAGTTGGCAATATTTGTGCGAATGGTTTCTGAGGACTGCGTGATTAAAGAAGAGCTTCTCGACATTGTCGCATTAAAAGACAGAACTCGCGGTACTGACATAAAAGAGGCAATGACTGCCGTTTTTAAAAAAGCGAATATGTCTTTTGAAAAACTCACCGCAATAGTCACGGATGGAGCACCGTCGATGATTGGCTCAGTAAATGGACTTGTGGGTCTTTGTAAAGGTGATGACGCCTTTCCTGAATTTTGGAACTTCCACTGCATCATCCATCGTGAGCAACTTGTGTCCAAAACACTGAATTTAGACCACGTTATGAAGCCTGTGATGGAGATTGTGAACTACATCCGTACGCACGCCCTTAATCACCGGCAATTCAAGAACCTCATTGCAGAACTTGACGCAGACTTGCCCGGTGACCTGCCACTGCACAGCGCAGTGAGATGGCTCTCAAGAGGCAAAGTAGTTTCGTGCTTTTTTGAGCTTTTGGAAACAGTAAAATTGTTTATGGCAGAGAAGAACAAAACGTATCCTCTGCTTTCAGACCCCGAGTGGCTTATGGATTTGGCATTTTTAGTGGACATGCTTTCACACTTGGATAAACTAAACGTGGACCTGCAGGGGAAATTAAAAACTCTTCCTGAGCTGACACAAAGTGTATTCTCCTTTGTAAACAAGTTGAAGCTTTTTAAAGCACACATTCAAAACAGCAATCTATCCCATTTTCCTTCTTTGCGCAGCACCCTGCAGAAGACCGGTGTTAAAACAGATATAGCTGGATACGTGAAACAACTTACACAACTGCAAGAGAAGTTTACTTTGCGGTTTGAGGACTTGGACCAAAAAAGACCACAGATCACTTTTCTCATCGACCCGTTTAATGCTGACACCGACTGCCTGAAAACCCCACTTGTTACTGATGAGGCAGCGAGTGAACTAGAAATGATTGAGCTACGCGAGGACGATAGACTGAAATCTCTTTTGAAGGAAGGCCATGTTACGTTTTGGAGAGCTGTGCCAACTGAAAAATACCCGTGTGTAAAAAGAGCCGCTCTCAAGCTGCTGTCTATGTTCTCGTCAACATACGTCTGTGAGAAGCTGTTTTCTACTTTGAAACACGTGAAATCAAAGCACCGGTCCATTCTGACTGACACTCATGTAAAGGAACTGCTCCGAGTGGCTACAACTGAATACAAACCTGATTTGCAGAAGATTACTGAAAACAAAAGATGCCAGAAATCCCACTGAGATTATCATCCCATCACTCCAACAAGGTAACAAAAAACACCTGACTGAGCATGTTATATTATGTGTTTAATATATTATTGTTAAAATTATATGCTTTTGTGTGAGTGTTTGTCTGTTTTGGCAGGTCACTGCGTGGTGTGGCTCTCTGACTCTCACAGTTTTAAATTTTGGCTCTTTTTGTCGAACTTGTTCGCCACCCCTGACCTATAGCTTTCTTCCCTGGAGGTAAATTGGTGTTTTCATAAACTCCCATATTCTGCAAAGACTTTAGCTCTTTTGTTATTGCAGCTTTCCACGCCTTTTGATCCTCTAATGGGAACGTTGTCAATTCATTGTAGGTTGCAGGATCTTTGTTAACCTGATAAGCCATAGTTGCCTGATACCTATCAGGCGGTCTAGTTACTCAAGTTGACCATCTAGGTAACTGTGGACTAATTATTGGATCTTCTGTTTTATTCTGTTCCTGCTCTACTACCTACCTCCTCTTCAGTATCCACCTCCTCTTTAATATCCAATTCTGGTTTATCTTTATCTACAGTAGTGTTTGTCTTGGTTTCTATAATTATTTCCTTACTAGAATCTAATCTATCCCATCCAGTATGTTCTATAAATTTTGCATTTGTACTGCTAATAACCTTATGTGGGAACATGATATTTCAGAATAAGGAACATTCTGAGGGCCCGCTTGTTAGGCAATCTGTGAATCGTGCAGGCTGGCAGTAGTCAGCTGAAACACGGCAATAGTGTGGTAACAATTCTGAGAAATGGCTTAACCACTGTAGTATGGAAATGTCCTTCTGGGTTTGGCTCCAAGTGGGGAAGAAGACACTGGAGACATGGAGGCTGCTTGGAAAGATGGTTTAATGGTGGACAGGACCACATGGCTGGAGTCCTGACCAGAAAAGGTGCTTACATGCTTCAATGTTGGTGGACAGGAAGAGAGAAGGGCTGAGCAAGGGGCTTGCAGGGCTTTTTATCAACTGTTTGGCCCCACCTATCTGTTTCCTGTTCCTGTGTAAAGTACTGTGCTCTGATTGGTTGCCAGGCTCACATGGGGCAATGCATGGGCAACTCTCTAGGCTGAGTTCTCAGATGCCATATGGTCAGTAAGGCCACATCACCCTGGAGCTGATGGGGAGGGGTCTTTTGTTATGTGAATAGACTGGCTTGGCATCTTAATGGCCCATTGACAAAAGGTGGAGTAGGCAGGAAGCTGCAGGAATCAAAACATGTTTTTCCCTTATCACATTCAGAGTAGAATAGTATTCTGCCTTTTCAATATTTCCTAGGGCATTTCATTTTTCTGGGAGAGAGATGGGTGATAACTTTCCACAATCCCTACTTTTTTTTTCAAAACATGTGAGTGGAACGCACATGTTCTTGACAAAAGATTAAAACTGGTCATATCAGGGAGACTTATATTTTTTTCTGATGGAAGGGCATTGAAAGAGACAGAAGGATTCCTTCAGTGACCCCCAGGGAGCTTTCAACCATGAAGGTCTAGCAGCCGGGGCACAAGTTCTGGAAAGAAATTTAGTGTACAATTTTCCATGCCAATTAATATCAGATATGACTTCCTGTGAGCTTCCAGACAGGTTTTAAGCAAGCAGAAATCCCAAAATTCTTCACAGTCATGGTTTTGCCTTTAACTGACTACAGGCTGCTCAATTCCAAGGGATGGTTCTTGAACCTGTCCTAGCTCTTATTTTAGTGAGGCCAAATTGAGTTTAGCAAATGTGCAATCCAAGTCAATCCATATATTTTCTTTTAATTACACCCAATGAACCCTGGGACTCCTACTCATGGGACCACCAGTGCCGCATATCCTGCTTTACTGGGCAACATCATTTGCCAATCAGTCAAGGTTTGGGTTTTGGAGATCCTTTCTGCTCTTCTTTAAGTGTGGGAATTGCCTGAGGGGAACTGACCCTCCCCCTAAGCTTAGTCTTTCTTGGCAGGGCAAAATCATCCTAGAGAAGCTTTGTGTTGAGACATAGTTTTAATCTAATTCTAAATTGAGTCTCTCTCTCTCTCTCTCTCTCTCTCTCTCTCTCTCTCTCTCTCTCTCTCTCTCTCTCTCTCTCTCTCTCTCTCTCTCTCTCTCTGTGTGTGTGTGTGTGTGTGTGTGTGTGTGTGTGTGTGTGTGTGTGTAGTTGCTTCTATAATACAAAACTACAGTTTGGAAGAATTTCCCTCTCACCAGACAGAAATCTAAGGTATTCAGATCTTGCTGTGCCAGCCACTGTGAAATACAATTCTTACATGTACATTAAACTGAGTACAATATAAATGAGAGAAAGGAAGAAAACTTTACAACAAACGTCTGTGAATGAAGCAGAGAAAGAAAACCTTACAATCAATTTTCCACCCTCCCCCATAGTCTTTACAGCTGTCTTCTAGGTACTGAAAAAGCCTTTTGGTCTTGACTTCTTCATCTCAGGGTCACTTTTTTATGTCTCCTGGATGGCATTAGCCTGGCTTGCTGGTAAGAGTGGTCAATCAAACTTGGTAGAGTCTGTCCCAGGCTTGGCAAAGTTTTTCCTGTCAGGTTTTATCAGGAGGCAATCACCAGCAGCAAATCTGAGAGTTATGGTTTGAGCTAGCAGTCCTTTGTTTCTGAGGTAAAGAAGAGGAGAGGCCAAGTATACAGTTCTTTACAGGCAGATCTTTAGTCTCATGTTGTGGAATTTTCCCCGATACTGTCCAAGCATGGAAATCCAAACATTATTTTAGAAGGCAGATGATATACATTTCATGGAACATGACATTCCCACTGACTATGATTGAAACACTTGGCAGTAAAATGAGTACATTTCCAAAAGGAAAACAACTTGTGTTGTAAACAAAAAAAACCAAAATATCATAGGGTAGAGCACCTTGACTCATAAGCATTTAAAAATGCTCTCAGGTGTAAAAGGGGGGAGACAAACCACTTAAAAAAATAAAAATAAAACTATCAAACTAAAAAAAAAAAGGGTACTTTGAGTCAACACTCCAAAATATCAGATTCCATTCAGATGGAAGCAAATTCTCATTCAGTATGTTAAAACATTTACAAATGTTAGCAAAATATCTCAAAATCATTTCTTTTGGTAGGTTTAATTAAGCATTTTAAACCTCAAAAATTTCTAGATGAGAAAAAAATCAAAATTATCTTCAGAGCAGAAAAGAAATGTAACTGCATAGCTTTTATATGCAGACAAAAAGGATCACAATGGTGAAAGGTAAAGGTGCAGGAGCAGGTCACTCATTTACCCCAAATGTCTCAGAAGAGAGAAAACAAAATGGTCACAGTGAGCAGAAAAACCCACAGCCGCTTTTAATGACCTAGAAGAAAGGAGGGAGAAAAAAAGGGGGGGGCACATGCACAGAGGCATTCACAGGTATCACTGGG
This sequence comes from Rhabdophis nuchalis, assembly GCA_039707465.1. NCBI lineage: Eukaryota > Metazoa > Chordata > Lepidosauria > Squamata > Natricidae > Rhabdophis > Rhabdophis nuchalis. The sequence continues at coordinate 29,426,797 of CM077650.1, forward strand.
GCATCTCACACACGCACTCATGGTTAAATGAGCAGACAATCACACTTCTCCCCTTTCCTGCTTCCCTTCAAAGGATGACCCAGAAGGAAGAGGGGGGGGGGGTATCAGGCAATCGCAGGTCTTTGGGTCCCTTCACTTATCAATCCCTCAGGGCATTGGGGACACACACGCACATCCATACTGTAATCATACCTTCATGCTTGCTCATGCCAATCAATATTATAAGTATTTCAGGGAGCTTTTTCACAAACCACTGAGCTCCATTTTGTATTATTAGAGGATCTCACCCTCCCTTCAGGTTTGCAAATGGTAACACACATACACACACACAGAGATACCATTAAAAAAAAACACCCTTGTAACTTACTGTTTCTTTATATGAAAGGGAATCAAAGTACATTCACACCAACTGTTACCATCAACATACTCACATTTGCACTGCAATCAGACTGCTTGTGTAAATTACTTTCACACACCAAAAATTCTGTTTCATTCTTTCTTCATGCACAGCTAAGAATTTTATCAGACATCACTTCCGGTTCCGGCTCCAGCGGCGACGGGCGAGCCTAGGGCTCGTTCGCCGCTTTGTTTCTTTTCCTGCCCCCCCACGGGGGCGAGACGCCCCGTTTTTGGGGGTCTCCCGTAAAGCCGGCTTGCCTGGGTCGTCCTCCCCCAGCGGCAGCTGGGAAGCGACCCTTGTCTTCGGCTTAGGTGGAGGAGAACATGCTGCGGGGGGTTTTCCCTTCGCCAATGGCGGGCGGCATCGTTCTGAAAATATGAAGAGAGCTGGCCGTCTGAGTCGGAAGGCTTCCCGGGGCTTCGGCTGCGAGGGTGAAAGTGAGTGGTTTTAAACATTTTTTTTTCCTGCTGTCAGCCTGGGCTGAAAGAACTTGGAGGGGGGTGTCTGCTTGTTAAACCCCCCCTCGGACTAAAGCGGCACTTAAGAATGGCTCCTCGCTGCGAGGAAGCGGATATCTTTAATCTGGACTGTTTGAAACAAGGGAAAGTGGTCTGCGGTTTGTCTTTGAAACAATGTATCTAGGTCTGGCTGATTTGAAACAATTTTTTTTTACCACTCTCTCCTTCTGGCTCTGAGTTTGGGCGGTGAAAATGGCTTCTCTTTGTCCCTGAATGACTATTTTACTTATGGAAAATTTCCAGCGTCTCTTTGTGATTTGGACTCCCTCTGGTTACTAAAGAAGAATTTTTTTTTGGATTTGTGATTTCTTTTCTGGAGTGCCTTCGTTATTATACTTATTGACTTGGAAAATTGTTTCTCTCTTGGTTCCTGAACTTTACAACCCTGAACTGAACTTTTGGCTCCTGACTTGCCTCAACAGCCCCACCCAAAAAACGCCATTTTAGTGGCACTGACTTTAACAGCTAACCATGGCACAAGAATCAGCACTGGCAAGCTTAGAATTAAGGATGGCCTCTCTTGAATCTGTTATACAAACTTTGGTACAAGAAATCAAGGCCCAGAGGGCAGAAAATATCAACTTTAAAAAGGAATTATTGGACACATGGAAACAAGTGCTGGAGAACACACAGAAGAATGAAGAACTGGAAGGGGGGCTGGTGGGGGCTAAGGGAGAGATTAAAATGTTACTAATGAGGTTGTGGAAATAAATGGGCATGTGTCTAGGATTGATATGGAAAGGATGACATATTTTTTGAGATTTCAGAATGTTTCTGAGGAAACTGGTGAATGTCTCCCTGAACTCATGAGCACAATTATAGCAGACTATTTACATAAACCTAAGGATGAGATCAGGGGGGACATTGACCTAGCCTACAGAATTAACTCTGCATATGCCAGGATAAATGAAGTACCCAGAGAGATACATGTTAAATTTGTTAGAAGGTCAACCAGAGAGGAAATCTTGAAAGTGCAAAGGGGAGGTCCGTTAATTTACCAACAAAAGGAGGTTGCTATCCTAAAGCAGATCCCAAGAAAGATTAGAGAAGCAAGAAGGAAATTTTCCTTCTTGTCCAAAAAATTGTTTGACCACGGGATCTGGTTTAGGTGGGTGATGCCCGAAGGGATGCTGGTGTTCTGGGAAGGAGGAAGAGTGAGGATTAAAACAGTTGCTGAGGCGGAAGCCTTTTTTAAAAAACATTCCTCTGTCCTGGGGGAAGATCCAGGGGGGGCAGGGGGGGCCACGGCCCCGCCCGCTGGGGGCCTGGAAGGAGAGATAGAAGATACAATTGCCAAGAGACTTAGATCTAAAAAATAACTTTGCCTTGATTTTTTGAATAATATTGTATAATATAACATGTGCATCTGGATTTTTGTAAATGACTGACAGCATAGAACTGAGAACTTAGAAATATGTACTTGCTTTTACTTTGTAGTGTATGGAAAATGTTTTTTATTAATGATCTATTTTGATGTCCCGGTAGGGCCGACGACTTTGACGTGAATGCTCTCAAAATTTCTTTGTATCCCTTACCCTATCCTATTGAAAAACTGTAAAACCAATAAAACTTTTTCAATATAAAAAAAAAAAAAGAATTTTATCAGACATTATATCAAATTAATCAAGCCCAATTACCTAGGTCTTCCATTCAGACAGGCTTTACCTCTTTATTACCTGCTAAATTTCTTACTTTTGCTCAAAGTTACGCCCGTTGTTCCATCTCCTTAAGCACTAGATTGCTAATACCTGTCCCCGCCCTGTGGTGTTTCTAATTTGAATCTGCCAGCAGACGCGGGCTAATTTTTAAAGACCCAAATTCTTCTATATCCATCTTGAACTCCCAGCCCACGCTGGCATATTTTTAAAGGTCAAGATGTATAGAGACAATGTATAGAGATGTTTGTCCACACATTGTTTGCATTCAGCCAGGGTTCTGATTGGACCTCCCAGCAAGGCTGGCATAGTTTTAAAGATCCAAACTCTTCGGCCTCCCAGCAATCGCTGGCATATTTTTAAAGACCAAGATTTATGGAGACTTTCATTAACACATCATTTGCATCTGGGTGGGGGCTCTTGAGCTTTACTTTTCTTTTTAAAGGCAACTATTACTGCTGCAACACCTTTTTTAAGGTATCCAGGTGGGCTCTTTCTGTACAGAATGATTTCCAGAGCTTAGGGTATGAACTTAGTTGCACAGGTTGTAGGCTTATCTTTTCAGAGGTTTTACCAGTATATAAGGAACAAAAGGGGAAGGGCCAATGTGTAGCAGAGTTTAATGTGGCTAAAGGAGTGGTGTAAAGGGAAGGCTTTGGTTTTAGTCATGATGTCTGCAGCTGGTCCAATGAAAACTGTACAAAAGAGATGGTTTGCACTCATCCAAGAAAGGGACTGAGTTACTTAGCATTAAGTGCACAGATTGCCAAACCATGTGCATGAACCATAGAAGTGGCAAGAAAATAGGGACAGTCAGGCATAACAGTTTATGCAGATAGTAAACACAGGGTGATTCAGAATGGACTCAAATGTCTATACACCAATGCACAGAGTATGAGGAGTAAACAGGGTGAATTAGAAATTCAAGTGAATGAGGACAGATAGGATATTGTTGCCATTACAGAAACTTGGTGGGATGAAACCCACAAATGGAATATACAGCTAGAAGGATTTAAATTATTTAATAGAAATAGACCAAATAAAAGAGGAGGTGGAGTTGCAGTATATATAAGAAATATCTACATATCTACAGAAATAGAGCATAACAATGATGAGAACTATCTTGAATGCATTTAGGTCAATATTAAAGGTTGGTGGGGGATGACTTTGCCATAGGTATATACTACAGGCCACCCAACCAATCAGAGGAAATAGATGAACTTTTTTTTTCCAACCAGCTAACTAAGATATGTAGGAAGCACACCACAATAGTAATGGGAGATTTTAACTACCTAGATGTCAACTGGGAAACAAAACTGTGGGAAGGGAACTTCACCAGGACAGTGTTGTATTAGGAAGGCCAATACAGCCCATAACCAAACTTGAAGTCACTAGAATAACAAAGCCAGCATACATTCTAAACGAAACTTCCTGAGAATAATTACCAGGATATCAGGGCCATTAGAAATAGTTGCAGAGTACAAGACAATACAAAAGACCCAGGAAGCATAGGAAGAAGTTACCTCTTCAATAGCAAAAGGTCGGAGTGACATCAAAGACTCATTAGCTCAGGGCAAAAATGCAAAAATAGGAAATACAATAGAAGACACTAGGGCTCACCTCTGCCCCAGGGGAAGTACTTTAGGGCAGAAGAATAAGAAAGGACAAGACAGGATTAGAACCATTAGCAGAGGCACACACAAACAGTGATAAAACAATAGCACAAAGAAAACAAAAGGACCTCAAAGATGAAAATGGTATTAAAATGTACAGTTACTATATGTCAGGGATCAGCTCACCCAGGAAGTCTGGAAAATTTTGAAAAATTATAAAAGCTCAGTATAGCATGATACCAATGAAGAAGAAAAATAACAGTTCCCAAAAGAAACCAGCATGGCTGCATAAAGAGCACTGACAAATTTAGACACAAAAGGTAAAAAAAGTGGAAAGAGTGGGGCATAACTAAGGCAAAATATCAACAAATAGCCCAAGCCTGCAAAGAGGAAGTGAGGAAAGCTAAAGCTTACAATGAAGAAAGTACTTTGCCACAAAAGTAAAAATTAACAAAAAAAACCTTCTTCCAACATGTTAAAAACAAGAAAAAAATTAAGGAAAGAATTGGTCCACTGCTGGGAGAAGTGGGGGGGGGGGGGCAAGAAGGTGACAAGCAACAGGGAGAAAGCAGAACAATTTAACTTTTTTTTTTTGTATCTGTCTTTACACAAAGGGATAAACAGTCCAGCCTATCCAGAATAGCATCACAAAATTAGATTAGGAACTCAAGTTGAAATAGGGAAGAAAATGGTAAAAGCACCTCTTCTACCTTAGGACTTAAGAGTAGTTGGCCAGATAGATGTGCAGAGTTTTTACTCAGGTTGAAGGCAAACCTCTAGTAGCGATTCACACACAAGGCAACACTCCTCCTTAAAGGGGAAAAAAATTTCTCTACTCACCTCGCAGGATACATTCTTCCAGGGCTGAAAGACATGATAACAAGGTTCCCTCCCCCACAGAAAAGGCATTGTTGGAGGATTAAGAGGGGGGGTTAGATAGCTTGCAGGCACAGTTTGAAAATTAAAACCTTCAGTTAATAAATAGATAAACTGGTAACATGAGGATCTCAGATAAGAAATAGGACCTGGATTCAGTAAAAACATTTAAACACACAATAAATTCAAGGACAAAACTTTTCTTGTAAATAAACTTAAACATTTTCTGGGTTGTTACTTAAAGATACAAGGAAGGAAGAATATTTCTTCATTCTGTTTCTGTTTGGCCATACAGATGCAAAATAAAGAGTCCCCTCCCCCTTCGCTCAGTTTTCTGGGCCCCGACAAACTGAGCAAAGGCAATTTCTACCAGTTTACTCTTTTCTTTCTTTCAACAATTTAAAATTCCTGTCCTTTTGGATTGGAGACATTTTATAGTTACTATTACCTTGAGGATGCACAAAGACTTAGGCACACATATACATAAGGAGAAAATAAGAAGGGAAAAGGAACTCTCAGGTTTATACACTCTAGTCATTCCCAGCACAAATCTTTTAAATTAGGGAAGGCACAAATCTTAACAAATAAACCACGTGGTTACATTGAAGACAGAGAAAGAGACAGACAGACAACAGAAAAGAACAGAAACCAACATTTTCCCTTTTCTTTTAAGTACCCTTATGTAGCCAAATTAGTTTTCCTGTATCATCTTTCAGCAAAGCCCGTTTCTCACACAATTTCCTTGCTCTCAGCCAAAATCTTGGCATCTAAGGAAATCTCCGAGGGCATCTGTGGCACGCACGAGCTAATGCTTCCCATGACCCTTTACATGTAGGGCTCACTTTGGCCTAGCCTGGTGACCACCCGCCGTAAGTTTCAGAAAAAAAAAGATTCTGGGAAGGACTTCAATTCCCATGAAGTAACGGCCCCTTCCTTGGGAATCACCTGGGTTTTGCGGATCAAAAAGGTAATCCGTGAGGACCTCTGCCCCTCAAGCAGTAGTACCAGCACCTCTACTCTTTTCACTGTTTTTCTACTCTTTCTGGGTCTTTAATAATAATAATAATAATAATAATTTTATTTCTAACCCGCTCTCTCTCCCCGAGGGGACTCGAGGCGGGGCACAGGGGAATTAAAAACAAGTACAAAGTTAAAAGCAATAAATATAATAAATAATTAAGTAAAAGGTAAATTAAACAGTACTCCCTGCGCTAAAACCCCCCAATTAGTTAATAAAATCCCTAACCATAAAAGAGACTACCCTAGGCCGGCCAAGCGAAAAAGATGTGTTTTTAGTTTTAGACGGAAGGAGCGGAGGTCCGTAGTTGTCCTGATATCGGGGGGAAGGTCGTTCCAGAGGGCTGGGCCCGCCACAGAGAAGGCCCTTCCCCTGGGCGTCGCCCGCTGACATAGTCTAGTGGACGGCACCCGGAGAAGTCCCTCTCTGTGGGAGCGAATTGGCCGTGAGGATGTATGGGGCAGGATCCGATCCCGCAGATAGCTAGGTCCCGAGCCATGGAGCGCTTTAAAGATGACAACTAACACCTTGAAGCGCACCCGAAAGACGACAGGCAGCCAGTGCAGCTCGCGCAAGAGCGGTGTTACATGGGTAAACCTTGAGGTTCCCATTATTGCTCGCGCGGCTGCGTTCTGGACCAACTGAAGTCTCCGGGTGCACCTCAAGGGGAGCCCCATGTAGAGAGAGTTACAATAGTCCAGTCGGGATGTCATGAGAGCATGAGTGACTGTGCGAAGGGCGTCCCGATCCAATAGGGGGCGCAACTGGCGTACCAGGCGAACCTGGTAAAACGCCCTCCTGGCCACGGCTGTCACTTGATCTTCCATGGACAGCCGGGTATCCAGGAGGACACCCAAGTTGCGCGCCCCATCCACAGGGGCAAGATGTTCGCCCCCTATGGCCAGCGATGGAGTCAGCTGGTTGAATTGGGCAGCCGGAAACCACAGCCCCTCGGTCTTGGTCGGGTTGAGCCTGAGTCCGTTACTTCCCATCCAGATCTGCACGGCTTCCAGGCACTGGCACATCACCGCTACGGCATCGTTGGGGTGGTTTGGGGTAGATATATACAGCTGAGTATCATCAGCGTAGAGATGATACTCTACCCCAAAGCCACGGATGATCTCGCCCAGCGGCTTCATATATGTGTTGAACAGGAGAGGCGAGAGGACCGACCCCTGAGGCACCCCACATGTGAGGGGTCTCGAGGTCGACCTCTGCTCTCCTGTCAACACAAATTGCGATCGGCCAGAGAGGTAGGAGGAGAACCACCGTAAAACGGTGCCTCCGACCCCCAACCCCCCCAGCCGATGCAATAGGATACCATGGTCGATGGTATCGAAAGCCGCCGAGAGGTCTAATAGGACCAGGATGGAGGAACAACCCCCATCTCTGGCCCTCCAGAGATCATCCACCAACGCGACCAATGCCGTCTCGGTGCTATGCCCGGGCCGAAAGCCGGACTGGCGCGGGTCTAGATAATCAACTTCCTCCAGGTGACGGGGAAACTGTTGTGCCACCACACTCTCAACAACCTTCGCCAAAAAGGGAAGGTTGGAGACGGGACGATAGTTGGTTAATAAAGCTGGGTCCAAAGAGGGCTTCTTCAGGAGGGGCCTCACCATGGCCTCTTTAAGGGAGGCAGGTAAGGATCCCTCACTTAAAGAAGCGTTGACAACCTCTTGGAGCCAGCCTCGTGTCACCTCCCAGGATGCCAGTACAAGCCAGGAGGGACACGGGTCCAATAAACATGTGGTGGCTCGCAGTCGCCCACGTAACCTGTCCATATCCTCGGAAGTAACGGAGTCAAACTCCTCCCAAACAAGATCTGTCTCGTGCAATCCCACTGGACCATCAATGGGGGCTAACTCGTTCTGTATCTGAGCGATTTTCTCCTGCAGATAAGTCACAAATTCCTCTGCTCTACCCTGTAATGGGGCTTCCCGCACCCTCTGTTGAAGGAGGGAGCGGGTCACCCTAAACAGGGCGGCAGGGCGGTTATCTGCGGATGCTATGAGAGTGGCACAATGATGACGTTTGGCCACTCTCAGCGCCACAATGTAAGTCCGTAAATGGGCTCTTACCTGTGTCCGGTCAGATTCAGATCGGGTAGACCTCCATCTTCTCTCTAGGCATCTCTTGTGGCATTTCCGCTGGGTGAGATCATCCGTGGTTTTGGGGTAGAGTACCATCTCTACGCTGATGATACTCAGCTGTATATATCTACCCCAAACCACCCCAACGATGCCGTAGCGGTGATGTGCCAGTGCCTGGAAGCCGTACGGATCTGGATGGGAAGAAACGGACTCAGGCTCAACCCGACCAAGACCGAGTGGCTGTGGTTTCCGGCTGCCCGATTCAACCAGCTGACTCCATCGCTGGCCATTGGGGGCGAACATCTTGCCCCAGTGGATGGGGCGCGCAACTTGGGTGTCCTCCTGGATGCCCGGCTGTCCATGGAAGATCAAGTGACAGCCGTGGCCAGGAGGGCGTTTTACCAGGTTCGCCTGGTTCGCCAGTTGCGCCCCCTATTGGATCGGGACGCCCTTCGCACAGTCACCCATGCTCTCGTGACATCCCGACTGGACTATTGTAACTCTCTCTACATGGGGCTCCCCTTGAGGTGCACCCGAAGACTTCAGCTGGTCCACAATGCAGCCGCGCGAGCAATAATGGGTACCGCAAGGTATACCCATGTAACACCGCTCTTGCGCGAGCTGCACTGGCTACCTGTCGTCTTTCGGGTGCGCTTCAAGGTGTTAGTTCTCATCTTTAAAGCGCTCCATGGCTCGGGACCTAGCTATCTGCGGGATCGGATCCTGCCCCATACATCCTCCCGGCCGATTCGCTCCCACAGAGAGGGACTGCTCCGGGTGCCGTCCACTAGACTTTGTCAGCGGGCGACGCCCAGGGGAAGGGCCTTCTCTGTGGCGGGCCCAGCCCTCTGGAACGACCTTCCCCCCGACATTAGAACAACTATGGACCTCCGCTCCTTCCGTCAGAAATTAAAAACTCACTTTTTCTGCTTGGCCGGCCTAGGTTAGTCTCTGCCCAGGGATTAGGGATTGTTAATTTTAAATGGGAATTTTAGTTCAGGGATAGTCAAATTTAATTTATTTTTATTGTATTTATTGTATTCATGTATATATTTTATGCTGTTTTATTCCTCCCTGTACACCGCTCCGAGTCCCCTAGGGGAGAGGACGCGGTTATACAAATAAATATTCGATATTCGATTTCATCACCCTCAGCTCCTCGGTAAACCAAGGAGCCAGGGCGGCTCGCCGCCGCAAGAGAGGCCGCAAGGGCGCGACCCGATCCAAGGCCCCCGTGGTCGCAGTGTTCCATGCGGCCACGAGGTCCTCCATCGGGGCGCGGGTCAGGGGTACAGGAAGTGGCCCAAGCGCCGCCTGGAACCCATCAGGGTCCATCAGGCGCCTGGGGCGGAACCAAATTGATGACTCAGGTTCCGCCTCCCCGCGGAGGGGAGTAGCGGTTGGAAAGTCGAGCCGGAGAAGTGAGTGGTCTGACCATGACAAGGGCGTGATGACTATATCCCCTATACCCAGATCACTCTTCCATTGGCCAGAGACAAAGATGAGATCCGGTATATGTCCACCCTCGTGGGTGGGGCCTTGAATTAATTGGGTCAGGTCCATGGCCGTCATGGAAGCCATGAACTCCCGAGCTACCACGGATGATTCGCCCACCGATGGCAGGTTAAAGTCCCCCATGACTAAAAGTCTGTGGGTCTCAACTGCCACCGTAGCGATCACCTCCAGGAGCTCGGGCAGGGCTGCTGCTACATAGCGGGGAGCCAGGTATACAACCAGCACGCCCAACTGCCTCCCTAGGCCCCACTTCACGCAGAGGGACTCACAACCGGTGGTCTGTGGCACAGTGGTCTCTCTCGGCTTTGCCTTTTTTGCTTTCACAGGACAAAAGCAGCAACAACAACAACAAAAAATTCACTCACTTTTCCATCCATTTTCACACACTCTCTCTTTTCCCTAACAGAAGGTCCTGTGCTCTGGCCTGACCCTAATACTTTCCAGGCTCTCTTGGTAAAACACACAGAGGAACTAAGATCCAGCTGTGATTGGGAGAAAGATTTCACTCACACACATGCAGGCATACACACATTTCTCATGCTTTTCCATGCTTTAAATTAAATTAGAGAATTAAAATTTAGAGGTACTCACCTTCTTTCCAGGCAGCCTTTGAGCTCAAACTCAAAACCCCTTTAAAACCTAGATCCAGATGGCTAAAGACCAGGTAAAAGTCCACCCACAGACTCAATGAGGTCTGTGCCGGCATGGGTCTCTTTTTCACCTGGGCCACATCCATTGGTTAGGCTAGTTCAGGTCCTATGTTGGGTCGCCAATTGTTATAAGGAAATGTCCTTCTGGGTTTGGCTCCAAGTGGGGAAGAAGACACTGGAGACATGGAGGCTGCTTGGAAAGATGGTTTAATGGTGGACAGGACCACATGGATGGAGTCCTGACCAGAAAAGGTGCTTACATGCTTCAATGTTGGTGGACAGGAAGAGAGAAGGGCTGAGCAAGGGGCTTGCAGGGCTTTTTATCAACTGTTTGGCCCCACCTATCTGTTTCCTGTTCCTGTGTAAAGTACTGTGCTCTGATTGGTTGCCAGGCTCACATGGGGCAATGCATGGGCAACTCTCTAGGCTGAGTTCTCAGATGCCATATGGTCAGTAAGGCCACATCACCCTGGAGCTGATGGGGAGGGGTCTTTTGTTATGTGAATAGACTGGCTTGGCATCTTAATGGCCCATTGACAAAAGGTGGAGTAGGCAGGAAGCTGCAGGAATCAAAACATGTTTTTCCCTTATCACATTCAGAGTAGAATAGTATTCTGCCTTTTCAATATTTCCTAGGGCATTTCATTTTTCTGGGAGAGAGATGGGTGATAACTTTCCACACCACAAACAGCAGAATTCCGATAGATAACATGTTTTGTACATATGCTAATGTGCTGGTCAGGCGATTTTGTGTGGGCTGAACTTGTATGGAATTTGACAATAAAAGAGGGCACTGGAATTTCTTCTGGGCTCTCATCCCGAGTAAGACCCTGTGTCTGACTCTTTATCATGAGAGACCGCCACAAGTGGTGACCGCGACGTGATAGGTGTTGCCTATACGTTATCTCTGCCTAAGAGGGTAATGGGATTTTTATTCGAGAAGCACCCTACTTATCGTCTGGAATAGACTTCGTGCATGCAGTATCATTGCTGGTCAAAGCTTTTCCAGTAAAACAAATAGTTAATCCACAAAGGAAAACTTTACATCATGAACCTAAATTTAGCTCTGAAATTGTGGCAGGACATCAATTAACCACAGAACCTCCACCTAATTACATCAAGTAAAAATTCTTCCCCCAACATCGTTTTCAATGGGGCTTCCAGTTCCTCACGGAAAGGTTAATTCTTTTAAACAGTCAGAGGAACAATTAGCAAAAGAGGAGGGTGATAAGGATGTGTTTTCTATCTGTTCGCCTAAAGTGACTCCTTCTCTCACTTCCCTCCCCCCACCAACTCTGAACGAACGTGTTTGTTTCTAGCAGACCTCAGCAAGTCAGGCAAAAGGCAAAGGAGTTTTCTCCTGACTTTGTTAACAATATGCAGGATGTTTTAAAACAGCAGATAGACCATTCTGAAGCTCAGAAGAAATTGTTGAGGAAATTAGCAAAAGAAAATGCTACTTCGGAGTATGGAAGGGTAATTATGGGTCTTGGGAACGATCCTGATTTGGTAGATACTCTTAAAGCATGTCAAGATAAAGAAACAGCCTCTTTTGAATTTCCAACTCCAAAGGGGGTGATGGCTGCAGCCTGCCGGATGCAGATTCAAAGTCTTTGCTATGCAGATTCAAAATTAAAAGCAAAAAATCCGAAGTGATTCCGTTGGCGGAATTCTTCTTTGTGTGAGATTTAGGTTACGGACTTGAATTTTTTGTAAGCATGATCCATTGACTTTAGTAAATCATTACATGGATGATGTTTATTGGAACCCCAAAGGAGAACACTTAACTGGGTTTTCAGAAATGCAAAATGATTTCTTGCTCAGGAAAATATACTCTTTATAACTTTTTCTTCCTTTACTTTTTTCTTTGTTTAAAACTCCACAAAAGTATTTTGCTAATTAATTTACAGCAGCTGCATGGGACCCTCACGTGGGTTCATCTAATTGCCTGCAAATTTATTTGATTTAGTGACCAAAGGAAAACAGTCTGGTGATTTCATTGGGATGTTTTTCTTTTTTTTTTTTTAAAAGCCTTTGTCACAGTTGACAATATTAACTAGATTTTTAACATTCCATTTGTAAATTATCAGCTAACTCTTTTGTTGGGTTTTAGGAAGACAAAAGACCATGTTTTAAAATGTGTTGTTTTTAGGCTATTAGCTGAATCAGCTGAATCATGGCTTTGGGACAGAGAAATTGGATTGATTTGATTAATATTATTTTTTCTTTTCCAAAATCTAATTTTCAATTTTATTTTCAGCATAATTTTTCTCTTTAGTTTGCTTTATCTGACCACATGGATTGTATTTTAATCATTTGCCTAACAATCTTGGTTTGTGTGTTTAATGACTTCTTTTCATGCTTGAGTTTCTTTGCTTTTGCAAACAAGAGGAGTACTTGCTTACAAGGACTCTCATGATAATACCTGGAAAGTTTCCTACCTTGCAATACAGTTGTTCCTGTAATGTTCAGAATTGTTTGTTGCTACTTTTAACTTTCTAAATCTTTCTCAACAGTTTTTAACTAAACATTTGACTCTCATTACATGTGTTAACCTATTTTTAATTAATCACGTGTGTTACCTTATTTTTAATTTTCTAGGTGCTTATGGAGTCTAATCTTATGGCTTTGTTTTACATTTGCAGTTACTATTCCAAGACTGCAAGCATTTCTATTTTGTTTTTTACATACATAGCCTCAGGCTTCAGTTAATCAGAGACAAAGATTCATTATCAGCATGATCTTTTGTTCCAGCTCCTGTCTCTGTGGAGCATTCATCATGTCTTTGTGTAGAAGGTGGCTACCTGCCCCCCCCCTTTTTCTTTGCCACGTTGTTTTTTGGCAGAATGATTTCAGGATTTCTAAGTCAGAAAACCTTGTAGTTTGATTTATTTCTACAATTTGATATTTCTGTGTAAGAGTTTCTTCTACTGGCTTCCTACATGTGCCAGGCTTTGAAACCAAGAGTATAAGCTGGACACAGCAGGGAATTAACATTTCAAATATTAATTCATATTGATTCATATACTCATTCATTAGTGTTTTTTTTTTAAAGCAACAGGTATGCAGATCAGATGGTGCGGTTCATGTTTATGGATTTTTTTAAGATTTATTTTTAACTCATTATTAAATTTTTAATCAGAATGCCAGAGGGCTAGCACGAACTTGCCATATTCCAATCAACCTGGCCAAGGCAATTGTTTCATCTTGTGCTCAGTGTTCTGTGGCATTTCCCTCTGGGGACACAGAAGTTCATCCTCATTGTTTGGCCTCTAATCAACTATGGCAAATGGATTTCACCTATGTCCCTCTCTGGTTTTTTAGAAGTATATTCATTTTTCTATTTTTACCTATTTAAAAGTGTTTTTTAGCTACACCTTAACAAAGGTACACAGCTCAGCATGTCATTTTTTACTTTTTTCAGCCATTACTGCCTTGAGCAAATCTTTTTTTTTAAAGACTGATAATGGCCTAGCCTATTTTCATTGGTTTTTTTTGTAATTTTGTATGAATTGGAACATTGTTTTACTTTTTGAGTTTTTTACAATTCCTCGGGTCACGTCATTGTGGAACATGCTACTTGGTCCTTTAAGGACTGTCTTCACAAATAAATAAAAAAAGAGGGACTCCTCCCAGCCTACCTAGCAAACAGGAATGGCTTAATAAAGTGTTATTTACACTTAACCATCTCAATATCATCTAAATATTTCTTCAAAGCGCTCCATGGCACGGGACCTAGCTATCTGCGGGATCGCATCCTGCCCCATACATCCCTGCGGCCGATTCGCTCCCATAGAGAGGGACTTCTCCTGGTGCCGTCCACTAGGCTATGCCAGCGGGCGATGCCCAGGGGAAGGACCTTCTCTGTGGCGGGCCCGACCCTCTGGAACGACCTTCCCCCCGAAATTAGAACAACTACGGACCTCCGCTCCTTCCGTCAAAAACTAAAAACTCATTTTTTCTGCCTGGCTGGCTTGGGGTAACTGAATTGCTCTATTAGGGTTTTTAGGGGTCTAATTTTAGTTGGTCTGGGATTTTAGCGCAGGGTTAAGTTTAATTCATTTTAAATTGTATTTATGCTTGTGTTTTTATATATGTATTTTTAAATCCCCTGTGCACCACCTCGAGTCCCTTCGGGGAGAGAGAGCGGTCCATAAATTAAAATTAAAATTATTATTAAAAAATATATATTTATCAACTGCGGTTGATGGACACTTTGAAAATCGTGATGCCTCCAGATCAAACAAAACAACCCCAACGAAGACTCAACCGACTTGGGAGCAAGTTAAAAAGTTATCCACTTAGTCAATGAAGCTATTAGGAGAACAAAAGAAGCCAAAAACTCTGGAGAACTTTCTGATGGCAGCTTTTGCATGCTTAAATGCAAACTCTTTTTTCTTTCTGTGTGTTTGTCTTTTTGTTGTCTGCCCTGGGGTGGGAGGTTATGAATTACAACATGGTGTAGGGATACAGGAACAAGGGGCTTGGGATAAGACCATTATCATAACCGAACTTATGTCACGCCCGCTTAATAAAACATATGTTATTGAGACAGATGACCTCAACATAAGATCATATAGTAGATATCTATGTACATATCATTGTATGGATGTAGTGAGATATCATTTACACCCAATGGCACCTGTGCTGATTCCTGTTCACTCTTTGATTCTTGTTGTGGTGCTGCTCCTGTTTGTCTTTTAATGTGTCTTATTGTTAGACAATTGAATGTAATGGACAATCATACCATTCCCTTCAGACAAAGCAATTTGTGGCTTCTATGTGGATGGAGAGCCTATCAACGAGTGCCTGTATGATGGTCCGGACGATGCACGCTGGGATTCATTACACCATCTACTTTCATTGGAAAGACTTTAATGCCTGGACAATTGAGGAACAAACGAGGCATGGACTCTTCATCTAATCCACTGACTGACAGCGCTCTAATGCAAATTGCCCAAGGGATGATACCATCATTAGGAGTTGTTATGAATTATAGAGACATTCATATTTTGAATAATTGGACAGTGGCCATGTTTAATGAGACTATAAAAACCATAAAAATGATTAATATAGAACTGTCTGAAGTGAGAGAAAATAGATATGCTTTGGACATTATTTTAGCCGCTAAGGGTGGTGTTTGTGCATTAATTCACTCTCATTGTTGTATGTATATTCATAATTATCAACCTAACATAACCAAAACAGTTCAGCACATGGAAGAAATGGTAGCTAACAACCCATTACAAGCAAGAGAAGGACAAGACTTCTGGTCTTTACTTACGTCCTGGTTACCAAATGGAGCCTGGTTAAGAGGACTTATAATTACTGTCATTGCCATTGTTGCTTTGTTTTTGTGCTTTTGTTGCTGTATTCAATGTCTCCCTGGAATATTGCAAATGTGTAAACAACTTGTGCCAACAGGTCAATCAGACATCTTGTTGACTGAAAAAATCATACGTGGCATAAGGGACGCACCCGATGAAAAAACAAAAACAGGGGAGATGTGGGAACATGATCTTTCAGAATAAGGAACATTCTGAGGGGCCGCTTGTTAGGCAATCTGTGAATCGTGCAGGCTGGCAGTAGTCAGCTGAAACACGGCAATAGTGTGGTAACAATTCTGAGAAATGGCTTAACCACAAACAGCAGAATTCCGATAGATAACGTGTTTTGTACATATGCTAATGTGCTGGTCAGGCGATTTTGTGTGGGCTGAACTTGTATGGAATTTGGGCACTGGAATTTCTTCTGGGCTCTCATCCCGAGTAAGACCCTGTGTCTAACTCTTTATCATGAGAGACCACCACACCTTAGTTGATCCTCTCTGCCAAAATCTGTAGGACCTGTGGTTAGAATTGTAACCTGTAAATATTAGCTGTTGAACTCTCTTCTATCCTTTTTGTCTTAGTTGCAAGGGAATATGAACCCATGCAGGTGATCCAAATGTATGCATGTAGCTGAGGTCTGGTTTCTTGCCATGCCACATAGTGAATGCCAATTCACCAGTTGTTGTGTTAATAACATTATTCAAAATATTATTCCCACACATTATTGCCTTCCCCCACAATAAGTCAGGCAATCCAGCATCAGCTAGCATCGTTCTAACCATTGATTGCAGTGTCCTCTCCTTTCCACAAATGCATTGTGTTGTGGACGTTAAGGAGCTGAAAATTTATGCTGTATACCGGCCCTTTGTAACATGGTTCTGAAATTATGGTTTGTGAATTCAGTCCCATTGTCAGTCACTACAGTAACTATCTTATGGTTTGTCTTTCTCGCTGCAAATTTAAAAGTTAGTGAACTGTTTGCATGTTTCAGTTTTGTTCCTTAACACAGGGGTCCCCAACCCCCGGGCTGCGGACCGGTCCTGGTCCGTGGCTTAGTAGGAACCAGGCCGCAGCACCAGAGAGGAGGAGGGGGCAGCCCCCTGGGCAGAGCACGCAGCTGGGGGGCCGGGGCAGGCTAAGGCGAGTGAGCGCGGGGGGCGGGGGCGGGGACGGGGACGCCAGGTTCCTTCGTCCGGTGGGTGGGTGAGCGAGCGAGCAAGCAAGTGTGGGCGGGCAAGGAAACTTGCTGTGGCAGCGCCCAACAACCTGCCTGCCCGCCGGCTGCGGTTACTCGCTCGCTCACCTACCCACCGGACGAAGGAACCTGGCGTCCGGTGGGTGAGCGAGCGAGTAACTGTGGCCGACTGGCCGGTGGGCGGGTAAGGAAAGTTGCTGCGGCAGCGCCCAACAATCCGCCAGCCCGCCGGCCGCGGTTGGTTGCTCGCTCGCTCGCTCGCTTGCTCACCCACCGGACGCCAGGTTCCTTCGTCCGGTGGATGGGTGAGAGAGCGAGCAAGTACAGTCAGCGGGCTGGCGGGCCGGCCAGGCTACTTCCAGGAGCTGAGGAGGCTTGGGGGGGGGGGGAGACAGACAGATAGAGAGAGGCACAGACACAGAGAGAGACAGGGAGGGAGGGGGGAATCAGAGAGTGACAGACACACACACAGAGACAGAGAGTGGGAGGGAGGGAGAGAAAGATAGACAGAGACACAGAATGAGTGATTTAAGTGCCTGAATGCGACACACACACACACACACACACACATAGAGTGACAGATGGGCAAACAAAGGAGAGAGAGACAGAGAGAAAGAAAGAAAAAGAGAAAGAAAGAAAAAGAAAGTGGGAGAGAGAGAAAGAAAGAGATAGAAAGAAAGAGAGAGAGAAAGACAGACACAGAGAGAAAGAGAGAAAAAAGAAAGAGAGACAGAAAGGAAGGAAAGAAAAAGAGAAAGAGAGAAAGAAAGAAAAGAGACAGAAAGAGAGAAAGAGAAAGAAAGAGGGAAAGAGAGAGAAAGAAAGAAAGAGAGAGAAGGAGAAAGAAAGAGAGAAAGAGAAATAGGGAAAGAGAGAGGGGGGAAGAGGGAAAGAAAGAGAAAGAAAGAGAAAAAGAAAGCAAGAGAAATAAATAAATAGAGAGAGAAAGAAAGAGAAAGAAAGAAAGAAAGAAAGTGAGAGACAGAGAAATAAAGAGAGAGAGAGAGAGAAAGAAAGAAAGAAAGAAAGAAAGAAAGAAAGAAAGAAAGAAAGAAAGAAAGAAAGAAAGAACTTATGACCACAATTGAGCCCAAAAGTTTGGTTGTTAACCAAGACCATTGTTAAGTGAGTTTCACATTTTCCAAGTTGGCCACGCCCACCCAGTCACATGACTGCTGAGCCACTCAGCCGGTCCGCAGAATTTTCTTTAAAATGAAACCGGTCCCTGGTGCAAAAAAGGTTGTGGACCCCTGCCTTAACAAATAGCAAAACCCATATCTCGAATAATGATCTAAAATGCTTAACACATAGCAGGCACCCCTTAAACTAGGTTTCATTGGTCCTATTAAATCTGCAAACACCACTTCTAATGGTTTTCTGGTCTTAAACCCATTTAGCCTAGTAGCCTGTGTAACTCTACTCTTCTGCTCATTACATACATTGCAATTTAAATACTGGCTACAAGGCTTTAGCTTCACACCATTAGCCAACTTCACTGTTTCTTGCAACATTTTGAAACTGATATGTCCCATTCACCTATGCATTAAGTGAATACACTCATCATTGTTGCGGCAAAAACCAGGCACACCACAGACTGGTTCTAACAAAGGAACGAGAGACCACGAAGGTAGTAGAGAAACAGGATTTATTGACATGTCAAGAGTTCAGAGTGCTCTCACACTAAAGACTGAACTGCCTGGGTAACGCCCAGAGAGTTAGTTTTATACCTTCGTCCTTAATACAGAAACACATATGGATAAAAGCAGAAGTTAACTTTGGAATAGTACAGAAACAGAAGTTAATAGCAAAAATTAATACGTGTCCTATAAATTCCCATATAGGGTTTACACCTCCCCTTCTCCCCCAGTCACTTCCTCTTTCCATCTCTTGAAGCAAGGCTCCAGCAATATTTGCAATACTTTGAGAACTTTTAAGAACAGAGAAGTACACCCACACATCTTACCCAAGCTGTCCAAAGGGCAAGCGGGCAAATCTCCCAAGGGGTCAGGGTTGACCCAGAGTCCAGGAATTGGGGTCCCTGGCCCCTCTGCCACATTCCCCCCTTTGGAAGTCCACCATAATCAAAAGATTACTGTGGAGTTTCATAAATGCTAAAGTTTGGACCTTCTGTAGCCAATACGATATAGCCATTGCCCTAACCTTAGCATTCTTCTCTACCAGTAAGGAAACAGTGGTTGAAATGGTTCATACAAAAATAGGGAGGATACAAGGGAGAATGACACAGCCTGCAGCAATAAGCCCAATAAGAGTGACCATGGCCTGGAGGCCTGGCAAGTTGGGGAACCAGGAGCCAAAGGCAAAGACGAGATCCCTCCTGGCCAACAAAGCTATTGCACATCGATGGTTAGTTGTTTAATGACTTTTCCTGTCTCATCCATCTGGAGAAAACAATTAGAAAGATAAAACTTGCCACAAACCCCACCATCCTTGACCAAAATATAGTCCAGTGCTAGTCTATTCTGATGGACCGCAGTCCTCAGTTTACCCGTGGCTTCCGACAAAATATCCAGAGATTTGTCCAGCCTTTGACCAGCGAGGTCAAGTACTGCCTGTAGCCTGATGATTCCATCAAGCCTGTAAATCACTAGGAGGGTGACTCTAAAATTTCTACACCAACAATTTTGACCCAGGGCAGGGTCAGACTGGACCCAGTCCCAATATTTTTAACATATACGTATCTTTTCTCAATTGATACCAGGATGGTCAAATGCTTGACCTTTGATCTTGGGTTTGGCCTACCATTCCCTCCCCATGCATAGATGATGCACCTTTTGCGGGAACGGACCTGTCCCAAAGCGTCCACACCCTGCAACCTGATCCCGCCCTGGTCCTTGGGGTTCTCAACATCCTCAGAACCTCCTTCACGGGCAAGGGGGTCGTTCGGGCATCCACACAACATTGGGAACTAATATTCAGGACCTTGTCATTTAACAGGCCCTTTGCCAATAACAGCTAAAGCCAAAAACTGTCCTTTAACAAAACGTCGCCAAACACAACTCTCTTAACCTACCACATTAGGGAGAAGGCAGGGGTTATTTATGATTTGGGTAAGGGCAATATCAGTCTTAGGCATTCCACAAAACCACCTCTTGTTCGTAACATACAATGTCCAGAGCCCTAGGACTAACACAGTACTACAGAGAGTCCACTCCCTGATTTCTCAAAGACACAGCACCCGTCTTTCCAAAGAAGAGGCAATCCCAAAAGAATGAATATCCAATACAACAAATCACAATAAGGGCAAGCACACTCACTAAAGCAAGAGATAATGCAGTTATGACTACGAATATTTGGCTTGCCATACCCTGACAGGTGATCGAACTTTCTAATATGTTTTATATCTAATAAATAGAATGTTGTCTTCCTCCTCCAAATCTTCGGCCGTACGTTGAGAAATCAGCTTCCAGGAGTGATTTCAGTAGGGCCTCTTCTGCCCCGTATGTAGCCTGCCCATTGCCGGTAGGACAGTTATAGGGGGCGCTTCTTCAAGCACTAGATGTTGGGCCTCAACCTGGTCTGCCTCCCAATATTGCAAGTGGGCCCTTCCACCTAGGTTTCAAATTGTCCACTTTCCACTGTTTTACCCATAATCTGTTTGCCACCTCCCAAACATCATTTCAAAAGGAGATAACCACATTCCCTCCTTCAGAGTGCATTGCACAGACCAAAGTGCCAGTGACAATGCATTCACCCATTCAAGTTGAGGTTCAAGACACACTTTGACCTTGAGTAGGATTCTAGTCACTTCAAATCTTGGTGCCTGGAGGTCCCCCTGCGTTAGAACATCCGGGGCTCAGTCCCCTTCGCATTTCCAATGCTGCATAAGCTGTCATGCCAAGGTGGCTCTGATCATCTCGGGTCACTGACATGTTCCCTTTCCTGCTGGATCCGACCATCCAGCTTGGAGAAATTATGCTGATTCCCACATATAGAATCTTTAATTTCCCTGAGCAAACACACTAGTTGCTCTTCCTGAAAAGAAGGCTATCAAGAGCCCTCTTTCAGCATGGACATGTAATGTGAGGATTGCATATTTAGAATCAGTCCAAATGTTTATACTTTCATTATGTGCCCTTAAAATGAGTACTAAATCTTTAAAGGGGCATTCCTCTCATAGCTAATTTAATGTGCCAACCAATGCTATAATCTATTTTTCAGCATCTGCACTCCATGCCACATACATGTATAGATTTTCAGAGGTCTAATTATGAAGGTTTCCTCCTTGTTAAGATAATACAATACAACACCAGAGTTGGAAGGGACCTTAGAGGTCTTCCAGTCCAACCCCCTTTTTTTCTAAGCTGTGGTTGTCACTTCCCTTTTCTCGGGTGAAGAAAGATTTCTCAAGTTAGAGAAGTTGAAACAATGCGCACTTCAAATGTTCAGATACCTGTTTTTTTTTCCGTGTCCAAACAAAGGGTTCTCTTTCACCCCCCTTTTTTGGATTCATAGAATAATTAGGCCAATAGAGCAAAATTTGGATCCATTCCATCCCATCGTTAGGTTGTTTTGCGCACAATAGAGACAGGTGCTTTCTTTCCAAATAACCCCATGAGCACGTAAAACTATATATTTTCTGTCTGTGTAGACACTAACCATCTTCCCTTCTGCTGGTCCTCTAACCAAGCATGGGATTCTAACTACCGATCCCCGTAAAAAAACCTCCTCGTACAATTCTTCCGGCAGGTCCCCTGGCCTCCCACCTTTCTGTCTAAAAGCTTCGGCAAGGAAAAATGTGTTTCCTTTTGCATTTTGAAGTTCCTTCTTTGAGGTTTTGAGACCAATTAATATACATTTTGTATGCTCATGCCACAAGTTCAGAGATGCCTTTCTTGGGCCCCCCTTCTCGTCTTCTGTAATTTTTCCCCCTAATGTCATCTGCACAGCGACCAACGAAGACCATACTGACCACTCTCACATCCTATGCTGCTCCCCCTCAGCTCCTGGCAATAAAATTTCTCTTAGGGGCAATTTGAGTTTTTGTCTCAACTACTCCCTTGGACCGGGTTTGTGGTCCACTTGATCTGTCTCTTAAGGAACCCCTTTTTTTTTCTTTTTAACACTCAAACACATCAACAAAGACAAGCTAAAACAACACAGAAACTAAATGTTCTTGGTGAGACTTTTCTTTTCTCTCTCTTTCTGGAGGCTTGTTACTCATCCTGGTAACTGACTATATCTCAGGGTTTTTCTATGAGTGTAGTATTCTGTCCCTCCAGGACTACATACCTTAAAACTCTTTTTCCTGGGGTTTTCAGTGTCTTCTCTGTTGTAATTAATTTCTTTGAACCTCCCAGCGAACGCTGGCCTATTTTTAAAGATTCAAAGTTCTCTATACATATCCTTTGGAACCTCCTAGCAAACGCTAGCATATTTTTAAAGATCCAGATGTACAGAGTAACATGTATTGAAGAGGCATTCGAGGAATGCTTCCTTCACCACCCATGTTCTATTTCTAAGACACTGTCACCGCCTGGGGTGCCAGGGGCAACTTAACCTCCCACACACTTCTTAACCCAAACCTCCTGTCCCAGGGTAAAGGAGTGAGCGGGGGTGTCAATCAAATGGGGACGGGCAGAAAGCACGTATTTCTGCAACGAGTGGACTATGGCATTGAGGGCTTGCAATTGCTTAAGCCGGACCGAATCCCCCAACTGGACAATAGCCGGGGTCTGAGGAGCCACAAGGTTGGGCACATGGCCAAAGAGTAACTCGAAGGGGGAGACCCCTAAGGATTTGGAGGGAGCACAGCGTACAGCCAAAAGGGCCATTCGGCCTGGCAAAATGCCCGGAGCTTGCGTCTGCTCCATTCAATGCCATAGTCCTGCGACTGATAAGCCGCCTTAAAGTGAGTCAACATGCACTGTAGGGGTTTGTCGGGTTGAGAACTACCACCTCCCATGGTCCTCCCAGGGCACCAGACAGACATGATAGGAAAAGGGATGAGAGGAAGGTAAGGGGTCCGTTCCTCTCGGGATGACACAAGGGAGCTTCTCAACCACTCACGCCCGACCCAGGGAGCCGGAACTCACGGTCTCCGTAGGGAACTGCGGACGCCAAACGGCCAATGCACACACACACACACGCGTGCCACTGGCCTAGGGTGCCGGCAAACTCAACGGTCACCGTAGGAAAACGTAGCAGCAACAGTGACAAGTCTCACTTATGGACAGTCCTCCCCTGCCAATACCCCTTCCCTCAAAACATGATGGGATAACGTGATGGGATTAGCATCCGTCTCCGGCTCTCTTGGAGTCCGGGTTGGTATCGGCTAGTAGCGAGGGGAATCGGGCCTCGCCTCCGACTCGCCAGTCGGGTGTTACTGTCCGGGGCTTCTGGCTCGTCAGCCAGGCATCGGCATGCCAGCCGGGTATGGGTCCCACAATACTTGCCTGCAGGGCTTTTCCTCCACTCCTTGGCCAGCCAGCTGGAGAGATCCTGGTCTCTGGTCCTTCTCAAGTGGTTCTTGGGGTTGTCAGCCGCTGGTGCTCGAGAGTCTCCTCAGCCAGGAGGAAGTCCCTTGGGACAAAATGGTCCGTTGGCGCCTGGGAAATTCCCTCCAGCTGGGAGCGTCCCAGCACCGGGGTGAGCACCCCAGAGGGTCCCAACGACCCCTCGATTCCCGGTCAGGGAACCAGAATGTTGCGGCAAAAACCAGGCACACCACAGACTGGTTCTAACAAAGGAACGAGAGACCACGAAGGTAGTAGAGAAACAGGATTTATTGACATGTCAAGAGTTCAGAGTGCTCTCACACTAAAGACTGAACTGCCTGGGTAACGCCCAGAGAGTTAGTTTTATACCTTCGTCCTTAATACAGAAACACATATGGATAAAAGCAGAAGTTAACTTTGGAATAGTACAGAAACAGAAGTTAATAGCAAAAATTAATACGTGTCCTATAAATTCCCATATAGGGTTTACACCTCCCCTTCTCCCCCAGTCACTTCCTCTTTCCATCTCTTGAAGCAAGGCTCCAGCAATATTTGCAATACTTTGAGAACTTTTAAGAACAGAGAAGTACACCCACACATCTTACCCAAGCTGTCCAAAGGGCAAGCGGGCAAATCTCCCAAGGGGTCAGGGTTGACCCAGAGTCCAGGAATTGGGGTCCCTGGCCCCTCTGCCACATCATGAGGTGTTACATTTGAACGCACAGAATTAACAACATTGGAATTAGACATCACATATAAACCATCTTGCAACTTTGCATTAACCTTGATACTACCTTTCTCTATAACACAATTATCCCCTGTAAATGTTACACTGTAGCCATAATTCACCAAAACTCTAACTGACATCAAATTATACCTACGTTTTGGTACATACAACATATTCAGTTTGTCAGTAATACATGGACATTTAGCGATATCTTCACCAGATGCCTTTAGCCTCCACCCACGTGTTGTTTAGTTGTGGTCATCTTTACAAAAAAATTTCTATTCCTAGTAATGCACATCGACGCTTCACTGTCAACAATCTGTTGCATTATGACACTGCATCACGTGCTAAGCATTTCTGTTAGTGTAGACTGGTTCTGACCGGTCGGACATAAACAAGGAAGCTGGCATGGAAAGTTACTAGCACACCCTCTGACATTCAACACCTTGGAGAAAAGTTCCCACCTTCTTGCAACGTGCTAACTATCAACAAAGAGCACGTGACTCCTATTCTACTGTGTGAATTTCCTTTTATGGTCATGATTTGTGTATTTGTTTACATGACGTTGCATGCTTAACTCTGCCTTCTGATAAAGTTAATAAAAGGGCTTGCAGGCTTTCTATTCCTAGTAATGCACATCGACGCTTCACTGTCAACGATCTGTTGCATTATGACACTGCATCACGTGCTAAGCATTTCTGTTAGTGTAGACTGGTTCTGACCGGTCGGACATAAACAAGGAAGCTGGCATGGAAAGTTACTAGCACACCCTCTGACATTCAACACCTTGGAGAAAAGTTCCCACCTTCTTGCAACGTGCTAACTATCAACAAAGAGCACGTGACTCCTATTCTACTGTGTGAATTTCCTTTTATGGTCATGATTTGTGTATTTGTTTACATGACGTTGCATGCTTAACTCTGCCTTCTGATAAAGTTAATAAAAGGGCTTGCAGGCTTTTGTCTGTGCGCCGTTCCACCCCACTCGAAGAAGAATTTGGTGTCGTTTTTCTTCCCCCTCATCCGTGGGCCTGCCCGCCTGATAACTGCGAGAATGTTATCACTTCATCTGGTGACCCCGACGTGATTCCTTTCATCATTTTATTGTGGAGTTGTGGTTTGCATCGTCACGTCCAGCCTCAAGAGCCCCCACACTTACCCCCGCCCAAGGGCACCTCGCGATCAACTGGTCTACAGTTCCCTTCGTAAATATGGGGAGTGGGTCGTCTAAGACACAGATAAGACACCTCTGTGGCCTTGGAGACCTTCTTATGGCTTCCAACATCACTTTATCTAACAAAGGCACTCCACTGCTTTTTCTTAAAAAGAACAGATTTTCTCATTATAGGGCAATTCACCATTGCCCCCCCCCTCTCCCTGCAATAACAAAAAAGCAGCAGGGGGAGAGGAATTTACACCTCTTCCAGCTATCAGGAAGAGTCTGTGTTGGGTTTTGATTTTGCTGCAGACTTGAATCCTTTTCGCAAGCGTTATCTATTGGCTTTAATAAATCATTGCATGGATGATGTTTTAATTGGAACTTCAAAAGACAACACCTAATTGGCTTTCAGGAATGCAAAAGGATTTATTGCTTAGGAAAATTACACTGTATGAATGTTATAACTTTTTTCTCTAGTTTGTGTCTTTGTTTAAATGTACATAAAAGTTGGGATATGTTACTTGGAACTTTACAATGTTGCTAGATATAAGGCTATAGAGTAATAGGAATTTTGAACATTAAAGATTTTTGTATATAAGTAAGGATAATACACCTTTCAATTTTGTAGAATTTTCCTCCCATGTCCTTTGCACATGTGTATGGAAATTCTCTCTTAGAACTTTAACTTTGATCAAAGCATAAAGTGTGTCCTTTTAGCTCACCATGGGGCCAATACGGCGGTGAGAGCGCTGCGAGGTCAGCAGCGTCGGCCTGGTGGTGTGAACGATAAAGAAAGAACGAAGATGGTTGGTGAGAGATGAAAGAGTTTTGAATGGGGGCAGCCGCCGAGTGGCGAGGCGGCTGCCGGAGATGGCGGCGGTGGGAGCGCCGGATAGGGGTGCGTACCGGAGGATGGAGGGTAAAGGAGGAAGATATCGGCGGTGAGAGCGCCGTGAGGCGTGAGGAAAAGGAACGGATGGAGCAGCCGCTGGAGGCCGGGCCGACGGTGGTGGGAGCGCCGGGAGGCCAGCGGCCAAGGCGGGTGCGCAGGATAGGGCGGCGGTGTGAGCGCCGAATGTGAGTGTGAATAACCAGGCTGACTATGCGGATTCTGCTGACCAAATTTTTGGACTTGACTTTGACCATCTTTAATAACTTTAACATCTTCCCCGTGGCTTCCTAAGACCAGGATATAAGATCTAGAGAGCTGAACCACGTGCTCCTGAAGGATGTGAACTTTGTCTATAAGATCTTAGACCGGAAGAACTAATGTAACTGACTTTACGAACTTATATGAACTTTAACCTCACAGATGCACTTTACTGCACTTTATTTCACTTATGGTGCACTTTAGTATTGCACTTTATTTTTAACATCTTAAATTAACATCTATGAAATGAATTGTAGCTTAATATCTTTGCTAACGACTTTTTAAAATTTTTGTATTTTAAACCCACATCCCACCATTAACTCCATCAGATATGTACTCCAGAGCTAGCCTTTTATCGCTGCGAGAGTCCCCACTCTCGCAGGTTTGGCCCTCCGAACTATCGAGGGCCCGTCTTGAGGAAGGATTCATTAATCCGGAGAGACGGGCGAAGCGCGGCCTTAGGGGTTTTTTAATTAGGAAATTTTTATCTATTTTAGGGGGTACTAGGGAGGGGGGTGGGCATAGACAGATTGAGGCAAAAGAATTACATGAAAGAAAGGGCCGGACCAGTAGCCGACGGGAGGAGACGGAAGGTGCTGATTTGAGGGGGGAACCACGAGTCGTCCCATTAGAGGGCATTCCAATCCAGAGGGTCGTGGGGAGGGGCAGGGCCGAGGGGAGATCATCCTCCCGGTTGTTGGCACGCAGCCGTTGGTTACGAACGGTCGAGTGCCACAACCCCCGCAGGCTAGGTGGTCAGGGAATACAGAGCCTGGGCCTGCGGCTGATGTTTTGCAACGCCAGGTCCGTGGTCAACAAAACCCCCCTCGTTCATGACCTTGTGTCAGAGGGGGAGCCGGACCTGGTAGGAATTGCGGAAACCTGGTTGGGCCACGAGGGAGGACTTCCCCTTGTTGAAATGTGCCCACCAGGCTACCGCGCTTTTCATCAGCCCCGGGTCCAAGGTAGGGGCGGTGGGGTAGCGGTCATTATCAAGGAAGGTCTTGAGCCAAGAGAGACCATTGTGCCACAGACTACCGGTTGCGAGTCCCTCTGCGTGAAGTGGGGCCTAGGGAGGCAGTTGGGCTTGCTGGTTATATACCTGGCTCCTCGCTATGTAGCAGCAGCCCTGCCCGAGCTCCTGGAGGTGATCGCTACGGTGGCAGTGGAGACCCCCAGACTTATAGTCATGGGGGACTTTAATCTGCCATCGTTGGGCGAATCATCCGAGGTAGCTCGGGAGTTCATGGCTTCCATGACGGCCATGGACCTGACCCAACTAATTCAAGGCCCCACCCACGAGGGTGGACACACACCGGATCTCATTTTTGTCTCAGGCCAATGGAAGAGTGATCTGGGTATAGGGGACATGGGTCATCACACCCTTGTCATGGTCAGACCACTCACTTCTCCGGCTCGACTTTCCGACCGCTACTCCCCTCCGCGAGGAGGCGGTGCCAGAACCACCTATCTGGTTCCGCCCCAGGCGCCTGATGGACCCGGATGGGTTCCAGATGGCGCTTGGGCCACTTCCTGTACCCCTGACCCGCGCCCCGATGGAGGACCTCGTGGCCGCATGGAATATTGCGACCACGGGAGCCTTGGATCGGGTCGCGCCCTTGCGGCCTCTCTTGCGGCGCTGAGCCGCCCCGGCTCCTTGGTTTACCGAGGAGCTGAGGGCGATGAAACGCCGCAAGAGATGCCTAGAGGGAAGATGGAGGGCTACCCGCTCTGAATCTGACCGGACACAGGTAAGAGCCCATTTACGGACTTACATTGTGGCGCTGAGAGTGGCCAAACGCCATCATTGTGCTACTTTCATAGCATCCGCAGAAAACCGCCCTGCCGCCCTGTTCAGGGTGACCCGTTCCCTCCTTCAACAGAGGGTGCGGGAAGCCCCGCTACAGGGTAGAGCAGAGGAATTTGTGACTTTTCTGCAGGACAAAACCGCTCAGATACAGAACGAGTTAGCCCCCATTCTTGGTCCAGTGGGGTGCCACGAGGCTGATCTTGTTTGGGAGGAATTTGACTCCGTTGCTTCCGAGGATATGGACAGGTTACGTGGGCGACTGCGAGCCACCACATGTTTATTGGACCCGTGTCCCTCCTGGCTTGTACTGGCATCCTGGGAGGTGACACGAGGCTGGCTCCAAGAGGTTGTCAACGCTTCTTTAAGTGAGGGTTCCTTGCCTGCTTCCCTAAAAGAGGCTATGGTGAGGCCCCTCCTTAAGAAGCCCTCTTTGGATCCAGCTCTTTTAACCAACTATCGTCCCGTCTCCAACCTTCCCTTTTTGGCGAAGGTTGTTGAGAGTGTGGTGGCACAACAGTTTCCCCGTCACCTGGAGGAAGTTGATTATCTAGACCCGCGCCAGTCCGGCTTTCGGCCCGGGCATAGCACCGAGACGGCATTGGTCGCGTTGGTAGATGATCTCTGGAGGGCCAGAGATGGGGGATGTTCCTCCATCCTGGTCCTATTAGACCTCTCGGCGGCTTTCGATACCATCGACCATGGTATCCTATTGCATCGGCTGGGGGGGTTGGGGGTGGGAGGCACCGTTTTACGGTGGTTCTCCTCCTACCTCTCTGGCCGATCGCAATTTGTGCGGGCAGGAGAGCAGAGGTCGACCCCGAGACCCCTCACATGCGGGGTGCCTCAGGGGTCGGTCCTCTCGCCTCTCCTGTTTAATGCATACATGAAGCCGCTGGGTGAGATCATCCGTGGTTTTGGGGTAGAGTACCACCTGTACGCTGATGACACCCAGCTGTACATATCTACCCCAAACCACCCCAACGATGCCGTAACGGTGATGTGCCAGTGCCTGGAAGCCGTGCGGATCTGGATGGGAAGTAACGGACTTAGGCTCAACCCGACCAAGACCGAGTGGCTGTGGTTTCCGGCTGCCCGATTCAACCAGCTCTCTCCAACGCTGGCCATAGGGGGCGAACATCTTGCCCCTGTGGATGGGGCGCGCAATTTGGGTGTCCTCCTGGATACCCGGCTGTCTATGGAAGAGCAAGTGACAGCCGTGGCCAAGAGGGCGTTCTACCAGGTTCGCCTGGTTCGCCAATTGCGCCCCCTATTGGATCGGGACGCCCTTCGCACAGTCACTCATGCCCTCGTGACATCCCGACTGGACTATTGTAACTCTCTCTACATGGGGCTCCCCTTGAGGTGCACCCGGAGGCTTCAGTTAGTTCAGAATGCAGCCGCGCGAGCAATTATGGGGACCACCAGGTTCACCCACGTTACACCGCTCTTGCGCGAGCTTCAAGGTGTTAGTTATCATCTTCAAAGCGCTCCATGGCTCGGGACCTAGCTATCTGCGAGATCGGATCCTGCCCCACACATCCTCACGACCGATTCGCTCCCACAGAGAGGGACTTCTCCGGGTGCCGTCCACTAGACTCTGTCAGCGGGCGACGCCCAGGGGAAGGGCGCTCTCTGTGGTGGGCCCGGCCCTCTGGAACGACCTTCCCCCTGATATTAGAACGACCACTGACCTCCGCTCCTTCCGTGCAAAATTGAAGACCTATTTCTTTCGACTGGCTGGCCTTGAATAGTTCTCTCTGTCTATTGATTCCAAATATTTTAATGGGTTCTTAATCTTAATTATTTTTAGCACGGGTAATACTGTTTAATTCTATTTTAAAGTATGTATTTTGTATTTATTGTATATTGTTTTTAGTTTTGCCTGTGCACCGCCCCGGGTCCCTGTGGGGAGAGGGTGCGGTTAATAAATTTGAATTTGAATTTGAATTTGAATCTGTTTTAATTTGGTATGTATTTTGTATATTTATTGTTTTTATTCTCCCTGTGCACCGCCCCGAGTCCCTGTGGGGAGAGGGAGCGGTCAATAAATTTAGCTATTATTATTATTATTATTATTATATTGTGACTTGAACGTTTTCTATGGGTTTCAATGAATTTTCACCCAATGTGATTTCTTAAGGGTAGCCACATCTGGCTTCCCATACAGCTGAACCCTTTTGAGGTTCGGTAGGCATTCAACATGGTGGACTGGATACACTGGCGTGGGCCACAGACGATGTCAAAGAGCGCTCCTGGTCACTTTTGGACCAGTGACATGGGCTTGGCCGGACACCAGCAGATCCTGAATCCATCCAGATCTGAATGCCAAAGAGGCTTGAAGAAGATTGTACTGTGCTAGGTGAATAGAGATTTTTTTTTCTTTTGGGGAAAAAGGGGTGTGTTGCTTTGTGCGTATGTGAAAGGAGGCCTTCGACATGAATGAGTATACCTAATCTGTGTTTTGAGTAAGATCAGTCAGAAAGGATTGCATTGAAAGGTGTGTGTCTGTTGGAATAAATGTGAAACTTTTTAATTGTAAGGGAGTGGTCAGACCAAACCCAGAGTCTGCAAAAATGGACGCTCTGGTTGTTGCGTTGCAAATAAATCACCCACTTCCTGCTTCTTTTTTGTGCCCCACCGGAATTTGCTTTACTTGTGGGAGGCCTGGCCATTTTAAAAATCAGTGCCGCCCTCCAGGTGGGGGTAAGGGAGGAGCCCTAAGATGGCATAGATCTTTCGAGTCCTTCCGCCCCAATACTGTTTGCTCATGTTGCAAAAAACTTTTTAAAATGAGCAGAAAAACTGCAGCCCCCCTTAATGAGAAAGTAGGAGGGAATACTCTTACTGCAGCATCACTCTCTCCCTTTTCACTCACACACAGTCAAAACAAGCAGATACCCACACATCCTTTTGCCCACTCCTCCCCCCCTCTTGCCTGCGTCTCTCTGAAGAATAACACAGAGGGAAGAGGAGGACAGAGGGAGGGGTGAAATCACACAGGCCAGACATAACACACACACACACACACACATCTCTAAGGGAAGTCAAAGTACATTCACATTAATTTTACCATCAACATACCCACATTTACCTACAAATAATCCCATTTCACTCTTTTCTCATGCAAATCAATTATTATAACCATTTTAATGAGCTGTATGATATTTCTTTTTCAGTTTTTACAACAATTTTGATTTTTCTGTGGATATTTTTTGAGTTTTACGTTTATTTTAATCTATAAGCAGGAATGATTTTCTGCTATTTTGCCTGCATTTGAAAATGTTTTAATGAGAGTTACCTAGCTTCCATAACAATGAAGCTGATTTTTCCCACATCTTTTTTGATGTCAGATTTAAAGTACCCCATCCTATGTCATTTGTTTCTTTGTTTTTGATATCTGCCTTTGGAAAATTTCCTTTCATCTGAATTGTCTTTTAATTTTGAGTTTTTGACAGCTTTTCGCACCTCGTTTTTGCCATGACGATTAATTCTCCGCTTACAAAAAAAAGGGGGAATTAGTTGCCACTATGATTTTGCTCCCAGAAGCCTCTTTACCT
This sequence comes from Rhabdophis nuchalis, assembly GCA_039707465.1. Classification (NCBI taxonomy): domain Eukaryota; kingdom Metazoa; phylum Chordata; class Lepidosauria; order Squamata; family Natricidae; genus Rhabdophis; species Rhabdophis nuchalis. The sequence continues at coordinate 29,458,517 of CM077650.1, forward strand.
CACACCCCACGGCAGATTTTTGCAACCAATGGGGGCGCTACAATGTGGATTACCTAATCCAAATTTGATTCCTCAAAATTATGACATGATGATTATTGATTTAAAGGTAGCCTCTGACAAAGTTCAAACTTTTCCTCCTTTTCAATATTTAGGACATAAATTGCTTTCTTCTCATGCTGCTCCTGTGTGTCTACAGGTACAGTTACCTCCAAAACCAACTTTGCTTCAATTACAACAATACTTAAGTTCTATTAATTGGATACGTCCTTAGTTAGGTCTTACTCCTGTTCAACTTTCACCTCTTTTCAATGCCTTAACTAAAGGTAAGCAACCAGCAGACAAAATCCCATTGCAAAAAGAACATTTTGAAACAATGCAATTAGTAAATCAGGCTTTAAAAACAAAATGGGTGGATCATTTGCTGGATGGTTTTCCTCTTGCACTTTTGTTAATCAACACATTACAATTACCTACAGCTGCAATTGTACAAGTTACACCTTCATTGTTAATCCTTGAATGGGTACACCTTTCACACACACCTCGTTCTACTTTAACTACAAAGCCAGCTCAAATGGCACTCCTGATTACTAAGGGTCGCCATCCTGCTAAACCACTTGCTGGACAGGAACCAATTACAATCTATGTTCCTTCTTCTCTTGCTACTTGGGAAACTCTTTTGGCCTCCAGCGAGGCATTGCAGTATGCTCTTGCTGATTGGCCTGGTTCTGTCTCTTGTCATCATCCTCCTGACCCAAGACTACAACTTTTGAAAACCACACCTTTTGTGTGGGAAACTCCTTTTTCTTCATTTCCAATTCCAGATGCTGTTACAGTTTTTGCAGATGGAAGTAAAACATATGGTGCTTGTGCCTGGCAATCTGAAGGCCAATGGCACACAAAAATTACTCCACCACAGACTTCTGCACAACGCGCAGAACTCTATGCTTCAATTTTGGCTTTTCAACAATTTTCTGATCAACCTTTTAACCTGATTTTGGATAGTCTGTATGTTACACAGATTATCTCTTCTATCTATCAAGCCTACCTTTCACCTTCTATTGTATCCTCACTTTTGTCTCTTTTTCTCACTCTTCAACACTTAATTTCTCAAAGAACAAATCTCTTTCATGTTTCTCATATAAGAAGCCATCAACCATTTCCAGGTGTTATCCAAGAAGGAAATGACGTCGTTGATCAAGCTGCATCGGTCGCTACATCTTCATCTATTGTTTATTCTCTTTCTTCCCTTACACCATGGGCAAGTCACTCTTATTTTCATCAAAACAAAAAGGCGCTGATAAAACAATTTGGTATAACAATAGCAGAAGCAACTGCTATATTGCAACAGTGTCCTACTTGTAGTAAACAAGCGCATTCTATCCCTATGGGAGTCAATCCCCGAGGAACAGAATGTTGTCAAATTTGGCAAATGGATGTTACCCAATATTCTTCCTTTGCTCCATGGAAGTACATTCATGTGTCCATTGACACATATTCAGGTTTCATCATGGCCACCCCTCAAAGGGGCGAAGCCACAAAACATGTAATTAATCATTGCATTCGTATCTTTGCATCGCTGGGACGCCCAAACGAACTCAAAACTGACAATGAGCCTGCTTACACAAGCACAGCATTTGCTGCCTTTTGTCAAAAATGGAGCATAATTCACAAATTTGGTATTCCATACAATAGTCAAGGACAAGCCTTGGTTGAAAGAGCAAATCAAACCTTAAAACATGCTCTTGACCGTTACATTGGCTCACGGGGGAAAACAGCCCCTGGTCTCCCAGCTGTGCAAGACACCCTTAACTTGTGTCTTTATACTCTTAATTTTCTAAACCTGACTGGTCAACCTGCTATGTCTGCTGCTTGTCGTCACTTTTCTTCTTCCTCCTCTGCTGAACATCAGCGACCACTTGTCTATTACCGGTGCCTACCTGACCTGACCTGGCGAGGACCAGCAGAGCTCATCACGTGGGGACGTGGTTACGCCGCCGTTGCACTTCCTGAAAAGACTCTGTGGATACCTGCTCGACACGTTCGTCCCTGTCATCTGCCACCAAAGATCAAAGATGCAGATACATCTTCTTCTGATCCTGTCACTTCTCCAGATTCAACTGCTGATTGTGACGACCATCACGATCAGTAAAGGACTTCTAACTAAAGACATCAACCAAAGAACATCAGGTACCAAAGCACTACACCAACATAATGACTTTACAACACCTCCAGTCTCATTGAGGCTGCGAGGGGACTTTGCTAAACATTTTCACAAAGCCAAACGCAATGTGCTGTCTGGAGATACCACATATTGTGCACCTTGCATCAAAATCACAAAACAAGAAGATAAGGTCATTCATACCTTGATATAAAGTACTCAATTGAACTGTAAAAACAAAGCACTCCAAACATGTACACACAATGGCACTACTTATTCAATTTGTATTGACAATAACCAACAACAGTGTTATGACCCTACAGGTCCAGCTCATAGATATACCATACAAATCACTGCTGGCAACGAATTGATCATTAACAAGGACTTTTATAATTTGGCACTTCCTCAATCAGTCATCTTTGATGCATGTGAAGCCATGGACGAGGGCACCAACGAATGTGGCTCTCTCTCATGGCGTAGAACATACTCTGACAACAAAAAATACATTTGTGCTCGAGCCAGCAATCCGTATCACAGTTGCGGCTCTGGCACATCTTGTGGAGATTGGAGATGTGTGGACTTTATATCCCAAGGACTCACTGTTCCGCCAGACACCATTCCAAAACAAGAAAAAGATAGAAAATTGTACATAACAAGACTATCCCCACCAGCTGACTGTTACCAACACACTTGCAATCCCATTAACATCACCTTTCCTGTTCCACAAAACTGGCTAACTGCACAAAAGCCCCAAATAAATCTTTGGAAAAAATTACTAACATGAAATTCTTGACACTGCCAGAAAACAATGACTTTCTTTGGTCCACCCCAGATGGACTGTATTGGGTTTGTGGACGTTTTGCTTACAACAAATTACCAGCAAACTGGTATGGGTCTTGCGTCCTATCCACCATTCGCCCTGGTTTCTTCCTACTCCCACTACGACAACGACAAGATCTGGGAGTTCCAGTCTACGAAGAACTAGGTAATGTGCGAGACCGCAGAGACATTATGGACACTAAAGACATTCATAGAGGAGATTGGACTGACGAGGATTGGCCTCCAGAACGCATAATTGCCGTCTACGGCCCAGCAACATGGGCAGAGGATGGCACATTTGGATATCGTACTCCCATATACATGATAAATAGAATAATTCGTCTTCAAGCTGTAATTGAAATTATTACAAATCAAACTGTACTAGCCTTACAACATTTAGCCCAAGAAAGTGTAAAGTCTAGAACATATATCATGCAGAATCGTTTAGCTCTTGATTACTTATTGGCAAAAGAAGGGGGAGTATGTGGTAAATTTAATTTGACTAATTGCTGTATTGAAATTGATGATAGTGGGAAAGTCATTCAGGAAATATCAGACAAAATGGTAAAAATTGCTCATGTGCCTGTACAAACATGGCATGGTTTAAATTTGAAAGAAATGTTTGGTTCATGGTTTCCAAAATTACCCGGTTTGCAAGCTATTGTAGCTTTAATTGGTATGATTGCTTTAGGATGTATTGTTTTACCTTGTGTTTTGCCTATTTTTGCTCGTGCAATTTCTAATAGCTTATCTTTGTTTGCTGAGAAACGAGCTATAGCTCACATCAATGCTTTGTGGGAACAGAAGTATGCTCCTGAGCCCCAGGGAGACCCCCTGGAGAAGAAACCGTTAACCCAGGGCAGTGACGAGGAGGAAGAGGTAATTTTCAAACACCGAATCAAACCCCCCCTCAGACTGCTGTATGGTGACGAAGACCATCTTTTTTGAAAAAATAAAAACAGAGGAGATGTTGCATTATGACACTGCATCACGTGCTAAGCATTTCTGTTAGTGTAGACTGGTTCTGACCGGTCGGACATAAACAAGGAAGCTGGCATGGAAAGTTACTAGCACACCCTCTGACATTCAACACCTTGGAGAAAAGTTCCCACCTTCTTGCAACGTGCTAACTATCAACAAAGAGCACGTGACTCCTATTCTACTGTGTGAATTTCCTTTTATGGTCATGATTTGTGTATTTGTTTACATGACGTTGCATGCTTAACTCTGCCTTCTGATAAAGTTAATAAAAGGGCTTGCAGGCTTTTGTCTGTGCGCCGTTCCACCCCACTCGAAGAAGAATTTGGTGTTGTTTTTCTTCCCCCTCATCCGTGGGCCTGCCCGCCTGATAACTGCGAGAATGTTATCACTTCCACAATCCACAAATCGTGGGTAGATGGTGCATTAGTAGCCATAGTCACATTCACATCATCGCCGCCCCGGGTCCCTCTGTGGGAGATGGGTGTGGGATATAAGTATGAATAAAATAAAATAAAATAAATAAATAAAATTTCTCCTATATTGTAAAGTTTTCTGTGGTTTTGGCTTTTTACAAAACCTAGCAATGTTGTTGTAGGAAAGCCAGGACACAGACAAGCTATTTAACATAGGAATAGGTTTATTCTGTGCACATGGTTCAGCAAAAGCTGCAAGCTTGTACAAAATGTCTGAACCCCGTCACACTGACAAAGATCATCTTTTATACCCTCGGTTATGTATATACATTCCTGTTATCCTACATTTGCCCAAATATGGAGTTTAGGGGGGATTGGAATGGTACCATTTAAGACAGTTTGCTTAGGTCAACAAGATATATGTCTTTTGGCCTATTTGTGCCTAGTAAAGAGATAGATTAGGGAAGTTGCTGGGAAAGATCAACAACAGTACAACAACAGGAAGCATCTGTCTGGGTCACGAAGACCTTTTTGCAAGTTAAAGCAGAATAATATAGAGCAGTGGTTCCCAAACTTTTTCAGTCCACCGCCCCCTTGGTGCTACAAACTGATCCTCAGTGCCCCCCACCCAGTGGTGGAATTCAATTTTTTTTACGACCGGTTTGTGGGTGTGGCCTGGTGGGCGTGGCTGGGGGGGTCGTGTGACTGGGCAGTTTGCATGACGGAAGGAAGATAGTAACAGTAAAATTAAAAAATGTAGCAATTAATTGCACATCTATTCAAAATCCAATTTAAAAACCTTTTTAGTTAATGTTAATTCAACAAAATTGTTTATTTTATTTATTTATTTTATTTTATTAAATTTATACCCCGCCCTTCTCCTTGTTAGGACCCAGGGCGGGACCCAGAACATGATCCAGTGATACCAGGTTTTCAAAGTCTGATAGTCATTTATCAAGAACCTTAGTAACTAGTAACTTAGTAAACTCAGTAAAATTTAGTAACTACTTCACTGTTCAGTAAATTCTTAATGTGATGGGTGGGCTTGATGAAGTGATACCAGTTTCCCAATGTCTATTTTAAGTCACTTAGCAGGAGTCTTAAATCACCATGTTCAGTAATCTGGAGTCGGTTTCTTTGCTTGGAGAGAAGTTGGATGACCACATTCCACCAAATATGATGATGGAAATGCAACAACGAGCTTCTTAACCACTGTCCATAGTGCAGGATAGAGATCAGAAATTTATTTCTGTAACCAAAACTCTTGGTACAATTTCTTAAACTTTGGCTTCAGCTCAATGTCATTTTGCAGCTTTATGAGTTGTTCCTCCACTATCCCATCTTCCTCAGTATCTGAAAATGGATTTATCACCCAATCTGGAATTTCCATCAAAAGAAGATCCTGATATCGCTCAGACATATCTTTATGCAGCATGTCCAAATGGTCACAAAAAACTTGAAGATCATTATCTTGTATCCCACCTTTCTCTTCTAGCTCAGACAAGCTTGGAAATTGGTACAGCTTGCAAGGGCCTATATTGCGCTTGAAGAGAGTTAGCTTTGAAAGAAATGTAGAGATGACAGATTTGGCCTTAATAAGATTGACTTCATTTCCTTGCAACTGCAAACTCACTTCAATACAATACAATAGCAGAGTTGGAAGGGACCTTGTAGGTCTTCTAGTCCAACCCCCTGCGTGGGCAGGAACCTTATACCATTTCAGACAAATGGCTATCTAACATCTTCTTAAAGACTTCCAGGGTTGGGGCATTCACAACTTCTGGAGGCAAGCTGTTCCAGAGGTTAATTGTTCTAACTGTCAGGAAATTTCTCCTTAGTTCTAAGTTGCTTCTCTCCTTGATTAGTTTCCACCCATTGCTTCTTGTCCTGCCCCCAGGTGCCTTGGAGAACAGTTTGACTCCCTCTTCTTTGTGGCACCCTCCGAGATATTGGAACACTGCTATCATGTCTCCCCTAATCCTTCTTTTTATCAAACTAGACATACCCAGCTCCTGCAACCATTCTTCATGTTTTAGCCTCCAGTCCCCTAATCATCTTGGTTGCTCTTCTCTGCACTCTTTCCAGAGTCTCCACATCTTTTCTACATCGTGGCGACCAAAACTGTATGCAGTATTCCAAGTGTGGCCTTACCAAGGCACTATACAGTGGCATTAACACTTCACGTGATCTAGATTCTATCCCTCTGTTTATGCAGCCTAGAACTGTGTTGGCTTTTTTGGCAGCTGCTGCACACTGCTGGCTCATATTTAAATGGTTGTCCACTAGGATTCCAAGATCCCTCTCACAGTTGCTACTATTGAGCAAGGTACCACCTATACTGTACCTGTGCATTTTGTTTTTCTTGCCTAAATGTAGAACCTTACTTTTTTCACAATTGAATTTCATTTTATTAGATAGTGCCCAATGTTCAAGTTTGTCAAGATCCTTCTGTATCTTAAGCCTATCTTCTGGAGTGTTGGCTATTCCTGCCAGCTTGGTGTCGTCTGCAAATTTGATGAGTTCCCCATTTATCCCCTCATCCAAATCATTGATGAAGATGTTGAAGAGTACTTCATTGAACTTTGCAAATAGTTCTGATAAATAAGCAATGTCATGCCTGATCTCTTTGAGTTCACCACTGAGCAAAGCATTCTTGTCTTCAAAAAACTCCACAACAGCGTCAAAAAGATTGTAAAAGCATCTCACAGTTGCCTTTTGATAGCCAACAAACTTCTGTATGAAGCAGCAAATGATCAAAATCTTCATCATTGAAAAGGTATTGAAAAAGTGACTTATGACCATTTTTGACAGTTATGACCATTGTAGCATCCCCATGGTCGTAAGATCAAAATTTGGATGCTTGGCAACTGACTCATACTGTATTTACGATGGTTGCAGTGTCCCAAGGTCATATGATCATCTTTTGCAACCTTCTGACAAGGCAAAGTCAATGGAGAAGCCAGATTCATTTAACGTTAGTAACAAGTGCAGTGATTCATTTAACAAGTGGCAAGAAAGATAATAAAATAGGGCAACATTCACTTAACAACTTTTCACTTAACAACAGAAATTTTGGGCTCAATTATAGTCATAATCTGAGGACTACCTGTAGTCTGCAGCAGGAGCAACAAGGCTTTTCAGAGGGCAAAGAGATAACAGAGTTTGGAATGTAGGCAGGAAGACAGCAAGTTTGTACCTTCCCTAGCAATTTGTAAAAAACAGGTGGTCCTTATCTTACAACTATTAATTTAGTGACAGTATGAAGTTACAATGACACTGAAAGAAATGAGTTATGACTGTTTTTCACACTTATAACCATTGCACCATTCCCATGCCCATGTGAGGAAAATTCAGACACTTGGCAACTTACTCATATTTATGATGGTTGCAGTGTCCCGGGGTCATGTTGGTCACTTTTGTGACCTTCTGACAAGCAAAGTCAATAGGAAAGGAGGGAAAATGCCACTTTATAGCTAGTACAACTAATGATTAAAGATATTTCACTCATTACTGGGAATGAAATCAGGGCAATGACAATTCATTTTGGGGAGAAACACAAGGATGTTGTGAAATTTATAGCTTTATAATTTTTATAATTTTATATAATTTTAATTTATATCCCGCTCTCTCTCCCCAAGGGGACTCGAGGCGGGGCACAGGCAATTAAAAATACAAATAAACCACAAACAAATACAAAATACAAAGTTAAAAATAGATTAAATAAATCCTGCGCTAAAACCCATAAACTAAACTAAAAATTACCCCTAAAAAACCCTAACCTAAAAAGAGACTACCCAAGGCCGGCCAGACGGAAAAAGTGCGTCTTTAATTTTAAGCGGAAGGAGCGGAGGTCCGTGGTTGTCCTGATATCGGGGGGAAGGTCATTCCAGAGGGCTGGGCCCGCCACAGAGAAGGCCCTTCCCCTGGGCGTCGCCCGCTGACAAAGTCTAGTGGATGGCACCCGGAGAAGTCCCTCTCTGTGGGAGCGAATCGGCCGTGAGGATGTATGGGGCAGGATCCGATCCCGCAGGTAGCTAGGTCCCGAGCCATGGAGCGCTTTGAAGATGGTAATTAACACCTTGAAGCGCACCCGGAAGACGACAGGTAGCCAGTGCAGCTCGCGCAACAGCGGTGTTACATGGGCAAACCTAGAGGTGCCCATAATTGCTCGCGCGGCTGCATTCTGGACCAACTGAAGCCTCCGGGTACACCTCAAGGGGAGCCCCATGTAGAGAGAGTTGCAATAATCCAGTCGGGATGTCACGAGAGCATGAGTGACTGTGCGAAGGGCGTCCCGATCCAATAGGGGGCGCAACTGGCGTACCAGGCGAACCTGGTAAAACGCCCTCCTGGCCACGGCTGTCTAAATTTGATACCATTAAAAATTAAATAGGATTAAAATCTGTGGTTTATAATTTACCCAGTTGTGCCATGCCATCTGCCCCCCTCCTTTCGCTGGCGTTAGCAGGCTCCAGCAAGGGGGCATGTAAGAGGGAGGGGGAAAAAGAGGAGGAGATACCAGGCAGCTAAGCAGGCAGCAACTAAGGATCTCCGTGATTTCAACACCCCCCCCCCCCCACACACACACTCCGCTCCGGCTTCCCTCCTCCACATCCTTCTGCTCTCCTCCCTTCTCCGGATCAAAAGACACCGCCCCCTCCTCGCCTGGTTTGCAATAAAGTGTTGTGTTCCTACCTCATCCGTCCAAGCGAGAAAGAAAGGAGAAAGGGGACGAGCAGAAGCAAACGGGGCCAAAGACACTGGCGGGCCAACGTTGCTGCTGGGGCTGCTTTTCAAACTGAAGCCCTGGCGTTTCTTGGGGGGGGGTGGAGGGGGGGAAGAGAGAAGATGCTTTGATTTAACTTTAATTTGACATGACACAAAAGAGGTAAATGGTTGTAAAATTTCACTGTAAAAAAAAAAGTGGGGGGGGGGTTGGAAGGAGGGAAAGCATTCGTGCTTTGACAATCAATTAAACCTCCCGTTCATGACTCCTCAGCCCACTTGGAATATCGATAGATTTTCACGAGGGAGGCGCGCTGGGATATCGAGTCCCACTTTTTCTTCTCCTGTTTCCCCTTCACCTTCTTCCCTACCCTCTTCCAGTTCCCCCAGGCACCCATTTCTTTGGGAGGGGAGTGGGGGAAGAAGAGGAGGAGGACTCCTGTTTAGCTGGAGGGGGTTTCGTTGGCTGTTCTGCAGAGTGCAGAGACTGGCATCCAGCAAACGATACTGCGTGGCAGTGGGAAACTGCTGCGCTGTGTTTACTTGCCACGTGCGCCCCCACGCAGTCGTGCACTTTAGAGGGAACAGTGAGAGGCAGGCGGGGCGATTGGTGAGCCAGCCAATGAGTGAGCAGGGTGCAGGGCTAGCATAGTGCAGACGGGCGGGGGGAGCGAGCAATCAAGCTGCTTCCAGATGGGCGGGGGAGAGCGAGTGAACTGGTTCTAATCTAAATGGCTCGCTAGAGGGGGAGCACTTCCAGCACTCCTCTGCCGCCCCCTCCATGCCTCTTACCGCCCCCCTGCCAGCCCTCTTGCCTCTTACCGTCCCCCTAAGCCATCCCACCGCCGCCTAGGGGGCGGGACCGCCCACTTTGGGAACCACTGATATAGAGCATAGCTTGCAATCTTTACTTGACCAAAGTTTCTTGACCAAAGTTTGAGGCCTAGGCCAGCCTTAGACATCTGCAGCTTCTGCTGCTACCTCATTTCCCCCCTTTGTGGCTCCTCTGACTTCCAGAAGAGCCACATATTCACCCTCATCCATAGTTTCAGGTTGAAGTTTTTCATATTCCCACATGGCCATTACCTGTGCTGTAGCTTTTCTTTCAGCTAGCAATGATAAACTATTTGTAATGGTACGAACAAAAATGGGCAGAATGCATGGTAAGATAACACATCCAGCTGCTATAAGGCCAATTAACGCAACCACTGCTTGTAAGCCGGAGAGTTTTGGGAACCAGGTACCGAACAGCTGTCCAAAATCAAAACTATTCCATTTCTGAACAGGCACATGAGCGATTTGTTCTATTCTTCTAGCACTATTTTCGATTATTTCCTCTATATCATCAAATTCAAGACAACAGTTTGAAAAATTAAATTTAGCACAAACACCTCCTTCCGTGGCTAAGAGATAGTCCAGGGCTAAACGGTTCGGATATATTGCATCTCGGAACTTCTTGTTCTGCTTGGCTAGAACCCTCAAGGATTGGGCTGTTTCATTGGCAATGAGCTCAACTGCAGCTTGTAGTCTTATAATCCTGTTTAGCATATAGATAGGGGTACGGTACCCATAACTTCCATCTTGGGCCCAGGTAGCCGGATCATAGTAATGGATAATTCGTTCAGGGGGCCAATCCTCATCTTTCCAGTCTCCTATTTTAAAGGTAGTTTTTAAATGTCTCCCACTCCAATGGTCTGCATCCATCACTTGAGGTTGTTCAAGAGGCAACATAAAGAAAGAGGGATTGATGACTCCCAATGTGCATGCCCCTCTCCAACCAACAGGAAGGATACTATAGGCCATTATTGCACAAATCCAATGTACTCCAGGGGAAGCACTGGTGATGTTCTCGAGAGAGAATTTAGCCCAAAAGTCTACCGTTTTATTGGGCCAGTAAGTCCATGTGTGTGTTTTTGAGTTCCATTCTTGTGTGCTTTGGCAAACAGTGTCCCCTATATGAATTCCTCCTTTTTGGGTGTTAATCAAACACCACTGTGCTACAATGGATGACTTTAGTTCCCATTGTGATCCGAGCTGATGTTTAGGCATACTAGAGATTTATTTATTTTTATATTGAAAAAGTTTTATTGGTTTTACATTTTTTCTATAGGGTAGGGTAAGGGATACAAAGAAATTTTGAGAGCATTCACGTCAGAGTCGTCGGCCCTTCCGAGACCTCAAAATACACAATAAAAAAAATAACAAAAAAAAGCATTTTTCATAACACTACAAGGTAAAAGCAAGTACATATACCTAAATTCTCAGTTCCATGCTGTCAGACATTTACAAAAAATCCAGAAAATATTATGCAAAATTGTTCAGGAAAATCAAGGCAAAGTTATTTTTTCGATCTAAGTCTCTTGGCTATTGTATCTTCTTTTTCTCCTCCCTGGCCCCCAGCGGGCGGGGCCGTGGCCCCCTCCGTCCCCCCTGGATCTTCCCCCAGGGCAGAGGAATGTTTTTTAAGAAAGGCTTCCGCCTCAGCAACTGTTTTAATCCTCACTCTTCCTCCTTCCCAGAACACCAGCATCCCTTCGGGTGTCACCCACTTGAACCAAATCCCATGATCAAATAAAATTTTAGACAAGAAGGAAAATTTCCTCCTTGCTTCTCGAATCTTTCTAGGAATCTGCTTCAAGATAGTGACCGTTTTTTGTTGGTAAATTAAAGGGTTCCCTCTCTGCGCCTTCAAGATTTCCTCTCTGGTTGACCTTCTAACAAATTTCACATGTATCTCTCTAGGCACTTCATTTATCCTGGCATATGCTGAGTTAATTCTATAGGCTAGGTCAATGTCCCCCCTGATCTCATCTTTAGGTTTTTGTAAATAGTCTGCTAAAATTGTGCTCATAAGATCAGGGAGGCATTCACCAGGTTGCTCAAAAACATTCTGAAATCTCAAAAAATATGTCATTCTTTCCATATCAATCCTAGACACATGCCCACTTGTTTCCTCAACCTCTTTAGTAACATTTTTAATCTCTCCCTTAACCCCCACCAGCCCCCCTTCCAATTCTTCAGTCTTCTGTGTGATTTCCAGCGTTTGCTTCCGTGTGTCCAATAGCTCCTTCTTGAAAATAATGTTTTCTGCCCTCTGGGCCTGAATTTCTTGAACCAAAGTTTGTATAACAGTTTCAAGAGAAGCCATCCGTTGTTCTAAACTTGTCAGTGCTGTTTCTTGAGCCATCTTAACTGTTAGAGTCAGTGCCACCAAAATGGCGTTTTCAGGGTGGGGCTGGTGAGACTAACCGGGAGCCAAAAGTTCAGATCAAGGTTGAAACGTTGTAAAATTCAGGAACCAAGAGAGAGACAATTTTCCAACTCAATAGCTATAATAACGAAGGTAATCCAGAAAGGAACCACAAATCCAACAAGAAAAAAATTCTTCATTAATATCCAGAGAGAGTCCCAATTGTAAAGAGACGCTGGAAATTTTCCATAGTTAAAATAAGACAGGCAGGGACAAAGAAAAGCCACTTTCCACCGCCCATCTCAGAGCCCAGAGGAGAAAGTAGAAAAATAAATTTATTTATTTTTTTAACCAGCCAGACCTAGACACAATGTTGCAAGTAGCCGCATACCACTTTCCCTTGTTAGAGACAGTCCGGATTTAAGATTTCCACTTTCTCTTCCAGAGAAGCCATTTCCAAGTGCCGCTTAAGTCCGAGGGGGGTTTTTTGAAAACAAACACCCCCCTCCCAGTCCGTTCAGCCTGGCTGGCAGCAGAAAAAAAAGTTTTTTAAAAACTCACTCTCCCCTTGCAGCTGAAGCCTCGGGAAGCCTTCCGACTGAGCCGATTAACCCTCTTCATTGTTGTAAATGGCACCGTCTTCCTTAGGCGAAGGGAGAACCCCCCGCAGCATGTTCTCCCTCACCTAAGCCGCGCCGGGGGCCACTTCCTCCACCGCCATGGGGGGGGGCGCCCCCCGATGAGCCGGCTTTACGGGAGACCCTCAAACAAGAGGGGTCTCGCCCCCGTGGGGGGGGCAGAAAGAGAAACAAAGCGGCGAGCGAGCACTAGGCTCGCCCGTCGCCGCAGGAGCCGGAACCGGAAGCCTAGATTTATTTATTTTTATTTTATTAAATTTATACCCCGCCCTTCTCCAAACGGACCCAGGGCGGCGTTGTAAGGATGGGAGTAATTCCACTCTTGGGCTTCCCATGGCCATTGGTCCCCCATTTTTGTCCCTCCACATATAAAACAGTTGGATACATTTAAGGTATGAGCTATTGTGGATGCAAGTTCAAGGAATAGGTTTCGAGCTTGCTCTGAGGGTTGGAACTCGACCTCCACTTCCTTCCAGAAATCCGAAAAGTATCGGGTCTAATTTTGTGTGGGGTGATATCTAGTTTCCAGGGACAGGTGTATAATGCCTCCAGGATCAGTACCAGACGCCCACAGTTGAATACCCATAGTCTGTCCATACCGAGAGAACCATTGTTGCGGGTTGGGTATGGTGATGTTAACAATGTTGCATTGGTACAATGGACAGTTGGACAGAGTGGGTATTCTGGTTATTTGGAGGTAAGTGCCTTTCCCTTGATTTGATTGATATGTGGCCCATGCTACACAACTCCAATTTGGACAAAGTCGTTCCTCCATATTGCTACAATCCCATTTCCCTGTTCCGACTGGGAATGTATATGGACAAATGTAAATGTGACTTTGGGTATATGCTCTGTGCCATAAAACATCTGCGCCACACGAAGTAGGCCACTGGGCGATTTTGCACATATCAAATTGTAACGTTCCTGAACTTGTGGCTGATGCAATCTGGGTTTGTGCTATTATTGGTCCATTGCTAGAACCTTGTCCCCGAGCTATCAACCATGTTTGGGCTGGGTTAATCCATGGATCATAGCAGTCTGCTGTTAGGTCACAAATTGAATACCAAGTTCCCTTATAACAACAGGGTGTGTGCGATCCCTGACACTGATAATGAGTGTGATATATTAATGTTGTGGTAATCTCCCTTTCTTTCAGGACAGTTTTAAGACAAACGGTACAGTTATCAGGACATGAGGGGGTATTAGGCCTAAGTGGATGTATTATGGACTCATCCTCAGAAGACCTGGGAGGGGCTTGAGATGTCGGGGGAGTTTGATAACAAATTACTCCCTCGGTACCATTACACCTCTTATACGTTTGTTCCGGTGTTCCAAAAGTACATGTGAGCAAGTCAAAGTGGATACAAGACTGGGGTATGCCTTTCACAGTTCTAATACCTCCGTCAGGTGTTGTGCATTGATGACAGTCATCCCCATCATGTCTATCTTGTGTAGTTGTTTCCCATATCTTTCGGACACGACCTGACCACCCGTGTAGGGTGTGATCAGATTCCGCTGGTAGGACATGCAGCATACATGTCCCTTTCCATCCAGTCTTCAATTAGGAAACAGATGTAATCCGCTTCCACCCCCACACAGGTGGATCCCCACAATCTAAAAGAATGGGTGGCGACCCCCCTTTATAGGGGGCCTTTAAGCACATACCTATTCTGAACACATACCCTACATAATGGCAGACAGCAGGATCAGAAGGTTGTCGGACTTGGCATGCCTCTTTGGCCACCCTATCAAATGCCTGGGGAAACAAACCAGGATGTGGTAACGTTCCTCCCCAGCACTCTGGAGTGAACACCAGGGAGGAATGCTCCACACATACCTCAGAACCTATGGCATATGAACGGGTGATGTGAGGTCTGTCCTGTGGCCTGCTCCACTGCCCTAGATTCCTAATACATACATCATTTCCTAACACACTAATAGTTAGTAAAAGCAAGAGTACCACTTTCTCCATCATTTCTTCACCCGTGCGTAGAAAGTCAGCTTCCAGGGTGACTTAGCAGGGGTTTCTTCACTGCTGTGCGTAGAGAAATCTATTGCCGGTAAGATTTCAGCAGAGCAGCCTGCAGGTAGGAGGGTAAACAGGAAATATTAGACCCATAGAAAGATGTATACATATAGATTCGTGTATATAAAAGTAAGTATAAGCTTAGCATACTAATGTGCATTCATCTACGCCTTAAACGTAATTTCATTGGAGTCGTGGGACTAGTGGTCACCTGCCAATCAGTTTCTGCAGCTGCCTTAATTCTAGTCCAATGAATCCAAGATTTGGACTCAGCGATCTTGACTGCCAGTGGTGAGACCATTATAACTCTGAAAGGTCCTTTCCACCTGCCCTCTAATTGTTCCTTTTTCCAATGTTTCACCCATACCCTATCCCCGGGTTTAAATTGATGACATTTAGTGATCAATTTTGGAGGGGTTTGCTCTACCACATAGGTGCGCAATTTTTCCACCTGTTGGTTTAGGGCCTGTACCATTTCCATGGTCCAAACACCCCCTTTATGACCTAGATCCGGCCAGCCGGCCAGATTTCTTCTCGTGGGTGCCCTACCAAACATCAATTCGTACGGCGATAATTTATGCATTCTCCTTGGAGCCGTTCTAACTGAATATAGGGCAAGGGGGAGATCATCCGGCCACTTCAAATGACTTTCAGCACAGATTTTGATTATCTTTTCTTTTAGAGCCCTATTCATTCTTTCACACACCGTCCCCGATTGGGGGTGGTAAGCACTATGAAATCTCCATTTAATCCCCACTGCTTGTGCCAAGGCCTGATTCACATGATGTATAAATTCAGGCCCGTTGTCAGAGGAGATATGGCTTGTTGTTCCAAATCTGGGGATTACCTCCTTCAACCATAGACGCGCCACTTCTCTGGCCTGTTTTGTCCTGGTTGGAAAAGCCTCCGGCCACCCAGTATACATATCAACCATCACCAACATTGCTTTATACAAACCACACCTAGGCATGTCTGTAAAATCCATAATCAGATAATCCATAGGATAATAAGACATTGGTATCGTTCCTGGGGGCAATAAGCGACCTTGCCTAGGATTCACTTTAGCACATGTAACACATCTGGCTACCACCCCTGCCACAAGTCCTGCCAATCCATTAATAAAATATTCTCTTTCCAGTGCGTTCTACAAAGCAGTTTTTCCCATATGAGAAGTCTCATGGGCTAATTGAACCAAGGCATATGCCACCGAAGCCGGCACCAGCACTCTATTGTCAGGTAACACATACCATCCATTCTCAAGTCTAGCATGCAGGTCGGTAACAGCTTTTTCACATTCTTGTTGAGTATAGGTAGGTGTGATGTCTGGTGGAATCACTCCTAAGACCATAGCAACATGGATAGAGAGGTCAGGGGTTGGCCCAGTGCGTTTAGCCGCCTCCCTGGCCTCTAAATCCACCTTTCTATTTCCTTGAGCCACCCTGTCTTCTCCTCTCTGATGACCCTTACAGTGCATCACTGACACCTTGGTTGGTAGTTGTACAGCATCAATCAGACGACCAATTAAATGCCCGTGTTGTATATATTTCCCAGCCGAATCTCTAAAGCCTCTCTCTTTATAAACTGCCCCATGGGTATGCAACGTTAAGAAAGCATATTTGCTATCTGTCCAGACATTCAGGGACTCTCCCCTCGCTCGCTCTAAGGCCCTAATGAGTGCCCACAACTCTGCCACTTGCACACTATGTCCACTACCCAAGGGCCCACTTTCTACCACTCCTTCATCATCCTTCATCGACCCGGTCACAGCACCGAGACGGCATTGGTCGCGTTGGTTGATGATCTCTGGAGGGCGCGGGATAGAGGTTATTCCTCTATCCTAGTCCTATTAGACCTCTCGGCGGCTTTTGATACCATCGACCATGGTATTCTATTGCACCGACTGGGGGGGTTGGGGCTTCGTCCTTCATGTATATAGCTGGAACCGGTCGCGAGGGGAGGTGCAGCACAATTTGTTACAGAACCAATTGAGTTGGTGATTGGCGATCACCATAGGGAAACCATTCATTTCATTGTTGCTCCCATTGCAGACAACCCAATTATTTTGGGATTAACGTGGTCGCGGAAATGGAACCCTGTCATAGATTGGAAAGAGGGTTGGATACGTATCCCCCTAAGTACAACCCCCACCCCCACCCCTAGGTGTGGACTCTGCTCCGGTGCCCCCCAACCCCAATGAAAGCATGTCGACTGACCAAGTGGCAACCGTTTTGGAACAGATACCGGGTCGAAGAAAAGCTCCCTAAAGAATATTGGGATTTGAAAGACGTTTTTAGCGAAAAATCTTCTGACAAGCTTCCACCCCACCGCTCCACAGACTGCACCATTGATTTCCTCCCAGGGGTGCAACTACCTAAACCACGCATTTATTCCATGACACCAGGGGAAATGGTGGAATTGTGCAAGTTCATTGACAAAAATTTGGCAAGGGGTTTTATTGAACCTGCTAGACCTCGAGTTGTGGCTCCTGCTATGTTCAGAGAAAAGAAAGACGGCCAACTCCACCTAGTGGTGGATTACAGGAACTTAAACACGATCTGCGCTGAAAATGTCTACCCCCTCTGGCGAGAGGTAAGATTTTTACAAAACTGGATCTCAGAGAAGCTTACTATAGAATTAGGATTAAAGAAGGGGATGAGTGGAAAACTGCTTTTAATTGCCCGTTAGGTTGTTTCCAATTTAAAGTTCTGCCGTTTGGCCTACAAGGGGCACCAGCGGTTTTCATGCAACTGATAAATAAAGTCTTACATCAGCACCTGTACAAAGGCGTTATCGTATATCTTGATGATATCCTTATTTACACAGAAACACGTGAAGAACATGTGAAGCTTGTCCGTTCTGTTTTGCGCAAACTGAGGGCGGTGGAACTATATGCTAAACTTTCAAAGTGTGACTTTCATCAAAGCAAGATCGACTATCTCGGATATCGGATTTCGTCAGGGGGTATTGAGATGGATCCTGCTAAAGTAAAAGCAGTGACTGAGTGGGCCCCACCTCACACCCGTAAACAATTGCAAAGTTTCTTGGGTTTTGCAAACTTTTACCGCCAATTTATCCCCTCTTTTGCAAGCATTGCTCTACCAATTACGAACTTACTAAAAACAAAGGGTGAAGAAAAACCACGACCTAGTAGACCCCTGAACTGGTCTATGGAACGGGGAGGGAGGGGCTGTCTGGGTATTGAGTGAGTTGTCTGTTATCACTGTCAAGTTTTGGTATTCCTTGAGGAGAGTCATGTGAGCCTCTTCTCTGGGATTCCAATTCGGGTCCCTCTCAGGCGCCCACTCATTCAATTCCTGTTGAAGGTCCTGCACATTGGGGAAGCGCTCTCCCATCCATTTTCTGACTGCGGCTCTCCACTTCTCCTTCTCCTCTGGAGTTAACAATGTATTCAAGGTTGGATTGTACCCACTCCAGTACCTACTTACCTACCTACTGTATTTTCTCTCTATCCCTCTACCTACCTACCTACCTACTGTATTTCTCCCTCTCTCTCTCTATCCCTCTACCTACCTACCTACCTGCCTACCTACCTACTGTATTTCTCCCTCTCTCTACCTACCTACCTACTGTATTTCTCTCTCTACCTACCTACCTACTGTATTTCTCCCTCTATCCCCCTACCTACCTACCTACCTACCTACCTACCTACCTACCTACCTACCTACCTACCTACTGTATTTCTCCCTCTCCCTCGCTATCCACCCACCTACCTACCTACTTACCTAGTGTATTTTCCTTTTCTCTATCTCTACCTACCTACCTACCTACTGTATTTCTCCCTCTATCCCTCTACCTACCTACCTACTTACCTACCTACCTACCTAGAGAGAGAGGAGAGAGAGGCCACTGACTTGGCAGCGGCCTTGTGGGGGGGGAGTTGGCAGAGGGGGGGCGGCGGAGGAGGAGAGTCCGCTGACTCAGCAGCAGCCTTGTGGGGGGGAGTTGGTGGAGGGGGGGGCGGTGGCGGCAGAGGAGAGAGAGGCTGCTGAGGAGGTGACCGCTGTGGATATGACGCAGACCGCTCCACCGCTCGTGCAAGTGATGTGAGCTGAAAAGCGGCCAGGTGGGAGGGGCCGCGAAGGGGAGGGGGGCGAGTGAGGGAAACACAGAAGAGCTGCAGTTTTACATTTGTGTGGCATGTACCTGGCACCGGTGTGCCATCCACACAATCTGTATGTATCATTTGTGCTGCACTTGTAAGGAACGTTGTGTGAAAATTTGGTGGCGATTGGTGCAGTAGTTTCTGAGATTAGCGATTTTGAACAAACTCATAGTTAACTTTTTATTTATATAGAGAGATTCATGTAATACCTGCAGCCAGAATTGTATTTGCACGCAATTGAAAAATGGAAAAAAATTCCTCAGAGGGAGAGGTAATTAAAAAAATATTAGACTGTGCAGAAAAGAACAGAGAAACGTTGGTAATTAAAGAGAAGGAAGATTCAGAGTATTATAAGATATGGGGATGTTTTTATCACTGGATAGAAAACGAATATAGACAAAAAGAAACAGAAAATTGAATAATTTGGAAAAGAACATTCTACATAAATAAAAATGTAACTATGACTTTGTTCAAAACCGCTAATCTCCAAAACTACTGTACCAATCGGAACCAAATTTTCACACAGCATTCCTTACAAGTGCAGCACCAATGATACGTACAGATTGTGTGGATGGCACATCAGTGGCAGGTGCATGCCAAACAAATGTACAACTGCAGCTCTTCTGTGCGTTTTCCTCACTCCCCCCCCCGCCTCCTTCCGCCCCTCCCACCTCGCCGCTGGCAACGCCGCCACCGTCACCTCGCCCTCCGCCAACTCCCCCCCCAACAAGGCCACTACCAAGTCAGCGGACTCTCCTCTGCCGCTGCTGCCACCACCGCCACCCCCCTCCACCAACTCCCACCCAAGGCCGCTGCCGAGTCAGCGGCCTCTCCTCCTCTGCTGCTGTGAGGTAGCAACGGAAGATACAGAGGTCTAGGGCTGGTCAAGTAAACTTTGGTCAAGAAGTAAGATTGCAAGCTATGCTCAATATACTGCTGTACTTGCAAAAAGGTCCTGCCCCAGACAGCATCCTGTTTGCTGGGTTGCTCCCACAATCTTTTCCCAGCAACTTCCCCATTTATCTCCTTGCTAGCCACAAATAGCCTCTGAATGCATATATCTTGTCGACCTAAGCAAACTGTGTCAACCGGTAGGTTTTCAAGTCCCCCAACTCCATATTTGGGCAGATGTAGGAGAACGGGAATGTCTACGTCACCGAGGCTATAAGAGACAATCCTTGTCAATATTTGGGGGTTCAGACATGTTTGTATGGGCTGCGGGCCCATCTCTGAATCTGTGCACAATAAACTCTTTGCTCCTTTGAAGAGCTTGTCTGTGTCTTGGCTTTCCTACAACAAATGGTGCATTGGCCGGGAATACAAATGAGGCGATGTTTCGCTGAGGGCAGCTTCACCCCTCGGATCCGTTGAGAGGCCATTCCTGAACATTCTCCAGGCGCCACGGGGGCTTGACCTCCGGGAGACAGCAGCGACCTCTCTACGAGGCCGACGGTGCTGACAGCTAGTCCAAGAACCCTTCATCGTAGGAAAGGCTGTCTGAACCATCTCCTGGCCAGGATGAGAGAGAAGACGCCTCAGGCGAGTATATGTTAAGAGTTGAGTACCTGCCACGCTTGGAGGCAGAAGAGGGGGACTGATCACCCTCCTGGGCTCAGGGCGTCGTCCCTAAAGTAGCCCTGTTAGGCTGTGTGGGAGGTTTGGTTGCTGCAGTTCCCGTCCGTGACCGTTGAAATTCCGGGACGGCGGGTCAGTAACTTGTGCCAGAATGGGTGGGAAGCAGACCACCGCCAGCACACCGCTGGAGTGCATGTTATAGGGGTTTGATGAATATTACTGTTGAACTAAATGTAACATCCCATATCTGAAGAGTAATAAGGAGAGAAGATGGTCCCCTCAAGGGGTGTTCGATAAAGAGCTTATAGATGATCTCTGGAAAGAGATAGCAGCCAAGATGAAACATCCAAATCGGTAACCATACATGAGCTGGCTGTAAATGAGAAGACTGATGGTTTGTTGCAATGTCAGGCAGAAATGATTAGATTGGGTGTGGCAAGACCACAGGGCAGGAGAAGCGCACAGCGTGACTGCCAGGGGCTGAGGGGGAGCAGCTTAAAATGTGAATGTATGCTCCATTCTCACTGGCTGATTTATATAATTGGAAAAATCAAACTAATTATAGAGAACATCCAGATGGGATGCATGTCCTTTTTGTCCTGTCAAATTCAACAGAAACAGGATGAAAAGACCAGATTAGATCCGGAGGTTGGAGAAAAATAAGAGAATGGTCAATATGATCTTTATTGGCCACTGCGGATGACAGTAGTGCAAAAGTTACAGAAGACAAGAAGGGGGGCCAGGAAAGGCACCAGAGAAAAAGGAACCTCAAAAGCAAACACATTTTTCCTCGCTGAACCTCTTAGAAAGAAATAGGGGAAGCAGGGGACAGCAAGGGGGGTTGGGAGAAAAGAAAGAGATTTTGCAGGAGGAAGCTGAAGAAGTTTTATGACCCCCACCATATGTTCCGCGTCCATCCCCAATGCAGCCCCCGCTGCCTCAGCCACCCTCTTCACCGCCTCAAGGACAGGGGGGTGGAGATGGAGTGGCTGGCCCATCTGGGTTTGCTGGGAGTCCAAGGAGAGAGGCGGCGTTTGCTCCCAGCACTGAAGCTGCTCATTCGGATGGAAGCGAGGAGGAGGAGGGGGAGGACTTGGTGCTGTGGGGGGCGAGGAGGCTGTGGGCATATGGACCCGTTCGGCTGCTGCTCGGGAGCCCCTTGGGACAAATGGATCGGCAGGTAATTAATCACCAGGGTCAGACAGGATTCATGGCTATGTTTCAATATGTGACTGAGATGGGCTTATTCCGACCCGTCATGTGAACGCACAATCCTACCTGGCAGGATCCTACCGTACTTAGCCTTAGTTTTTTAGCAGAGAAATTCTACATTGGGCTTCAGGGATTAGTTTTAATGGGGTAGATTTTAGCACAGGGTGTAAATTTAATATAGTTTTAAGTATTTATGTCTTTATCTTGTGATATATTGTGTTTTATATTTCCTGTGCACCGCCCCGAGTCCCTTCGGGGAGAGGGGGCGGTTAATAAGTCGAATAAATGAAATGAAATGAAATGAATGTGCAGCAGTTGTTGAAAACATTGTTAATTCCAGAGGAGAGGGCTGAAAGGGACTCAATTTGGAAACCTAGACAGGGGGCACACATGCCCCTCCTGAAAGAATATCAAAACTTGACAGTGGAAGCTCTCAGAAGGGCAGGAAAACCTCCAGTGACTATGCCTAAGCCGTCTTTGGTGACTCAGAGAGCTGATGAAGGTCCAGAAAGCTTTTTGCAAAGGCTGATTGAAGCTATGGGGTAGATACTCGGCATGTTGATAATGTGAGGATGTTAAATAAAAGGTTTGTAGGTTTATAGAGTTATGGGTGTATTTGGAGAAAGCTACAGAGGTGGGAAGGAGCATTGGGAACGAATACAAGTGAGTTGTTGGAAGTGGCAAGGAAAGTGTATGTGGATAGGGATAAGGTGGGAAAAAAGAAGGATATGTGGATGCATAAGAAAACAAAGTTGTTGGCAGAGGCATTGCTAGACGCAACCAGTGTGCGTATTGTAAGGGAGAAGGTCATTGGCAGAGAGAGTGTCCGAAGAGGGCAGTTCAGGGTAGGGGATTTGGTGGATGGCAGGGGTTCGGTAGGGAAACTGGAACCCCAACCCGATTCCCTGGTAGAGGAATGAGAGGATGTGGCATGAGAGAGCGTGGTGAGAGTGGCTGGCAAAGGTGGAGGAAGGAAAAGGTGGAAGAGATTGGAATGGTAGATATTTGATGGACTGACTGAAAGGGGCTGGGCTTGGAAGAGGCCCCACCCGAGCCATTGGTTACTATGGATATGGGGGCCAGCAGACTACCTTTTTGGTGGATACAGGAGCTGGACAATCGGTGGTGACTAGCAGAATTGCTGCCCCTGGACTGCATAGGATACAGGTCCAGGGGGTGTCTGGACAGATTTGTGGGCGACAGATATTGAAACCTGTAAACAGGTTATGTTTAATTTGTTTTTAGAATTGTTTGTATGTATTTATTGTTTTTATTCTACCTGTGCACCGCCCCGAGTCCCTGTGGGGAGAGGGTGCGGTTTTATAAATATTAAATATTATTATTATTATTATTATTATTAACTTGTGTTTTTAAAGGGCCGGAGGTTCAACATGAATTTCTGTATATTGCATCACATCACCCCTCTGTGATTGTGGAATTGAAGCTCACAGCATCACCTGTTCATAGGTCTTCTGCCCCCCATGTGCAAAGTGGTTGTCTGTAACTGATTTGAGGGATGTTTTTTCACCATCTCCATACATCCAGTAATTCAATGGCTTTTTGCATTTGCATGGGAGAATCCCTAGACAGGGACAGAAATGCAGTTCACATGGACCCGTCTGCCTCAAGGATTTAAAAAGTCACCTACCCTTTTGGTACCGTGAAGGGTTAGCAGTGCCTCTCCAGAGGGGGGATGTGGATGATGTTTCGGTGACAGGACAATCGGAGGAGGTGTGTTGGGATAGTACTAAAGCTTTGTTGATATTGTTGATGGAATATGGATATAGAGTGTCAAGACGAAAGGCTCAGTTAGTAAGACAAAGAGTGTGGTATTTGGGGTATGATATTGAGCAAGGACAGGAAGGAAACATGCTATTTTGCTTTGATGGTTGCTCCGCTCTATGCGGCCACCAAAGGAGCTATGCAGATCCATTCTGTTGGATGGGGGAACAAAGAAATAAATGCTTTTGAAACATTAATCAAGCACTGACTACAGCACCTGCCTTAGCCTTGCTTAATCTGGTAAAGCCATTTAACTTATAGGTGGACACTAATAGGAATTCTGCATTGGGGGTGCTAACGCAGAAGCTCGGACAGTGGCAGCGCCCAGTAGCTTACCTTTCCAAGCAATTGGATGGAGTAAAAAGGGGGTGGCCCCATTGTCTAAAAATACTAGCAATTGCTGCACTTAGTACAAGACTGCCAAATATTTACTTTTTCAAACCCAATAACAGTTCACACCCCACATGCAGTGCAATCCTATTACCCTATGGATTATTTGATGGTGGATTTTATGGACATGCCTGGGTGTGGTTTATATAAGGCAATGTTGGTGACGGTTGATGTGTACACTGGATTTGGGTTATTTAGAGGGCAGGTGGAAAGGACCTTTCGGAGTCATAATGGTTTCACCACTGGCCAGTCAGGATTGCTGAGTCCAAATCTTGGATTCATTGGACTAGAATCAAAGCAGCTGCAGATACTAACTGGCAGGTGGTTACTAGTCCCACGACTCCAATGAAATTGCGTTTACGGCGTAAATGAATTCACATTAGTATGCTAAGCTTAGATAGTTTTTAAACTTGGGATTTTAATTCGGTTTTTAGCGCAGGGTTTATTTATTAGAATAAGTATTTTAAATTTCATATATTTTATATATTTTGTATGTATTTTAACATCCCTGTGCGCCGCCCTGGGTCCTAACAAGGAGAAGGGCGGGGTATAAATTTAATTTAAAAAAAAATATATATATATACAACCTTATATATATATCTCTTTCTATGAGCCTAATATAACTCTCCTAACTGCAGGCTGCTCTGCTGAAATCTTACCGGCAATAGATTTCTCGACGCACAGCAGTGAAGCAGCCCCTGCTAAGTCACCCCGGAAGCTGACTTTCTACGCACGGGTGAAGAATCAATGGAAAAAGTGGTACCTTTGCTTATACTAACCTTTAGTGTGCTAGGAAATGTTATATGTATTAGAAACTTAGGACAATGGAGCAGGCCACAAAACAGACCCTACATTACCCGTTCATATGCCATAGGTTCTGAGATGTGTATAGAACTGCAAATGGCACCCACGGGAGTACATTGGATTTGTGGAATAATGGCGTCCTTCCTTTTGGTTGGAGAGGGGCATGCACATTGGGAGTCATAAATCCCTCTTTCCTTATGCTGCCGCTTGAACAACCTCAGGTAGTTGATGCAGACCAATGGAGTGGCAGGCACCTGAAATCCTCCTTTAAAATAGGTAATTGGAAAGATGAGGACTGGCCCCCTGAACGAATCATTCATCACTATGATCCCGCTACCTGGGCTCAAGATGGAAGCTATGGATATCGAACCCCAGTCTACATGCTAAATAGAATGATAAGACCTCAAGCTGCAGTTGAGCTTATTGCCAACGAAACAGCTCATCCCTGAGAGTTCTAGCCAAACAGAACAAAAAGTTCCGAGATGCAATCTATCAAAACCGCTTGGACCTTGACTACCTCTTAGCGACAGAAGGGGGAGTGTGTGCTAAATTTAACTTTTCAAACTGTTGCCTTGAGTTCGATGATATAGGGGACATCATTGAAAACAGTGCAAGGAGAATAGAACGGATTGCCCACGTTCCTGTCCAAAAATGGAACGGACTGGATCTTGGGCAACTGTTTGGTACCTGGTTCCCAAAACTCCCCGGCTGGCAAGCAGTAGTAGCATTGATAGGCCTTATAGCAGCTGGATGTGTTATCTTGCCCTGCATACTCCCTATTTTTATTCGTACTATTACAAATAGCTTATCCATGCTAGCAGAAAGAAAGGCTACCGCGCAGGTAATGGCTATGTGGGAATATGAAAAGCTACGACCTGAGACTAGAGAGGATGATGAATATGTGGCTCTTCTGGAAGTCAGAGGAGCCACACAGGGGGGAAATGAGGTAGCAACGGAAGATACAGAGGTCTAGGGCTGGCCTAGGCCTGAAACATTGGTCAAGTAAACTTTGGTCAAGAAGTAAGATTGCAAGCTATGCTGTATGCTCAATATACTGCTGTACTTGCAAAAAGGTCCTGCCCCAGACAGCATCCTGTTTGCTGGGTTGCTCCCACGATCTTTTCCCAGCAACTTCCCCATTTATCTCCTTGCTAGCCACAAATAGCCTCTGAATGCATATATCTTGTCGACCTAAGCAAACTGTGTCAACCGGTAGGTTTTCGAGTCCCCCAACTCCATATTTGGGCAGATGTAGGAGAACGGGAATGTCTACATCACCGAGGCTATAAGAGACAATCCTTGTCAATATTTGGGGGTTCAGACATGTTTGTATGGGCTGCGGGCCCATCTCTGAATCTGTGCACAATAAACTCTTTGCTGCTTTGAAGAGCTTGTCTGTGTCTTGGCTTTCCTACAACAGCTGCCCCCATCTCCGCCAACTCCCCCCCCCCAAGGCCGCTGCCGAGTCAGCGGCCTCTCTCCCCTCTCTCTCTAGGTAAGTAGGTAGGTAGGTAGAGGGATAGAGGGAGAAATACAGTAGGTAGGTAGGTAGAGGGATTGTCAGGACTGCTTCCATCATAATTCAAGAAAGACCACGCTCAAACCCATTTTGAAAGTTTAAGGTTACTTTTACTGATTATGATAAGACCGCAGCGAAAGTCAAGCAAGGAATGAGATATTTAGGCGCGCAACATACATATCAAAGCATTATCCATCCCCTAACACCCCTTGACCCCAGCATATTATCCAATGCAGATTCATCCACGATGTCAGGTGGGCAACATGCTCAGGAGCATCATCACAATGGAATGCGAGACCGTTAGCCTTGGCGATATCAGGCCCAGGCTCCATCCTTCTCCAGCACACTTAATGTCCAGTACCCACAGCCCCTCCCTCCCCGTTTCAAATGGCAGCTGAAGCAAGCAATAAAGTGGAGGCTGACAGGGATAGAGAGAGAGGGAGAAATACAGTAGGTAGGTAGGTAGGTAGGGAGAGAGAGAGAGAGGGAGAAATACAGTAGGTAGGTGGTAGGTAGGTAGCTAGAGGGATAGAGAGAGAGGGAGAAATACAGTAGGTAGGTAGGTAGGTAGGTAGGTAGGTAGGTAGGTAGGTAGGTAGGTAGGTAGGTAGGTAGGTAGGTAGAGTAAGAGAGGGAGGGGAGACCGAGGCAGAGAAGGAAGAGGGTAGCTGAGAGGGTCTATGAGGGGAAACTTTTTCATTTAACCAAACTTGGCCACAGCAACGTGTGGCGGGTACAGCTAGTAGAATTATATGGGAGGAGTTGAATTAAAAGGCGATTAAAATGTGAATGTAAATGTAAGATAAAAATAGATTAAAAATGATGTAACTGTTAAATATGATGACACAAAGATTGTATCCAGATAACACACTGTAAGATTAATGATGTAAGAGTGGTTATTGAAAAATAAAAATAAAAATGTTGCGAAAAAAATACTTTAAAACTTGCCTGCCCCAATCTTCTATGTAACAGGTGTATACAAATATCATGTGTAGGAGTATTCTTAAGTACACGTGCACAACTATTATCTTGCATTCCCAGAACATACAGACCATCCTTTTTAAATTCCTTGTGCACATACCTGTCTGTGTTCCTTAATGATATATAGTCCCCCAGCAAATACTATTTCATAACCCTGCCTGTCTAGTATGGATATACTCAACAAATTGTGCTCTAAAGCAGTCACATAAAATACTATATGCAATGTAGCATCTATTTCTGGTACATACACATTACCTTCCCCTTTTGCAGCAGCTCTCTGTCCATCAGCCAGACTAACTCACGTTTGCCTTGCTGGTTTCAAACCAGAAAACGCATGTGGATCATTAACAATATGCTGGCTTGCCCCACTGTCCGACAACCACGTATTCCTGGTGTGTTCAGTTGTTGATGCTGCCAGGGAAAATGACGCTGGAGAACCTCTCCACATTTGTTGCTTAGATCCATGCTCTTGTCTCGCTGCTCCTCTGTTCCTCCTCTCAGGACAGCGTCTCTGGAGATGCTCAGTAGAACCACACATGTAGCATCTCTTCACGAAGTTAACTCTTTCAGTTGCTCTGCCGCCGGCATCCTGGACTGCTGCAGATGCTGGTCTGTGCTGAACGCTCTCTCCTCCCTTTCCTGGTCTCCTCTCCAGCCGTTTCTGCTCCTCCTCCAACAACCCACCAGTTAAATATGCCATGGTTAACTCTAGACTCATGCATGGACTCTAGACTGGTCACAAGAACAGCCCATGAATTGTCCAAGGAACTAAGCACCACATACACCTTGTGTGCTTCAGTAAATGCCATTCCCCTTTACTCCAACTCAAGGAATGTCCTTCAGATTCTGCAAATGTGTGGACATACACTCTCCTGGCTTCAGCTGTGCCTTATACAGTTTCTTAATCAGTAACACCTTACTACCCGCAGTCTCTCTCACATACACACTGCGCAACGCCTCCCAGCACTGCTTTGCAGACTGGAGACCTCTCATATATAGCAGCTGTCTTCTAAAGAAAGAATTATGCTGGCTAATGCCTTTTCAGTTGTTCTCTGGCCACCATCATCCAGGACTGCTGGTGGATTGGTAACAATTGTCCACAACTCCTTCCTTCTTAAGTGGACCTCTATCTTCACACTCCAGGAGAGGTAGTTTGTCTCATTCAGCCGAGACACCAGGAAACCTCCTCCCATTACGCTGATGAATGTCATGCTGCCTGCTAACCACAATTTAAACCACTTACTCTGGTGCAAGCTCACACTAGGTTACTCCTCTAAGCTCTCTAGTCACTCTGACCCTCTCTCTGGACTGGGCCCATAACCTGTCAGAATTTTGGCAGCATGACTAGTATGAGATAAACCCAGGAGCAAAACACAGGGCACAGGGCACAGAGCCTTTAGACAATTAATAGTGGTTCATATATACATATATAGAGACATACATATGGTAGGTAAATCCCTTACCACTCAGCTACAGACACAAGGAGAGAAATGAGATACACGACAAGACAGAAAACACCCTCTAATGGCCACCTATATATAGACACATCTTAAGACGGTGTATTGCTGAATCATCCTCATTGCATCAGCTTACAATTTACAGCTTGCAACCTTACATCAGCTGGCAGCTATTAAATCCTGAGTACCTGACAAGGGATCCAAATTAGATGTTCCTGCTAGCCTAAGACTCGAAGTGTTAGGGCAGCCACAACTCCAAGCTGACTGGCCACTTTGGATTCCTGAAGATCCTACACCTCGCTAGAATGCAGTTCTTGTGGCCAAAGATGAAAGCAGATGTGGAAGACTATGTAAAGAGCTGTGCCACTTGTGCAGCCATAATCTACCTCGCCAACCTTCAGTCTTCTAAAACCTTCATTGTTTTAATCGGGATTTTAAGGGGAAATAGTTTTAAGGATTTTAAGATTTTAGCGCAGGGTGATAGTTTATTTAATTGGGTTTTAAATATTTATAATTGTTATGTTTATATGCTTTTTAATTTCCTGTGCACCGCCCCGAGTCCCTTCGGGGAGAGGGTGCGGTTTATAAATTAAAATAATAAATAAATAAATAAATAAAAACAAGACCAGGGAAGCCCCCTCACCTCTTTCAACAAGTAGCAAGCCCCAACAGACCTTGGGAAGAAATAGCAATGGACTTTACAGTTGAACTTCCAGAGAGTGGGGGAAACACAGTCATTTGGACAGTAATTGACTTATTTTCCAAGCAAGTGCACTTCATTGCTTACTCCGGATTACCGTATGCGAAGAAGCTAGCTAAGCTGTTCATCAAGCACGTCTACTGACTGCACGGCATTCCCCGTTGGATCATCTTAGAGCGAGGGGTCCAATTCACGGCTAAGTTCTGGAGGGAGTTCCTGAGATCCGTTGGGTCCACACAAGGACTTAGCTTGGCTTTCCATCCGAGTACCAACAGCGCAGCGGAGAGAGCTAACATCATGGTGGAGCAATATATCCAATGCTATGTGGATTACCAACAAGAGAAGTGGGCAGACTGATTGCTGTTTGTGGAAGTGGCTTACAACAACACCGTGCATAGCAGTACCGGACTGACCCCCTTCCAAGTTACCAGCAGCGTGGAATTTGTCCTCATTCCAGAACTACCCAGGGAGTCCCCCTCTTCAATGTCTTTGACGAAATGGATGGAATCTTTGAGGAAGGGCTAGGAGAATATGAAGCGCTAGTCGCTGCCGCTGAGGAATATAAGAAACAGGCAGACAAGCATCGTTCCCTTCAGCCCCCCCTTCCGAGTTGGAAGACAAAGTTTTTATTGCCACCAAATATATATGGTTAAGATTGCCTAGCAAGAAATTGGGACCTAGCGAGTCCTGGGACTCGTCCGCCGCTTTGTTCTTTATCCGGCCCCTAACGGGGCGGGGTGTGCCTTTTTAGGGACCCCCCCGTAAGATCGGCTTGCCTGGACCTTTCCGAGCCCGGCAGCGGTCGGGGGGGGGTCCTTGTCTTCGATCTAGGAGGAAGAAGACATGCTGCGGGGGGCTTGGTTCCCTTCGCCAACGGAGGACGGGCGTAAATAGTTGATTTGGAGAGAGCAGGAGCGTTCGAGCCGGATGGCTTTGCCGGGGCTTTGGCGGCGAGGTGAATTGTAAGTGACTCTGACTTTTTTTTGCTGGCAACTTTGGCTATAAGAAACGATGCGAAGCAAGACAACCGTAAACAACTCTTTAAAATATGCTCCAGGCAATCCATCAAGAAGGACTATATTTCAAGCGTTCGTACTTCAAAGGAATCTAAACGCAAGTAATTAAAGTTCGTGAACTGTTTTAAGATACAGCTCTTAGAACAAAGGATTCAAGATGGCGTTAACTACCAGATGAAATGAAACGAAAGCTAGTTGCTTTGTCTAATTACTGATTTGTGGATTTTGGTCTCTGCTTAACCCCTGGCTGATAGCGGACAGCTGCAGGCGGAAAGGGGGAGCAAGTTATAAAGCCAAACGCACTATTTGATTTATTGACTTATTTGGATATTTCGAAGAGCATTTTTCTTGGGAAGTTTAAAAGATGGCAACGGAACGGGCTGGTGTAGTAACTGCCCAGGATTATAAAGAATTGATGAATTTCATAGCTAATGAAAGTACAGAACTTAAGAGAGTGGTTCAGGATAAACATGATCAACTTAAGAGTGCGGTTCAGGATAAACATGATCAACTGGATAAAAATATGCAAGCTATGGCTAAGAGCCTGTCTGAAGTTATAATTAAGGTTGATTCTAAAATTGAGCGATTGGCCTCAGAGGTGGAAGTTAAAGCAAAGGAAACGGATTTGAAATTTGTGGAAATGGAGGGAAACATGCGCAAGATAGATCATGAGGTTATTATGTTACAACTTAGGTCAATGGAGCATGCCATTAGGCTGAGAGGTCTTAGAGAGAATTCTAGAGAAGATTTAAGAAAAGCTTGTGCTGATGCTCTGGCTATATTATTAAAAGTGGATCCTGGTGAAATTTATGCTAAAATTGATAAAACGTACAGAGTAAATTCACGTATAGCACTACAAAGGCAATTACCAAGAGATGTTGTGATATATTTCACCGAGAGAAACTTTAGAAACGATATTGTGCAGAAGTCTTATTACTCCTCTATTCATGTAGATGGACAACTGATCAGTGTTTTTAAGGAGCTGCCTTCGGCGGTATTAAAGCTTAGAAGGGACTTTGGATTTTTGGTAGCTGAGTTGAAGAAAAGAGAGATACCGTTTAGGTGGGATGCCCCAATGGGTGTTATATTCAGATATGAGGGGGTGAGGTATCGTCTGAACACTATAGATAAGGCAAGAGATTTTTATGATGGAATACTGAAGGCAAGTGCAACGCCCCCACGTACATCTACACCAACACCAGCAGACCTGGACGCCTTAGAGCAGAGGCTGTTTGAGAAAGAGACAGAAGAACAGATAAGGCAGACACAAAAAGAGAGGGAAGCCCAGGGTGCTGCAAGCGGATCTCAAGTGACTGCTATAGGGGGATCCATTGGAATGCCAATATGTAAACCAGATGAGCAATGTGAAGCCAGGTCTAGCACCAGACGAATTCAGAAACCGCAGAAGCAGAGGAGGTCTCAATCTCGGCGAGTTAAGAAAGACAAAAGGATAAAAGGAAGAAGCAATTAGCCAACAGTTGGATGCCAGTTACTTGACTATCTAGATAAAAATATGCAGATCTCTGCAATGCTGGTTCTCTTGGATGTGGAAAAGGCTTATGATTGAAAACTGGAACAGGAGCATTTGCAGTGGATCTGGTTGTTACCCTATCACGTTTTTGGAATTTAATAATCCTGATGAAAAGTCACTCGGGGGTTGCTTATATATTTAATAATCCTGATGAAAAGTCACTCGGGGGTTGCTTATATAAAGGGGTTTTTTTTGTTATTCGTGGGGGCAGCTGTTTAAACTGGTATTACAAACAGCTACGGAAGGAAACAAACCTGAAGAGTTGGATTTATGAACATTGACGCGGAAAGGATTAATATCATGTTAGTGTTCTGGGGAAAAACTTGGGTCGAACTTTGAAAGTTAAATGCTAAATTTGTATAGATATAGAACTCAAGGGAGAATCTTTATAATATATTTTACAGATGGTATCTAGATTTGAAGAAATTATCATTATGTAGGTAACCTAATGGTTAATTAAAATGCTGGAAGGGAGAACTTAGCAGATATGGGTGTTTACTCCAACAGATTGATGCCAGTTATTTAAGAGGGGATATGTGAGGGAGAATGCAAGGCAACTCATAATTTTTAATTGTCCATCTAGATAAAAATATGTAGATCTCTGCAATGCTGGCTTTTTTGGATGTGAAAAAGGCCTACGAGTGAATGAACCGAAACTCTCTAATCAAGACTTGGGGAAAAAAAAAATGAATATGGGATTTGGACAAGGTTTATTATTTCTAATGTTATTTATTGTAACTTTAGAAGTCTTGTTGAATATAATTTGGGATTTGAATCTCTTAAATGGCATAGCTATAAGGTAAAAGGGATATACTAGAGCATTTGCAGTTGATCTGGTTGTTACGATATTGCGTTTTTGGTTTGGAATATCTGTTGGAAGAAGTTTATATTATATTTTATAGATGGTATCTACATTCTAAGAAATTATCATCATGTATGTATTGAAGTAGAAATTTGCTTGCAATTTACTGTATCCTTCCTGTGATAGGATCTGAAATCTTTCTATACCACTTCTGTTTCCTCTGTGAAAAGAGAAGTAACTTTGTTCTTTTCAAATACTAGAGTAATCTTTACATCTTTTGTGTTGCTAAGTGGGTAATCAAGCAAATGGAGAGGGGAAAACAGCAAACCTTTTGAACCAGGAAGGATGCAAATTATTATGTATGTATTTTAATGTTTAGCTAAAAGGTTAAAGGTGTGGGTGTTTATGATGGGTTTGTTATAAGGTTTCTAAGGGATTGATTATATATAGAATAAATATCAGACTAGGAAGTACTATGTAGCTTTTAGGTAAGAATGTTTAGATTGATAGGTGAACAGAGTAAATAATATTTGGGATGTTTGGAATTATTAGAGTGGTGTATAGCGGAAGTCAGGGGGGTGGGCTTGAATGGGAGGTGGGGAGGGTTAGGGTGGAGGGTGGGGAAATATATATGTATGATTAATCTAGAGATGGGAATAATGGGATATGGTTTTTTTTTAAGAGAAATTTATATTATGTTTTATATAGGTTTAATTAAGCTAGAAGATGGCGTTAATGGGATATTGATATATTAAGAGAAATTTATATTGTGTTTGCTGGGAGGCGAGGGGGTATAATATCTGAATGAGAAATTTATTCTAAGACGGGGTGAGGGGAGGGGGTATAGTATTTGTATGTGATTTTTATTATGTGTCGGGGGGGTAAAAAGGGGGAAAATTTGTTTGAATAAAACTTTTTCAATTAAAAAAAAAAGAAACGATGGAGGGGGGTGTTTGTTAAACCCCCCCTCGGATTTACAGCAGCGGTGTTTGGAAATGGCTCCTCGCACGCGAGGAAGCGGATATTTCTCATCCGGACCTTGCTGAACAGTGAAAGTCCTTTGCGGTTTGTTTTTAGCTTCATAGTATCGAAGTCCAGCTACAATGAAACAATTTCCCTTGCTGATTTCTCCTGCTGGCTCTCAGATTGGGTGGGGGAAGATGGCCTCCCTTTGTTCCTAAACGACTATTCTTTATGGAAAATTTCCAGCATTCCTTTGTGACTTGGACTGTCTCTCTCTATTAATGGATGATTTCTGATAAAAGATTAATTGATTCCTTCCCTGGAGTGCCTTCTTTGTCTTCATAATTGACTGGAAAATTTGTCTTTCTCTCTGGATTTTACAACTTTTCACAACTTTGATTTGAACTTTGTCTCTGGATTTGCTCCAGCGGCCGCACCCAAAAAACGCAATTTTATTGGCACAGACTTAAACAGCTCACCATGGCCTCCAAAAAGCAACCAGAAAAACCGGACACAGATGCAAGATTAACAGCTATGGAGGAAGTGTTACATTCTTTGGTACTTGAAATTAAGGAGCTTCGAAAGGATCACTGCAGTTCCAAATTAGAGCTTTTGGAGACACAGAAGAAGTTGATGCAGAATACACAGAAGACTGAAGAGTTAGAATTGGGGCTGGCTGGGGCAAAGGGAGAACTCAAAAATGTTAATACTGAAATTGGTGATTTAACTGGTCATATGTCTAGGATGGATTTTGAAAGGATGTCATATTTTTTAAGATTTCAGAATATTTCGGAAGAATCTGGTGAATGCCTTCCTGATCTTATGAGCACAATTTTAGCAGACTATTTACACAAACCTAAGGAAGAGATCAGGGGGGACATTGACCTGGTTTACAGAATAAATTCAGCATATGCCAGGATAAATGAGCTACCCAGAGAGATACATATTAAATTTGTTAGAAGGTCTACCAGGGAGGGAATACTGAGGGCGCAGAGAGAGGGTCCGTTAATTTACCAACAAAAGGAAGTCGCCATCTTGAAGCAGATCCCGAAAAAGATTAGAGAGGTGAGGAGGAAATATTCCTTCTTATCTAAAAAATTGTTTAACCAGGGGATTTGGTTCAAGTGGGCGATGCCAGAAGGGATGCTGGTGTTCTGGGAAGGAGGAAGAGTAAGGATTAAAACAGTTGCTGAGGCGGAAGCCTTTCTTAAAAAACATTCCTCAATCCTGGAGGATGAAACTGGAGGAGCAGAGGGGGCCACGGCCTCGCCCACTGGCGGGCAGGGAGGAGAACAAGAAGATACAATTGCTAAGAGACTTAGATCTAAAAAATGACTTTTTTAATTTAGTATAACTTTTGTTTGGATGTTTGTATACGATTGCTAGCATAGAATTTATATTGATGCATGCACTTCTCTTCACCTTGTAGTATTATTGAAATATGTATTATCTGTTGTCTATTTTAGGGGGTACCAGGGAGGGGGGAGGGTATAGTCAGGTTGAGACTAGCAAGAAGGGAACGGGCCGAGCCAGCAGACGACGGAGGGAGGCGGATGGTTCCGCTAAGAGGGGGGATACAGGGGTCGTTTCCATGGAGGGCCTACCCATCGAGAGGGTGGCAGGGAGAGGCAGATCCGATGGGAGACAAGTTCTATCCTCCCGGTTGGGGGCACGAGGCCGATGGCTACAAACGGTCAAGTGCCACAACCCCCGCAGGCTAGGTGGTCAGGGAGTACAGAGCCAGGGCCTACGGCTGATGTTCTGCAATGCCAGGTCCGTGGTCAACAAAGCCCCCCTCATCCATGACCTCGTGTCAGAGGGGGAGCCGGACCTGGTAGGAATTGCGGAGACCTGGTTGGGCCACGAGGGAGGACTCCCCCTCGTTGAAATGTGCCCACCAGGTTACCGCGCTTTTCATCAGCCTCGGGCCCTAGGCAGGGGTGGTGGGGTAGCGGTTATTATTAGGGAAGGTCTAGAGCCGAGAGAGACCATTGTGCCACAGACTACCGGTTGTGAGTCCCTCTGCGTGAAGTGGGGCCTAGGGAGGCAGTTGGGCTTGCTAGTTGTATACCTGGCCCCCCGCTATGTAACAGCAGCCCTGCCCGAGCTCCTCGAGGTGATCGCTACGATGGCAGTTGAGACCCCCAGACTTTTAGTCATGGGGGACTTTAATCTGCCATCGGCGGGCGAATCATCCGGGGTAGCTCGGGAGTTCATGGCTTCCATGACGGCCATGGACCTGACCCAACTAATTCAAGGCCCCACTCACGAGGGTGGACATACACCGGATCTCATCTTTGTCTCAGGCCAATGGAAGAGTGATCTGGGTATAGGGGATATAGTCATCACGCCCTTGTCATGGACAGACCACTCACTTCTCCGGCTCGACTTTCCAACCGCTGCCCCTCACCGCGGGGAGGCGGAACCTGAGTCACCTATTTGGTTCCGCCCCAGGCGCCTGATGGACCCTGATGGGTTCCAGACGGCGCTTGGGCCACTTCCTGTACCCCTGAACCACGCCCTGATGGAGGACCTCGTGGCCGCATGGAATATTGCGACCACGGGAGCCTTGGATCGGGTCGCGCCCTTGCGGCCTCTCTTGCGGCGGCGAGCCACCCTGGCTCCTTGGTTTACCGAGGAGCTGAGGGTGATGAAACGCCACAAGAGATGCCTAGAGAGAAGATGGAGGTCTACCCGTTCTGAATCTGACCGGACACAGGTAAGAGCCCATTTACGGACTTACATTGTGGCGCTGAGAGTGGCCAAACGTCATCATTGTGCCACTCTCATAGCATCCGCAGAAAACCGCCCTGCCGCCCTGTTTAGGGTGACCCGCTCCCTCCTTCAACAGAGGGTGCGGGAAGCCCCGCTACAGGGTAGAGCAGAGGAATTTGTGATTTTTCTGCAGGAGAAAATCGCTCAGATACAGAATGAGTTAGCCTCCATTGATGGCCCAGTGGGATGCCACGAGACAGATCTTGTTTGGGAGGAGTTTGACTCCGTTACTTCCGAGGATATGGACAGGTTACGTGGGCGACTGCGAGCCACCACATGTTTATTGGACCCGTGTCCCTCCTGGCTTGTACTGGCATCCTGGGAGGTGACACGAGGCTGGCTCCAAGAGGTTGTCAACGCATCCTTAAGTGAGGGTGCCTTACCTGCTCCCCTAAAAGAGGCTATGGTGAGGTCCCTCCTTAAGAAGCCCTCTTTGGATCCAGCTTTATTAACCAACTATCGTCCAGTCTCCAACCTTCCCTTTTTGGCGAAGGTTGTTGAGAGTGTGGTGGCACAACAGTTTCCCCGTCACCTGGAGGAAGTTGATTATCTAGACCCGCGCCAGTCCGGCTTTCGGCCCGGGCATAGCACCGAGACGGCATTGGTCGCGTTGGTCGATGATCTCTGGAGGGCCAGAGATGGGGGTTGCTCCTCCATCCTGGTCCTATTAGACCTCTCGGCGGCTTTCGATACCATCGACCATGGTATCCTATTGCATCGGCTGGAGGGGTTGGGGGTGGGAGGCACCGTTTTACGGTGGTTCTCCTCCTACCTCTCTGGCCAATCGCAATTTGTGTTGGCAGGAGAGCAGAGGTCGACCTCGAGACCCCTCACATGTGGGGTACCTCAGGGGTCGGTCCTCTCGCCTCTCCTGTTCAACACATATATGAAGCCGCTGGGTGAGATCATCCGTGGCTTTGGGGTAGAGTACCATCTCTACGCTGATGATACTCAGCTGTATATATCTACCCCAAACCACCCCAACGATGCCGTAGCGGTGATGTGCCAGTGCCTGGAAGCCGTACGGATCTGGATGGGAAGTAACGGACTCAGACTCAACCCGACCAAGACCGAGTGGCTGTGGTTTCCGGCTGCCCGATTCAACCAGCTGATTCCATCGCTGGCCATAGAGGGCGAACATCTTGCCCCTGTGGATGGGGTGCGCAACTTGGGTGTCCTCCTGGATGCCCGGCTGTCCATGGAAGATCAAGTGACAGCCGTGGCCAGGAGGGCGTTTTACCAGGTTCGCCTGGTTCGCCAGTTGCGCCCCCTATTGGATCGGGACGCCCTTCGCACAGTCACTCATGCTCTCGTGACATCCCGACTGGACTATTGTAACTCTCTCTACATGGGGCTCCCCTTGAGGTGCACCCGAAGACTTCAGCTGGTCCAGAATGCAGCCGCGCGAGCAATAATGGGTACCGCAAGGTATACCCATGTAACACCGCTCTTGCGCGAGCTGCACTGGCTACCTGTCGTCTTTCGGGTGCGCTTCAAGGTGCTAGTTCTCATCTTTAAAGCGCTCCATGGCTCGGGACCTAGCTATCTGCGGGATCGGATTCTGCCCCATACATCTTCCCAGCCGATTCGCTCCCACAGAGAGGGACTTCTCCGGGTGCCGTCCACTACTTTGTCAGCGGGCGACGCCCAGGGGAAGGGCCTTCTCTGTGGCGGGCCCAGCCCTCTGGAACGACCTTCCCCCCGACATTAGAACAACTACGGACCTCCGCTCCTTCCGTCAGAAATTAAAAACTCACTTTTTCTGCTTGGCCGGCCTAGGTTAGTCTCTACCTCAGGGGTTAGGGAATGTTAATTTTAAAAATGGGGATTTTAGTGCAGGGACAGTTGATTTAATCTGTTTTTATTGTATTTATTTATGTATATATTTTATGTTGTTTTAATTTTCCCTGTGCACCGCTCAGAGTCCCCCTGGGGAGAGGACGCGGTATAGAAAATAAAATCTATCTATCTATCTATCTATCTATGTTTTGTTAAGAAGCCCCGGAGGGGGCCACCGATCTCGGCATGAAAGCTCTCAAAATATCTTCTCATATCACCTTACCCTACCCTATCCAAAAAATTTGTAAAACTCAATAAAACTTTTTCAATTAAAAAAAAAAAAAAGAAAAGAAATTGGGACCTAGGTTCTTAGGCCCATTCCCAATAGTGAAAGTAATCAATCCAGTGACAGTTCAATTTAATCTTCCCAGCATTCCAGGGAAGATACATCCTGTTTCATTGTAGCTTACTAAAGCCAGCCCTGGAATCTAGGTTAAGACTTCAGACCAGGGCCCCACCTCCTCCAATAGTAGTGCAAGGGGAAACCCATTATGAAGTGAAAAATTTTTTAAACTCCAGGTTGTATAGGGGTCAATTGCAATACTTAATTCTCTGGAAAGGGTACCCTTTGTCAGAAGCTACTGGGTAAAAAGCTGGAATGTGAAGGCAGATAAGCTAATTAAACAATTCCATGACAAATACCCTGATAAGCCAAAGGGTCCCCCTGAGGGTGGGGGGAGAGGTGGCTAGGTATCTGATTAACCCCGTTACTATTGTTACAGGACATGCTCTTCTGTCAAGGGGGGAAGGGCAGCCTGTCAGGTTTGGAAGTCATCTTTGTATAGGGCTTCAAGCCTGCCACATATATAAACATATTCTACTGCAGGAAGGGGGGTTGTATGGAGTACGAAAGAGAGGTAGACATAACATTCCTTCTCAGAAAGTCAAGGTCAACTTGTCCCTGCACCTGGACGGATGTGGATGGGAGGAATCTTCCTTCGTGGCAATGACTGATTGGACCATGTGATAAACTTGTGGGCGTTGGGGCAGGGTCTTGAACTTTTAACTGGGTGGGGAAAACCTGGAAGCTTTCAGATTCAGGGTTTCTCAGATATAACAATATGATATCTCCAATATATTGTAGCTTTGAGGAAACACAAGCCTTTCTTTTTGTTGGGGTTGTTAGTTGGAACCCTGACATTCACAGTTCAACCCCCCAGCTGGCAAGACAGAGCAGTGAAAGACAGTCAAATTGAGTGGGTATAAAGCAGAAAATACAATTTCCTGATCCAGTAACTTACCTGCTTTATTCTTTATAG
This sequence comes from Rhabdophis nuchalis, assembly GCA_039707465.1. NCBI lineage: Eukaryota > Metazoa > Chordata > Lepidosauria > Squamata > Natricidae > Rhabdophis > Rhabdophis nuchalis. Next base: position 29,498,195 of record CM077650.1, read on the forward strand.
CCTTCGTGAAGGAAAATTACAAAATGTTTTATGGGGCACCATGTCGATGATTCTGAATTTAACTGTAAATGCAGCAGCAGCAGCAGCAGCAAACCCATCTCATGCAGTATGGAGAACTGTTGCAGTGCCATGTACATCTGTCTCGAAATATTAGTTTGCTGTCCTAAGAGATGGACCAAGGTACTAGTCACAAAGCACCAAACCTGGGATACACTGAGAGGACTTCTTCAAGAATGAATGGTGGGAGATCCTGGAGGTGGTGAGGGGTCATTCTTCCATTTTTTTTAATGTGGTCCAGTTAGTTGAGAAAATTAGTATTGCCAGTTTTCCTGTTGTAATTCAGTGCTCATCTTTGTATGCGACCTTCTGCCATTAGAAAAATGAGCATGAGAAAGATTTTGGTCCACCATGATTTATCCTTATAAGAGCATTCAGAGGCAGTAGTTGCAATGTGATATTTTTTAGATGTGAAAGACTGGAACACTTCACGGTAATGCAGGTGATGTAGGAAAGGTTATATGCGCTAATTAGCCAAGTTATGTAAAAACAGGACTGTAGATTGCCCATAACTTGAAACTACAAAACCACATCTTAAAAGGATACTTCCTGAACAATTGTTATGTAGTTTTGCTTGGCTTATTCGATTGTGAGAAACTGAGATTGGTTTGTAATTTGGGACTAAAAGCTTAGCATGCTATGTATTGTAGTCATGATTGACTGATTACTGCAGGATTCTCTGAGATTGGTTGTGAAATAAGTGGCCACAATTTGCTTCAAATGTTGCTTGTTATCTGGCTGCTTCTTCATTATCCAAATAAACATTTCCCTTTTTAATATATTCTCATTCTGATGTTGTCCTGGTCAGCCATAAGCTATATTATTTTGGAATATTACAAAGTGTCACAAAAACTAGCAAATAGCCTTGCTCAAAGCAGGCCAAGGAAATTTACTTCTAGCCACTTATAAATGTTCTTGTTTTAGGCTTCTAAGTAGGGTTTATAGAGAAAGGTGACATTATCACCACATGAATAGTTCATGTAGTGTGAATGTGGCTTCCAGCTCTTAAATGGGCTCAAAAGGATAGCACTGGAGGCAATACAAGTAATAGTTCACTTACAACAGTTCATTTAGTGACCGTTCAAAGTGACAGCACTTTAAAAAGTGACTTATGACCATTTTTCACACATACGACCAGTGCAACATTCCCATGGTCACGTGATCAAAATTCAAACATTTGGCAACCGATTCATATTTATGACAGTTGCAGTTTCCCAGGGTCACATGATCACCTTTTGACAAGCAAAGTCAATGGGGGAGCCACTTAACCATCACGTTACTAACTGAACAACTGCAGTGATTCACTTAACAGTGGCAAGAAAGGGTGTAAAATGGGGCAAAATTCACCTAACAATTGTCTCACTTAGCAACAGAAATTTTGGGCTCAATTGCAGTTGTTAGTCAAGGACTACCTGTATATTCCAGGGAGCCTTCAGACATGGCTTGAATATATTGTGTGTCATTTTGACTTGCAGCTCATACCCCTAAAGATTACAGAGTCCTTTCTCCCACCCCCAAGGTTTGGTGGTTTTTGTCCCCCTTCCCTGTACAACAGAAGAAGAACACTCATATAAAACTATTTATTCATAAATATTTTCCAAAATGAAAATAAGCTTACGAAAAAATATCTTAACAGCGGCGTGGACAGGATGCTCCAGTTCAGGGTGCTGTTGAGGAGAGATATCAGTCCCACTTTCCAATTAGGAATAAATTGCAAGTTTTATTGTGGCAAGGGGTGTGTGTGTGTCTTCCTGTGGGAGGAGCAGATGATTAGATACAAGCGCTTATAAAATTTATGGTGGCAATATTTTGGAAGGTTGGAAAGGAACAGCAGTGTTGGGGACAGGGGAGAAGGTAAAATCCCTAAAGTCATTGTTCTAGTCAGGAAAAGGACTCTTCCAAATGAGGACGACTAAGGGTGTGACAAAAGTAGATGGCCTTTAAGGGGTTCTCCTTACCACTTGCAAAAAAAGCAAGTCAAAAATTATGGCAGCCAAAGACTGACAGGGGCCAATCCACTAGAATTTTCTGTGGTCACCGGGAGCCTTTGTAACCTGAGGTTGATGCTTCCAAATTTGCAAATTCTATTACTTTTGGCAATTTGCCATTTCCAGCAGTGGTGAGTGGATGAGGGGGCCAGAAAATGGTCACCACAAAGGTTCATGGGACTCAATATTATCAAGATCATACTTGAGCATCTTTCCAAACGGGGGACAGAGTTTGCGGCAAAAAAAGTTTGGGGAGGGCTGGCAAAAGGGCAAGTGGGGTGTTCATGTTTGCTGCAATAATTATGGGGCTGAAATGCTCTTAGTTAGAACACACACACAAAATGGAGAACAGGGGAAGTCACTCTTTTGGTGGGATTCTCAAATATTTTTTCCCCTTTTATTCTCCATTCTGGCACCCAAACCCAGTGCGCAAGAAGGAGTTTCCCCCTGTTTCTGACCTCTTCACAGGCAGAAGAGAGCAAAGAAAAGGAAGAGAAGAAGCCTGCCTCTGCTGCTGCCCCTCCTCCTCCGTCCTGCGGTCATTTTTAAAACTTGCATGCCTTTTGTTAAAAAAACACGTGGCTTGCCCCCTCCCACCCCATTTGTGATCTGGAGAGGACGATGAAGAGGGGTGAAGGGTAGGTGAGTCTTCCTTTGCCGCCGCCCCCAGCACATTGCCACAGCTGTCTCTGGAAGGAAAACCTGGCACCCCCTGCTGGCCCCAGGGCATCACTGTAGGTCCCGGTCTTCCAGGTAGCGGTATTCAAAGGTGAAACCCTCCTTTTTGCGCTGGCCCCATTTCTCGTAGTCAAAGTAGATGTAAGTGCCCTGAGCAGAAACAGGAAAATACAACACAGTTCATTACCTCTTGCCTGACTGAATGCATTTACTTGTACTAAAGCAGGGGTGTCAAACTCAAGGCCTGCGGACCGGATGTGGTCGGATGCAGCCCATGCAGTCATCCTGGAGATGGTATGGGGCTGACCCTTCCCAGCGGCCGTGCACAGGCCAGGCTTACACCATCCCAGCAGGCACATGTGCGCACAGGAGGCGGGCGCACACTGACAAAAGGCCCAGCAGACAAAAGACGGCCACTGCGAACGGATAAAGGCAGATCCCCATCAGCGCCATGGCCGTGCAATCCTGGCTGGGTCAGTGCTAAGGCACTGATGGGGATCTGGCTTTATCCGTTCGCAGTGGCCGTCTTGCTTGCTGGGCCTGGATGTGCTCTACCACCTCTACTTGGACTTTCTAGCTAACTTCTCCTTTGGGCTGTGTGGGTTTGCCGGGCAGCGGCAGCCCGCAGTGGGTCCAAGGTGTATCGGGTATGTGAGGGGAACGTGCTAAATGCGCAGGCCAAGGGCAAGACATCCAAGGGGGACGAGATGATCAGCGGCAACCTGCTCTCCAACCACAAGCAAAAACAGAAAGTGGGCCTGAGTAAGCACGTCCAGCAGTCTGCATGTGTTGTCGCCTGCCAGCGTCCAGCAGATGGGTCTCCATTGGAGGCAGAGATGGGGCCAAGGGCATCTGGCAGTTCTCAGCTGCCTTCGCAACTATACAGCAGTGAGGCACAGGAACAGCTGGAACCTGTTCCCAGTCTGCGCATGCACAGAACTGCCAGAAGAAAAGAACAGCTCAGAAATCAGGGTTGACTTGGGAGTAAAGCCTCAGGTGGATGGTGAATGGCCCCTCCCACAGGAAATAAAAGAGGAGCAAAAGGGGAGTGGGTTTTTGCAGGAAACAATTTGTTTGTTCATTTGTGTCAGGAGTGTGAAGATATGTCCGTGAATCTCAGAGACTCTGTGCCAAGTCTTTCCTTGCACAACACTGTGTTTGGGAAATATTTACATGGCAGCTTTCCAAGCTAGATAAAGTCTGTGGTCATAAATTCACCTTTGAAAGACTGTTTACCAGGCCTTTGCTGAATGTGAATGAGAGGAATTCACATTTGTTTAATAAAAGGGGTTTTGTTGGGACCAGGAAATCTGTTTCGTGCTTTTTGGGGAAGCCTAGGTCAGACCAGCATGGACAGCCAGCCCGTTGGTGGCAGCAGGCTCTGGAACAGCAGTGTGCGCCAGCTAAGGGGCTGGCAGGCCATGGCTAGAGCCAGAAACCATCTCCCCCACACACACAGAGTGGTGAGCGCAGGTTGGCTGATGGTTTTCAGCTGTAGTTGCCCTGCCCCCTGCCTTGCCTCACCTCATCCGGCGGGACGAGCCTCCTGCCCCCGCCCCACCCACCTGAGACCCTTGGATTCCCTCCCCAACACCGCCCAGTCCCCACAGGCACCACCCATGCAAGTGACAAGCTGGCCACGCTCAGTCAGCCACCCTGACCATGCCCCCGGCGGACAACTACAATGCTGATCTGGCCCTCAATGAAATCAAGTTTGACACTCCTGTACTAAAGGAATCCTGGACTCTGTTCCAAAGATGATACCTGCCCTCCTACGTGAAAGCAGGAGTCCGTGGCTTTAAGTGGTTCCTTCTCTTGTAAGAGCCTCACAGAATGTTACAAGTTTACAACTTTGGCAATTTAGGAGGAAACAGTTCCTTCATGCCTTCCCTTGTGTGAGGGGAAAAGTAGTACATCAGACATGCGAGGTATGGAAGACTCAAAAGTATCCCGTTTCTGTTTTGGGTGATGGGAAAGTGGCATGGTCACTTTTTCAGATGATGGACGACATCAGCCTCAAAAGTACCGCCATCTTGTCTTCTTTAAGGAATGTGAAGCAGATTGAGTAATTTACCGCATTTACAAACATTCATCCATGCAGGTGACAGAGAAAAGTGGGGCCACCTCATTCATAAATGTATATATGGAATCACAGTGGAACTTGCATAGCCTAGGCTTATTGTATTATAGGCAACTTATAATTTTTATGGAAGAATAGTTAATTAACTAAAAAAGTATCTGCAGAAGGCACAAGGTTTTTCCAAATGGGAACTTGATTTGGTTAACTCTTCTTCTGTCTTCCTCCAATGCCCAACCATGTTCTCTATTCTGCCCATGAGTTATAAGAAAAAATTATACATTTTTAACCCCGATGAAGGCACAACTACTATTTCAAGTGCAGAAAAGGTGACCATGACCTTAGACTGTGCCTCATGCTCCATAAGGGATATTTGAAATAGTTATGGCCTATCTTTGCTGTGTCAATACTAAGGAAGAATGGATAATGATTATTTGAACCTCGATTTCAGATTCAAAAAAGAGTGCCCCTTATGACCTGTATGGTAGCTAAACCTTGCACTGCTGCAATGAATACAAGATCATGGCTGATGCTAATCTGAATACAGCTGGGTTTTTTTAAAAAAAACTATTTTTACAGGTAGTCCTTGACTTACAACTGGTTGCTTAGCGACCATTCAAATTTACAACGGACCTCCCCAGGCCTACAACTCAGATTCAAAGTTCTGATATCCTCCCCCGGCCACACAACTGCCTTTAGAACACTCAGCAACCTCCCATATTTTATAAATAAAATATGAAAAACGGAAATAAATATTTAAGGTAAAGGTAAAGGTTCCCCTGCACATGCGTGCTACTCATTTCCGGCTCTAGGGGTGGTGCTTAGCTCAGTTTCTAAGCCAAAGAACAGCGCTGTTCGAAGATGTCTCTGTGGTCATTTGGCCGGCATGACTAAACACCAAAGGCACATGGAGCGCTGTTACCTTCCCACCAAAGTGGTCTCTATTTTTCTACTTGAATTTTTTATGTGCTTTCGAACTGCTGGGTTGGCAGAAGCTGGGACAAGTAACAGGAGCTCATTCCGTTATGCAGCACTAGGGACTCAAACCGCTGAACTGCCAACCTTCTGAACGACAAGCTCAGTGTCTTAGTCACTGAGCCACCTTGTCCTTTCCAAAAAAAATATTTACACAATTACAAAAATTAAAAGTAAATATAATCTGCCTCCAAGAGACCCATATAAAAAAGCAGCATAGTAAATTACTGGAATACCCCAAAATTAAGAAATTATATTTTTCATCAGCATATCAAAAGAAAAGAGGGGTAGCTTTATAATTAAGGAAACAATAAATTCTAAACAAATTTATATGGATGATAATTTTAATGGTGGGGATAGTAATGAACCAAAAGAAGATACTACTAATAACAATATATGCACCAAATAATTAGCAAGAAGAATTCTATCAAAAGCTGTATAAAAAGATATTAGAAGTGGAATATGAAAATATTTGTGTTGTAGGAGATTTTAATGCAATTGTAGATGCAAGACTAGATTATAGAAGTAGCATGACTGGAAAGAAGGCAAGGAAGATACTCCCAAAGGCATTTTTTTTAAATGGCAGAAGAAATTTGACAAAATTTCTTCTTGACAAAGAAATTAGATTTACAGATAGTTAAGAAAGTTAAATACTTGGGAACATATTTAACAGCAAGGTGTGTAACAATTAAAGAAGATAATTATATAAGACTGCTACAACAAATTAAAACAGACTTAGATAAATGGAAAAATGTGTAGCTATCAATGATAGGAAGAATTGCAACTAAAAAAATGAATATTTTGCCGAAGTTACTTTTCCTATTCTAAATGGTCCCCATAAAAATAGAAAAAAATACTTTGATGAACTAAACACAATAATTTTGAAATATGTTTGGCAAGGGAAAAAAGCAAGAATAAGATTGAAAATGTTGCAAGAGTCCAAAAATAATGGGGGCTTTGGGCTACCAGATTGGGAGATCTATTACCAAGCAGCTGTATTAACATGGGTGAGGGTATGGATAACTCATAATAATAACAATAATAATAACAATAATAACAATAATAACAATAATAACAACAACAATAATAATAATAATAATAATAATAATAATAATCATAATAATCATAATAATAATAATAATAATAATAAATTTATTTATAGACCGCTTCCTCTCCCCAAAGGGACTCGGAGCGGTGCACAGGGAAAATTAAAAAATACCAATAAATATACAAATACATTAAATAAAAGGCAAATTAAACAATGATTATCCCTGCGCTAAAATCCCCAATTTTTAAAATTAACTAAAATCCCCTAAGCCCTAGACTAACCTAGGCCGGCCAAGCAGAAAAAGTGTGTTTTGAGTTTTTGACGGAAGGAGCGGAGGTCCGTACTTGTTCTAATTTCGGGGGGAAGGTCGTTCCAGAGGGCTGGGCCCGCCACAGAGAAGGCCCTTCCCCTGGGCGTCGCCCGCTGGCATAGCCTAGTGGACGGCACACGGAGAAGTCCCTCTCTGTGGGAGCGAATCGGCCGCAGGGATGTATGGGGCAGAATCCGATCCCGCAGATAATTAGGTCCCGTGCCATGGAGCGCTTTAAAGATGATAACTAACACCTTGAAGCGCACCCGAAAGATGACAGGTAGCCAGTGCAGCTCACGCAAGAGCGGTGTTACGTGGGTAAACCTTGAGGTTCCCATTATTGCTCGCGCGGCTGCATTCTGGACAAGCTGAAGTCTTCGGGTGCACCTCAAGGGGAGCCCCATGTAGAGAGAATTGCAGTAGTCCAGTCGGGATGTCACGAGAGCATGAGTGACTGTGCAGAGGGCATCCCGATCCAATAGGGGGCGCAACTGGCGAACCAGGCGAACCTGGTAAAACGCCCTCCTGGCCACGGCTGTCACTTGATCTTCCATGGACAGCCGGGTATCCAGGAGGACGCCCAAGTTGCGCGCCCCATCCACAGGGGTAAGATGTTCGTCCCCTACGGCCAGTGATGGAGTCAACTGGTTATACCGGGATGCCGGAAACCACAGCCACTCGGTCTTGGACGGGTTGAGTCTGAGTTTATTACTTCCCATCCAGGCCTGCACGGCTTCAAGGCACTGGCACATCACCGCTACGGCATCGTTGGGGTGGTTTGGGGTAGATATATACAGCTGTGTATCATCAGCGTAGAGATGGTACTCTACCCCAAAACCACGGATGATCTCACCCAGCGGCTTCATATATGTGTTGAACAGGAGTGGCGAGAGGACCGACCCCTGAGGCACCCCACAAGTGAGGGGCCTAGAGGTCGACCTCTGCCCTCCTGTCAACACAAATTGCGATCGACCGGAGAGGTAGGAGAACCACCGCAACACGGTGCCTCTCACCCCCAACCCCTCCAGCCGATGCAATAGGATACCATGGTCGATGGTATCAAAAGCCGCTGAGAGGTCTAATAGGACCAGGATGGAGGAACAACCCCCATCTCTGGCCCTCCAGAGATCATCAACCAACGCGACCAATGCCGTCTCGGTGCTGTGCCCGGGCCGGAAGCCGGACTGGCGCGGGTCCAGATAATCAACTTCCTCCAGGTGACGGGGAAACTGTTGTGCCACCACACTCTCTACAACCTTCGCCAAAAAGCGAAGATTGGAGACCGGACGGTAGTTAACCAGTAATGCTGGGTCCAGAGAGGGCTTCTTCAGGAGGGGTCTCACCATAGCCTCTTTAAGGGAGGCAGGCAAGGAACCCTCGCTCAGGGAAGCGTTGACAACCTCCTGGAGCCAGCCTCGTGTCGCCTCCCAGGATGCCAGTACAAGCCAGGAGGGACACGGGTCCAATAAACATGTGGTAGCTCGCAGTCGCCCACGTAACCTGTTCATATCATCGGAAGTAACAGAGTCAAACTCTTCCCAGCAAACTGTCTCAAGACCTGCCTCGGGGGATCCCACTGGGCTATCGATGGAGACTAGTTCGCTCTGAATCTGAGCGATTTTATCCTGCAGATAAATCCCAAATTCCTCTGCTCTACCCTGTAATGGGGTTTCCCGCACCCTCTGTTGGAGGAGGGAGCGGGTCACCCTAAACAGGGCGGCAGGGCGGTTATCTGCGGATGCTATGAGAGTGGCACAATGATGACGTTTGGCCACTCTCAGCGCCACAAGGTAAGTCCGTAAATGGACAAAGGATTACTCCTTTTAGACAAAGGATTACTCCTTTTAGAAGGCCACAATCTCCAATTAGGATGGGATGCTTTTTAATGGTATAACAAAAGCAAAACTCATAGATATTTTCAAAGACACTATATAAGAAATGCTCTACTTTCAGTATGGGAAAAGGTCAAAGCAAAAATTAGCATTAAAATTCCAGTTTGGCTCTCAACAATGGAAGCATTTATCCATCCAAATGTAGTAAATCTGGAAAAAATCTTAACATAAAGATATTTTAAATGTGGAAGGGGAACTTAAAACCAAACAAGAGTTGCAGAATCAAGGTGTGGACCTATCATGGTGGCCTCATATGCAAATAAAATTGAGATACGAGAAAGATATTAAAGAACTATGGTTTCTATAAAGAGCTTACAATATTTGACCAAATAATGTTAGGAGTAGATGAAAAGTTGATAAAGAAAATATACAATTTCTTGTTAAACTTAAAAATGGAAGAGGAACCGGTAAAATAGACAATGATAGTATGGGTGAAAATTTTTGGATATACTATAGACTTAGACAAATGTCAAAAACTCTGGGAAAGAAATTGTAAGTTGACAATGGCAACTACATATAAGGAAAATTTATAGAAAATGTCTTATAGGTGGCATTTACCACCGGGCAGATGAGCAAAGATGTTTAAAAGCATGTCCGCCAAATGTTGGAAATATAACCAGACACTGGGGACGTATTATCATATGTGGTAGTTATGTGTAAAAGCAAAGAGATATTGGACAAAAATACATAAATGGTTGGAAAAAATGTTAAAACAACATATAGATTATAAGCCAGAAATATTCTTGCTAGGCATAATACCCGAAAAGTATGATAAAGGGAACCTATACTTAATATTACATGTTTTGACAGCAGCAAGAATTGTATTTGCACAGTACTGGAAAAATGAGTAAACACCTATAGAGGATGATGTAATTTAAAAAAAATAGATTGTGCAGAAATGGATTGACATTATTTTATTTTTATTTTATTTTATTTTATTAAATTTATACCCCGCCCTTCTCCTTGTTAGGACCCAGGGCGGCGCACAGGCATTATTAAAACCACAAAAATACAATAAATATCAATTTAAAATATATTAAATTAGATTAACCCGTGCTAAAACCCATGTTAAAAACCTTCCCAAATTATAATTTATTTATTTTTTTAAAAAAAAAGTCAGGAACAGGGGGCTATCCTAGGCCGGCTTGTTGAAATAGATACGTCTTAAGACGTTGGCGGAAGAGACGGAGGTCCGAGATAGTGCGAAGGTCGGGGGGTAGGTCGTTCCAGAGGGCCGGGCCCGCCACAGAGAAGGCCCTTCCCCTGGGTGTCGCCAACCGGCATTGCCCCGTCGACGGCACCCGGAGAAGGCCCTCTCTGTGGGAGCGGATCGGACGAAGGGATGTATGGGGCAGGAGGCGGTCTTGTATATAGCTAGGCCCCGAGCCATGGAGCGATTTAAAGATGGTTGTCAACACCTTGAAGCGCATTAAAAATAAAAGCAAAAGTAGTAGTAGTATTTTTGAACATGGGAATAGTTTTATAAATGGTTGGATAGTAGAGATAGAAATTAGGAGTGGGAAAAGTATTACTATATATAAATATGTTGATCCAGACAATACACTGTTCACTAAGCACTTATGTATGTAATGTGAAAATATATAAACTGTTAAAAAAAGACTGTAAAGTCAGGTGTAGTCACTGGGTGACCTGCTTAATGACTGGCATGACTTACAACCATAATTCTGGGCTCAAGTCGAGGACTACTTGAACATACAATTTACTCAGAGTTGAGCAACAATAAAAAATGACTTGACTGTGCTCAAAGTCCTTGGAACAAGCCTGTTTCCCCTCACAAAATGCCATGTTGTGTGAAGCGCTCTGCTCAAAATGGATGTGTACACACTCGGTTGCATTCTTCCTATGAGGAATGTACCATCAGGTAAATACAGGTAAAATTGCATTGATGGGCCCATCTTCCGTTACCTTCACCCTCACCTGCTCAAACTCATCAGTGATGGTCTTAGGTTCTTCATGCCGCTGAAACCACATCATGTACTTCGTATGGAAGCGCCATGATTGCTTCTTCAGTGCCTTTGCTGCCAGGTATTGTGCCTTCGTACCCTGTGAAGTGAGAGAGGAAAAACAGATCAGAGCTGTGGGGTTTGCAGGTCAAGGGGAGAGATGATGATCATCCCACGTGCCAAGTAGTCCTCAGGCATGACCCAGCGAGGAGGCAGGACGATTCCTCTCCAACTACCAAAGGTGATGGAGGGAGGGGCTGTCTGTTACCTCCAGGTAGTAGAAGATGAAGAAAAGAGTCTCTGTGGAGAGGCGCTGGTAGAATTCCACTGTGTCAGAGTGTGGAGGAGGCATCTGGTGGTGGTATGGAGGAGTTGGACATGGATTTCGAGGCAGGTATTGCCTGTGAGATGGGGACGAGAAGGGAGAACAAGAGCAGAAAGACAGAAATAAGACTATGAGAAAATCGGGGAATTCACAAGATTTCTGTGAGTTCTCTATTGCATAAAGACACAGACTCCTAAGTGTGGAGAATAACAATATTTGGCTTCAATCCTTCCTCAACTAATGGCCATCTGAAGCCTGAAGAGTCAGGGTCCATTCCCTCCCTCTTCCTGCAATGGCTTGAATTCTCATCCACAACATTAGGAGCGAGTCCCAAAGGTACTTTTTCAAGAGGCAACTGGATTTTCTGCTTTTTCTTTTATATTGAAAAAGTTTTATTGGTTTTACAGTTTTTCAATAGGATAGGGTAAGGGATACAAAGAAATTTTGAGAGCATTCACGTCAAAGTCGTCGGCCCTACCGGGACATCAAAATAAATCATTAATAAAAAACATTTTCCATACACTACAAAGTAAAAGCAAGTACATATTTCTAAGTTCTCAGTTCTATGCTGTCAGTCATTTACAAAAATCCAGATGCACATGTTATATTATACAATATTATTCAAAAAATCAAGGCAAAGTTATTTTTTAGATCTAAGTCTCTTGGCAATTGTATCTTCTATCTCTCCTTCCAGGCCCCCAGCGGGCGGGGCCGTGGCCCCCCCTGCCCCCCCTGGATCTTCCCCCAGGACAGAGGAATGTTTTTTAAAAAAGGCTTCCGCCTCAGCAACTGTTTTAATCCTCACTCTTCCTCCTTCCCAGAACACCAGCATCCCTTCGGGCATCACCCACCTAAACCAGATCCCGTGGTCAAACAATTTTTTAGACAAGAAGGAAAATTTCCTTCTTGCTTCTCTAATCTTTCTTGGGATCTGCTTTAGGATAGCAACCTTTTGTTGGTAAATTAACGGACCTCCTCTTTGCACTTTCAAGATTTCCTCTCTGGTTGACCTTCTAACAAATTTAACATGTATCTCTCTGGGTACTTCATTTATCCTGGCATATGCAGAGTTAATTCTGTAGGCTAGGTCAATGTCCCCCCTGATCTCATCCTTAGGTTTATGTAAATAGTCTGCTATAATTGTGCTCATGAGTTCAGGGAGACATTCACCAGTTTCCTCAGAAACATTCTGAAATCTCAAAAAGTATGTCATCCTTTCCATATCAATCCTAGACACATGCCCATTTATTTCCACAACCTCATTAGTAACATTTTTAATCTCTCCCTTAGCCCCCGCCAGCCCCGTCTTCTGTGTGTTCTCCAGCACCTGTTTCCGTGTGTCCAATAATTCCTTTTTAAAGTTGATATTTTCTGCCCTCTGGGCCTGGATTTCTTGTACCAAAGTTTGTATAACAGATTCAAGAGAGGCCATCCTTAGTTCTAAACTTGCCAGTGCTGATTCTTGTGCCATGGTTAGCTGTTAAAGTCAGTGCCACTAAAATGGCGTTTTTTGGGTGGGGCTGTTGAGGCAAGTCAGGAGCCAAAAGTTCAGTTCAGAGTTGTAAAGTTCAGGAACCAAGAGAGAAACAATTTTCCAAGTCAATAAGTATAATAACGAAGGCACTCCAGAGAAGAGATCACAAATCCAAAAAAAAATTCTTCTTTAGTAACCAGAGGGAGTCCAAATCACAAAGAGACGCTGTAAATTTTCCATAAGTGAAATAGTCATTCAGGGACAAAGAGAAGCCATTTCCACCGCCCAGACTCAGAGCCAGAAGGAGAGAGTGGTAAAAAAAAAAATGTTTCAAATCAGCCAGACCTAGATACATTGTTTCAAAGACAAACCGCAGACCACTTTCCCTTGTTTCAAACAGTCCAGATTAAAGATATCCGCTTCCTCGCAGCGAGGAGCCATTCTTAAGTGCCGCTTTAGTCCGAGGGGGGGGTTTAACAAGCAGACCCCCCCCTCCAAGTTCTTTCATCCCAGGCTGACAGCAGGAAAAAAAAATGTTTAAAACCACTCACTTTCTGCAGGAAACTCATCAAAAATCTGAGGATTTCAATAGAATGAATATAAAGGGTATGCAAGTTTATGAAAAATCTTTCGGAACCTCCAAAGCTAGAGGAGTGGCAACATTGATATCAAATAGGGTATATTTTGAAAAAAAACAAGTAATTAGAGACGAGGAAGGAAGATATTTAATAATTATAGGGAATATTAATGAACAAAAAGTGACACTGGTTAATTTATATCTACCAAATGAAAAACAAAAGGGATTCCTTGATAAAATAACTAAGATTTTGGAAACTGAAAGTGTAGGGAAAGTGATTGTGGCGGGGGATTTTAACATGATTAGAGATAAAATAGATAGCACTAACCCCACCCGCTTTAGAGAAACAAATAAAGGGGAAATTTTAAATAAATGGATGTTTCGAAATAGTGTGGTAGATGTTTGGAGGGAGTTGAAAGGTACTGAAAGGGTGTACACTTTTTGCTCTAAGGTATATAATACATATTCAAGAATTGATTATATTTTTGTCTCTAAAGACCTGTTGAATAATATAGATAGAATAGATGTGGGAGTTTTCAAGGACTCCGACCATGCAGAAGTTACGATGGATATAAATTTTAATTTTAGAAAAAAAGAAAGAGGTTGGAGATATGATGGAAAATTGTTTAAAAAGGAGGAAGATAAAACATGGATTCTTAAAAAATGGGAGGAAAGTTGGAGATTCAACGATAATGGAGAGGTTAAATTTGAAACTGTTTGGGACACGATGAAAGCAGTATTTAGAGGAGAAAGTATTAAGTTGTCAAGTAGGAAATACAGAGAATATAGAAGTAAAATGGAACAGGATACAAGACAGATTAAGGTATTGGAGAACCAATTTTTACTTACAAAGGATAGAAAATGTTTGGAAGAATTGAATTTACTAAAAACTAAACTGATAGAAGAAGATATAGAATTGGTTAAAAAAATATAAGATATTTAAACAGGGATTTTTTTGAATTTAGTAATAAAAACTCTAGGTTATTAGCAAGGATGGCGAAAAATAAAAGTGAAAAGAGAGAAATCGGCTCCTTGATAGATGAAAAAGGTATAAGATGTTATAAGAGACTGGAGAAATGTGAAGTAGTTAGGAAGTTTTTTCAAAAATTATACTCAAAGAAATCAATTGATTTGGAAAAATTGAAAAATCATCTTGAAAAGTATGTTGTGAAAATAGATCAAACATATAAGGACTTGATGGAAGGAGATATTACATATGATGAGATTAACAAAATAATACAAGGGATAAAATTAGGGAAGACTCCAGGTGAAGATGGGTTACCTGCTGAATTTTATAAAGATTTTAAAGAAATAATAATACCAAAATTGCAAAAATTATTTAATGGAATTTTACACGGTGGAGAAGTCCCGATGTCATGGAATAGAACGGTAATAACTATAATTCCTAAACCTGATAAAGATTTGGAGAGGATCGAGTCCTATCGACCCATTTCTTTAATTAACCAGGATGCCAAAATATTTACTGCCATTATAAGTAATAGGTTAAATAGTTTTATAGATAAGTATATAAGCTATAATCAGGTAGGTTTTGTTAAAGGTAGATATATGAGTGATATAATTAGAAGAGTATTAAATATTATAGATGTAGCTGAGAGTAATGGGGATAAAATAGGTATAGTATCACTAGATATTTTTAAAGCCTTTGATTCTGTACAATGGGAAACTATTAGGGTAATTATCGAGGCATTAGGCTTCGGTAATAGGTTTATACATGTTATTTCAAAATTGTATCAAAAAAGTAGTGCAAAAGTGAAGGTGAATGGGATAATGACGGGAGAGATTAAATTGGAAGCAGGTACGAGACAGGGATGTCCCTTGTCCCCAACATTATTTTTATTAATTATGGAAGTTTTGACTAAATTGATAGAAAAAGATGAAGAAGTGGAAGGATACAAGGGATATAAGATAAATTTGTACGCGGATGATACCTTGATTATTTTGAAAGATATAGAGAAAGATTTGAAGAGGATAAATAAACATTTGAAAGAATTTGAAGAAATGACAGGTTTAAAGGTAAATTGGTCAAAATCTGAATTATTAATGAACAAAAATGATAAAGAGTGGGAGAGTATCCAAGAACAATTTGGGATAAGAATTAAAAATACACTGAAATATTTGGGAATAACACTTTCACTTAAAGTTAGAGAATTGAAAAAAATTAATTATGATGTGATGTTAAATGAAATAGAGAAAAAGATAGATAAATATAAAGAGATAAAGTTGTCTTGGTTTGGCAGAATTGCAATGTGTAAGATGATGCTGTTACCAAAGTTTAATTTTTTATTTGAGATGCTACCATTAAATTTGACAGAGAAGGATATGGAAGGATATCAGAAGAAATTAGATAAATTCTGCAATGGTGGGAAAAGACCTAGATTAATGAAGAAAATGTGGTATCAAAATCAAAAGGAAGGTGGATTGGGAATCCCAATCTACTTAATTATTATAGGGCCTATAATATTCGAACCGTAATAAAAATACTTAAAGGAGGAGACGGACATTGGGGAGATCTAGAGTTAAAGGATATTAAGAGATTTGGCCCTACATGGTTTTTAGATAAAATAAAAACAAAAAAGGCAATTAACAGTTATTGGTTAAAGGGATTGAGTAAAATTTGGAATAAATTTGTTAAAATATTGATTCCGGATATATCCTTCTTGGGGAAGACACTTGGAAGTTGGCCGATTAAAACAAATATAAGTCGAGATAAAGTAGTTGAGGATGAAAATATAGGAAGTATAGTAAATTGGTTAAGAGCATTAGAAATTGAGAGCAGAAAAAAAGAAATAATTGAAAAATTGGAGTTGAATTGGTTTGAAAAAATACAGGTAGAAAAATGGTCTATGGAAGTAAGAGGAACATGTAAAATAGGCAGAAGTAAAACTGAATTTGAAGGTTTAGTATCTCAAATTATCAAGGATGAAATTGGGTTAAAGGGACTCGTTAGTAAGATATATAAGATTATAAACTTTGATGGAAATCCACAAATGGTAATGAAGACGAATTGGGAGGAAGAATTTAAGATTAAAATATTAGACTCGGATTGGAATGTGAATTGGAAAAGTCGAATTATGAGGATTATGTCTATAAGGATTAAAGAGCACAACTTTAAGGTTGTTTGGAAATGGTATTGGACTCCATTAAGGTTATCATTGATAGACAAAAAAATTAGTAATAAATGTTGGAGATGTAATATGGAAGTGGGAACTTATGAACATATGTGGTATAAATGTGAAAAAATTAAAAAGTTTTGGCAACAATTGGAGGAAATGATGTTTGAAATGATGAAGAAAAGAATAACTTTGAGATCAGAAACTATATTATTACTGATAATTAAGGAATTAGAATTAACAAAATATGAGAAAGAACTGATTAGAATTATGATTATAATGGGTAGAATTATAATAGCAAGATACTGGAAAATAGAGGTAAATATTAAAATAGAAGAATGGTATTGTGAAATGTGGAAATTAGCCTTAAATGATAAAATGACTTGTGATATTAAATTCAGAGAGGGGGTCTATAAAAAAGACATTTTTTGGAAGACTTGGAACCCATTTGTGGTCTATGCACTTGGAACTTTGGATGCCTCGACACCTGTACCCAGGGAACGCGGATTTTGGAGATCTTAAAGACAATTGAAGATATCCAAAGAACCAACTCTTCCTTTCGTTTTGTATAGCACCGGGTGGATTATTGTTAAAAAAAAAGTAAATTTTATGTGTAGATGTATAATTTGTGGAAAATTATAATAAAAATAATAATTTAAAAAAATAAAATTAAATTAAAAAAAAACCACTCACTTTCACCCTCGCAGCCGAAGCCCCGGGAAGCCTTCCGACTCAGACGGCCAGCTCTCTTCTTATTTTCAAAGCGATGCCGCCCGCCATTGGCGAAGGAAAAAACCCCCGCAGCATGTCCTCCTCCACCTAAGCCGAAGACAAGGGTCGCTTCCCAGCTGCCGCTGGGAGAGGACGACCCAGGCAAGCCGGCTTTACGGGAGACCCCCAAAAACGGGGCGTCTCGCCCCCGTGGGGGGGCAGGAAAAGAAACAAAGCGGCGAGCGAGCCCTAGGCTCGCCCATCGCCGCTGGAGCCGGAACCGGAAGTGCTCTATTTTCTGCTTTTTCTTTGAAAACATTTCACTTCTTATCCAAGAAGCTTCTTCAGCTCTTGAGAAGTGAAACGTCTTCAAAGAAAAAGCAGAAAGTCCAGTTACCTCTTGAAAAAGCACCTTTGGGGCAACCGTGACCTGGATGACTGAGAATCTCTATAGACGTGAGGAGCGAGTCTTCCCAAACAGGTCAGCCCACCTGGGTTTTAAGAAGTGACCCAAGGAAGAAAGAGGAACACTGTGTGTTCATGATGAGAAGTGTGGCAAGTTAAAGGAGTTCTCAAACTCTGGGTCATGACACTTAAGTGAGGGGGGAGACAACACACATTTTTGTGGGACTGGAACAAGCAAAGATTGCTGCCAGAATTTGCTACTTTTGGTGCCCTGACAAGCATTTGTCAAGCAGAGCAGAAGTGTGGTCAGACAGAATCCAGCTAATGTCCAATTGACAGCACACTTTCCCTTCACAAATGAAAGCGAATATATGTGTCCCAGGATAATGTTGCAGGATCCAATCTGGGTCGGTCCTTAGGGAACTTCTGTGTGTGCTTTGGGCTGTTCTGTGTGTGGTATTTATTTGGTGCCTGTTGTGTGTAGCTTTTTAGAAGTAGATTCAGGGTGTTGGAAGGCTGGCTATTATTGGCTGTTGTTTCCTTGTGCCACCAAGTCCTGTCTCCTAAGTACTTGATAAGCTGGGGGTAAATCATCGCTCCTGTTGATTGATGAGGGGCCTGTTTCCCAGGCTTCAATCACTTCCCTGGCTGTTTTTGTGCCTGCTTGTCCAACAATCTTAGTAGTTGCAAAATTGAATGTATGTCCTTGTTTATTGGAATGTGAGGCTACCAATGAGTTTGGGTCTCGTCTGACTGCTCACTTGTGTTCCTGCAATCTGACGGTTAGCGGATCCCCTGCATAGATTGCCGATGACAGACAGGGATGAAGCTAACAACCAGATTCCAAATGACTTACCCCCAAGTTTATCAAGTACTTAGGAAGCAGCAGAAGGAAACAACAGTTAACAGCAGCCAATAATAGCCAGCCATCAACCCCTTAATCTACATCTGAAAAGCTACACACAAAAGGCGCTATATAAATATCACACACAGAATAGCCCAAAGTGCATAGAGAAGTTCTCTGAAGATGGGTTCCAGCATGAGTTCAAAAGCTGGGAAGACAAAACCTCTGGTCCTGATGAGCGACCCAGATTGGATCCTGCAACATTTTTCCTTGCCTCTAGCATGTTATTTGCAACCTCTCCCTCCGCCAATCCCAGGGAAAAGGCTAGAAGGCACCTTCTGCAGCTATGTTCATAGCCTTCTAATAGCGGCCATGAATGCGCATGGCAACTGGGTCAATATCAGAAGCAGGCCAGGATGGCGAGAGGGTCACAGATAGTCACCGACTCAAGGACTGAATGCTTGAGCAAGGTCATAATTGGAAGGCCAACCCTGATGGCTTACACACCCACAACCAGGACTGTTGTAAGGGTGGGCTTTCCTTCCCATTTGTTTGTCCAGGCAGTGCAAGAACAAGTCCTGACAAGGCTCCAATTCTGGATTCACAAGCTTCGTGGCCTGCACATCTAAAACTGAGTTGCTGCCAAAATTAGCTCCTGTCCTGCCCATACAAGCAATTAGCAAAGGCAGGATTTTTTTTATAGATGATGTTATAAAGTGTAAATACAAAAAGCAGGGAACAAAAAGGACAATTTTCTCAACAACAAATATTTCAGGAATTATGCCAAAGTAGCAAGCTCATCCTTCTGGTTAAAAAGGTGTCTTTAAACAAAAGAATAGAGTAATAGAATACAGGTAATCCTTGATTTACAACAGTTCACTTAGTGATCATTCCAAGTTATAACAGCACTGAAAAAAGTGACTTATGACCATTTTTCACGCTTATGACCATTGCAGAATCCCCTATGGTCACATGATTTACATTCAGACGCTTGACAACTGACTCATTTATGATGGTTGCAGTGTTTTAGGGTCATGTGATCATGTTTTTTGCAATCTTCTGATAAGCAAAGTCAATGGGGAAGCCAGATTCACTTAGGGGCAAAACTCACTTAACAAATTTCTCACTTAGAAACATAAATTTGGGGCTCAGTTGTGGTTGTATGTTGAGGACTACCTGTAGAATAGAATAAAACTTGTCACACTAAGCATACATTAAAGGCTTTATTTAATAAAATTGCGAGGTTCTAATGTTAGTTATTAAAATGGTGTTTTTATTTCTTGCCTCATGCTATCCTCTGTGAAAGCATTAGTTTTTGTCAGGGGATGATACAAATCCATTTATTATTTTAGGGGGTCACAGCATTGAGAAGTGTTAGAAAGAACCCTTGTCTTGGATGTAGGTTTGCTAATGCTTTGACTTGTTGCTAAATCCTCCCTTGCCATGAAAGTACCAACACTGGATTTCCCATCATCCTCTGGGCTATTCTGACTGCATATGATCAAGACAACAAACAAAATACAGTGGAGATATGCAACTGTTCTTTGTCTAGCAGCCATATTCTACTTTTAAGCTGTGCTGGAGCCAGGTTTCAACAAATCAGTAGATCAAAATGATTAAAATTTGAGTGTTACTCCAAGACCCCAATCAAGGAATTGCCAAACAAGCTAACAGTGAGCAACAGCCCAATCACGGAACAACCAAGACCACTCTCACCAACACTGACAGGGAAAGCCACTAGAATATAAAATGAGAACAAACCCTACTCCCTTCTAGCACTGATGGTGTTACCTAGTTTGGTAATAAAATGTCTGCAAAAAAACAACCAAACTCAGGGAGCACCAGGGACCTCCCAGTTCTACCCCAAGATACAAACATTCTCTTCTATCGATATTACTCTTCATTTGAACACCTCCAATGTATTTAAGGACTTCCTTTTGTCCATCAAAACAGCCATTTTTTTTAGAAGGGCTCTGGTAGCCATTTCCAAGGTTTCTCTTGGTGTCAGTGGTTCTGCACTCTTGGGTCAATATTCTTGAACCTACTTATTACATTTTGTTAGCAACTCTGGGTTCAGAACCAGTGTCAAAACTCTGGTCCCATAACCAATGTTAGCTAATGAATGTGGAATAGTGTAATTCACCGGACAGTAAAGAGATACGTTGCTGTAAACCACAAACTCTAAAACAGTGATAGTAAGAAAATAGTCTTTACTTTGTAGCAACTAAAATGCTTCTTCTGACTAACTTCTCAAACAATGATAACAGTCCTACATCAAACAGAGTTTATCTTACAGTGATGCAAACAATACTCCTCCTTCACAGTTCAGCTTCTCAAACGACAATCAGGTAACACAGGATCACAAGCAATCAACAGGGAATGAGCTTGTGATTCTGAGCTTCCTTTATAGTAGAACTGTATAATTACAGCCAATGAGATTATAAGTCAGTTCTTAAAGCTACACAATTCCTTAAGAACATAGGCTCATATACAGTTGTGTTCAAAATTATTCAACCCCCACTGAAATTGAGTGTTTTGGCCAGTTTGACATTGATTTTGATCATTCAGTCATCTTGCTTACATTTACATCAAAGAGGCACTTGTAGGTCAGACAAATATAACATAACATTTATAATGAAATAACCACAAATGTCTTTTCTGTGCTCACATCATTATCAGTTTTATTCAACCCCCAAGTGACATTCAATCTTAATACTTAGTACAACATCCTTTTACAGTTATAACAGCTTTTAAACGTGAAGCATAGCTTGACACAAGTGTCTTGCAGCGATCTACGGGTATCTTCGCCCATTCTTCATGGGCAAAAGCCTCCAGTTCAGTCACATTCTTAGGCTTGCGCACTGCAACTGCTTTCTTTAAGTCCCACCAGAGGTTCTCAATCGGATTTAAGTCTGGTGACTGCGATGGCCACTCCAAAATGTTCCAGCCTTTACTCTGCAACCATGCTCTAGTGGACTTGGAGGTATGCTTGGGATCATTGTCCTGTTGAAAGGTCCAACATCTCCCAAGCCTCAGGTTTGTGACGGACTGCATCACATTTTCATCCAATATCTCCTGGTACTGAAGAGAATTCATGGTACCTTGCACACGCTGAAGCTTCCCTGTACCTGCAGAAGCAAAACAGTCCCAAAGCATGATTGACCCTCCGCCATGCTTCACAGTAGGCAAGGTGTTCTTTTCTTCATAGGCCTTGTTCTTCCTCCTCCAAACATAGCGTTGATCCATGGGCCCAAACAGTTCTAATTTTGTTTCATCAGTCCACAGAACACTATCCCACAACTTTTGTGGTTTGTCCACATGACTTTTGGCATACTGCAGTCGACTCTTCTTATTCTTTGGAGACAGCAAGGGGGTGCGCCTGGGAGTTCTGGCATGGAGGCCTTCATTACGCAGTGTGCGCCTTATTGTCTGAGCTGAAACTTCTGTACCCACATCTGACAAATCTTTTCTCAGTTCCTCAGCAGTCACACAGGGACTTTTCTCCACTCTACGCTTCAGGTAGCGCACAGCAGTCGAAGTCAGCATCTTCTTTCTGCCACGACCAGGTAGCGTTTCAACAGTGCCCTTTGCCTTGAATTTGCGAATGATGCTTCCTATGGTGTCTCTTGGTATGTTTAACATCTTTGCAATCTTCTTATAGCCATTGCCCTTCCTGTGAAGAGAAATGACCTCTTCTCTTGTCTTCCTGGACCATTCTCTTGACTTCACCATGTTTGTAACCACACCAGTAAATGTCTAGAAGGAGCTGAGTATCACAGTCATTTTAAAGCTGCCTAATTGGTGCTTATTATGCTTGATTGCTGCTCGGTGACATCCACAGGTGTTTTCAATACCTGATCGAAAACACCTGAATGAACCTGTTCTTCAGAGTGGTAGTCTTTAAGGGGTTGAATAATTGTGTCAATGAAGAAATCACAAAAGAAACATTTACTACTGTATTACAAAAACAATTGATGTCATTTTAGTTGCATTTGGTTCTTTAAAAAGTCCTTGTAGGATTTCATTCTGAATACAATTACAAATGTACACTAAATTCCATTGGGGGTTGAATAATTTTGAACACAACTGTATATTGCCAACCCAATATAAGGCTGAATATCCTAACATACTCCCCCTTGGGTTGATCAATATATATTTACATCCTTAATCCAAAATGCATCACAACACTCCCTCATATTTACATACCTAAGATCAGTGTGTTTTGATCTTGTCTTTACAGCTATATTTGTATCCTTTAGTATAGCTACTTGATTGTCCTCACATACATCAATTGGACACCTTACTCCAATACCTCAACCTCCTAATAATTGATTTACACTTCACAAACCCAGATTGTCTAAAACCTTATTTACTCTTCCTTAACAACTATCAGTTATGTTGTTTAGCCTTCATTACCCAGTAACCTCTGCATGTATATCATTACGCTTTAACGGTACATGCAAGTATGCTGTCTCTACGTCTAGATGATTTATGACATACTTGTGCCTAGCTGCCCACACTAATGCTGCCCTGAGAGTTGTTGCTTTAAGACTTGGTGCATACACTTTGTCATAATCAGTTACAGCCTGATTAAAACCCTGTGCCACCAATCTTGCTTTGTATGTTACCTCTCCTGATACTCCTGTCTTTACCTTATATATCCACTTCGATCCAATTATGTTCTTCCCCTGTGGTATAGCAACAGGCTCGTAAACGACCGTTGACTTACCTGAACGGTCCTTCTATGTGCGCTGCGAAGGGGAATCCAAAGCATGGGTTAAACCAGTCCTCTAGCCTAGACACTGAGTTATTAAAACTGTAGACCACGCCTCCTCTGTCTGGGCATGCTCAGTTTTTTGCACGAAGGGAAGCTGTCTAGAACGCAGAATTCCGATCGGGACCAGAACAAGTCCGGCGACAGTCACAGTCAAGACAGGTAAAAAGTCAAGGATCCTGAACAGCCGAAGCTGAATGGGCGGGGTTGGATTCCCCTTCGCAGCGCACATAGGAGGACCGTTCAGGTAAGTCAACGGTCGTTCTCCTGTGCGCTGCTTTGGGGAATCCAAAGCATGGGACATGCCAAAGCAGTAACCTTCAGGGGCGGGAGCGAGGCTGGTCAGGAGCTGCAGTTGTGGTGGCAACCCTCTGAAGCACTCTCCGCCCAAAGGCAGCCTCTGCTGAGGCATAAGAGTCAATCCGGTAGTGACGTATGAAAGGCGACGGAGACGACCATGTCGCAGCTCTACAAATGTCCTCCACTGACGCCTGGGTTGCCCAGGCTGCCGACGTGGCAGCACTTCTGGTCGAATGAGGGACGATCCTTCTAGGAGGTGGTCTCGAGCGGCTGTCATAAGCAAGGGCTATACACGCCTTCAACCAGCGCCCAATCGTGTTGGATGATGCCTTCAGGCCCATGGATGCAGGCTGAAATGACACAAATAGAGCCTCCGATCTCCGGAAAGAGTCCGTCCTCTTGATATAACGACGGAGAACCCTGCGAACGTCCAGGTTGTGCCACTGACGCTCCTGAGGCCGAGAGGGGTGAGGGCAGAAGTCCGGCAGGATCAGCTCCTGCGCCCTATGAAACATGGTGTTGACCTTTGGCAGGAAGGCAGGGTCAAGACGAAGGATGACTCTGTTGGGATGAAAGATACAGAGATCCTCCCGAACTGACAAGGCAGCCAGTTCCGACACCCGCCTGGCAGATGTAACAGCCACTGAAAACACCGTTTTCAAAGTCAATAATCGGAGGCTAATAGTCCAAATCGGTTCAAATAGAGTCAAGGTGAGAGACTGAAGAACGAGGGACAAGTCCCACGTCGGATATCGGTGCGCCACTGGCGGGCTGATGTTAGTAGCCCCCTTGAGGAAGGAACACACCTTGGGATGACGAGCCAGTGAGCGGGAGCGACCACATGGTACTACTGTGGAGAGAGCTGCAAGCTGGCGTTGCAGTGTGTTAGGCGCAAGCCCCTTGTCTAGTCCCATCTGCAGGAAATCCAGGACCTGTGGCACAGACACCCGCAAGGGGTTCACGGCCGACGCACGGCACCAGGTGCAAAAGGCGCACCAAGATGCCTCGTAAATGCGATTTGTCGATGGTCGGCGGGCTGCCTGAATAGTATCAATGACTCTGTCCGAGAAATGTTGCTCTAATAGGAACGGCCGCTCACATGCCATACGGCTAGCTGCAGGAGCTGTGGATTCGGATGAATGAGGGACCCTTGCGACAGAAAGATCCGGTCGTCCGGGATGCGCCATGGGTGAGACATGGACAGATGTACCAGGTCCGCATACCACGGACGTCTGGGCCACATTGGTGCAACGAGCAGGACCTCTGCCCTTTCCACTATGACCTTCTGGATGACGATTGGAACCAGCGGAAGCGGTGGAAACGCATAGAGGAGGCCCTCTGGCCAGGGACTGCGGAGAGCGTCTGTGCCCTCTGCTCCCAGAGTCAGGAACCTGGTGAAGTATCGTGCCAGCTGCGCATTGTGCGGCTGAGCGAAGAGGTCTACCTGGGGTTGGCCGAACCAGTGAATCAGTTCCTGGAACAGGGATGGATGGAGTCGCCACTCCGCCTGATCTACTGTGGCCCTGCTCAGCCAATCCACCTGAACATTGGAGATCCCCGATATGTGTTCTGCACGGAGAGACAGCAGATGCCTCTCCGCCCAATGATGCAGATGTTCCGCCTCTTGCATCAGGGCCCTGGACCGAGTGCCCCCCTGGCGGTTCACATGCGCCTTGGAGGCCACATTGTCTGTGAGAATAAGGACATGCGCCGCACATATCACAGGGTGAAATTATCGAAGGGCCAGACGAATGGCTCGAAGCTCCAACCAGTTTATGCTGTTCTGCAGTTCCTGAGGAGTTCATCTGCCCTGCGCCACGCGGCCTTCGGAGTGAGCGCCCCATCCAAACAGGCTCGCATCCGTTTTCACCACGATACGGTCCGGCTCCTTGAACAGGCATCCCTTGAGAAGGCTGGATGACGTCCACCACCTGAGGCTTTGTAACACTTTCGGGGGCAGACGAGTCTTGGCCTGCGAATGGCTGGTGTGGGTCCGTTGGAACGGAAGGAGAAACCATTGGAGCGGACGGGCATGGAACCGCGCCCAGGGAACAATGTCGATGCACGATATCATCTTCCCGAGTAACTGGGAAAGGATGGCTAGGGAAGGCGACCTCTGCCGGAGCACTTGATTTGCCAGGCGCTGTATGCTTTGACGCCTCTCCTGTGAAATGTACACGATGCAGCTGTCCGAGTTGATGACCATCCGCAAATGCAGAAGGGACGTGGTGGGATGAAGATGGCTCTTCGGGAAGTTCAAAACAAACCCGTGAACCTGGAGGGCGTCGATGGTGAGTTGCAGGTCCCGGAAGGCCTGGTCCCGGGAAGACGAAAGCAGCAAGATGTCGAGATAACAATTGACCCGTACGGGCACCGCTCTCAGGGAAACTGCGACGACCGCCAGAAGTTTGGTGAAAGTTTGCGGGGCCGACGACAGACCGAACGGGATGGCCCGGTACTGGTAGTGGCGGCCGGCGAAGTGAAATCTCAGGAACCTTCGGTGCACCTGATGGATAGGCACGTGGAGGTATGCCTCCTTTATGTCGATAGAGGTCAGGAAGTCGCCCTGACGGATGGATAATAGAATGCTCTTTAGCGACTGCATTTTGAATTTTTGATATTTTACATAAAAATTGAGCCCTTTCAAATCGAGAATAGCGTGCCATACCCCAAGTTCTTGGGAACTAGGAACAGAATGGAATAGAACCCTAGTCCTGCCTGCCCTAGAGGAACTTCCTCGATAGCATGGCTGTCCAAAAGGTGACTGATCTCGGCATCCATAAGACGCCGTTTGGTTTGGCATCTCGGCACCGGGCATTTGATGAAACGTCTCGGGGGCATGGAGAGAAATTCTAGAGCGAGGCCCTGGCTCACGGTTTGTAGGGCCCAGGCGTCTGAGGTGGTGAAGGCCCATTGGTGGGTGAACGACGCTAGACGCCCGCCAATAGGGCCCGCCCCGTGCGAGTCATCGGTACCTATGAAAGGACCGATTTCCAGAGCCCCGAAATGGTCGCCTAGCCTGGGATTGGTTGGATTGCTGCCTATTCCTGTCCCTACTAGCGGCACGGGCCTGACCCCTGTCCTGCGTAGGCACGTATGGTCTGGTGTATTGCTGGGCATAAGGCACCGCGGTAAACCTGGAATTCGAAAGGACTGCCTACGAAAATAGGGCTGGGTCCTCCGGTCCGAACGCCTATGTACCGAAGGGAGTACTTTTCTCATCCCTAGTTTCAATTAAAATGGCACGGCACCAAAAAGAGAACCCCCTTTGAAAGGGGGTGGAAGCCAGTCGCCACTTAGAGCGGACATCCGCCTGCCAATGGCGGAGCCAAAGTAGGCGTCGGGAGGCCACATTAGATGCCTCCGCTCGGGAAGTGAACTTGGCCGCTGTGAGCGTGGCATCCGCTGAAAATTCCAGAGCCGCCACCAGCTTGTTAACATCCTGGTGAAGACGGAGGTCATCAGGGGCCAATCTAGCCTGCAATTGTCTCAACCAGAGCAAAGAGGTCCTATTGAAAAAGGATGCAGCCGTGGCAGCCATCAAAGCCCACGCGGAGGCCTGGTGCGTCTTACGAATGACCAGCTCCACCTTGCGGTCCTCAGCCTTGAGACCCTCCGAAATCTCAGAAGGAATTAAGGCCGGGGAAGCCAAAGCTGCCACTGGTGGATCAACAGTTGGAAATTGTAAAAGAGTGTCCAATTCGGATGTGGAAGCATACAGCTTCCTGTCCCCGTTGCTGGGCGGAGACATAGCGGCGGGCTGTTCCCATTGCTTTTGGACCATATCCATAAACAGCTTGGGACAAGGGATGAGATCCTGTTCCCTGATCTGTTCTGCAAAGAGGAGATCAGTAGCCTCCAACCCCACATCTGTGCTTGCCTGGGCAGAAGCCCCCCCCCATGTTGGTGGAGGCCTTGGCCTTGAACAAGAGGGACTTAAACAGGCCCGGGGTGAATAATCCAGTATGCAGGGAAGATCCTTGATCCAGACCTTCATCATCAGAAAGTTCAAGGTCAGGTATCTCCCCCTCCTCAATCAGCTCGAGCCCATCACTGTAGTCAGTGTGAGCAGGCGAGGCTTGGTCTGCAAGTGAAACTGAAAGTTCCCTGGTCATGGCCAAAGGTGCAGGGCGATGGGCCCTGCGTTGCATTTCTGCATCTACTCCCTGGGAAATAGCAGCAGCTATCATGCTGCGTATGCTGGCGGAAAGGGCCTCCTCTGACTCCTCCTCAGGCCTAAGCCCTGCAGCTGTAGGAGTGAAGGTGGCTGATACTCCAGGCCTCAAAGGCCTGGGGTTTGATATGGTTGCAGCCAGGCCCAAAGGATCCTGAGCCTGGGAAACCACCCCCGCAGACTGATCTCCTATCTCCATGGAAACATCAGGAGACCACCCACGCACCTGGGGCCATACCTTGGGTAAGACCGGGGGGGGGGGGGGTAGTTCAGGTTGAAGCACTGGGGGGGGGCCCTGGGGGCCACGCGGGCCGCAGCACTAACCTTCCCTTTGCCTCCCTTCTTAGTGGCCTTTCCCGTAGCCGCGGACGAACCACGCGGTGGGAGGGAGGAGGCCCTGGTGGCCGATCTACTCGCCCTCGAGGAAGAGGGGGGAGGGAAGAAGGACCAGCGCCCTCGTTAACTGCCTGGTGTTCCGCCATAATGAGGGATTTGAAAAGGCTCAACCCAGAATCGAATAGAAAAACCTGCTAGAAATAGCCAGCCGAAGCGAGGCCTACAGATTCTCAGCGCAGAGACAGAGGAGGCGAACCATCCACTTCTACCACAGGCGAGACAATGTGGCTCCTCGAGGAGAAAAGCCCAGATCGCGCCTGCGCAGGAAAAACCTGGCGCGAAAAGCCCCTGGCCAATGGCTGCCTCCAGCAGCAGAAACGGCGGCAGATTCAAAAACGCGACCCAAAATGGCCGCTCCCAAAGCACGCGCCAACATTCCCAACGGAGGAAAACAGCTTCGCCAGAAAAAGGCTCTCCAATCTTCAGGAATGCAGCCAAAACGCACCCCCACTCGCCCCTTCGCGAGGCAATCCAGAGTGTCGAACAAAAGAAACGGAGGCGGGGGGGGGGGCACTAGGAAGAGGCGCGAAGGCGCGGTGCCCCAGAAGCTCCCTGCCGCTTCAGAAACAATCGCGGCTGGCTCCCGGACATACAGGCGGCGAACCAGCCTCAAACCACGGGAGAAACTTGCAGGCGGCGAACCAGCCTGGCTAGCAGCAACGGCCAAACGCCAACTCCCTGGGCCACGGAAGCCTCCAGGAGCGAAGTCAAATTGCAAAACTTACATTGACAATCACAGAAACCTTCAAACTCTTCACAATATAAACGAAGTCTTACACAAAATCAAATAAATAAATAACAAACCTATTGATGTAAAGTTTCCTGGAGAGGAAAATTGTGTGTCTTTAGGCTGAACTGAGTTATATAAAACTGAGCATGCCCAGACAGAGGAGGCGTGGTCTACAGTTTTAATAACTCAGTGTCTAGGCTAGAGGACTGGTTTAACCCATGCTTTGGATTCTCCAAAGCAGCGCACAGGAGAACTCCCAGATTTTTTAATGAGTTCAACTCCTTATCCATCGCAGCTCTCCACACCTGTTGATCGTCCTTTGGGTATGTAGTTAGTTCAGTGTATGTTGCAGGAACCTTATTTGTCTGCTATACCATGGTTGCCTGATAACGATCAGGTGGCCTGGTTTCTCTCTTCGACCTCCTCGGCAGTTCAGGACTCGTGGATGGGCTCTCTACCTTTGTTCCTGCTCTCTTTCCTCCTCTTGAGTAGTCTGTTTTTCCCCCTCCTACATGTGTATTGTCAGTTCTGGTCTCAAAGTTTATTTCCTTACCATTCTCCATCTTATCCCAGTTTATATATTCCAGGAACCTTACATCATTACTGTTAATCATCCTCATCATGCCTTTCTTCCAGAACTTGTATGACCTATGGTTTGCGTTGTAACCCACAAAGATTAATTTCTGAGCTCTACTTTACCCCTTTTGTCTTACCCATGCAGGTGACCCAAACGTGTGAATATAACTCAGATCAGGCTTCCTACCATGCCACAATGTATATGGAATTTTACCTGTAGTCGAATTCACTACGTTGTTTAAAATATTGTTTGCACATGACATTGCCTCCCCCCACAAAGTTATCGGTAAACCCGCATCATTCAGCATGGCTATTACCATGGCTTGCAGAGTTTGACCCCTTTCTCCAATGTGTGCTTTGTGTTGTGGAGCAGAACACTTGTGTTTTATCAGTGACTATGGTTACAATCTTTCCCTTTGCTTTTCTCTCAGCAAACCTTATCCAGTTCCTTAACTTTTCAAAAGTTTCAGCTTTGTTTTTGAGTAGATAGCAAAACCCATACCTGGAATAATGATCCTGTATACTTAGTACATAGCAAGCTCCCCCTAAACTAGCCTTCATCGGGCCTATAATATCAGCAAACACTACTTCCAGTGGCTTCTTCGTCTTGAACCCATCTAACCTGTTTGCAGGGGTTTGTTTGCTCTTCTCTTTGTTACACACATTACAACTCAGATATTTGTTACATTTTTATTTTATTTATTTATTTATTTATTTATTTTATTAAATTTATACCCCGCCCTTCTCCTTGTTAGGACCCAGGGCGGCGCACAGGCATTATTTAAGAACACAAAATACAATAAATATCTATTAAAATGTATTAAATTAATAAACCCGTGCTAAAACCCAATATTAAAACCCTTGCCAATTATAAATTATTTTCTTAAAAAGTCAGAAATGGGGGCTATCCTAGGCCGGCTTGTTGGAATAAATACGTCTTAAGACGTTGGCGGAAGAGGCGGAGGTCCGAGATAGTACGGAGGTCGGGGGGTAGGTCATTCCAGAGGGCCGGGCCCGCCACAGAGAAGGCCCTTCCCCTGGGTGTCGCCAACCGGCATTGCCCCGTCGACGGCACCCGAAGAAGACCCTCTCTGTGGGAGCGGATCGGACGAAGGGATGTATGGGGCAGGAGGCGGTCTCGTATATAGCTAGGCCCCGAGCCATGGAGCGATTTAAAGATGGTCATCAGCACCTTGAAGCGCACTCGAAAGGCCACAGGCAGCCAGTGCAGCTCGCGCAGGAGAGGTGTTACGTGGGTTTGCCTTGTGGCACCCATAATCACCCGCGCGGCCGCATTCTGTACTAACTGTAGCCTTCGAGTGCACCTCAAGGGGAGCCCCATGTAGAGAGCGTTACAGTAATCCAGCCGGGATGTCACGAGCGCTTGAGTGACTGTGCGAAGGGCTCCCCGGTCCAGTAAGGGGCGCAACTGGCGTATCAGGCGTACCTGATAGAATGCCCCCCTGGCCACGGCCGCCACATGGTCCTCCATGGACAGCCGGGAATCCAGGAGGACGCCCAAGTTGCGCGCCCTCTCCACGGGGGCCAGTTGTTCGCCCCCAATGGCCAGTGTTGGACTTATCTGGCTGAACCGGGGTGCCGGAAACCACAGCCACTCGGTCTTGGCCGGGTTGAGCTTGAGTGGAGCCACTCGGTCTTGGCCGGGTTGAACATGGTTTCAACCTCAAACCATTAACCAACTTAGCAGTCTCTTTAAGCTTCTGAAAATTAATGTGCCCTAAACATCTGTGTAGAAGGTGAATGCACTCATCATGTGGCCTTACATTTGAGCACACAGTATTAGCTATATGATTTTCAGTTAATACATACAAGCCATCTTTCAATGTTCCAGTAACCTTGGTTCCACCCTTCTCTAACAAACATTCATTCTCCTTGAATGTAACTGTATAACCTAGCTTAACTAAAACTCTAACAGACAGTAAATTAAACTTTAGCTTAGGAACATACAGCATATGCAATTCCTCCTTTACGAATTTACATTTAGCCATTCCTTCCCCAACTGCTTTTAACTTCCATCCATTGGCTAAAGAAACCTTGAAGGATACATCTTTCTAAAATTCCCTCTATCTCTAGAGATGCATAGTGAAGCTCCACTGTCAATAACCCACAAATCGTGGTTCACTGATGCCTTACTAGAGATAGTTACATTACATTTGTGTTTCCTCTCTCTAACCATGTTTTCTGGTTTAACTCTTTTACAATACTTAGCTATATGGCCTTTTCCCCCACAATTAAAACATTTTACAGTATATACATGGTTATTTACATTTACATTTACATCAACAGTTTCTGGCTCAGCTCTAAGTTGTTGCCTTTCCACTCGCCGTCTTGACTCTTCTAACAGACCCGAAGAGATGTTGGCTAATGTAAGTTCTTGTTGAGGCAGCACTTCAAATGATGTTACCGTCGTAGCTTTCATCCAGTGATGATAGCAGTATGTACACCTGGTGCTGGTCTGTAAAAGTCAGTCCCTTTTCTTGCACCTCTTGAAACGTGTCCTTCATGCAGTTAATATGAACTAACATGTCTCCTTCCTTGCTGAGCTTTGTCCTAAATAGTTTTCTGGTTAAATGTATGTGTGCTCCTACAGTGTCACGAACATACAATCTCTTTAAATTCTCCCAGCATCTTGCAGCAGAAACTTCACCCCGAATATTCACTAGCTGGGAATCATCAAGTGTTAAACCTATGATGCAAAGTGCCCTTTCGTTGTTTTGCTTAAACTCTGCAAGTTTTCTGGCATCTTCGGCATTATCCTCGCTCCAGGCAGTCACGTCCGGTGGATTCGCCACAACCTCCCATAGCCCCTCTCTGCGCAACAGCAAACTGCACTTGGTGGACCAGGAAACATAGTTGGTGCCATCCAGCCGCCTAATGACTGACAAATTTGGACCCTGGACTTGTGCCATCTTCACCAGAGTAGTTTGTTGTGTTTTAGCAACTCCTCTATAACTGTAAACCGGTATTTACACTGTGTAGTCTGGGCCCATAACCAATGTTAGCAACTCTGGGTTCAGAACCAGTGTCAAAACTCTGGTCCCATAACCAATGTTAGCTAATGAATGTGGAATAGTGTAATTCACCAGACAGTAAAGAGCTACGTTGCTGTAAACCACAAACAAACTCTAAAACAGTGATAGTAAGAAAATAAATAGTCTTTACTTTGTAGCAACTAAAATGCTTCTTCTGACTAACTTCTCAAACAATGATAACAGTCCTACATCAAACAGAGTTTATCTTACAGTGATGCAAACAATACTCCTCCTTCACAGTTCAGCTTCTCAAACGACAATCAGGTAACACAGGATCGCAAGCAATCAACAGGGAATGAGCTTGTGATTCTGAGCTTCCTTTATGGTAGAACTGTATAATTACAGCCAATGAGATTATAAGTCAGTTCTTAAAGCTACACAATTCCTTAAGAACATAGGCTCATATATATTGCTAACCCAATATAAGGCTGAATATCCTAACACATTTGATAAGGGAAACTTAGCTATTGGCAGTCCTTGACTTACAGCCATTCATTTAATGACAGTTCAAAGTTACGACAACACTGGAAAAATGATTTACCACCAGTTCTTGCGTTTACAACCATCTGAGCATCCGCCAAGGTCATGTGATCAAAATTTGGGCACTTGGCAACCCGCATGTGTTTACATCAGTCAGTGTCCCGGGGTCACATGATCGCCATTAGCGATAATTTCAGCTGGCTCCAATGAGTGAAGTCAATGGGGCAAGCCAGATTTGCTTAACTACCACATATTTTACTTAAGAACTTCAGCATTTTGTTTAACAACCATAGCAAAAAAGGTCATAAAGGCAGATGTGCAACTCACTTAAGAATCGCCTTGCTCAGCAAAATAAATTCTGATCTTGGTTGTGGTTGTAAGTCAAGGATGACCTGTATGCTCAGAAACCATTAAGAGAAGATGATGAACTAATTTGAAAACTACATCAACAATACATTTCAGAGAACTCCAAAGTCTAGTCCTGCAGCCTTCCTCCATTTCTCAGAGGAGATGATCTATTGTTACTCCAATGCCCTCATGTCCCCAGGCTTTTTCACATGATCCCCCTTACCGGATTCTTTCTGAATCAGAAGGGTGAGGCATGTGGTGCCAGGCGGCCTCTTCCATGGCCTGTTGGTACAGCTGCTCCTTAATGAGAGACACGGGCCCCAGAGGGCATACCCCAAGGGAAAGGGGGATGTTCACCTCTGATAGCTGGATGGGGGGCTGGTTGGAGGCTGGCTGAGATGTTGTGCTAGTAATTAAGATGTCAGCTGGAGCAAACAAAAAAGGAAGAACCATTCAGAAATTGTACACTTAGGGTTGTAGTTATTTTGACAATTCCTACTCCTCTCCAAGATCCTAAAGTTTTCTTTTTCAAACCTGGCAATCTGAAGATTCATGGACTTCAAACTCCCAGAATTCTGGCTGGGAAATTCCAGGAGTTGAAGTCCACACATCTTAAAGTTGCGAAGTTTGAAAAACATTGTCCTGGATCCAACTAGAAAGTTTTGCCTGGCAAAAATAACTTAAGAGCAAAAATAGGTGAAAACATAAACCAGATGCCAGTGTCTATTCTGATTCTCGATATCTAACCTGGGGATAATTTCAGAAAATTGCAAGCCAACTCTTGTGAAGCATACCAGGGTGGAAAAGGCTGATGTGGAGGAAACAACTTGCTCCCTTTTTTCTGAAGACTTCTATTTTTCCCTTCCAGATCCCTTTCTCTTTCATTTGCCTGATCCATGGTTTCAGCGAGACTCTATTTTGCTGTGCACAAAAAGTCAAATATTCTCTTTGTTTCTTCCAATCCAAAGGATAAAAAAACCCAAAACAGCAGTTGGCAAGTCATGGGCTAACTTCTGGCCTGAAGATATTTATTTTGATGGATATCCTGTTTTCCTTCCAAAGCAGAAGGCTATTGATTACAGAATTGCCAATATAACGGATGGCCGGAGCAAGAAGAAACATTTGGGATTTCAGGAACAGGGAAGATGAGAAGAATTTGAGTCTGATGCTTTATTGGGGCAGGTGTGTGTGTATATGGGGTGCATATGCATAGGAGTTAAATTTTGAGGGCCAGGGCTATATTTAACTTTGCTGGGGATAGAAGGATCCAACGGCAATGAATGGGACCAGGTGATCTGAGGAACCGTCTCAGCCTAATGGGATTGGCCTACCCCACTCATTTTAGCAGAAGGGACATGCTGTGAACATCAGTCAAGGAGTTTCAGCTAGAGGGGTCTAGGAGAAGAGCTCTCTCTCTTTGTTCTTTGGAGCATCTTGAATATGGAGGTAACCACCTTTCTGTCTTCCAGAAGACCATTAAAAAACATTGTTTTGCTAGTTAGCTTGAGGTCTTGATTGGGGTGCTCTATGCTTGAGAGGGCTGGTAGACTAATTGGGAAGATGCCACCCATGTGCCATTCTTGCTTTTGGTTTTCTAGTTTTGTACCTTATTAATTGTAATATTTTTAATCCATCTATCCAACGGGACTTCATCCTACATGTAGGCAGGACTGGTGTGTGTGTGTGTGTGCTTGTGTGTGTGTTTAAATATTTCTCCTTTTGTTTTATTATGCTAAGCCCTCTGCCAGTGAAAACGGAGCCTGGAGGTGGGGGGGCGGCTTTTCGGCCTGGAAGGCCTCCTGTAGCACTGCCAGTGAAAACAGAGCCGGGAAGGGGGGGGGGAGCTCTTTTTTCACTGGCAGAGGGTTTCAGGATGCCATCTAGGCCAAAAAAGTCTGTTGGCTTACTTGAACGGCTGTTCTCTGTGCGCTGCGGGAGAATCCAAGCATGGGTTAACTTCAACCCATTACCCTAAAGACCGAGTTTGAAAAAGTCTTGACCATGTCTCCTCTGCCCTCCAGAAGTCAGTTTTTTAATGGGGCGCAGCCATAAGGAAGAATGTCCAAGAAGAAGAGGAGTTGGTGCAAACAGGCAAGGTTCCCCACTGACCCTGAACCAGCCGGACACAGGGTGGGGTTGGATTCTCCTGCAGCGCATAGAGAACAGCCGTTCAGATAAGCCAACAGACTTTCTCCTGTGCGCTGCTTGGAGAATCCAAGCATGGGATATACCCAAGCTAAAAGTGTCACGGGTGGGAAGAAGCCTGGTCCAGGGTCCCAGATTCTGATTGAACCCTATGCAGTACTCACTGCCCAAATGATGCCTCAGCCGAGGCAAACTTGTCCACCTTGTAATGTTTGATGAAGGGCGACGGAGAAGACCACGTTGCTGCCCTGCAGATCTCTTCTACTGAAACTTGTGCAGCCCAAGCTGCTGTGTGGCGCTCCTGGTAGAGTGAGCTGTGATATGTCTGGGTAGTGGTTGAGACTGGTGCTCACAGGCCAAAGCTATGCAGGCTTTAAGCCAGCGGCCTATAGTTGAAGGAGTAACCTTCTTGCCCATGGTTGACGGCAGATAGGAGACACAGAGGAACTCCAACTTGCGGAAAGATGCTCTGCGTTTAATATACCTGCGAAGAGCCTTCCTGACATCTAGGAGGTGCCATTTCCTTCCTAGTGAACGAGCTGGCCTAGGGCAGAAATTCAGAACGATGACCTCCTGGCCCCTGTAGAACCAGGAGTTAACTTTTGGAAGGAATGAAGGGTCCAACCTCAGGAAAACTCTGTCACCTTGAAGACGCAAAGGTCCTCCCTGAGCAATAGGGACGCCAGTTCTGAAACCCTCCTCGCCAAGGTGATGGCGACGAGGAAGGCCACCTTAAAGGCCAGCAACTGAAGGCCAACAGTCCGTAATGGCTCGAATGGGGGTGAGGTGAGGCCCTACAACACCAGGGGAAGGTCCCAGGTGGGGTAACAATGTACTACAGGTCTGAAATTAGATGCCCCCTTCAGGAATCTACGTACCCTAGGATGGTGGGTAAGGGTATGGTTGTCCGGTCCCGCCAGGACCGTGGATAGTGCCGCTACCTGCCTTTGGAGGGTAGTAGGTGCCAACCCCATCCAAACCGTCCTGCAAGAATTCAAGGACCTGCAGAACCGAAGCTGCCCTCAGGTCCAGCATTTGTCTGCGGCACCACCTGCTGAAAGCCTTCCACATAGCATCGTATATCCTGGTGGTAGAAGGTTGTCTTGCCGCCTGAATGGTCTGAATGACCTTCCTGGAGAAATTAGCTCGTCTCAGGATGTCCCCCTCAAGTGCCAGATGGCTAATTGGAGCCACTGAGGCTCCAGATGGAGTAGAGCCCCCTGGCTGAGGACTATCCTGTCGTCAGGAATTCTCCAGGGACGTGAGATGGACAGATTGATGAGGTCGGCGTACTAGGTTCACCTGGGCCAGTGGGGAGCTAAAAGAAGTACTTCCACTCCTTCTGCCAATACCTTCCAGATGACTCTTAGGATGAGAGGGGAGAGGAGGGAAGGCGTACAGCAGCTCCCGAGGCCATGGACAGCGAAGAGCGTTAAGTCCCTCCCTGCCGCGGACTGGGAATCTGGCAAAAAACCTCGGAAGTTGAATGTTTGCCGGATGGGCGAACAGGTCCACTGTTGGCTGTCCTAACCTCTGGGCGAGTTCCTGGAACAGGTCCAGATGTAGCTGCCACTCTGAATGATCCACAGTCGACCTGCTCAGCCAGTCTGCTTGAACATTCATGATCCCGGAGATGTGCTCTGTCCTGATGGAAAGGGTGTGGCCTTCCACCCACTGACCCAGCTTCTCTGCCTCGATCATGAGGAACCTGGAGTGGGTGCCCCCGATGGTTGATGTGGGTTTTCGTGGCCACGTTGTTGGTGAGTATGAGAACGTGGCATCTTGATACTAGTCTGTAAGTGTCAAATCACTAGGTGCACAGCTCAGAGTTCTAGTCAATTTATGTTGTTGACTAGATCCTGTGGACTCCACCGACCTTGGGCCACCTGAGTCTGGGAGTGGGCTCCCCACCCGAACAGGCTGCCATCGGATGTGACAGTGATGCAGTCCAGCTCCTTGAACAGACAGCCCTTGAGAAGAGTGGGGGATGTCAACCATTGCAGTGAGTGAAGCATCCTGAATGGCACCTGTACCCTGAGGTTGGAGCTGCCGTTGCCGGCTTGTTGCTACAGGAGCAGGAACCACTGGAGGGTCAGCGCATGAAGCCGAGCCCAGGGTACAACATCTATACAGGAAATCATTTCCCCCAAGAGTTGGGAAAGGACTGCCAAGGATACTGACCGCTGAGCGTGGACCTGGGACACCATCGACCAGATGCTGGAGCGCCATTCCTGGGATAGGGAGACTTCGCACATGCTAGTATTTATCACTGCTCCCAAATGAAGTAGACTGATGGAGAGCTGCAGGTGGCTCTTGTTGAAATTCACCACGAATCTGTGCTGTTGTAGTGTCTGGATCGTGACTTGGAGGTCCTGATGTGCCTGGGCCGGGGATGACGACTGGATCAATATGTTGTCAAGATAACATTGTAGCCTCATGGGATCGACCTGAGGTGGGCCGCCACAGCCGACAGCAACTTTGTGAAAGACCTGAGGTGAATGCCCCAGCCGAATAGACTGGTGTCTGTGGTTACTACTAGTCGTTCTGGTTCCTTGAACAGGTGGTCTTTCTTCACGGCAGGAGATACCCACCACTGGAGGGAGCGCCTCACCCTCAGGGAAACCCTGATTGATCTTGGGGAGCTGCTTTTGTTGGCCCTCTGTAGTGGCAACAGGAGCCACTGGAGTTCCCTTGTGTGGAGCCTCGGCCAGGAAACCACTGATATGCAGGAAATCATCTTGCCTAATAACTGGGACAGACGAAGTACTAGGACCCGGCTTGTCCCCTGTACCTTGAGAACTAGGGCAATATCTCCCACTGCATGAACTGTGAAATGACACGACAAACAATTAGCTCCAAAAATAAAAGGCAGTGGTGGTTCTGTCTGGCAGACCGGGAAAAAACAGTGCACTCACCAGCAGCCAAATGGCGGTCTGGGAATTAGCAAGCCTCTTGCTTCCAATAATTGCTTGATGGAAACATTTTTTGGGAGAATCCAAGCTGCCAGAAAATATATTTTTTTGCTATCAAATTGAAACTGAGTTGGAGAAAGTCTTGAATATGTCTCTCAGGCTAGACTGAGTTAAAAAACTGACTTCCGGAGGGCAGAGGAGGTGTGGTCAAGACTTTTTCAAACTCAGTCTCTAGGCTAACGGGCTGAAGTTAACCCATGCTTGGATTCTCCCAAGTAGCGCATAGGAGAATGAAGGCTGGGAGGGCCACACGCAGCCCTCCCAAG
Organism: Rhabdophis nuchalis; assembly: GCA_039707465.1. Classification (NCBI taxonomy): domain Eukaryota; kingdom Metazoa; phylum Chordata; class Lepidosauria; order Squamata; family Natricidae; genus Rhabdophis; species Rhabdophis nuchalis. Next base: position 29,536,865 of record CM077650.1, read on the forward strand.
CTCCATTTTCACTGGCAGAGGCACCACGAGCCAGTCCGCTGTTTCCACGGCTGCCTTGTGGGCCAGAATTAAGCACCCTGCGGGCCACTTCTGGCCTGTGGGCCTTCAGTTTGACACCCCTGGCCAAGAAGGTGACTTCATTCTAGCAGTTTAAATGTTTGATCTAGACATGGAAGAAGTACTGCATTTGCTTCAGGATTTAAATTACAGTTTTGTGTACTTTCTGCTTCAAAATACTGGGAAATGAAGTTCCTGGATTTCAACAGTAGGAGATCTCTCTCATACAAGTGGCTGGGGGGAGACAGAGAGACTTAGACCTGCATACTTTCCATCCATCATGGCCCGCCAGACACACAGGTTTTTGATGCAGAATCTAGCTTTTGACACCCAGCTCCTGAACTTCAGACGTTTTCCACTGGTTTGGCCTTTTTCCTGCCCATAGCTTAAGGGAGGAGATAGCCCTTTTCTCACTTACCCCTTTCAGCCAGGTGAAGAGATGGCATGGGGTCTTCTATGCTAGAGCTGATCGCTGCTCTCTCAGCCATGGATTTCAACGTACTTAGAGGTTCAGGCACCTACCGGGCAAAAGAGACACCCAAAGGAAAGGACATAATGAAGAAAGGAGGTGCAGATATGTGTTTAAGAACTCTGCTAAAAACAAAATGAATAAGCAAAGCTTGTGAGAGATCTCAAGCCAATCATGGTTTCTCTGGTTAGTAAACCTTACAGAACTGTTGAAAGACTAACATGGAACAAATCCAGCTCCATGTACCAGTTCCAGTGGTTCTGTTCTAAAACAGTTAAAGCCATGCTGAATAACATCAAAGGCCTATGTGGTGTCCACAAGAGCAAACCAAAACTTTTCCGAGAAGTTCTCAGGCAGACAATTGGAATAAAAGCATCCAAAAGGGGTTTATCAGGACAAGGACTTGACTTCGTGCTGCTGGGGAAGCCTAGGTCAGAACAGTCTCTTATCACTCAACTTCACCAAAGACATAGGCTTTAATATTATAGGAAATGGATAAATATATTTTTTCGCTATCCCTTTTTTTCCATGTCTTGTGGAATTTTATACATCCCTACTGTATAAACTTCTCTTTTGCCTCTCTATGGTTTAAAACAACAACTTGTTATTACATTTCTCCTTGGAAAACTGCTCTTTCTATTATTCTGGTCATTTCCCTTTTCTAGGATTGTGGTATCAATTTCAGCCCATGATGCTAAAAAATGAATGTCAGTTGGTCTTACCTGAACTGCATTTCTCGAAGTCTTGTGGGATGAGTCACTGATGGGTTATTCTTTCCTTTACTGATGGATAAAGGAAAGACAACACCCAACCCCAGGACCCTGACTGACCAAAACAGCCACTAAACCTGGCTCAGGACTCTTCACACTATCAAGACGCTCTAACTAGGGTGGGAAGTGACTCATCCCACAAGACTTCAAGAAATGCAGTTCAGGTAAGACCAACTGACATTCTCCAAAGTAGCTTGTGGGAGGAGTCACTGATGGGGCATACCAAAACTGATGCCCGTGGGAGGGAATCAATGGGCCTGAGCCGCTTGAGTGTCCAGCACTCCCTGCAGTAACCTCCTGCCAAAAGAGGCCTCAGCTGAAACATAGGTGTCCAGCCGGTAGTTTCAAGTTTCTTCAAATTTGTATACTGCCCTTTCTCCCTTTCGGGACTCGGCGGTGAACAGGCAGTAATAAAAACAACAGTAAAACATCCAATACAATAAATATACTAAAAATAGATTAAACACTAAGCCTGCTCTAAAATACCCTGTAAAACCCCTAATAGAAGCAAATTAAAAAACTACGCCAGGCCGGCCGCACGAAATAGATGGGTTTTCAAGGCTCAGTGGAAAAGGCGCGGGTCCGTGGTTGTGCATAGGTCAAGGGGTAGGTCATTCCAGAGGGCAGGAGCTGCCACAGAGAAGGCTCTCCCCCTAGGGGTCGCCAGCCGACATTGACTGGCTGACGGCACCCTGAGGAGGCCCTCTCTGTGGGAGCGGACTGGTCGGAGGGAGGTATTTGGTAGGAGGCGGCCTTGCAAGTAGTGCCTGATGAAAGGTGAGGGCGAAGCCCAGGTGGCCACCCTACAAATACCCTTGATGGGCACCTGAGTCGACCAGGCCGCAGACGTGGCCGCACTCCTAGTGGAGTGTGCCGTGATGCCAGCTGGCAATGAAAGTCTGTGTGCCTCATATGCCCTAGTAATGGCTAACCTAATCCATCTTCCAATGGTAGAGGGTGACACCCTTGACCCTAGGGTAGAGGGCTGGAAGGAGACAACGATCGCCTCCAACCTCCTGAAGGAAGAGGTGCACTTCAGGTAGATACACAGTGCCCTTCTTACATCCAGGCGATGCCAGGAATGTTCCCTCTCCCTGGAGGGTGCCAGACAGAAGTCTGGGAGAACCACCTCCTGCGCCCTATGAAAGGGGGAACTAATCTCCGCCTGGCCCCCGGGTCTAACACGGGCCCACCTCGAGGATGGATTGATAGATCCAGAGAGGTGGGCGAGGCGCAAACTAAGGGGGTTTTTATGCAAATTTTTAATTCGGCTTTTAAGGGGTTCCGGGGTGGGGGGAGGGTCTATTCAGTCAGAGGGGGGTCAAGATATAGGGCCGGCTGGCGGAAGTAGGATAAAGGAGGAGTCCACTAGGGAGGGGGGATCAGGGGTCGTGTCTGTTGAGGGCCGTCCCATTCGGTTGGTCTTAGGGAGGGGCAGGGGCGGTGGGAGACAGGATGTCCATCGTGGGTCGGGGGCTCGTGGTCGCTGGCTACGAGCAATCGCTTGCCCCAACCCCCTGTGCTCCACTCGTGGGCTAGGCGGTCAGGGATTACAGAGCCGGGGCCCTAGGCTGATGTTCTGCAACTCCAGGTCCGTGGTGAACAAAGCCCCCCTCATAAATGACCTTGTGTCAGAGGGGGACCCGGACCTGGTGGGAATTACGGAGACCTGGTTGGGCCCCGAGGGGGGTTTACCCCTCGTGGAAATGTGCCCACCAGGCTACCGTGCATTTCATCAGCCTAGGGCCCTAGGCAGGGGTGGGGGGGTGGCGGTTATTGTTAAGGAAAGTCTGGAGCCGAAGGAGACCACTGTGCCTCAGACGACCGGCTGTGAGTCCCTCTTCGTGAAGTGGGGCCTAGGGAGGCAGTTGGGCCTGCTGATTGTATACCTGGCTCCCCGCTACGTAACAGCAGCCCTGCCCGAGCTACTCGAGGTGATCGCCGCGATGGCGGTGGAGACCCCCAGAGTGGTAGTCATGGGGGACTTTAACCTGCCGTCGGCGGGCGAAACATCCGAGGCAGCTCAGGAGTTCATGGCTTCCATGGCTTCCATGACGGCCATGGACCTGACCCAAGTAGTTCAGGGCCCCACTCACGAGGGGGGACACACGCTGGATCTGATTTTTGTCTCTGGACAGTGGAGAAGTGATCTCGGAACAGGGGATTTAGTCATCTCACCCTTGTCATGGACAGATCACTCTCTCCTTCGGATGGACTTTCCAACCGTCACACCCCACTGCGGGGAGGCGGAACCGGAAACATCGAGTTGGTTCTGCCCCAGGCGCCTGATGGACCCTGAAAGGTTCCAGAGGGAGCTTGGGCCAATACCTGTGTCCCTGCCCCGCGACTCGACTGAGGACCTAGTGGCCGCATGGTATAGTGCGGCCACGGGGGCCTTGGACCGGGTCGCGCCCTTGCGGCCTCTCATGCAGCGTCGAGTCACCCAGGCCCCTTGGTTTACCGAGGAACTTCGGGAGATGAAACGCCGCAAGAGACGCCTAGAGAGTAGGTGGAGATCTTCTCAATCCGAAGCTGACCGAACACTAGTGAGAGACCATATTAGGACTTAGTGGCATTAAGGGTGGCCAAACATGAGTATTGTGCCACCCTCATCGCGTCCGCGGAAAACCGCCCTGCCGCCCTGTTTGGGGTGACCCGCTCCCTCCTTCATCTGAGGCCGCGGGAAGCCCCTTTGCAGGGTCGAGCAGAGGAATTTGGAGAGTTTCTGCAGGACAAAATCACTCAGATTCGGAACGAGTTGCCCTCCACTGAAAGTGATCCAGTCGATTTGTCCGGTGCTTGAGATAACACCATGGGAGGAGTTTGATTTTGTTACTACCGAGGATATGGACAGGTTGCGGAGGAACCTTAGAGCCACCACATGTTTATTGGACCCGTGCCCCTCTTGGCTTGTACTGGCATCCTGGGAGGTGACGCGAGGCTGGCTCCAGGGCATTGTGACTTCATCTCTGAGTGAGGGGTTCTTGCCTTCCATCTTGAAAGAGGCGGTGGTGAGGCCCCTCCTCAAGAAGCCATCCCTGGACCCAGCATTATTAGAAAACTATCGTCCCGTCTCCAACCTTCACTTTTTAGTGAAGGTTGTTGAGAGTGTGGTGGCCCAACAGTTCCCTCGACACCTGGAGGAAGTTGATTATCTAGACCCGCGCCAGTCCGGCTTCCGACCCGGACACAGCACTGAGACGGCATTGGTCGCGTTGGTTGATGATCTCTGGAGGGCGCGGGATATAGGGTGTTCCTCTATCCTAGTCCTATTAGACCTCTCAGCGGCTTTTGATACCATCGACCATGGTATCTTATTGCACCGATTGGGGGGGTTGGGGCTGAGAGGTACCGTTTTACGGTGGTTCTCGTCCTACCTCTCTGGTCGGTCGCAATGGGTGTTGGCAGGAGGGCAGAGGTCGTCCCCGAGGCCCCTCTCATGTGGGGTTCCTCAGGGGTCGGTCCTCTCCCCCCTTCTGTTCAACACCTATATGAAGCCGCTGGGCGAGATCATCCGTGGCTTTGGGGTGGAATACCATCTGTACGCTGATGACACTCAGTTGTACATATCCACCCCAAACCACCCCAACGATGCCGTCGAGGTGCTGTCCCGGTGTTTGGAGGCCGTACGGATCTGGATGGGTAGTAACAAACTCAAGCTCAACCCATCCAAGACCGAGTGGCTGTGGTTTCCGGCTCCCCGGTTCAGCCAGATAAGTCCAACACTGGCCATTGGGGGCGAACAACTAGCCCCCGTGGAGAGGGTGCGCAACTTGGGCGTCCTCCTGGATTCCCGGCTGTCCATGGAGGACCATGTGGCGGCCGTGGCCAGGAGTTTGCGCATGCGCGAAATGGAGGTCCGATTTTAAATGCAGGACGGGGGCCGGGGGTTGTTTTGCCCCAGGGGAATGTCGCCAGCCCTCACTGACCATCTTCGAGGGCTGGCCCAGCAAGATTACATGCCAGCCGTCACACAGGGCCGTTTTGGAGACGGAGGGTGAGCCGAGTGTGTGACGGCGAGGCGAAGAGCGAGGAGAAGGCCCGAATCGGCCTGTTCGGCCTAGCGTGTCCCCGGCTTGCCAGGAAGTAGGAGGAGGCAGGCCTGTGAAGCCGGGACGCTGGAGGCAAGCGAACGGCCGGGCGGAAGGGAGGATTTTCCATCGGGCTGCACGAGTGGATGGTAGATCGTGCAGCCTACATCCGACCCCAACCCGAGAGTTCCCTACCTGATCCGGGGCTGGAGCGGCAGGAGCGGCTGAGAACAACGGCTGTGGATGGAGAAGCTGGAACGGAGAGAGGAGGTGAGAGGAAGGAGAGAGGAGGTGAGAGGAGAGACTGGAAGAGAGGATACGTAAGGAGAGAGGACGGGAAGGTGAAAGAAGGAGAAAGGAGAAAGAAGGAAAGAAGGAGAGGAGAGATTGGAAAGAGAAAGGAGAAGGAGAAAGAAGGAATGGAGTGGAAACAGAAGTGGAAGGAAGGAGTGAATAAATGGAAAGAAGGAGCGAATGGAAGGAGAGGAGGCCAAGCAGCCAAGTCATGGAGTGGTGGAACTTTGGCCGAGGAGGACTGGGAGTGAGTGCATGGGATTGGAGGAGGTAAGCCAAGCCTGCACATGGCAGCATTTACCATCAGGCCGTGCAGTGGACCATCTAGCTGCACGGCACTAAATGCAGACTGAGGCCTGTGTGGCTGAAGAGGGCAGATGGATGGGGCACTGTAAAGGGGCTGAACTGCGATCTTTCCCATCTGCCAGACTTTTTTGGACTATCTGACTTTACCCCTCCAACCCCTATGGATTTACCATCTCCTATTATGTTTATTTGCACTTTACACTGCCACTTTACACCTGCACTTTATCTGGACTCTTCTTTAACTTTAATTTTAACATTAACTTGCAATTACGTTCCCCTTGGTCTATGCAACTTTCGTGTTCCCTAGAAATGTATTCAAGGCGTGACCTCCTTTGCCTGCGAGAGTCTCCCCTCTCGCAGGCTTGGCCCCCTAGTTTAACACGGGCCCACCTCGAGGATAATAATAATAATAATTTAATATTTATAAAACCGCACCCTCTCCCCACGGGGACTCGGGGCGGTGCACAGGTAGAATAAAAACAATAAATACATACAAACAATTCTAAAAGCAAATTAAACATAACCTGCGCTAAAATTTCCCCATTAAAACTAAGCAATACTAATTCCCAATAAAAACCCCAAAGACAGAGAGACTTATCCTAGGCCGGCCAGACAGAAAAAGTGAGTTTTTAATTTAAGACGGAAGGAGCGGAGGTCCGTGGTCGTCCTGATATCGGGGGGAAGGTCGTTCCAGAGGGCCGGGCCCGCCACAGAGATAGCCCTTCCCCTGGGTGTCGCCCGCTGACAATGTCTAGTGGACGGCACCCGGAGAAGTCCCTCTCTGTGGGAGCGAATCGGCCGTGAGGAAGTATGGGGCAGGATCCGATCCCGCAGATAGCTAGGTCCTGAGCCATGGAGCGCTTTAAAGATGATAATTAACACCTTGAAGCGCACCCGGAAGACGACAGGTAGCCAGTGCAGCTCGCGCAAGAGCGGTGTTACATGGGTAAACCTAGCGGTTCCCATAATTGCTCGCGCGGCTGCGTTCTGGACTAGCTGAAGTCTCCGGGTGCACCTCAAGGGGAGCCCCATGTAGAGAGAGTTACAATAGTCCAGTCGGGATGTCACGAGCGCATGAGTGACTGTGCGCAGGGCGTCCCGATCCAATAGGGGGCGCAATTGGCGAACCAGGCGAACCTGGTAAAACGCCCTCCTGGCCACGGCTGTCACTTGATCTTCCATGGACAGCCGGGGATCCAGGAGGACACCCAAATTGCGCGCCCCATCCACAGGGGCAAGATGTTCGCCCCCTATGGCCAGCGATGGAGTGAGCTGGTTGAATCGGGCAGCCGGAAACCACAGCCACTCGGTCTTGGTCGGGTTGAGCCTGAGTCCGTTACTTCCCATCCAGATCCGCACGGCTTCCAGGCACTGGCACATCACCGCTACGGATGGACTTATTGCTCCTGAGAGGTGAGCGAAGCGCAAACTCAGGGGGTTTCTTTTTAACTTTTTAATTCGGTTTTTAGGGGGTTCCAGGGAGGAGGGAGGGGATAGTCAGGTGGGGGGACGCCAAATTATAAGGCCGGCCGGCGGAAGCAGAGAAATGGAGGAGGGGGGATCGTTTCCACTGAGGTATTCTCCATCAATTCGGTCTTGGGGAGGGGCAGGGGCGGTGGGAGACGGGATGGACATCGGTTGGAGGACCGTGGCCGCTGGTTACAGGCGGTCACGCACTCCGACCTCCCATGCTCCCATCGCAGACTAGGTGGGCAAGAACCACAGACCCGGGGCCCCAGGCTGATGCTATGCAACGCCAGGTCCGTGGTACAAAAAGCCCCCCTCATTCATGACCTTGTGTCAGAGGGGGACCCGGACCTGGTAGGTATTACGGAAACCTGGTTGGGCCACGAGGGAGGACATCCCGTCGTAGAAATGTGCCCACCAGGATACCGAGCCTTCCATCAGCCCAGGGCCCTAGGGAGGGGTGGGGGGGTGGCGATTATGGTTAGGGAAGGTCTTGAGCCAAAGGAGACCACGATCCCTCAGACGACCGGGTGCGAGTCCCTCCTTGTGAAGTGGGGCCTAGGGAGGCAGTTGGGCGTGTTAGTTGTATACCTGGCTCCTCGCTATACAACAGCCCTGCCCGAGCTCCTAGGGGTGATAGCCGAGGCGGCGGTTCAGACCCCCAGACTGTTAGTCATGGGGGACTTTAACCTGCCGTCAGCAGGCGAAACCTCGGGTAGCTCGGGAGTTCATGGCTTCCATGACAGCCATGGACCTGACCCAAGTAGTTGTAGGCCCTACCCACGAGGGCGGACACACCCTGGATCTAATCTTCGTCTCGGGACAGTGGAGTAGTGATCTGGGAATAGGGGATCTAGTCATCACACCCCTGTCATGGACAGATCACACTCTCCTTCGGCTCGACTTTCCGATCGCCGCACCTCACTGCGGGGAGGCGGAACCGAACATTCCTATATGGTTCCGTCCCAGGCTCCTGATGGACCCGATAAGGTTCCAGGGGGAGCTTGGGCCCTGTGTCCCTGCCCCGCGACTCGACTGAGGACCTAGTGGCCGCATGGTATAGTGCGGCCATGGGGGCCTTGGACCGGGTCGCGCCCTTGCGGCCTCTCATGCAGCGTCGAGTCACCCAGGCCCCTTGGTTTACCGAGGGGCTTAGGGAGATGAAGCGCCACAAGAGACGCCTAGAGAGCAGATGGAGATCTTCTCACTCCGAAGCCGACCGAACACTAGTGAGAGACCATATTAGGACTTACTTAGTGGCGATAAGAGTGGCCAAACGTGAGTATTGTGCCACTCTTATTGCATCCGCAGATAACCGCCCTGCCGCCCTGTTTGGGGTGACCCGCTCCCTCCTTCAACAGAGGCCGCAGGAAGCCCCTTTACAGGGTCGAGCAGAGGAATTTGGGATTTATCTGCAGGAGCAAATCACTCGGATTCGGAACGAGCTACTCTCCATCGACAGTGGTCCAGTCGAGCGGGCCGAGGCTGTTCTTGTGACACCATCTTGGGAGGAGTTTGACTTTGTTACTACGGAGGATATGGACAAGTTGTCAAAGAGACTTAGGGCTACCACATGTTTATTGGACCCGTGTCCCTCCTGGCTTGTACTGGCATCCTGGGAGACGACAAGAGGCTGGCTCCAGGGCATTGTCAACACATCTTTGAGTGAGGGGTCCTTGCCTGCCGTCTTGAAAGAGGCGGTAGTAAGGCCCCTCCTCAAGAAGCCGTCCCTGGATCCAGCATTATTAGAGAACTATCGTCCCGTCTCCAACCTCCACTTTTTAGTGAAGGTTGTTGAGAGTGTGGTGGCTCAACAGTTTCCGCGACACTTGGAGGAAGTTGATTATCTAGACCCGCGCCAGTCTGGCTTCCCGGCATTGGTCGCGTTGGTTGATGATCTCTGGAGGGCGCGGGATAGAGGATATTCCTCTATCCTAGTCCTATTAGACCTCTCAGCGGCTTTTGATACCATCGACCATGGTATCCTATTGCGCCGACTGGGGGGGTTGGGGTTGGGGCTGGGAGGCACCGTTTTGCGGTGGTTCTCGTCCTACCTCTCTGGTCGGTCACAATATGTGTTGGCAGGGGGGCAGAGGTCGGCCTTGAGGCCCCTCATATGTGGGGTTCCTCAGGGGTCGGTCCTCTCGCCCCTACTGTTCAACACATATATGAAGCCGCTGGGTGAGATCATCCGTGGCTTTGGGGTGGGATATCATCTGTACGCTGATGATACTCAGTTGTACATATCCACCCCAGACCACCCCAACGATGCCGTCGAGGTGCTGTCCCGGTGTTTGGAGGCCGTACGGATCTGGATGGGTAGTAACAAACTGAAGCTCAACCCATCCAAGACTGAGTGGCTGTGGCTTCCGGCGCCCCGGTACAGCCAGATTATTCCAACTCTGGCCATTGGGGGCGAAACACCGGCCCCCGTGGAGAGGGCGCGCAATTTGGGTGTCCTCCTGGATTCCCGGCTGTCTATGGAAGATCATGTGGCAGCTGTGGCCAGGGGGGCGTTTCATCAGGTACACCTGATGCACCAATTGCGCCCCTTACTGAACCGGGGTGCCTTACGCACAGTCACTCAAGCACTCGTCACCTCTCGACTCGACTACTGTAATGCTCTCTACATGGGGCTCCCCTTGAGGTGCACCCCAAAGCTGCAGCTAGCCCAGAACGCAGCCGCGCGGGTGATTACGGGAGCGCCTAGACACTCCCACCTAACACCTATCCTGCGCGAGCTGCACTGGCTTCCTGTGGTCTTTCGGGTGCGCTTCAAGGTTTTAACGACCATCTTTAAAGCGCTCCATGGCTTATATATGCGAGACCGCCTCCTGCCCCATACATCCCTCAGACCGATACGCTCCCACAGAGAGGGCCTCCTCAGGGTGCCGTCGGCTGGACAATGCCGACTGGCGACACCCAGGGGAAGAGCCTTCTCTGTGGCGGGGCCAGCGCTCTGGAACGACTTACCCCCTGAACTCCGCACCATCTCCGACCTCCGCCTCTTCCGCAAGTGTCTGAAGACACATTTATTCCATCTAGCCGGCCTAGCGTAACCTCCATTACTGGCTATTAGACAGTTTTAAATTTGGGATTTTTTAATTCGGTTTTTAGTGCAGGGTTTCATTGGAATAAGTTTTTAAAATTTTATATGTTTTGTATGCATTTTAACATTCCTGTGCGCCGCCCTGGGTCCGTTTGGAGAAGGGCGGGGTATAAATTTAATTAAAAAAAATAAAAATAAGGAGGGCGTTTTATCAGGTTCGCCTGATACGCCAGTTGCGCCCCTTACTGGACCGGGGGGACCTTCGCACAGTCACTCAAGCGCTTGTGACTTGGCTGGATTACTGTAACGCTCTCTACATGGGGCTCCCCTTGAGGTGCACTCGAAGGCTACAGCTAGTCAAGAACGCAGCCGCGCGGGTAATTATGGGTGCCCCAAGGCATGCCCACATAACACCTCTCCTGCGCGAGCTGCACTGGCTGCCTGTGGCCTTTCGAGTGCGCTTCAAGGTGTTGACGACCATCTTCAAATCGCTCCATGGCTCGGGGCCTAGCTATATACGAGACCGCCTTCTGCCCCATACATCCCTTCGTCCGATCCGCTCCCACAGAGAGGGCCTTCTCAGGGTGCCGTCGGCCGGGCAATGCCGGTTGGCGACACCCAGGGGAAGGGCCTTCTCTGTGGCGGGCCCGGCCCTCTGGAACGACCTACCCCCCGAACTTCGCACCATTTCGGACCTCCGCCTCTTCCGCCAACGCCTGAAGACGTGCCTATTCCAACAAGCCGGCCTAGCGTAGCCCCCCCCCCCGTTTCTGACTATATTTATAAAGTTTAAATTTTTAGGGTTTTAAGTGGTTTTAGCACGGGTTTTAGGTTAATTTAATATGCTTTTAAGAGTTTTGTATTGTTTTGAAATGGTTTTAATGATGCCTGTGCGCCGCCCTGGGTCCTAACAAGGAGAAGGGCGGGGTATAAATTTGATAACAAAATAATAATAATAATAATAATCTTAGGCAAGAATGAAGGGTCCAGCCTCAGAACGACCCTGTTGTCGTGAAAGGTGCACAGGTCAGCTCTAGATGACAGTGCGCTGAACTCAGATATGCACCTGGCAGAGGTGATCACCACCAGGAAAACAACCTTGAGGGCGAGAAACTGAAGACTCACCATCCTCAAGGGCTCAAATGGAGCCTCTGTCAGCGCCTGAAGAACCATGGGTAAGTCCCATGTGGGAAACCAGTGAACCATGGGAGGCCTAAGATTTGAGCTAGGGAACGAGAACCCCCCCCCTCCCCCAAGAACGACCACCAATGCTGACACTTGTCTCCTGAGGGTGCTGAAAGGCCTTTCTCAAGACCATCCTGAAGGGATTCCAGCACCTAAGGCGTCGAAGCCATCATCGGATCCACCTGCACGGACCAGCACCGGGACACAAAGGAGGACCATGTAACATTGTAAACATGGATGGTGGATTGCCTCCGAGACACCTCGATGTTCCTGATCACTCTGGCTGAGAAATTGGCCACCCTCAACTGTTCCCGCTCAAGCGCCAGGCGGTCAATTGAAGCCACTGGGGCTCCGGATGACTCAGGACCCCCTGACGCAGGCTACCTTCCCCCCGTGGAATCCTCCAATGGGGGGCACGGATAGGTGTATCAGATCCACAAACTAAGGCTGTCTGGGCCAGTAGGGAGCCACTACAATCACCTCTGCCCCTTCTGCCACTAACTTCCTCAGGACCCTGGAAATGAGGAGAAGGGGGGGAAAGGCATAGAGGAGTCCCTCTGGCCATCTGCATCGAAGAGCATTGATGTCCTCCGCTCCTGAAGTTGGAAACCAGTAGATGAACCTCTAGACCTGTGCGTTCAATGGTGTGGCGAACAAGTCCACAACCAGCCTGCTGAACCTCTGGAAAATCTTGGCAAAGACTCTGGGATGCAGGTGCCACTCCACGTGGTCTACGGTCACCCGGATGGCAGTCGACTTGCTGGTTTTCCACTGCCGAGATATACTTTGCCCTCAGCGACAGGAGATGCCGTTCTACCCAGTTCCTCAACATCACCGCCCCGTTCCGAAGGGCCAGCGAGTGGGTGCCCCCTTGCTTGTTGACATGGGCTTTGGCGGCGACATTGTCCGTCAGGACGAGGGTGTGTTGTCTGGAGACTCGCTCTCTGAACTGGGGAAGAGCTAGGTGGATTGCCCTGAGTTCCAGCCAATTGATCTTTTGCCTTAAGTCCAAGGGCATCCATCGCCCTTGGGCCAGATGAGAGTCGAGATGTGCCCCCCATCTGAATAGAGTTGCATCGATTGTGAGCACCAACCTGTCCGGTTCCCTGAACAGGGAGCCCTTGGCCAGGGCAGGAGACGTCCACCAACGAAAGGGCAGGAGGACCTGGTGCAGCACGTGGATTTTGAAAGTTGCGTCGCTGGTCCCATCCCTCTGGTGAGGAAGCAGTAGCCACTGCAGCTCCCTGGCATGGAGGCGGGCCCATGGGACAATCACCATGCAAGAAATGCACTTTCTCAGGAGTCAAGAGAGAAGAACTATGGGAACAGAAGGTGCCCTGCAAATCTGCTGAATCAGTTGAATAATGCTATCCCTACGGTCCTGTGACAAGAACACCTAGCTCCCCACTGTGTCAATGACTGCTCCTAAATGCTGAAGCCTAGTAATGGGCTCCAGGTAACTCTTCTCAAAGTTGATCGAGAATCCCTGAGTCTGCAACAACCCAATTGTGAGTCCAAGATCACTCTTGGCCATGCCTGGTGTCGCTGTCTGAACGAGGATGTCATTCAGGTAGCACTGTAGGCAGACCGGGACAGACCGGAGATGGCCCGCCACTACAGCCAGCACCTTGGTAAAGGTCCGAGGTGCCGACGCCAGTCCAAAAGGGAGGGCCCTGTACTGATAATGGACACCCCCCATGTAAAAACCTAGGAAATTTCCTATGTTCAGGCCAAATCATAATATGCAGGTAGGCCTCTGAAAGGTCTATGGAAGCCAAGAAATCGCCCTGTCTAATCCCCTCCCGGATAGACTTTAAGGAAGTCATCTTAAATTTCTTGTACACTAAGAATTTAACAACAACCTAGAATTTAACAACTTCAAATCCAGGATCACCCGCCATCCCCCTGAATTCTTTAGAACTACAAACAAATTGGAGTAGAAACCAGCTCAACTACCTGGATATCCAGCAAATGCTGAATGGCCTTACTCATGAGCTTATGCTTGACCGGGTTCCTAAAGGATGAAAAGAGCCAAAAACAATTTGGGGAGTGAGAAAGGAACTCCAAACGTAAACCAAACCTGTTGGTTTGAAGGACCCACTCATCAGTTGTGATGAGGCCCCAGCGATCCGTAAATAGGGCAAGGTGGCCACCTATAAGGTGATCCATGGCAGAATCACTTACTTCTGTGGTAACGACGGACACACATACACGCACGGCCTGAAAGGGCCGCTTACTAGGCTGCTGGTACCTAGTTTTGTCCCTGTAGTACTGCCTATCTCCCTGCCTAGGGTATCTGGAAGAGGAGTGCCTCTGCGGTTGGAAGTCCTGTTCGGAGGGTCGATAGGAAGACCTCCTCTGGTAGGGGGCCAGCCATTGTTCCGGGTGCTTTGCCGCAGTGGAGAGGAACTTTATGCTTATTTTTATCTTCCATTAAAATGGGATCCAGTGAAGCGCCAAATAGTTTCTTGCCAGAATATTCAGCCGCTACCAGGTTCCACTTGGATCAGGCATCCGCCTACCATCCTTGCAACCACAGAAGTAGCCTAGAGGCCACCGATGAGAGAGCCCTTGAAGCATATTTGACTGTGTCAAGCGTGGCATCTGCCAAAAACTGGGTAGCTGTGAGCTTCTTGATGTCTTGCAGAAGTTGCACATCTGACGATGAGGCCCTCTCTTGCATCTGAGTCAGCCAAAGAAGAGTTGTCCTGTTGAAGGACGCAGCGGCCGCTGCCTTGACCGCCCAGGTTGCTGTCTGGAAGGTCTTGTGCAGGGTCAGTTCTGCCTTCTTATCCTCCGCCTTTAGATTGTTGATCTCACCCGCTATGAGGGATGAAGAAGAAGCCAGTACGGCCACAGAAGCATCCACCATAGGCATCTGCAGGGCTTGGGAAAAACTGGCCTCAAGGTTATAAAAACGACGGTCATTCCCCCTGGGGTGGGAAAAGCCCAAGGTTTGAGCCATTGACCCTTGAGCACCTCAAGAAACATCAGTGGAATTGGAATTGCCTCCTTCTCCAGCTGCGGTTTGTGGAAAGGACCCTTAGGTCTAAGTGACCCAAACAAAGAAGGGAGAAAGAGTCCTGTGACCACAGAAGCCTCTGGAAGTGGGGAATCCTCATCCTCCGAAAAAATCAACCTCCTTCTACCCTTCCTCATCTAAGCAAGACCCCTCACTAGCCGTAGAAGGGGAATCTGGCCGTTGCTCCTGAGCAGTTGAAGTTCCGGGTTGGTTTGGATGACCTTGTGGTGTCCCATGAGAACTTCGTGTCAACGTTCCAAATATCATGCAGAATTACATGATATTTAAGCTATCCTTAAAGTGCCAATTTAATAAGACAGGCATGTTGGCACAAACTGTGAAATCCCAAATCTGAAAGCTTCCCAGGATTCCCACCCAGTTGAAAGTTCATGATCTTATCCCCACACCCATAAATCCATCACATGGTCCAACCTTCTTGGGCCACGCTGACATCTCCACCCAGCTGGTTCCGGTCAGGTGCAGAGGTGCGGAGACAAAAGATGACCTTGGGCTTCTAGAAAGGATTTTTTTATTTTGAAAAACAAACACATTCTACTCCCTACTATTCCCCCCTCCCAACTGCCTACTAATGAAACAGCATAGTAAAGAAAGAGGGAGAGAGGAAAGTGTGGCAGGCCAAAGATTCTAAAAGGAATATAACTGCAGGCCTCACAGGTGGCCTCTCCTCAGAAGAAAAACGTTTCCTGAAAAGAGAATAACATAAAAGCTAACATAACGAAATTAACCACCTCCCCCCCCGGGGGGGGGGGGCTTTGGCTTATCGGGAAACTTCTCATGGAATTGTTTTACTAACTTATCCGCTTTTAGATCCCAGCTTTTCACTCAAGTGGCTTCGGACAAAGGGTACCCCTTCCAATGCACTAAATACTGTAAGCGACTCCTATATAGCCTGGAGTCTAAGGTTTTTTTCACCTCATAATGTGTTTCCTCTTCTACCACTACAGGAGGAGGGGGAGCTTGGGTAGATGGTCTTATGCTGGACTGGTTTCAACAAGCTACAATGAAATACTGGGTAAATGTTCCCTAGAATTCTGTGTAGACTGAGTCGAACTGTAACTGGGTTAATTATTTTGTCTTATTGGGAAAGGACCTAGAAATTTTGGTCCCAATTTCTTACTAGGCATTCTTAACCTTATGTATTTGGTAGATACCAAAACTTTGTCCCCCACACGGAAGGGGGGTTGGAGCGAGTGATGTTTATCAGCTTGCTTCTTGTAAGCTTCTGCCACATCTGCTAGAGCCTTCTTCGTATTTTCCCATCCTTTCTTTAGTATGTCCATTCATTCCTTCAGAGACATGAAGGAGGGGGGTTCTCTAAGTAGCTCAGGAATGGGAACAAATTCCATGCCACTGGTAATCTGGAAAGGAGTAAATCCAGTGCTGCTGTGGACCGCATTGTTGTACGCCACTTCAGCGAAGGGTAGCAAGTCCGACCAGTTGTCTTGCTGATAGTCCACATAACACCAGATGTATTGTTCCACCATCGCATTGGTCCTCTCTGCTGCGCCGTTCGTGCTGGAATGAAACACTGAGCTGTGTACTTGTGTGGACCCAATGGACCTCAGGAACTCTCTCCAGAACTTGGTGGTGAGCTGAACTCCACGGTTTGAAATGATCATCTTGGGCACCCCGTGAAGGTGATAAATGTGTTTCACAAACATCTTCGCTAATTTCTTTGCAGACGGCAGCCCTGAGCAAGTGATGAAATGCACCTGCTTGGAAAACAAATCAATTACTGTCTGGATTACTCTATTTCCACTGCTGTCTGGGAGCTCGACGATGAAGTCCATTGCGATCTCTTCCCATGGTCGGCTAAGGCAGGCCACTCATTGTAGTCCAGGGGGCTTCCCCAGCCACGTTTTCATCGTTGTGCAAGTAGCACAGCTTTTTCCATAATCTTCCACCTCCGATTTCATCTTTGGCCACCAAAATTGACACCTGGCAAGGTGGAGCGTTTTTAGGAATCCAAAGTGGCCTCCTAGTTCCGCCTAATGGCTTCGCTGTAGGACTTCCAGCCTCAACCCCACAAGGATGTACAGTTTGGACCCCTTCCAGGTTAAGCCACTGCTCAGCGTTAGGATGTCCTTGTTATTGTTGAACCACGGGTCTGCCGGGAGTGCTGCTTTGAACTCTGTCATCAGCTTATCCTGGCTTCGGATGGTGAACTGGGCCACCTTTTGGTGGGAGGAAGAAATGATGGGTTGAAAAACTTCTTCCTTCTTACTGTCGTACTGTGGTTTTCTCGACAAAGCATCCGCCAACAGGTTCTTCCCTGCAGGAATGTGTTTAATTTCAAATTTAAACCTTTGGAAGTATTGTGCCCAGCGTAGTTGTTTTGGGGATAGTCTTCGATGGGCTTTGAGAGTTTTGAGGTTTTTATCGCCAGTCGAGACCTCGAATGGCATATCTCCCCCTTCCAGGAAATGTCTCCAATTGAGCAGGGACCACCTGATCGCCAATGCTTCTTTCTCCCAAATGGCCCACCTTTCAGTAGTGGTGAGTTTCTTGGAGATGTAAGCGCACGGCAAGAGGTGGCCCTCTTTATTCTTTTGCAGTAGCACTACAGCTATTGCTACATCACTGGCATCTGTCTGGATTGTGAATGGTCATTCTGGGTCGGGGTGTTGCAGCATGGGCTCTTGGGCAAAGAGACGTTTTAATGTCTAAGGCTTTTTGACAGTCCATTGTCCACTTCAGGGGTTGGTTTGCTTTTGGCTTCATTGGGGAAGGACCCGTTTTTAATAGCTCAGTCAATGGGAAGGCAATTTCCGCAAAACTCGGAATGAACTGCCTGTAGAAATTGGCAAATCCAGGGAAGTTTTGCAGTTGTCTGCGAGTACTTGTAGGTTTCCAGTCTAACACAGCTTTCACTTTTCCTGGATCCATTTCTATCCCCTTGTTGGAGATGTGATACCCCAAGTAATCTAGTGCAGTCTTGTGGAACTCACACTTCAACACCTTTGCATATAGCTTGGCGGCCAGATGTTTTTTCAGGACTTGCGGTACCAGCTTTACGTGTTCTTCTTGGGTTTCAGAGAAGATCAAGATGTCATCTAAATAAACAAGCGCTCCATGGTACAGGTGCTCATGTAGCACCTCATTTATGTACTGCATAAAGACTGTGGGTGCTCCTTGTAGCCCAAATGGCATGACTTTGTGCTGAAAACTGCCAAGGGGGGTGTTAAAAGTGGTCTTCCACTCGTCTCCCTCTCTGATCCGTGTGCGGTAATATGCCTCTCTCAAGTCCAGCTTGGTGAAGATCTTGCCTTTAGCCAAGTGGTTCAACATAGAACACCTCCTCCAAGTCCCAGTAGTCGTTTGGTACTCGTTGGATCCCTGGGGGTTTGGTGTCTGCTGCAGGTTCCGGATGGTCTGGGCTGTTGGGTTCAATCGTTCCTGGGTGGTCTTTGGGCTCCACCGGTGGTAACGGCCCAAAGCCGATAATCAGTTTCCTAACGCTGTCCTCCCACTTTATTGTAGGCGCCCACTTGTCCAGCCATGCAAGCCCCAAGATAATTGATTCCTGCATTCTTGGAGCTACGATGAATCTGAGGAATTCATAGTGTTGGCCTATCATCAACTTTACCAACTCGGTAATTTTCATAGCTGCCCCCCCCCTCCCAATCAGTGTTCCATCCACTTGCTCAAACTGAATAGAATGGCTTAGTGGTCCTGTGCGTATGCCTAGCTGCTCTACAATCAACATGCTGTTTAAGCATCGGGTGCAGCCGGTGTCCACAATTGCCCCAACTTCCCCCTCCACTTCCGTTTCTGGCACTTGGAGGTTACATTTTATAGTAAAAGGGCGTATGGGTACATTAACCATTGGGTCGTCTTTGGCACTTTCCTCCTCCGAGGCGTCCACCTTGGTAGGACTCTTCGTCACCTTAGGTTGGGGATCCTCTTCCAGAGGTCGTTGGCCCAGATGACTCTTCTGTGGTAGCTTCTGCGGCCTTCTCTTTACCGTACTGGCAGTTGGTGTACACCTTTGTGATATTGGGACTGAAGCCAAGCACTCTGACGCTCTGTGGCCAAATTGACAGCAATGCCAGCATTTTATTGGGGCCCCCAAGGGGCAAAACCCAGTTGTGCCTCTTAACTTAGGAATTGCCTCATCACTTTGTTCCGCCATCCATCCTGCAGCTTCCCCCTCATTCATCTCTTCTTCCATTGTTGAGAACTCTTCTCTGTAGGAAGGTGGGGTAAGAACCTGTTGGGGCATTGCAGGGGATACTAGAACCAGTGGGGAGGTTAATCCCTGGTTTGGCCACTTCCCAGTTATCTGCCATGGTGCCATCTGCTGAGGCATGACCTGGGAAGAAAGCCCACTTTGGTGGTGCTTGATTCACAAGCTGCAGCCCAATTTCCGGTGGCTTGCTAGTGAAAAATGCTGGCCAAACCCCTTCTTGCTGGCTCAGCTCATTTAGCGCTGTATGGAAGGAGTAATTATCTCTACTCCAGTCCTCCAGTCCATTACAGGTTTTATTAGTGAATGAGGGAAAAATTTGACTCACATTCGGCTGTAGACGTTAGTCTGGTAGGCCCCATTTATCTTGTAGCGTCCAGCTGTGTGTAGAATAAACCTTTCCAGCTTCTTTCGGCAGCATTCTTCCAGATGCTATAATTCAGACAAAATCCTCCTGCGCAAATTCCTTTGTACTTCGGAAGAACTTCAGAGAAGCAATTCATCATTAGTTTCTTTTCTTTTTCCCTGATATTTTACACTGACTTGTTCAATCAGCGTTGGGAAATCAGCACCCCTCGCCAGGCCCCGTGTGGGGGGTTGCTGGTGATTTATTTTAAAGGGAGATTCAGGATAATGTCAGCGTTCCAAATATCATGCAGAATTAAATCAGAGTCCAAGACAGAGCTATCCTTAAAGTTCCAATTTAATAAGACAGGCATGTTGGCACAAACTGTGAAATCCCAAATCTAAAAGCTTGGGGATCCAACTACCAGTGATCATCTGCGAGGCGAATGAGATCAGGATGGTAAAGGACTAATGCTCTCTCTAGCCCTCCTTGAAGCAGCCCTGGTGGTCCTCTTCCCACCTGCCTGCTGCTACTGAGCACCCTCCTTCCTGAAGGACTTTGAGGTGCTCTTCCTGCCTGGGGCCCTCCCCTTCTCCAAGGGAACAGCGCCCCCTGGATGTACCCTCACCAGGGTCTGAACCTGATGATCCTGGACACACCGCTCTGGCACGACTCGTGGTGGCATCCGCCATCTTGGATCCACTCCCCCCTCTGCATTACTTTCGGGCTCGACCGTGACCTCCTCGCCTTGCAGGTCAATGTAGATGGCAAGCGGTTCAGGGCCTCGCAGCATTGGCGGTTTGCACCTGTTTGTTAGTGCCGCCGATCCGCAGCTCGACTGTCTTGCCCCAGAACCAGCAGGAGGCTGCCCCCGATGTAACGGTGGAGCTTCTTGCCTCTCCATGCCTCCCAATACTTGTAGTGGCCCCGGAACGCCTGTGGCGGCCAGTAAGGAAGCACCAATCCTCACACTCCAGCCACACTCGCCTCTGTGCGATCCACTGCGCCAACAAAATGGCGACCAACCACACGGTCTGAAGCCACGCCGAGTTCAGCGCTGCAAACTCCTCCAAGGCACTAGGCTGAGCACCCGCACCCCCCAGATGGGTTGGGGGGGTTACGCCTCTCAGCTCCACGTGGCGTGCAGCTTGGGAAGTCTCCAAGTACCGCCAGCAGCACAGCAACAAAAAACTAAGCAGAGCACAGCTTATGCCAGAACAACAAATAAACACACAGAGACAAAAGGAGAGGAGGTGGGGGGAGTCAAAGATGGGAAAACTATGCACACAACCAATCTCACAGAGTCAAGCAAAAACAGTCCCTTACGGGCCGAGACTGAGATTAAACTGGAGTCATGCAGAGGAAGTAGAGGGGAGTGGCCTCAACTTTAACCTCACTCTCTGGGCAGATTGGACGTGAGAATAACCCATCAGTGACTCATCCCACAAGCTACCTCGGAGAACATTGTATTTCAAATCCAATCATACCACAGTCCCAAAGGGGCTTTTTCAAGAGGCAATTGGAGTTTCTGGTTTTTCTTTGAAGAAGTTTCACTTCTCATCCAGGAAGCTTCTTTAGCTCTAACTGAATGATGGGGAATGGAAGAATTTATATTCCTTGCAAGCAGCTAGTCATTAGCATTCTTTTAGAGAGTCATTGAGGCCACCTGGAGATTTATGTTTCTTTTTTTTATTAAAAAGAGTTTTATTGGTTTTTACAAATTTTAGATAGGAAAAGGGTATAAGGTATAAATGAGATATTTTGAGGGCATCCATGTCGGAGGTGTCGGCCACCTCCGAGGCTTCATACAGAAAAAAAAGATAATACAATAAATTTTCATTTCCCTACAAAGTGGAAAGAGATACATACATATATCATTTCACAATTTCATGCAATCAATCATTTGTTTCCATAGACATCCAGATAAAGGTTACACTATATAAAAGAAAGTCATTTTTGAGATCTGAGTCTTTTAGCTATTGTATCCTCTTCTCCTTGACCGCCGTGGCCCCTCCCGTTCCCCCATTTTCATCCTCCAGGATTGAGGAATGTTTTTTAAGAAAGGCTTCCGCCTCTGCAATTGTTTTAATTCTTACTCTCCCCCCCTCCCAGAACACTAACATTCCTTCGGGCATCGACCATTTGAACCACACCCCTTTTTTATATAATCTTTTTGATAAGAAGGAGTACTTCCTTCTTATCTCTCGAATCTTTTTCGGGATCTGTTTCAAAATGGCAATTTCACTCTGTTGATATATCAAAGGACCATCTCTCTGTGCTCTCAGGATCTCATCCCTCGTTGATCTTCTTACAAATTTAATATGTATCTCTCTGGGTACTTCATTTATTCTGGCATATGCTGAATTAATTCTATAAATCAAATCAATGTCCCCCCAAATATCTTCTTTGCTCTTTTTAGTATAGTCTGCTAACATCGTGCACATTAAATCTTTCAAATTCTCGGAGTCTGCTGCAGGAACATTTTGAAACCTTAAAAAGTAAGACATTCTTTCAAAATCCATCCTAGACATATGACCAGCTAATTCCACTATTTCTTTTTGAGAATTGCTTATCTCTCCCCTCATCTCAACCGCCCCCCCCTCCAGTCCATCAATTCTTTGTTTATTTTCCATTAGTGCTTTTTGTGTCTCCAAAAGTTCCAATTTTGAACTAACATTGTCTTTACGGATTTCTTTTATCTCTTTCATAATGTTTTGAAGAGTTTCCTCTATTGCTGATAGCTGAGTAGCTTCCCCCACCGTTTCTTTTGACAGCATTGAAGTAATCTTAGGTTGTTGTGGATGCTTTTTTGAAGCCATAATGAAAGTGTTAAGTTTTTGTCACTAATATGGCGTCTGTTGGAGAAGTAGTCCGTGAGGCGAGGGGAGAGTAAAAGTCAATATCCAAATTCAAAATACAATTTGCATAAAATCCAGAGAGAGAACAATTTTTTAGCAACAGTCAAATAGGAAAGGAAAGAAGGCACATCTGGGAGAAATCCTATGAGTCAGTTACATTAGCTTATAAGTAAAGTTCAGTCCCATAAAGACGAAGGAGTGTCAGCACATCACAAAGAGAAATATTTCTTGCTGAGAACAAAGAAGCGCCATCTTTCCCGCCTCTCTGGCAGTCGTGGAGAGCTAGTAAAAGTCCATCTCAATTGTTGCAAGACAGAGATACAAAGTATCAATAACAATCTTAAAGTGAAGAACTTTCATTTTCATTGTTTAGAGATCGGATGTTAGTTTCTCCTCCTCCCCAAGCCCGGGGAGCATTTTAAAGCGCCACTTTTTTTTTCTTCCGAGGAGGGGTTTTACAAACTCCCCCCTCCTTCTTCTTTAAAAAAGAAAGTTGAAGGCATCAATCGTTAAGTCACTCACAATCCACTCGGCAGCAGCAACGGAGCCTCGGTGTTGCCTCCGGCCCCGGCTTTCAGCCCGTCCTCAATCGTAGCAGTCCCGGCACTCCATCGGCGAAGGGGACTCTTCCCCCCCGCGTCTCGTTCTCCGGCGCCTGGGATGAGGCGGCAGCAACCACCCCGACCGCCGTCAGGGTGGGAGGCTCACCGCGAGCCGTCAGGGTGGTGGGGGCTCTTTAGCAAGAGCCCCCGTGCCCCCGAAGCCGCCGCCGGAGAAAACAAGCGGCGGACGTGTCTGGGACCCGTCCGTCGCCTCCGGAAACCGGAAGCAAAGTCGAGATTTATCTGTTTCTTCAGGGTCACTTGAGTGGTGCAAATGGGTGTGGAGTCTTCTTGGAACTGTTGAAAGGACTGTGTTGTAAACTGGAGATAAACTGGATGTAAACTGTTGTATCCCTCCCTCTCTGAGAGAGGTCTGTTCATCTATCTCCAGTCTACACGCACAGTCTTTTCAACAGTTCCAAGAAGGCTCCATAACCATTTGCACTACTCAGGTGACCCTGAGGACAGAGATAAACCTCCTGCAAGGAATATAAATTCTTCCATTCCCCACCATCCAATCAGAGCTGAAGAAGCTTCTTGGATGAGAAGTAAAAACATCTTCAAAGAAAAAAACCAGAAAGTCCAGTTGTCTCTTGAAAAAGCACTTTTGGGACAACCATGACCTGGATGAGTGAGAATCTCCATAGAGAATCATACTACAGAGTTATTAAGGGGAATTAAGAAATTGGCATCTTAGCATCTAATTTTATTCCTAGTGATGCCTGATAAGAAATCTGGCTTTTTCACAATTTCACTCACAGCCAAAAAATCTTCACAGAATTGAGTTTTATCTAGATGCGTATCACAAACTCAACCTCTTTCCTAGCCAACCATCACCAGCTCATTTCCTGCCAACATGTACATCAGGAGTAGTCAACCTTTTTATACCTACCACCCACTTTTGTATCTCTGTTAGTAGTAAAATTTTCTAACCGCCCACAGTAATTGTGATTTATAAAGTAGGGAAGTCAATTAAATTAAAAAAAGGAAAGTGCTTCAGTGTCAGACAAAAACCCCTACCGCCCACCATGAAAGCTGGAAAGCCCACTAGTGGGTGGTAGGGACCAGGTTGACTACCACTGATGCACATGATTAGGATACTGTTTTCCTCAATTTAAAGTTTTAAATTCCTTTAAATTTGCCATTTTATTGTCTCTCTCTTGAAACTTTCTTTGGAGCCTTGTGCTGTTCCAGTTTTATTTCAGACACCTAAACAAATTAACACTTTTTGTTCACCCTAACACCGGTCCACTGATTAACAAGTTCTAGCACAGGTGTTGGTGTGACCCAGATTGCGATTTCCAGGCTCTGAATATTCTCCCAGTCATCTCAGCCATCTTCCCCGCAAGTCACTGCAATGCTTTGAAACCGCCTGTTGGGTAAAAAGTATGGCAGAAGATAACTGGAGGGCTTCTAACCTTGATCTCAGGAGTGGAGCTGAACTGGGGTGGCCCGTTGAGCAATGTCTGGGCAGATTTGCTGTCAGAGAAGCTGGGTGTAGGTGAGGCAGGTGGGTTGGCAGTCAGAGGCACCAGGAGGTTGGATCCATTGTTGCTGCATACACTCGATAGCTGAGGAGCTGCACTGAGCTCTTTCCTATGAAAATGAAGCAAGACAAAGATGTTCCTTGGGACAGCTGGACCCCCATTTCTTTGGGAAAAGCAGTCAGAGCAGGTGTAAGACTTTAAGGAAATAACTACAGCTGCAGATCAGAGGTGGCCATCCCCTTACGATTACAATTGAGGAAAAATATTCCTTACTAAGCAAGATAGCCATTAAGCATGCCCAATTTTGCAACTTTTTTTTGCCACACTTGTTAAAAGTGAATCAGGTAGCTGTTAAGTGAATCTGGCTCCCCCCTTTGACTTTGCTCGTTGGAAGCTGGCTGGGAAGGTCTCAAATATCAATCACATGACCCCAGGATGCTGCAGCTCTTGTAAATACATGTATGTTGCCAAGTGCCAGAATTTTGATCATGTGACTGTAGGGTGGCTGCAATGGTCATAAGTATGAGGACTGGTCATAAATTGTTTTTTCAGTACTGTTGTAACTTTGGATGGTTGCTAAACGAACAGTGATAAGTCGAGGACTACCTATATCTCACTAGCATCGATTTGGAAAGGAACCGGACTGAATAATCATAATTAAGCCAAATCACTCTCTTCTTAAAAAGCAAGTTATTATTTCTTTATCCCAAGTTATTTATGTTCCAGGCTGTATGCATGTTACAACATCACATGAAGGTGAAAATCCTGTATTTCTGAGGAATAATTGGCATGTTGACCTAATGTTTGTAGCAATACAAACGGCAATACAAATATAAAGGTTTTTTAGCACGGGTTTTAACTTAATTTAATATGTTTTTAATAGTATATATTGTTTTGCTATGGTTTTAATAATGCCTGTGCGCCGCCCTGAGTCCTAACAAGGAGAAGGGTGGGGTATAAATTCCAAAAATAATAATAATAATAATAATAATACAGCACAAAGAGCCGTGGTGGCACAGTGGTTAGAATGCAATACTGCAGGGCTAACTCACTGCTCACTCCACAAGTTCAATCCTGACCAGCTCAAAGTTGACTCTGCCTTCCATCCTTCTGAGGTCAATACAATGAGGACCCAGATGGTTGGGGGCAATATGCTGACACTGTAAACCGCTTAGAGAGGGCTGTAAAGCACTGTGAAGCGGTATATAAGTCTAAGTGCTATTACTATACTAACATGGAGCGATTCCCAGACTGTAGGATGACATTGTTAAAAAGCAAACTGTCTTTGAAAACCTGTCTAGAATGGGAATGTTTGGGAGTGGGAGGGTGTGGGAGCCTACAGATACAGGCAGTCCTCGACTTACAACAGTTTCGTTGAGTGACTGTTCAAAGTTACAACACAACTGAAAAGTGACTTATGACCATTTTTCACGCTCATAACCGTTGCAGCATCCCCATGGCCACATAATTTACCTTTGAATGCTTGACAAGTGGTTCATATTTATGATGGTTGCAGTGTCCTGGGGTCATGTGATTCCCTTTTGCAACCTTCTGCCAAGCAAAGTGTTGAAGGTGTTGAAGCCACAAGAACCCTGGGGGCAAGTGACCATGCAATATTGGAATTCAACATTATGCAAACGCAAGTAGTAGAACAAAGTCAAACTAGAATCTTGGACTTTAAGAGAGTTAATTTCAATACACCTAGAGAGAGCTTGGGAAAAATTCCATGGATGAGAATCCTCAAGGGGAAAACAACTCAAGAAGCTTGGGAAATTTTGAAAAATGAGATTACAAAAGCCCAGTCTAGCACAATACCAATGAAGAAGAAAAATAACAGCTCCCAAAAGAAACCGGCATGGCTGCATAAAGAACTCTCTGACAAATTGAAAGACAAAAAAGATAAGTATAAAAAGTGGAAATTTAATTTAATTTAATTTTCAAATTTTTATACCGCCCCATCTCCACAATGGGACTCGGGGCGGTGCACAGAAGATAAAAAGTAAAAACAACAGCATACACATCATATAAATACAATCCACAATTTAAAACCGAATTAAATAAATATAACTGTGCTACAAAGATTAAAACTATAAAACCCTCTATTAAAATTAAATTTACATTATTAAACTCTAAGCCAGGCCGGCCAGATGGAAAAAATGTGATTTGAGCTCTCGGCGGAAGAGGCGCAGGTCCGTGATGGTGCGAATATTGGGGGGCAGGTCGTTCCAGAGAGCCGGACCCGCCACAGAGAAGGCCCTTCCCCTGGGGGCCGCCAGCCGGCATTGACTGGCAGACGGCACCCTGAGGAGGCCCTCCCTGTGCGAGCGGACAGGTCGAAGGGAGGTATGCGGTAGGAGGCGGTCTCGCAAATACCCAGAGCGGGACATAACTAAGGCATAATATCAGCAAATAGCCGGAGCCTGTAAAGATGAAGTGAGGAAAGCTAAGGCTCACAATGAAGAAAGGCTTGCCACAAAAGTAAAAAATAACAAAAAAAGTTTCTTGCAACATGTTAAAAACAAGAAAAAAGTTAAAGAAACAATTGGTCCATTGCTGGGAGAAAGTGGCAAGAAGGTGACAAGCAACAGGGAGAAAGCAGAACTATTTAACTCATTTTTTGCATCTGTCTTTACACAAAGTGATAAAACAGTCCAATCTATCAAAAACAGCACCACAAAAATCAGATTAGAAACACAAATTGAACTAGGGCAGAAAATAGTAAGTGAGCACCTGTCTACCCTAGACGAGTTCAAATCACCAGGACCGGATGGATTACACCCCAGGGTTCTGAAGGAACTGGCAGATGAGATCTCAGAACCACTGAACTATATCTTTCAGAGATCCTGGAACACTGGGGAACTACCAGAAGACTGGAAAAGAGCTGATGTGGTTCCCATCTTCAAAAAAGGAAAAAAGATAGATCCAGGAAACTACAGACCCATCAGCCTGACCTTAATACCAGGAAAGATTCTGGAAAAAATAATCAAGCAGCGAATTACTGAACACCTAGAAGCAAACAAAATAATAACCAAAAGCCAACATGGTTTTGTCAAAAACAGATCACGCCAGACTAATCTTATTGCATTCTTTGATAATGTGACAAAATTAGTGGACCAGAGGAATGCCGTCGATATAGTTTACTTGGACTTCAGTAAGGCATTTGACAAGGTAGACCATAACCTACTACTAGATAAAGTAGAAGAATGTGGGTTAGACAGTATCACCACCAGATGGATTCGTAACTGGCTGACCAACCGCACTCAACGTGTAGTCCTCAATGGAACTGCATCTACATGGAAGGAAGTATGCAGTGGAGTCCCCCAAGGCTCTGTTTTAGGCCCAGTACTCTTCAACATCTTCATCAATGATTTGGACGAGGGAATAAATGGGGAACTCATCAAATTTGCAGATGACACCAAGCTGGCAGGAATAGCCAACACTCCAGAAGATAGGCTTAAGATACAGAAGGATCTTGACAAACTTGAACATTGGGCACTATCTAACAAAATGAAATTCAATGGCGAAAAGAGTAAGGTTCTACATTTAGGCAACAAAAATGAAATGCACAGGTACAGTACAGGTGGTACCTTGCTCAATAGCAGTAACTGTGAAAGGGATCTTGGAGTCCTAGTAGACAACCATTTAAATATGAGCTAGCAGTGTGCAGCAGCTGCCAAAAAAGCCAACGCAGTTCTAGGCTGCATAAACAGAGGGATAGAATCAAGATCGTTAATACCACTTTATAATGCCTTGGTAATGCCACACTTGGAATACTGCATTCAGTTTTGGTCACCACAATGTAGAAAAGATGTGGAGACTCTAGAAAGAGTTCAGAGAAGAGCAACAAAGGTGATTAGGGGACTGGAGACTAAAACATATGAAGAACGGTTGCAGGAACTGGGTATGTCTAGTTTAATAAAAAGGACTAGGGGAGACATGATAGCAGTGTTCCAATATCTCAGGGGTTGCCACAAAGAGGGAGTCAAACTATTCTCCAAAGCACCCGAGGGCAGAACAAGAAGCAATGGGTGGAAACTAATCAAGGAGAGAAGCAACTTAGAACTGAGGAGAAATTTCCTGACAGTTAGAACAATTAATCAGTGGAACAGCCTTCCTCCAGAAGTTGTGAATGCCCCAACACTACAAGCCTTCAAGATGATGTTGGATAGCCATTTGTCTGAAATGGTATAGGGCTTCCTGCCTAGGCAGGGAGTTGGACTAGATGACCTCCAAGGTCGCTTCCAACTCTGCTATTGTATTATTGTATTAAAGTTGATGGGGAAGCCAGATTCACTTAACAGCTGTGTTTTTTTTATAGACTAGCTGTACCCGCCACGTGTTGCTGTGGCCAAGATTGGTTAAATGAAAAAGCTTCCCCTCATAAACCCTCTCAGCGACCCCCTTCCTTCTCTGTCTCGGTTTCCCCACCCTCTCCCTCCCTCCCTACTGTATTTTTCCCTCTCTCCCTCTCCCTACCTACCTACCTACTGCCCTTTCGAGTGGCGAGGTGGGATGCGAGGCGGAAGGAGGAGGAGGGCGGGGGAGCGTTGCAAGCGCCGGCGTTTCAAGTGGCCAGGTTGGGGGGGGGGGGGCAGAAGGAGGCGGAGCGTTGCGAGCGCCGGCGTTTCCAGTGGCCAGGTGTGTGTGTGGGGGGGAGAGGCAGAGGACGGGGGAGCGTTGCAAGCTCCGGCGTTTCCAGTGGCCAGGTGGGGGGGAGGCGGAAGATGGGGGAGCGTTGCGAGCTCTGGCATTTCGAGTGGAGAGGTGGGGGGGGGGCGGATGGAGGCGGAGGGCGGGGGAGCGTTGCGAGCGCCGGCGTTTCCAGTGGCCAAGTGAGGGAGGAGGTGGAGGGCGGGAGAGCGTTGCAACCACCGGCGTTTCAAGTGGCGAGGTGGAAGAGAGGCGGAAGGAGGCAGAGGGCGGGGGGGGGGTTTGCGAGTGCCGGTGTTTCCAGTGGCAATGTGGGGGGGAGGCGGATGGAGGTGGAGGGCGGGGGAGCGTTGCGAGTGCCGGCGTTTCCAGTGGCCAGGTGTGGGGGGGAGGAATGAGGCAGAGGGCGGGGGAACGTTGCAAGCTCTGGCATTTCGAGTGGAGAGGTGGGGGGGTGGATGGAGGCGGAGGAGCGTTGCGAGCGCCGGCGTTTCGAGTGGCCAAGTGGGGGAGGAGGCGGAGGGCGGGGGAGCATTGCGAGCTCTGGCATTTTGAGTGGAGAGGTGGGGGGGGCGGATGGAGATGGAGGGCGGGGGAGCGTTGGAAGCGCCGGCGTTTGCAGTGGCCAGGTGTGGGGGGGGGAGGAATGACGCAGAGGCCGGGGGAGCGTTGCGAGCTCTGGCATTTTGAGTGGCCAAGTGGGGGAAAAGGCGGAGGGCGGGGGAGCGTTGCGAGCGCCGGCATTTCCAGTGGAGAGGTGGGGGGGGGCAGAAGAAGGCGGAGGGCGGGGGAGCGTTGCGACTGTCGGCGTTTCGAGTGGCCAGGTGGGAGGGGGTGAAAGGAGGCGTGGGGGGGGGGGCGAGTGAGCGAGTGAGGAAAACTCAGAAGAGCTGCTGTTGTACATTTGTGTGGCATTATCCACACAATCTGTAGGTATCATTGGTGCTGCACCTGTAAGGAACGTTGTGTGAAAATTTGGTGGCGATTGGTGCAGTAGTTTTGGAGATTAGTGGTTTTTAACAAACTCATAGTTAATAGACTAGCTGTACCCGCCACGCGTTGCTGTACATCTCCCTCTCTCCACCTACCTACCTACCGTATTTCTCCTTCTCTCCCTCTACTTACCTACCTACCTACCTACTGTACATCTCCCTCTCTCCACCTACCTACCTACCATATTTCTCCTTCTCTCCCCCTACCTACCTACCTACCTACCTACCTACCTACCTACCTACCTACCTACCTACCTACTGTATTTCTTCCTCTCTCCCTCTATCTACCTACCTACATACCGTATTTCTCCTTCTCCACCTCTACCTACCTACCTACCTACCGCCGCTGTTTCGAGTGGCGAGGTGGGGGAGCGGAAGGAGGCGGAGGGCATGGGGGCGTTGCGAGCGCAGGCATTTCAAGTGGCCAGGTGTGGGGGGGGGAAAGAGGCGGAGGGCGGGAGAGCGTTGCGAGCGCCGGCGTTTCGAGTGGCCAGGTGTGGGGGGGTGAAGAGGCAAAGGGCGGGGGAGCATTTCGAGCCTCAGCGTTTCCAGTGGCCAGGTGTGTGTGGGGGGAAAGAGGCGGGGGAGCCTTGCGGGGCTCCGGCATTTCCAGTGGCCAGGTGTGGGTGGGGGGGAAAGAGGCGGGGGAGCGTTGCGGGGCTCCGGCGTTTCCAGTGGCCAGGTGTTGTGGGGGGGAAAGAGGCGGAGGGCGGGGGAGCATTGCGAGGTCCGGCGTTTCCAGTGGCCAGGTGTTGGGGGGGGGAAGAGGCGGAGGGCGGGGGAGCTTTGCAAGCGCCGGCGTTTCCAGTGGCCAGGTGGGGGGGGAGGCGGAAGGAGGCGGAGGGCGGGGGAGCGTTGCGAGCGCTGGCCTTTCTAGTGGCCAGGTGTGTGTGTGGGTGGGGAAGAGGTGGAGGGCGGGGGAGCGTTGCGAGCGCCGGCTTTTCCAGTGGATAGGTGTGGGGGTTGGGGAAGAGGCATAGGACTGGGGAGCGTTGCGAGCTCTGGCGTTTCCAGTGGCCATGTGGGGGGGGGGGGGAAACGGAAGGTGGTGGAGGGCGGTGGAGTGTTGCGAGCTCCGGCGTTTCGAGTGGGGAGGTGGTGGGGGGGCAATGGAGGCGGAGGGCGGGGGAGCGTTGCAAGCGCCGGTGTTTCGAGTGGAGATGTGGTGGGGGGTGGAAGGAGGCGGGGGGAGTGTTGCGCCTGTCAGCGTTTTGAGTGGCCAGGTGGGAGGGAGTGAGGAAAACACTCAGTTGTACATACAAGAGCTGCAGTTGTACATTTGTGTGGCATTTACCTGGCACCGGTGTGCCATATCCACACAATCTGTAGGTATCATTGGTGCTGCACTTGTAAGGAATGTTGTGTGAAAATTTGGTGGCGATTGGTGCAGTAGTTTTGGAGATTAGCGGTTTTGAACAAACTCATAGTTAACTTTTTATTTATATAGATAGATGATGCTATAAAGCGTAGATACAAAAAGCAGGGAACAAAAAGGACAATTTTCTCAACAACAAATATTTCAGGAATTATGCAAAACTAGCAAGCTCATCCTTCTGGTTAAAAAGGTGGCTTTAAACAAAAGAATAGAAGAATAGAATAAAGGTAATCCTTGACTTACAACAGTTCGCTTAGTGATCATTCCAAGTTATAACGGCACTGAAAAAAGTGACTTATGACCATTTTTCACGCTTATGACCATTGCAGCATCCCCTATGGTCACGTGATTTACATTCAGACGCTTGACAACTGACTCATTTATGGTGGTTGCAGTGTTTTAGGGTCATGTGATCATGTTTTTGCAATCTTTAAGCAAAGTCAATGGGGAAGCCAGATTCACTTAACAAATGTGGCAAGAAGAGTCATAAAGTGGGGCAGAACTCACTGGACAAATTTCTCACTTAGCAACATAAATTTTGGGCTCAATTGCGGTTGTAAGTCGAGGGCTACCTGTAGTATTTTCAAAGGTGACAGAAGAAAGTAGCAAGATATTCCAAACCATTTCTCAGTTCCTAAGGGTTAGCATGAAATAATTTTATTTTTTAAATTGTTTAGACCTTGGACTACTTAAAACAGGGGTGTCAAACTCACATCGTCATGGCAGCGTCACATGACGTAGCGGGGCTTTCCCCCCAAACCAGGCATGGGCATGGCCAGCGCATGACACATCTGGCCTGTGGGCCGGGAGTTTGACAGCTTTATAACTTTAAACACATTAAAGCTGAATCTAAACCTGGAAAAACATGACGGTGCTGGTGAGACTGCAGCTACTGGGTCCAGCTGCCAGGCTTATAAGGAAAAAAGGTATAGTGAAGGGAAGAGGAGCAAAGGGAGGATGTAGAAAAACCAGGGAAGAAAATACTCACATAGAATCACTGGGTGGGTTGTGTGATGTTGTCTGGTTAGGCAACAACTGATTGCTGCTGCTTAGTGTCGAATCTGAGCTGCTGTCAGCTACCACGGAGCTGTAACCTGGCAGGAGATAGAAAGGCTAAAGATCTCTCTAAGCACAGAGCTCTGGATCTCTCCTCTTGATTCCTTGCTTATCCCATGCCAGCTTTTTCCACAACTGGCCGCCCTCTGGATGAGTTGCACTTCAACTGACTGCCAAGCCTGACAGGATTTAGGAGAACTGAATTCCACACACCTGGAGGATAGCAGACTGCAGAAGATTGTTCTCAGATAAAGCAATAGTCTACATACAGGTAGTCCTCAGCTTTATGACTGGCTGCTTAACAACCATTTGATATTACAACGGACCTCCCCAGAGCAACTTATAACCTGTTTTCAGAGTTACAATGACTATATCAATGGCTTTGATCATGTGATGGCATTTTGGGGGTTTGGGTTTATGTCTGTTTGCAGCGTCCCACAGTCATGTGACCCCAATTTACATTTTCTACTGGTTTCCGGTATTAATTTCCTTTTTCCAGTAAAACAACACCCATTGGGGAATATGGATTAGCTTAATGACTGCAGTGTTCACTTAGTGACTGCAGTGCTCATTTGGATGCCTCATGTGGATGTCTTGACCTAAGATGCAATGACCTACAACTGTTAATTCTGGGCTTAATTAAAGCTGTAAGTTGAGGACCACCTATACTAAGCTCACTGTGAAGTAGCGGCAATGATATACAGGTAGTGCTTGACTTACAACAGTTAATTTAGTGACCATTCAGAGTTACAACAGCAGTGAAAAAAGTGACATGACCTTTTTCACACTTACGACCGTTGCAGCATCCCCATGGTCACACAATCAAAATTCAGACTCTTGACAATTGACTCATACTTATGACGCTTGCAGTGTCCTGGGGTCATGTGACCTTCTGCGGCCAGCAAAGTCAATGGGGAGGTGAGATTCACTTAGCAACCGTGTTACTAATTTAAGAAATGTGATGATTCACTAAACAACTGTGGCAAGAAAAGTCGTAAAATGGGGCAAAACTCACTTAACAAACGTTTCGCGTTGCAACATAAATTTTGGGCTCAATTGCAGTCGTAACTCGAGGACTACCTGTATAAGCAAAAGCTCACATATCTGTCCCAATAATTGCAAGAACCTTCTTTAAAGCCTGCATGACTGCAGGTTCTACATCCCAGGAAGCGTAGAAAACCCAAAAGAGCAGCCACCCTTGCAACCCGGGGCCCATCCACAGCAAACTCACTGGTTGCACCGTTCTGCTTGCTGGCATTCTGCTGGGTGCTAGGAGGCCGGGGCTGGGAGGCGTTGGTGCTGGGAGGCGGGGGCACCACAGCCTGCGCGTAAGGGGTTGTGGTAGTTGGTGTGTGCCCTGCCGGAGGGTTAGCTTTGCTGCTTGCATTCCCGCTGCCAGCGACGGCCCCATTGCTGTTGGAGCCAGACCCATTGCCCAGGGAGGACGATGTGCTAGAGCTGCCGCCCATTGGGTAGCTGGGAGGGATGGTGGGAGGAGGCTGGTGGTAGTTGTTGTGGAGGCCTTTTGAACCGTTCTTTGCTGGGGACTAAGGCAGAACAGAGAATGGAAAGTTTGTTTTCATTTGTCTACCCCCACTTCCCTGATCAAACAGGAGAGCCTACAGGGCATTCATATCTCAAAAGCAAATACAAATGGAAGAATTTAAAAACAAATCAATTACAGGTAGTCCTCGTTTACCAACTGCTTGTTCGGCAACCGTTCAGAGTTATGGCAGCGATGAACAAGTAGCTTTATGACTAAGCCTAGACTCTGTGGCTGTCACAGCATCCCCATGGTCATTTAACAGAATAACAGAGTTGGACGGGACCTTGGAGGTCTTCTAGTCCAACCCCCTGCTCAAGCAGGAGACCCTATACTAGGGATGACCTATAAGCATGGTCAAGTTACGTATTTTCAAAATTTTTGAGATTTTCTTATTAACTATCTTTTTTCTGCGTTTTCCTTCATTTTTTATGCTTTTATTCAATATATACTAATAAAATATTGAAAAAGAAAATAGATTTAATGTATCATAATTGTTTTTTGTATTTGGGGGGGGGGGGGCTGCTTGGCGACCAGCATGCATTTACAAACCGCAGTGTCCCAAGATCATGATTGCCATTTATGATTTTCACAGTGGGCTCACAGTGGGCTGACAAGCAAAGGGAAGACGGCAGGAAGTTCCAAGTCACAGTTACATATCACGCTTAATGACCGTGGGGATTCACTTAACAACCACAGTCAGAACTGCCATCATAGGTTGGGCGGAGTTACGTGATATGTCACATTACGACCACAATGCTTATGAGTTGCCAGTCTCAGCTGTGGTTGGTGAGGATTACCAGAAAAAGACAAATAGGATTGCAAAGATTTTTTTCCCATTACAAAGGCAAAACTGTAGGGATTTCCAAATTCTGACTCCCTTGTCCTTTCTCATAAATAGCCAAATGAAGCATCTTGGTCTTACCTATCTTTGATAGTCATACATGGAATTGGTCAAGTGAAATGTATTCCCACGTTAATGTCACCTTGCTTGTAGAAGCAGGCGCAAGTAAGCCCAAGAGAGAAACAGTGCCTCAATATGTAGTATTTCTGCATGTAAAGGTATCTGCAGTGAATGGATTTCTCAAAGCAATTTCTCTGGGGTAATTCAGGAAGTGGCTCAAGTCATTAAAACTAGATTATACTGTATCAAAAACAATGAACCTGCATTAGTTCTAA
Source organism: Rhabdophis nuchalis (assembly GCA_039707465.1). Lineage (NCBI taxonomy): Eukaryota > Metazoa > Chordata > Lepidosauria > Squamata > Natricidae > Rhabdophis > Rhabdophis nuchalis. The sequence continues at coordinate 29,571,810 of CM077650.1, forward strand.
CTAACTAGTCCCAACACTTCTTCCTCCTCAAGAGTCCTAATGCCCTTCCCCTTAATCAAAACTGATGGTTTCCAGACTCTCCCACCATGCCTTTACAAAATGAAGAACCCCAGGTTTCAAACTCACTTGGCTGACTTCACTGTCTGTTGACCGTCCTCGTTTCTTATCATCTTCAGAGTTCTCCTAACAAGGAAAAAGAAAGGATGAGTACCTCAGCACAAAGCAGCATCTACAGTTGCAAGAAAAAGTATGTGAACCCCTTGGGATTACGTGGAGTTTTGCATGAATTGGTCATAAAATGTGCTCTGAACTTCATCTAAGTCACAACAATAACAAAACACAGTCTGCTTAAAATAATACTACACAAACATTAGATGTTGCCATGGTTTAATTGAACATAACATGTAAACATTCACAGTGCAGGGAGGAAAAAGTATGTGAGCCCCTAGCCTAATGACTTCTCCACGAGCTAATTGGAACCAGGAGTGAGCCAACCTTGACTCCAATCAGTGTAATGATATTGGATGTGTTGCTGACAGCTGTCCTGCCCTTTAAAAACACACACCTGGTTTGGGTTTACTGGTCTCAAGAAGTACTGTCTGATGTGAACCATGCCTCGCAGAAAAGAGCTCTCAGAAGACCTATGATCAATAATTGTTGACTTGCATGAAGCTGGAAAGGGTTACAAAAGTATCTCCAAAAGCCTTGATGTTCATATATCCACGGTAAGACAGACTGTCTACAAATTGAGAAAGTTTAGCACTGTTGCTACTCTCCCTAGGCGTGGTCGTCCTGTAAAAATGACTGCAAGAGCACAGCGCAGAATGCTTCATGAGGTAAAGAAGAATCCTAGAGTGTCAGCTAAATACCTACAGAAGTCCCTGGCACATGCTAACATATTTGTTGACACATCTACAATAAGGAAAACATTAAACAAGAATGGAGTACATGGGAGGACACCATGGAGGAAGCCATTGCTGTCCAAAAAAAATATTGCAGCACGTTTGAAGTTTGCAAAAGAGCACCTGGATGTTCCACAGCACTACTGGCAAAACATACTGTGGACAGATGAAACCAAAATTGAGTTGTTTGGGAAGAACACACAACACTATGTGTGGAGAAAAAAAGGCACAGCACACCAACAGCAAAACTTCATCCCCACTGTAAAACATGGCATCATGGTTTGGGGCTGCTTTGCTGCCTCAGGGCCTGGACGGATTGTTGTCATTGATGGGAACATGAATTCCAGAGTTTATCAAGACATTTTGCAGGAAAACGTACGACCATCTGTCCGCCAACTGAAGCTCCGCAGAGGATGGGTGATGCAACAGGACAATGACCCAAAGCATACAAGTAATTCAACAAAAAAATGGCTTCAACAGCACAGAATACGCCTTCTGGAGTGGCCCAGTCAGAGTCCTGACCTCAACTCGATTGAAATGCTGTGGCATGACCTTAAGAGAGCGATTCACACCAGACATCCCAAGAATATTGCTACACTGAAACAGTTTTGTGAAGAGGAGTGGTCCAAAATTACTCCAGATCGTTGTGCAGGTCTGATCTGCAACTACAGGAACCGTTTGGTTGAGGTTATTGCTGCCAAAGGAGGGTCAACCAGGTATTAAGTCCACCGGTTCTGTAAGCAACTCTCTTAAGATGAGAAGCGAGTTCAGCCTTGGTTCCTATTTGGAGGGGAGACCGTCTGGGCATTTGAGGGGACTGGGTAGACTGGTTAAGCAGACTAGCATCTCCCAGAAGGTGAGAATGGCAAAACACATTTGTAACCTTGCCACGGGAACTGGGTGGATGCAGCTAGCAGGCCCCGAGTGCAACTCAAAGGCATCTTTAAGCATCATCACAGGAAAAGGTGCTTTCCTGCAAGTAAACATGGAAGCTGACCTCATAAGCCCTCATCAGTTCATACATGTATGCTTTGTTCCCACGAATCCATGGATGTTCCCCCACCATCTTCACAAAGGACCCTTCTTACTGTTGTGCAGTTTGCAGGGCTAGGTGGAATTGGGGAGCTGGATGTGGTCGAGGTGGGTGTGCTGCTGGACTGGTTGAACATCTCATCTTCCATGTGACTATGGCTGGGTGGGGAAGTGGCTACCAGTGCCTGTGCTGGAAGACCAAGAGCAAGAGAAGATGAAGAGAAACGTTTCTGCAATCAGGCAGAAACATTATGGCCAGTTAAGGCAAACACAGAAAACATATCTTAGTATATTTGAATTCTAGATCAAGGGTCCCCAACCCCAGGTCTCTGAAGGCAGTATGTGAAACCACGCCCCCTCCAGTCCGCGGAAAAACCTCTCTCCACGGAACCAGTCCCTGGTGCCCAAAAGGTTGGGGACCACTGTTCTAGATGTTTAAGTGCAAGAACCATGGTAGATTTTGTAAAATATAATGATCTTTTTACACCTTACAGACTAACCAATGCCTTATGCAAAAGCTTTCATGGATTGACAATTGGCTTACCTGAAGGGTTGTTCTCTGTGCAGTGCGGGAGTGTCCAAGCATGTGTTAAATTCTGTCACACTGCCCAAGGACTGGATTGAAATTCTTGGCCACGCCTCCTGGCTTCCTGTAGCTTCAGTTTTTCAATGAAGGCATGGTCCCGTCGGAACTCAGGTTCACATGGATGCAAATCCTCCGATGAATAAGGAAACAGTCTGGTCCAGAAGTCTGTACTCCAGGGTGGGGTTGGACACTCCCACAGTGCACAGAGAATGATCCTTCAGGTAAACCAATGGTCATTCTCCTGTGCACTGCTTGGAGTGTCCAAGCATGGGATATACCCAAGCTAAATGTCACTAGGGTGGGTCAAATTCGAACCCTGAACCCTGAAGTCAATTGTCACTAGAAAGAATACTCTGCAAGATCTGTCTTCCAAAGGCCGCATCCGCAGAGGCATATTTGTCCAATTTATAATGCCTAACAAACAGAGAAGGCGATGTCCAGGTCGCAGCCTTGCAGATATCCTCGACTGAAGCCTGGGTCACCCAGGCCACCATGGTGGCTGTGCTTTTGGTAAAGTGTGCAGTCAATCTGGGTGGCGCCGGTCTGTCCTGATGTTCATAGGCAAGTGAAATACAAGCTTTGAGCCAGCGCCCCACGGTGGAAGAGGAAACCTTGTGGCCCATGGTCACTGGCTGGAATGATACAAAGAGAGCCTCTGACCAATGGAAGGAAGCTGTCCGCTTGATGTATCTCTTCATTGCTCTGCGCACATCGAGGGTATGCCACTGGTGCTCCCGAGGATGACTGGGTCTGGGACAAAAGTCCGGCAGAACTATCTCCTGAGCTCTGGAAGAGCAAGTTAATTTTTGTCACAAATGAAGGATCCATTCGAAGGACCACCCTGTCGCTATGAATCAGACAGAAGTCCTCCTTAACCGACAGGGCCGCTAACTCCGAAATCCTTCTAGCTGATGTAATGGTGATGAGGAAGGAAGTCTTAAACGACAAGTGTCGGATGCCTGAAGTCCTAAGAGGTTCGAACGGAGGCTCGGAAAGGGCTCTGAGTACAACGGAAGGCTCCCAGGTAGGGTAACAATGCACCACCTGAGGTTTTAAGTTCGAAGCTCCCTTCAGGAAGCTACGTACACTTGGATGACGGCCGAGCTGTTGGTGAGTGCCCATTGACAAGATGGTGGACAAAGCTGCGACCTGCCGTCTTAGGGTGTTTGGAGCGAGCCCTTGATCAAAACCCTTTTGGAGAAAGTCCAAAATCTGTGGAAGAGATGACATAAGAGGGTCCTGGTTACGGTGAGCCCACCAGCGGACAAAGGTGGCTCACATGGCACCATAGATTCTGGTAGTGGAAGGCTGCCTGGATGGTACAGGTCACCTGGCTGGAGAACTTGGCCCGAGTCAGGAGGTCCCTCTCAAGTGCCAGACAGTCAGCTGGAGCCACTGGGGCTCCGGATGGAGAATGACCCCCTGGCTGAGAGAGACCAACACTGCGGCCAGGATCTTTGTGAAGGTCCAGGGGGCTGATGACAGGCTGAAGGGTAAGGCACGGTACTGGTAATGACATCCCGCATAGTAAAACCTCAGGAATCGCCTGTGGACCAGTTTGATCAGGATGTAGAGGTAAGCCTCCTTCAGGTCGATGGAAGTCAGAAGATCCCCTGGTCGAATACAGCCCAGGATTGACTGGAGGGACTGCATTTTGAACTTTTTGTAGGCCAGATGGTAGTTGAGCTTTTTAAAGTCCAAAATGGCCCTCCACCCTCCTGAGCTTTTTGGCACTAGAAAGAGGATGGAATAAAAAACCCTCCTCTCCTGATCTGGAGGAACCGGTTCTATGACACTTATTTCCCACAGATGTCGAATTTCGGCCTCGTTTGGTGGCACACCTGGGGGTAGGGCAACGAATGAAGTGATGGGGAGGAAGGGAAAGGAACTCTAGGGTGAGGCCCAGCTTCACTGTTTGCAACACTCACACATCTGATGTGATCACCTCCCAACGGTCAGCAAACAGTTGTAGCCAGCCCCCTATGGGAGGGTACGTCTGGTGGTCATTTGTTGCGGTGGTAGGGCCTGTTAGCCGAACCGCCACAAAATGGTCGCCTGTGGAAGGGTTGGTAACGACCCCTGTCTCAAAATGGTTGTCTATCCTGTGCCTGGTCCAACCCCTGGGGGTAGGGATGCTGGAAGGAGGAGGAAGTGGCTTGTGAAACTGATGCTCGAAAGGACTGTTTGCGAAAGGAAGGGGACCTATGGTCAGGTTTGTGGGAGACTGAAGGCATCACCTTTTTCTTATCCTTATTCTCAATTAAAATTGGGTCTAAGGATTCCCCAAATAGCGTTGCCCCCTTAAAGGGAGTGGATGCCAGCTTCCATTTAGACCTCATGTCCACATTCCAATGGCAAAGCCAAAAGAGCCAGCAAGAGGTAACATTAGACGCCAAGGCCCTGGACGCAAATTTTGCCACATTGCTTTTAGTGCATCTGCGGTATACTTGGCTGCGGCCACTATTTTGTTAACATCTTGGCACAGCCTGGCGTCCCCTGGAGGCAAACAAGTGAGAAGCTAGCGAAGCCCGGCAATGGAGGCGTTGCTAAAAAGGAAGCCGAGGTGGAAGCCCTGATAGCCCATGACACAGCCTGGTGGGTCTTGTGGCAAGCTTTCTCCGCTTGCTTATCTTTCGCCTTAAGGCCCTCCAACAGCTCGGGCGGGAGAACGGACATGGAGGTAAGAGTTGCTATGGGAGTGTCTATCACAGGGTGCTTGAGAAGATTCTCTAGGCTGGGGTCATCAGCATAAAGCCGCTTGTCATTGCCCCCTGGGGTAGCCCAGGTACCCGGCTGTACCCACTGATGCTGCACTACATCCTTGAAACGTTTAGGAGCTGAGACCAAGTCCTGGGTCTGAATGTTTTCATCAGACAGCCCCCCCCCCCCCCGGGATCATCCCCTGGTCAGCTGGTGGAGAAACCTCCTGGTGAGTGATCACCTTAGCCTTATGCAAAATAGATTTGAACAATGAGGGTTTAAACAACCTGGCGAAGGCAGATTTGTCTGGAACCAACCCTTTGTCTTCAGCAGGTCAGGTTTCGCCAGGTCCTCCTTCTCCGAGACAGAGACAGCACTAGCCACTGAGGGAGGAGGCGAAGCACGCCTACGTGCTCTGGACCTGCTTCTATGCCCCTTGGATGACCTATTGTCATGATCTTTCATTCCCTGGGCAATGCCCTGGGAGGTTGTCGTGGCGATTACGTCCCACATCTCTGCTGATAAGGATCGGCCCTGGTCTTCCACTGGGTGGGTCTCCGCCCTGGTGGCAGTGGAAGAAGATGTGGTCCTATGGAGCACTGGAGGAGAAGGGGAAGAGGAATTCCTGTCCTCCATAACATCAGTGCCAAAAATATCTGCTCCCTCCCCAAGGCAAGGAGAATGGGGCCTGGAGTCCCCAAAGGATCTATTTGGGGACAAGCCTTGAAGATCTTGCCTGCAGGAAGACAAAGGGGGTTCAGATGGATCAGGCCCCTGGCTACCTGGGGACTCAGGTGGATCAGCTCAATGAACTTGAGCTACAGCCACAGTCTGCCTTTGGGCCCTGCTAGATTGATGATCAGGAGCCCTCTGGTGTCTGGAGGCCTCCCTATCCTGGCCTGCAGCCACCTGTCTGGTATAGGGGCACTGCCTATTCCCCTTAAGGGCCTCCCTAGCAGCCCTGCCTACCTTCCTGGTACAGGGCCTATCCTGAACTGAGGTTGGGCCTTCAGGCTCTGCAGCTTCCATTGCTGCCCAATTTGGCAGCCGAAAACCCTCAACCAATGGTGAAAGGTGGCCCAAGATTGGGCGGGGGGAAGGATGGCAGGCCCACTCACCACCACACCAAAGGGCAAGTGTGCGCCAGCCCTTCAACGCTGCCTGAAGCAGACTGGAACAAGTCTGGTGGGTCACGGGTAGGTACACAGCACGTGGAGGGTGGCAGCAGCCAAGGCCTCTGAAAGCTGCTCTGATCCGAGGCCTCCAAAAGCTGCTCTGACTCCTCTCTGAGACGTTCAGCTGTTAAAACGCCCAGGAATTAGTCAAACAAAATGGCCACCAGAAGTGTGGCAAAATGGCCACACCCAGTAAGCCATGCAGCCCAAATGAGACCTTCCCAAAACGGCTGCGCCCAGAGAGACACGTGGCGGGGCCGCAGGGCTTCCCAAAGTTTTGTGCCTGGCAGAAAACTTACTGTGTGGTCTGGAACCTTGCTGCTGGTCGTGCTGAAGTCGGATAGGTCACCGAAGCCTCGGACAAGCCGAGGTGACGAGAAACAGTCCCAGCGCAAGGCACAGCCCCAGAGAAGCCAATAAAGCCACTGGGGGCTGAAGGTTAGCAGCTCGAACCAGAGAGGTAAATACAACCTATCAATCAACTAAAACACTAGGTAAGAAAGGAAGTAAAATTAAAATATTCTAAGGAGCCAAACACTATAGGAAAAGAGGAAAAAAACTAAGGAGCTATAGTAAAATGTGTCCTGATGGCCTTTGGATTGAATTGAAAAACTGAAGCTACAGGAAGCCAGGAGGCGTGGCCAAGAATTTCAATCCAATCCTTGGGCAGTGTGACAGAATTTAACCCATGCTTGGACACTCCAAGTAGTGCACAGGAGAACACACTTACTCTTACACAGGTAGTCCTCAATTTACAACCATTCATTTAGTGACCATTTACAATGGCATCAAAAAAAGGAACTTATGATTGTTTTTCACACTTACAACTCTTGCAGTATCCCCATGGTCCCAGATCAAAATTTGGATGCTTGACAACTGGTTCATATTTATGATGGTTGCAGTGTTCAGGGGTCATGTGATCACCTTTTGTGACCTTCTGACAAATTCAATGGGGAAGCCAGATTCACCTGACAACCCTGTTATTAACTTAAAAACTGCAGTGATTCACTTAATAACTGTGGCAAGAAAGGTTGTAAAATGGGACAAAGCAAACTTAACTTGCTGAGCAATATAAATTTTGGGTTCAATTGCGGTCATAAGTCGAGGACTGCCTGTACATAAAAATAAAAGGAGAGCTAATAGCAAAAAGCTATTTTTGTTGAGAGAACATTCCATCATTATTTCTTGGAGAAAAACAAATTGATTCTGACAAATAATTATAATTACAGCTATGCCTTGTTTTGCAACTGCCTTAGTTGGCAACTATTTGCAAATACTATGGTAATAAACAGTATTAAAATACATTTTCCCATTGGTGTGCCTGACAAGGAAAGCCATCAGTGTGAAACTGATTAAGAGTTGATCAGTTTTAGGTTCTAATCAGCTAATTAAGGTCACAGAACTGAGCCTGGTTAACTTGCAGTTAGCATGTTTTAGGGAAACACTGGGCTAGGAACAAAGGCAGTTCAACAAGAAATCATTTGTTTAAGCTACCGGTATGTCTCCATTATGTGAGGACACAAAAAAGGACATAAAACAGTCAGACACAGATCACTGTACAGAGAACTTTATCTGAAAGAAATGGCAGCAAACAGTGATCGTTCTAGCATCTCTCTAAGTATTCATTTAGTGACCATTTTGCTGAACAACTGTTGGAATGGAATGTGGTTGTTAAATGAGAATGTATAGTCACAACTGCAGTTCAAGAAGTAAAAGAGAATCTGCCAGGAACATTGAAACAGAAATATAGGGGGCTCTGATGCTGCCCTTACATTGACAAGATCTTGAGTTTTATGGAGAGGGAAATTATGCTGATTTTATTGCAACTACTTCATCTGTATTCTCCCGCACGACTGTCTGCCCAGAGGTAATACTTACGAATGTCTTCTAAGTCGAGGTCATCGTAGAGAAACTCATTCTCCTCAAAATCGGGGTCCTGCGAAGAATCTACGTAATACTCCACATCATCCTTGATTTTGCGGATAGAGTCCACGTTGATGGAGTCATTGTCCAGCATGCGCAGGATTGTCTCCAGCATCCGGATGTGGTACCGATGCTTCTCAATGTGTCGCTTCAGGCCCTCGATCCGGTCTTGCTTCTGTTTCCCGTGGGAAGGACAGGTTGGATCACAATAAGCCAGCATTTCTCAACCTTGGCAACTTTTAAAATGCTGGCTGGGAATTCTGGGAGTTGAAGTCCACACATCTTTAAAAGTTGCCAAGGTTGAGAAACACTGTGCTAAGCCATAAGGGGACCTATTTGGTTCTGACTTAGTGAATTCCTAATTCACGAATTCTAATGCATTTTATAACGCACCATTTCCTGACCTCCAAATAACTCTCCAAATGTGTTGGCGTTGCAAGACTCTTGGAAGGGGAATCCTGTGTCTCCAATCTTCGGAGAGCACAATGTTGGAAAAGGCTCTAAAATGTTATTGACTGCTCAAGCTTTTTGGGGGGAAAAAGACAGGTAAAACAAGCCTCTGAAATAACTGCCAATTTTTGATATGCTATGTTCTGAAATGCTAAGTGTCAATGGCATCATTGGGAAACTTCACACTAAGTCCAACTTGGACATGAAACTTAGGCTATCCTCTTGCAATGCAAAGTGACTGCCAATTCACCATTCAGTTAACCTGTCTCCAATTCCAAGGAGACCCAGTTTCTAATCCATCCTTAGCCATGGAAGTTCCTTTGAGTACCCTGAGCCAGTTACTCTCTCTCTTCAGCCCAGCTCACCTCACAGGGCTGTGGTTGTGGGCAAAAAATATGAAGTACCCAGTACACTGCCTTGAGCTCCTGAATGAAAAGAAGGATTGGATCTAATCAATAAAGGATTTGACAAACCCTCAAATGCCTGGATTTTCAACTGGAACATCTTAATGTATGAAGCCACAGGACTACTCCATTCATTAATCCCCAATGCACTATAGGCACAAGCTTCTAAAGAGACATTTCATCAACTCACATCCTTGTCTCCTTTCTTCTTGCGTGTCTGGACCGAGAGTGACTCCACTTCGCTCTCAAATTGATCCACCTGCATGTTCAAGGTGTCTATTGTATTCTGGGAGAAAGGGAGGGAGGGGAGAGGAAGCAGTCAGACATATCATTATCCAGTCACAGTGAAATAGGCAAACATACCTACAAAGTTATTTAGCTGTGCAGGAAAAAGGGTAGTAATAAGAACTAATGGGACATATAAATAACCTTGTTAATGAAGCAGATCACTGCTGACCACCCAATGGGTAAAAAAACTTTAATCTACAGCCTGGGGTTTCCAACAGAAAGTCCCAGAAATTCTGGGAGATGTGTGAAAGATTGAGAGCATAAGGGGTGAATACCTTGTGTGCTGGATGGAAGTTTCATCTTCTTCAGAATTGTAATTGTACTAACTTCCTGCCTATGGCCTATTTTCTAAAAAGTGTTGTCAATATCATTTACTGGGTAATCTAATGCACGATAAATGACATATAGCAGACATTTGTACAATAGAAGTGTCTCTAGTGGCTCTCCTTTAAAAAACCATCTGATTTAAGAATAACGTTTCCTGTTCATAGTTCTGATGAAATGCTATCTTGCATGGGAGAGGCTGTTTCCTGATGAGGCTTCTGCAGGGCACTGGGCTGTTGTGAATACCAGTGACATATTTCTTATGCTTTCTGTGTTTTCTTCATTTAATTTCCTCCCGATCTCAGTGTTTCTCTTTCTCCTTTAAATATATAATGAAGAAAGCACAAATGGTGACAATTAGGTATTACTAAAAGCAGCCAGCTCCCCAGTTGTTTCTGATGGTATTCTTAACAAGCTATGTTCATTAATTAGCTTGGCAATGCCAAGATCTCAGAGCCATAAACTACCATTTGGCCAATGGATCTTGCAGCTCTTCCTAATCAATGTATTTCCATTATCTATAGCTAGAAGGGTCCAATATTAACGCTAACTGGAGGCGATACTTTTGTCCTTATCAGTCCTTGTTGCATATTCATTCCTTCTGACTCTACCTTTATTTCTTCTGCTCCATTATGTTTGGTAAGCCATTTAGGGTCATGATTGAGTTGTGTGATATAGAAACAAATGAGTAACTGTGCATATATGTGCACAAAAGCTGCACCCAAGTGCCACTCGGGCTTGTTTTTCCTGCATTTGAGGAAGGATTTCCACAAGCTTGTGTTTAACTGGCTCTATCGTTTGTCTGGAGCACACTAAAACACCCAACACAAAGGTAAATTGTGTAAGACACCACTTTCACAGTCAAACATTTCAATTTTCCCCAATTTCCAAGCCTGAAATTCCAAGCCCCACTCCCCTTCACGGCCCCTCCTACACGGCCGCCTTTCAGCTCACGTCACTTGCATGAGTGGTGGAGTGATCTGCGTCATATCCATGACGGTTGCCTGCTCAGCGGCCTCTCTCTCCTCTGCCGCTGCCCCCCCATCCGCCAACTCCCCCCCCACAAGGCCGCTGACTCGTCAGCGGCCTCTCTCGCCACCCCCACTACCAACTCCCCCCCCCCCACAAGGCTGCTGCCGAGTCAGCGGCCTCTCTCGCCGCTCCCGCCACCTGCTCCACCAACTCCCCCCCCCACCTGCTCCACCAACTCCCCCCCCCCCAACAAGGCTGCTGCCGAGTCAGCGGCCTCTCTCTCCTCTGCCGCCACCCCCCCAATCCACCAACTCCCCCCCCCAAATAAAGCCGCTGCCGAGTCAGCGGCCTCTCTTGCCACCCCAGCCGCCCGCACCGCCAACTCACCCCCCAAGGCCGCTGCCGAGTCAGCGGCCTTTCCTCCACCACCACCGCCGCCCCTCCGCCAGCTCCCCCCCAAGGCCCCTGCCGAGTCAGCGGCCTCTCCTCCTCTGCCGCCACCCCCCCTCTACCAACTCCCCCCCAAAGGCCACTTGGCAGCGGCCTCTCTCTCCTCTCTCTCTAGGTAGGTAGGTAGAGGGATAGAGGGAGAAATATAGTAGGTAGGTAGGTAGAGGGAGAGGGAGAGAGAAGGAAAAATACAGTAGGTAAGTAGGTAAGTAGGTAGGTAGGTAGGTAGAGGGATAGAGAGGGAGAAATACAGTAGGTAGGTAGGTAGGTAGGTAGGTAGGTAGGTAGGTAGGTAGGTAGGGGGATAGAGAGAGGGGGGAGAAATACAGTAGGTAAGTAGGTAGAGTAAGAAAGGGAGGGGACAGAGAGGGAGGGGAAACCGAGGCAGAGAAGGAAGGGGGTCGCTGAGAGGGTCTATCAGGGGAAACTTTCATTTAGCCAAACTTGGCCACAGCAATGCATGGCAGGTACAGCTAGTTAATACATAAATAAAACAAACTTTGGTTAAAAAAAATCAGCGGGCCAAGGAATGTAGACGCACAACTTCTGTTAACAAACTGTCCTTTTCCAAGAGAGGGTAGCAGAAGTCATGGTAAAGAGACGCGGAGGAGCAGAGCTCCACGAAGTCCCATCTATTTCTCCCGCTTGGAGAAGCCCTACAGGGCCAAATCACCCTGGATGGGTGACGAAGAAAGAGGGGATGCTTTGGAGGTTGCAAGGAGAGTGCAGTCTCCTTGTTTGACCCAAAGAAAACGCCTTTATCTGGTGGAAGAGAGGACAGCCATTATGGCTGAACTGAAGCCGTGACTGCTGAAACCGAAGAGAATAAGGGAAAGATTTTGTAACAATGTGTATGATGTGGGTGAGAAATCTCTAATTATTGCTGTGAAATTTTCCCTAAAGCACCCCCTAAGGAGAGTGGGACTCAACTGAAGTGGTGGTAGGGTCCTTCCTGAAGCCCAAAGAAAAGCAGCGACTTAAAATTGGGAGTGAATATCAGACCCGGAAAAGAACAAACGAACAGAAAATGTTAAAAACCTTAAAGACAAGAGATAGACTGGATTGGCTAGTTTTTCAGCAAACTAGACCGTTTTAAAATATTGTACTATACCTTAGTTATCATCTTGAAGTGAGGGAGTTTGGAAAAATGATTAAAACAAGAAAATAAAAAGAAAATAGCGTTGGGGCCATATTTGCAGCTGAACCAGAGAAAAAAGACAGACATGAGTAAGCGATAAGTGAAGATCTGTTATGTCTAAAAGAGAAGCTTAAGATATCTGCAATTGATTATACTGGCTGGGGAAAAAAAGACGGGAAAAAACACGACAAATGACACAAAAAGATAAAAAAAGAGGAGACAGTAAAAACATATGAAACAGAAAAAGCAAATTATACTCTAGAACAGTGGTAGTCAACCTGGTCCCTACCGCCCACTAGTGGGCGTTCCAGCTTTCATGGTGGGCGGTAGGGGTTTTGTCCGATACTGAAGCACTTTCCTTTTTTTAAATTTAATTGACTTCCCTTCTTAATAAATTACCATTACTGTGGAACCGGTGGGCGGTTAGAAAATGTTACTAACAGAGATACAAAAGTGGGCAGTAGGTATAAAAAAGTTGACTACCCCTGCTCTAGATAGCTTTCATACTTCAAGAGACCAAAATATGAAAAGAGGTTATACGGAAAGATTCTCACGAAGTGAGGAAAGAATCAGTGAAAGGCTTTTCAAAAACTCAAAAGTGTGAAGAAGCAATTGAAATAAATGAAATACCTATGTTAAATGCAAATGAGGCAAGAAGATACAAGATCCCAGGGAAGGAGCGAAGGAGATGTGCCAAGAAGTTAATAAGAGGTTTTGTTTTGTGGTTTTTTGGGGGGGGGACAGGCAGGAGTTGAGGGATAGATGTAGAATACCTTTTAAGTCAGGAGTTTTGTGCATGAGAACTAGGACAGACGTAGAATTGAGAAATGGGGAAAATATCACTACAGATATCTCTATATAACAACATTCAAGTATTAAATAAATTAGAAACTGAAAGATGACCGTATGTGTCTATCAATAGTTAGATAATAGAAGTAAAAGATAGAAATTAAAAGGTGAAGAGAATGATTAATCAAATAATGAAAAATTATTAATATGAAGAATAAATATTATCAGTATGTTACTATAACTATGATTATTATTGCTATCACTAATAGATTTGCTATATAACAACATTCAAATATTAAATAGATTAGAAACTGAAAGATGACTGTATGGGTCTATCAATAGTTAGATAATAGAAGCAAAAGATAGAAATTAAAAGGTGAAGAGAATGATTAATCAAATAATGAAAACATATTAATATGAAGAATAAATATTATCAATATGGTACTATAATTATGATTATTACTGCTATCAACACACTGTTCATGTAGATATTAAGGTTGTTTTCTTCTAATGTAATTTCAAGAAAATGTATAGTTATATTTGAAAGAGACGGTACCTGGAAAATACACTGTACTTTGTAGGGAAATGGAAATTTATATACAACGAGAAGAAAAAGATGGAAAGAAAGAGAAGTGGAGAAATGAAGGGAGAGAGGGAAGTGGAGTGGAGGAGAGGAGAAGAAGGGAGAAAGGCTGAGGGAAGAGGAGAAGGAAGGAGACAGAAGAGGGAAGTGGAGAGAGGGAAGTGGAGGGGAAGAGAGGAGTAGGAGAAAGGGAAGGAGAGGGGAAAGGGAAGTGGAGAAGAGGAGAGAGAAGGTCAGGAAAAGGGAGAAGAGGGAAGGAGAGGGAAGGAGGGAGGGGAGAGAAGGAAGGAGGGAAGGAGAGGGAAGCAGAGGGGAGAAGGGAAGGGAGGGAAGGAGAAGGAAAGAGATGGACTTGTAAAATGGAAAATGTGATGTATTATAAAGAAAAATGTATAATAAAAACTTTTTAAAAAACAAACCATCATTTTCTGACAGCATGGGACCCCAAACTTATTCCCCAAACTACACTGGTCACTGACAAGTGATATGAACAGAGTTGAAGAAACGCCTTCTGGGCTCAGAGAAGAAAACAGATCCAAATGGACCTCCAAGGTTCTTTCCAGCCGTTTGATTCTATGAATTTTGAATTTTATTCGATTTGTAAACTGCACCAATCTCCGTCGAGACGGACTCTGGGCGGTGCACAGGAAATTAAGACCACAATAAATAGATAAAACAATACAATAAATTAAAAAGAAATTAAATTGCAAACCTGTGCTAAAATTCCCAATTAAAAACCTGTCAACCATTTTCTAATTTAGCTGAAGCTCTATCGTACCTAGGTCTAAATTCTAAGCTAGTCCAGCTTGCTGGAAGAAGTATGTCTTGAGTGAGCGGCGGAAGAGGGGAAGGTCCGTGATGGTGCGAAGTTCGGGGGGCAGGTCGTTCCAGAGGGCGGGCCCTGCCACAGAGAAGGCCCTACCCCTGGGCGTCGCCAGCCGGCATTGACCCGTAGTCGGCACCTTGAGGAGGCCCTCCCTGTGGGAGCGAATCGGTCGGAGGGAGGTGTGTGGCAGGAGGCGGTCCCGCAAGTAACTAGGCCCCGAGCCATGGAGCAATTTAAAGATGGTGACAAGCACCTTAAAGCGCACCCGGAAGGCCACCGGTAGCCAGTGCAGCACGCGCAGGAGAGGTGTTACATGGGAACTTCGAGATGTTCCCAAAATCCCCCGCGCGGCCGCATTCTGGACTAACTGGAGCCTCCGGATGCACCTCAAGGGGAGCCCCATGTAGAGAGTGTTGCAATAGTCAAGGCGGGATGTCACGAGTGCTTGAGTGACTGTGCAGCGGGCATCGCGGTCAAGAAAGGGATGCAACTGGCGTACCAGGCAAACCTGGTAAAAAGCCCCCCTGGTCACGGCCGCCACATGGTCATTCAGGGACAGCTGCGAATCCAGGAGGACGCCTAAGTTGCGAGCCCTTTCCACGGGGGCCATTGACTCGCCCCCGATAACCAGCGATGGAACTAGCTGGCTATGCCGGGACGCCGGAAACCACAGCCACTCGGTCTTGGACGGGTTGAGCTGGAGTTTACTTCCCATCCAGAGCCACACGGCCTCCACACACCGAGACATCACTTTGACAGCATCGTTGGGGTGGTCGGGGGTAGATATGTACAGCTGAGTATCATCAGCGTACTGATGGTACTCTACCCCACAACCACGGATGATCTCACCCAGCGGCTTCATGTAGGTGTTGAACAGGAGGGGCGAGAGGACCGACCCCTGAGGTACCCCACATGTTAGGGGCCTCGACGTCGACCTCTCTCCTCCTGTCAACACGAATTGCGACCGACCGGAGAGGTAGGAGGAGAACCACTGCAATACAGTGCCCCCCAATCCCAACCCCTCCAGTCGGTGCAATAAGATACCATGGTCGATGGTATCAAAAGCCGCTGAGAGGTCTAACAGGACCAGGATAGAGGAATAACCTCTATCTCTGGCCCTCCAGAGATCATCAACCAACGCGACCAATGCTGTCTCCGTGCTGTGCCCGGGGCGGAAGCCGGACTGGCGCGGGTCTAGATAAGCAGTTTCCTCCAGGTGTCGAGGGAACTGTTGTGCCACCACACTCTCAACAACCTTCACAAGAAAGTGAAGGTTGGAGACTGGACGATAATTAGTTAACAGCGCTGGGTCCAGGGAAGGCTTCTTGAGGAGGGGTCTCACCACCGCCTCTTTCAAGACGGCAGGCAAGAACCTCTCACTCAAAGAAGCGTTCACTATTTCCTGGAGCCAGCCTCGAGTCACCTTCCAGGAGGCCAGTACCAACCAGGAGGGACACGGGTCCAATAAACATGTGGTGGCATTCAACCGCCTCGGCAACCTGTCCATGTCTTCGGAAGTAACAAAGTCGAACTCATCCCACAAAACGGTCTCAAGACCCGGCTCGGACGGTCCGCCCAGATCTATTGGAGTGGAGGCCAAGTTGTCCCGGATCCGAGCGATTTTATCCTGCAGATAAGTTCCAAATTCCTCTGCTCTGCCCTGCAAAGGAGCTTCCCGCAGCCCTTGATGAAGAAGGGAGCGGGTCACTCTAAACAGGGCGGCACGGCGGTTATCTGCGGATGCGATAAGGGTGGCGAGATGAGTGCGTTTCGCCATCCTTACCGCCACAAGGTAGGTCCTTAAATAGGACCTCGCCTGTGTTCAATCGGATTCGGAGCGAGTGGATCTCCACTCGCTCTCTAGGCGTCTCTTGCGGCGTTTCATCACCCTCAGCTCCTCCGAAAACCAAGGAGCGAGGGTGGATTGGCGCCACGTGAGAGGCCGCAAAGGCACGACCCGGTCCAAGGCCCCCGTGGCAGCGCTATTCCATGCTGCCACTAGGCCCTCAGTCGAGCCGCGGGTTAGGGTTACAGGTATAGGCCTAAGCTCCGTCTGGAACCTTTCAGGGTCCATCAGGCGCCTGGGGCGGAACCATTTCGGTATCTCTGGTTCCGCCTCCCCGCGGTGGGGTGTAGCGGTTGGGAACTCCAGCCGCAGGAGAGAGTGATCTGACCATGACAGGGGTTCGATGGCTAGTTCCCCTACTCCTAGATCACTCAACCACTGGCCAGAGGCAAAAATCAGGTCTAGTGTGTTTCCCCCTGTATGTGTGGGGCCTTGAATGACCATTGTCCTACCTGAAGGGTCCATCTCTGTGCACTTCCGCAGTGGCCAAGGAAGGGTTAATTTACGTCTCACTGCCCATGGACTGGATTGAAAGCTTCTTAGTCCCGCCTTTCTTCCCACAATCCTCAGTTTCAATGAAGGAAGCAACATCATAACGAACCAAGACCTCGACACCTCCACAGATAACCTGCAATCAACAGGTACATACAACACAAAGAGAGAGAGAGAGGGAGGGACTTGGCCACTGCGGAAGTGCATAGAGATGGACCCTTCAGGTAGGACAATGGTCAATCTCCTGTGCACTTCCTTCAGTGGCCAAGGAAGGGACATGCCCAAGCAATAATGTCACTGGGCGGGTGTCACGGCAGGTCGGCCCGTGTCAGGAATCAGTAGCGACAACGCTGTGCAGAACGCGGCGGCCAAAGGCGGCGTCAGCCGAGGCGTACTTGTCAAGCTTGTAATGTCTGGCAAACAAGGAGGGCGTCGCCCACGTGGCAGCACTGCAAATCTCTTCTAGTGAAGCCTGGGAGGCCCAGGCGGCAGTGGTTGCTGCGCTTCTGGTAGAATGGGCTGTCAATCCCACCGGCTTCGGCTTGCCCTGTTGTTCGTATGCGAGGGAAATGCAAGCCTTGAGCCAGCGAGCAATGGTAGAAGAAGACACTTTGAGGCCGATAGTGGCGGGCAAAAATGAGATAAACAGGTTCTCTGACCGACGAAAGGAGGCGGTGCGCTTGATGTAATATTTCAAGGCTCTTCTCACGTCCAACGTGTGCCAACGTCGTTCCCTAGGGTGCGTTGGGCACGGGCAAAAGTTGGGAAGGACGATTTCCTGAGCCCTGTGAAAATGCAAGTTGATCTTGGGCACAAAGCTGGGATCAAGTCGAAGAACGACCCTGTCGCTGTGAACCACGCATAGCTCCGCCCGAACAGAGAGAGCGGCCAACTCCGACACCCTCCTTGCCGAGGTGATAGCGACAAGGAAGGCCGTTTTGAGTGAGAGGTGGCGGAGGGACGAAGCAGCAAGTGGTTCGAAGGGTGGATCGGACAGGGCCCGGAGGACAGTGGAAAGATCCCATGACGGAAACCTGTGAACTGCAGGGGGCCGGAGGTTGGAGGCACCTTTAAGGAAGGCCCGAACGTTGGGGTGCCGAGAAAGAGGCAGTCCCGAATCTGTCGAGATGACTGTTGCAAGAGCTGCCACCTGACGTTTCAAGGTGTTGGGTGCGAGACCCTTGTCGAGGCCGGATTGGAGGAAGTCCAAGATGCGACCGAAGCCGAGAGGGGGGACAGGCGGCGAGACTCGCACCATGCCGAGAATGCTGACCAGGTAGCCCCGTAAATTCTGGTGGTAGACGGGCGCCTGGCTACCTGAATGGTGCGGATGACACGCTCTGACAGGTGAGCGCGAGCTAAGAGTTCCCGTTCAACCGCCAGGCGGTCAAGTTGAGCCAGTGGGGCTCGGGATGAAGCACGGCCCCCTGGCGGAGTATGAGCAGGTGCCGCGGAATCTGCCATGGAGGGCTGGTCGATAGGTTGCGGAGGTCGGCAAACCAGGACCTGCGAGGCCAGTAGGGGGCCAGCAGGAGAACGTACGCCCTCTCCTGAAGTATCTTCCTGATGACACGAGGCAGGAGCGGAATCGGGGGGAACGCATAGAGGAGCCCCGGAGGCCAAGGACTGTGGAGGGCATCCATCCCCTCCGCCTGAGGGTGGAGGTATCTGGCGAAGAAGCGGGGCAACTGGGAGTTGGTCGGCGTGGCAAACAGATCCACCAACGGAGTGCCGTACCGATGACAAAGGAGCTGGAACACGTCCGGGTGAAGTTGCCATTCGGATGGGTCGAGAGTGGTCCGGCTTAGCCAATCCCATCCCCAATCCCAATGGGGTGGGATATCATCTGTACGCTGATGATACTCAGTTGTACATATCCACCCCAGACCACCCCAACGATGCCGTCGAGGTTATGTCCCGGTGCTTGGAAGCCGTACGGATCTGGATGGGTGGTAACAAACTCAAGCTCAACCCGTCCAAGACTGAGTGGCTGTGGCTCCCGGCGCCCCGGTTCAGCCAGATTATTCCAACTCTGGCCATTGGGGGCGAAACACCGGCCCCCGTGGAGAGGGCGCGCAATTTGGGTGTCCTCCTGGATTCCTGGCTGTCTATGGAAGATCATGTGGCAGCCGTGGCCAGGGGGGCGTTTCATCAGGTTCGCCTGATGCGCCAATTGCGCCCCTTACTGGACCGGGGTGCCTTACGCACAGTCACTCAAGCACTCGTCACCTCTCGACTCGACTACTGTAATGCTCTCTACATGGGGCTTCCCTTGAGGTGCACCCGAAAGATGCAGCTAGTCCAGAACGCAGCCGCGCGGGTGATTACGGGAGCGCCTAGACACTCCCACATAACACCTATCCTGCGCGAGCTGCACTGGCTTCCTGTGGTCTTTCGGGTGCACTTCAAGGTTTTAAAGACCATCTTTAAAGCGCTCCATGGCTCGGGGCCTAGTTATATGAGAGACCGCCTCCTGCCCCATACATTCCTCAGACCGATACGCTCCCACAGAGAGGGCCTCCTCAGGGTGCCATCGGCTGGACAATGCCGAGTGGCGACACCCAGGGGGAGAGCCTTCTCTATGGCGGGCCCAGCCCTCTGGAACGACTTACCCCCTGAACTCCGCACCATCTCCGACCTCCGCCTCTTCCGCAAGTGTCTGAAGACACACCTATTTCATCTAGCCGGCCTAGCGTAACCTCCATACTGACTATTAGATAGTTTTTAAACTTGGGATTTTAATTCGGTTTTTAGCGCAGGGTTTATTTATTAGAATAAGTATTTTAAATTTCATATATTTTATATATTTTGTATGTATTTTAACATCCCTGTGCGCCGCCCTGGGTCCTAACAAGGAGAAGGGCGGGGTATAAATTTAATAAAATAAAATAAAAAATAAAATAAATCCGCCCGAACATTGTCCACACCCGAAATGTGCTCCGCTCTGATGGAACCTAGGTGGCGTTCGGCCCACCTGCCCAGCGCCTCCGCCTCCGTCATCAAGGCGCTGGACCTGGTGCCTCCCTGGTGGTTGATATGCGCCTTCGTCGCGATGTTGTCCATGCGCACAAGAAGGTGTTGACCCTCGACCACTGACTGGAGCCGACGTAAGGCGAGGCGAACCGCTCTCAACTCGAGCCAATTGATGTTGTTGGCGAGTTCGCGGGGCGTCCATCTGCCCTGGACCATCCTGTGCTCGAGGAGTGCCCCCCACCCGAACAGGCTGGCATCCGACGTGAGGATCAGGCGGTCGGGTTCCTGAAAGAGGGAGCCCTTCAGCAGGGCCGGGGAGAGCCACCAGTGCAGGGAGCGGCGTACCTTCGGGGGTAGCCGCACACGCAAGTTGGAGTTGCTGGCATTGGCCCTCTGCGAAGGAAGAAGAAACCACTGAAGTTCCCTCGCGTGAAGGCGGGCCCAGGGAACTATTGATAGGCAGGAGATCATCTTCCCCAACAGTTGGGAGAGAAGAATGATCGGGACGGACCTGGATGTTAGGACCTTGCGGGCTGTCTCTTGCAAGCTGGTCACTCGGTCCGGAGAGAGGCGGACTATGCACGAGCAAGTGTTGATCAGCGTTCCCAGGTGAAGCACCTCTGTTGATGGCGTGAGGTGGCTCTTCTCCCGGTTGATGGTGAACCCGTGATATTGGAGGGAGTCCATAGTGGTCCGCAGGTCCGAGCGCCTGAGCCCGTGAAGGTGATTGGAGCAAGATATCGTCTAAATAACATTGTAGGCGAATGGGGCGCTTCCTGAGGTCCGCTGCCACCACGGCCAGTAGTTTGGTGAACACTCTCGGGGCTGATGACAATCCGAACGGAAGAGCCCGGTACTGGTAGTGGCGGCCGGCATAGTAGAAACGGAGGAACTTCCGGTGGACTGGGCGGATGGGAACGTGGAGGTAGGCCTCCTTCAGGTCTATGGAGGTCAGCAGGTCCCCCGGGCGGAGGCAGCCCAAGATCGAGTGGAGTGACTGCATCTTGAACCTCTTGTAGGCGATGTGGAAGTTGAGGTCCTTTAGATCCAAGATGACTCGCCACCCGCCGGAGCTTTTGGCCATGAGGAAACGCTGCACGCGGCCTGACTGGAAGGAGGGAATTGCGGGACCCAGGGGAAACCTAGGAGGAAGGCAGGCAGGAGCGGTGAGCCCGAGGAGGGGACGAGAGAGAGAGAGGAAGAACGAGGGAGAGGTAGATGGGGCTCGTGGAGGCCGGCAGAAGCGAGTCCTCCGAAAGACTGCCCGTTTGCACTTGCCCAGGTTCCTGCGCTGGCCGAAGGAGACAACCGTTCTCTAGCGAGGCTGGAGCAGCAATGAGGCAGCCGTTGGGAAAAGCGGGAGCTTTTCGCACCAAAAACAGCCTTCTGCGCAGGTCCAAGATGGCCGCTCTCAAATGCGGCGGCGGCGCGGGCGGCCTCGGCTTCGTCGGGACGACGGTCCTCAGCTTGATGGCCTCCCAGAGCCGGGCGGGCCGCCGAAGCTTCGGAAACGACCCGCCGGTGAAGAGGGGGCTTCGCGGCGATCCCACGCTGGGGCGAGGAGCCCAGGAGGCGGAGAGGCGCGCTGCTCTCAAGCGAGCGATCTGGCCTCTCCCGGCAAGGCAAGCAGCTGGTAAGTCCTCTTGCTGTGTTTCCCTCGAGCGAGGGAACGTTCGAGGAAGAGTCCAAAGGAGGGAAAGAATTGAACTTAAAAGGCCAAATAAAAGCTCACAGGAAGAACTCAAAAAAATAAAGAGGAATAAACCAAAATTAAGGGAAGAAGGCAAGGAAAATAAAAACAGATTAAAGTAAGGACTAAGAAGCAGTAAAGGTAGTAATTGTAATATTTCCCAAGGAGAGGGAAATTTTGCGTCCGAACTGGGCTGGACTGAATTGAAACTGAGGATTGTGGGAAGAAAGGCGGGACTAAGAAGCTTTCAATCCAGTCCATGGGCAGTGAGACGTAAATTAACCCTTCCTTGGCCACTGAAGGACGTGCACAGGAGATTTACCTGGGTCAGGTCCATGGCCGTCATGGAGGCCATGAACTCCCGAGCCGCCTCAGATGACTCGCCTACTGATGGCAGGTTGAAATCCCCCATGACTAGGAGTCTGGGGGAATCAACCGCCACCTCAGCAATCACCTCGAGGAGCTCAGGTAGGGCCGCTGACACGTAGCGGGGGTACACGACCAGCAGGCCCAGCTGCCTCCCAAGTCCCCATTTCACATACAGGGATTCACACCCGACTACCTGAGGCACAGTGGCCTCCCTCGGCTTCAGACTTTCCTTAATAATAACCGCCACCCCCCCACCCCTGCCCTGGGCCCTAGGCCGATGAAGTGCCAGGTAACCTGGGGGGGCACATCTCTACGAGGGGAACACCTCCCTCGTGCCCCAGCCAGGTTTCCGTGATACCCACCAGGTCCGGGTCCCCCTCTGCCACTAGATCATAAATGAGGGGGGCTTTGTTCACCACGGACCTGGCGTTGCACAACAGTGGCCTAGGGCCTGGGCTCTGTAATCCCCAACCTCCTAGGTTGCGGGAGGAGCCCCGGGGGTCGGGGCGGCCGACCACTTGCAAACAGCGGATACGCCCCCCCGACACTTGATATGACCTCCGGCTCCCGCCATACCTGCCCCTCCCCAGGACCGTCATGATGGAATGGCCCTCTGTAGGATCAACCCTCGCCCCCCTCTTAATATTGGACCCTCTACCCTCACTCTTGCCGCTCTCGGCTGGACTAGCATTGTATCCGGTAGAGCCAGCATGACTAAACCCACCCACCACCCTGGAACCCCTTAAAACCCGATTTAAAAAGCTAACTAAAAAACTGCGCAGCTTACGTTTCTCCCACCTCTCCTGGCTGATAAGCCCGTCCTTGAGGTGGCCCCTCGTTAACTCTGAGGGCCAGATCTGTGCGGGAGGAGACTCCCGCAGGGAGAGGAGAGTAGCCCTTGAATATGTGGGAGACATGATAAATATAATAAAGTGCAGGAAGGAGATCTAATCACAATAGCCCTGAGGGAAAAAATTCCATTACAGATCTAATCATGGGAAGGGGGGGCATCAAGCAGGAAAAATTTAAATGATGGTATTAATTCATAATTCACATAATTGATAAGTCTGGCGTTAGGGTAGATCGATAAGTGAAAGCAGGAGGACAAATGGCCTTGAAGTTCTTAAAGTTCTTAAAGTTCTTAAGATTCTCAGAATTATCAGGCAAGGAGGTGTAACAGGGGGGGTTAAGTAGGGGGTCAATCAATGAGGGGAGTGCTGAAAGGTTTCCAGTCCGGGCGTCTAGGCAGATGTTTAGGCCTCCATTGGGCTGAGATCGTAATTCAAGCCGGTGCTACCTGGCCGATGTATGGCAAGCTTCAACCTCTGTTCTGCATTCAATGAGTTCAAAGCTATGGTTACATTCTTATCATGCAACTGTCTGTTTAGCCAAGGGTCATCATCACCAGAACTTCTCCCTTAGAATTTCTTTTCAGGTTGTCATGAGACTTTTTGTCACCGAACCACCAAAATATCCACAAGAGTCTCTTTCTTGGAAGACAAAACTTCCAGCTTCGTTCTTTAACCTTAGAGGGGATGAGGGAAAGGGCTCTTTTAGACCGCAGCAAAATTACAGAGTTTCAGGATGCTCTTTGCCCTACCTAGTAACTTCTGATAAGTCACATAAGTAATTTCTCATATGGACCCTTTGCATTTTCAATCTAAGGTTGGGAAAATTAGTTCTGCTCCCCACTTTCTCCAGAAGCTGCTTTGCCATCCAATCCAGCCAACAGTCCCCATTTCTCACCGTCAGCCACTGCCCAACTTCCTCTTTCTCCTTCTGGGCTGGGTCCACTTTCTGGGCCAGGCCCAGCCCCTCTTTGGAGTAGGCTTTTGTCTTGGTCTCACGTTCCACTACCTTGAACCGCTCCATTTGCTGGAAAGAGAGATTACAAAGTCTCTGTGAGTTAATGCAAAGCAGGAAACAGTTCCCAGGACAGCTCAGAATCCAGCACCTAGCAGGTATTTTTCAGCATTTGAAATGCACGTCTACACTGCACTAAAAAATAATAATTAAGTGCTCTGATGAACATAACTTCAACCACCATTTTTGATCTGAAAGAAGGGTGGGAAAACCCTAAAATGCTTATGGTCAAATCATAGGGCTCCTCCATATGTGATATCTCTGCCACTCTCAAATTTGTGTGAACATATACAACATCACTGTTTGTACTGGGGAGCAGAACCAATTAATTTATATATACTCCTTGGTGCTCTCTGAGGTTGTTTGTTTGACTGCAGGTATTCCATTGCCCATCTATGTAACATCAACACTGTTGTTACCTACCGTGTTTTCCCGAAAATAAGACAGGGTCTTATTTTCTTTTGACCCTCCAAATAAGGGGTTGGCTTTATTTCCGGGGAGGTCTTATTATTTTTCAGGTGCAGGAAGCAGCAAGCCCACCAGCCCCACCCTCTCCGTCTCACCACCTGCTTGCCTGTGGCCACAATGACCCAAGTTCTCCTTGCTGGCTGCGGAACAGCTGACTATGCTGCTCTGGCCTCGTGGGGTGGGGGTGGGGCTCTTCCTGGCACAACAAATGAACACACACACACACACACCCTCCCCCTCCCCCTCCAAGGCAGCCACATCCCTTCATTAACTTGCTTTCCAGCTCCATTCTCCGCTCCACGTGCAGGACAAGAAAAGTAGACTGTATGCCTATGGTAAAAAAAATACCAAAAAATACCTTCCAAGTTCTTGCCAAAAAAATAATAGTCTCGCAAAGTTGGAAGTAGTCCCACAAACTACTTTTCTTGCCCTGCACATGGCAGTGGAGAATGGAGCCAGAAAGGTTAGTGGAGGGATGTGGCTGCCTTTGGAGGGGTGTGTGTGTGTGTTAGGGATCTCTCTCACACACACACACATACACACCATCCTTTCCTTGGGAGCTCTGCACAGACGTAGAGAAGGCTTCGGATAGAGCATTTGGGGGATGTGCATCTGCGCTGAGATCCCAAGGAAAGAACGATTGCCAGGAAAAGGGGGGGGGGGGGGGAGATTTCGCCTCTTATCCTGTTCTGAGTCTGTGCTGAGCTTCAGAACAGGGTAGAGGAAGGAAAATCTCCCCTCCACATTTTCAAGCTGTTCGCAAAAATGCCTCATTCCGAGCCTTCAATCCTGCAATCCTGGAATATGCTGAAGGCTCAAAATGGGCCGTTTTTGCAAACCGCTTGAAAATGTGGAGGGGGATATTCCTGCCTCTCCCCATTATGAAGGTTAGCACAGACTGAAAACAGGATAAGACACAAAATCCTCCCTCCTGATTTTCAAGCGGTTTGCAAAAACAGCCCATTTCGAGGGCCGTTTTTGCCTTCAATTCTGCAATCCTGGATAATGAGAAGGCTTGGAATGTGGCGTTTTTGCAAACCTCTTGAAAATGGGGAGGGTGGATTTTGTCTCTTATCCTGTTCTCAGTCTGTGCTGACCTTCAGAACAGGGGGAGAGGCAGGAATATCCCCCTCCACATTTTCAAGCCATTTGCAAAAACAGCCCATTTCGAGCCTTCAATGTGAATATGCAGGTGAGAAGCGACCTCCTGTAGGCATTAAAATCCATATACTTGGGACATTGGAAGAAGCTCTGCGAGGACCACCTGCAGATCGTCCTTTCAAAGACGAGTTTCACCAGGATGAAGAGGTGGCTGAAGGCGGCATTTGTGTCACCTTCATCCTGGTGAAACTCCTCTTTGAAAGGACGATCTGGGGGGGGGGGGGGGGAGAGATTTCCTCGCAGGGCTTCTTCCGATGTCCCAGGTGTATTGATTTCCATGCCTTCCTTTCCTGATCTGTGGACAGAATTGCAAGCTGTGACTGTCATCGTTAGGTAAGGAGGGCATGAGGCATTTGAGTTGTGTTGCTTGGCCTCCGGCTTCTTTTGCAGCCACAATTGGCTGCAAAAACAACTGGCATTTGCTGGAGGCAGAGGCCTGAGTGGCACCCGCGAATCAGCTGTTTTGTGAATGAGAGCAGCCCAGCTGATCCGATTAAGGGGCCAAGAAGCCCTGAGGTGACCGGGGAAGGGAAGGGCTGCCCCCTGTTCTGGCTAAACCCACCCCTTCACTAGGGCTTATTTTTGGGGGAGGGTTTATATTTTTGGCCACTGTGAAAATCTGCCATGGCCTTAATTTCAGGACATGTTGTATTTTCGGGAAAACACAGTAGTTGGGTACTGAAACATTGGTAATCAAACAATCAACCAAGCTCATAGCACCAAGGTCCCCACAGTTCAACCCCGATCTACAGATATTTTCTTCTATTGCAACAAACCTCTGGCTCTGCTTCAGGGTAAGTAAAGTCACCACAAAGACAGAATGAATGAATCTGCAGAATGAATTCTGGAGTCTGAGGTAGTGGTTGCGTCTCATTGCATCTCCCATAAATTCTACATCCTTGGGAAAGTTTAAGCCACCAAGATACTATTAAACTGTCCTTTCATTTTCTCTTTTACAACTGAACAGCTTCCCCCCTCATGGTGACCAGTCTGGTTGCTTTAAAATCACTGAACAGGTGGGAAGAAATGTTGGGATGTGGGGAGGGACATAGGATTAATTGGATATGGATTTCTGCAGTCTCCCATCAGTTGGAGAGATTCCTAACCAGGTTAGGAGAAGCTGAATGCTGCAAAAAGAAAAGCAGCAATTAGAATGATTGCAGAGCAGATTAAAACAAATGGGAGATCTCAGACCATTTAAAATGGCTTTTCCTTATCTGAATTTTAGAAGAGATAATTTCGAGCTATTTGTCACTAGTAGATTAGGTTTCAAAACCATCCTCAACCTGATATTGCTTGGAGGTGATGAAAGTTGGCTCCCCAAAGAAAACAGAAGGGAATCCTGCTGAGGAATCTTGTCCAGATATGCCGTATTTTTCAAAGTATAAGACGCACATTTTTCCCTCTAAAAAGAGGCTGAAAATCTGGGTGCGCCTTATACATCGAATACAGCATTTTTGGCCTCCTGAAACCATGCCCCTTCACCAAAATGGCCACGCGCATGCCCTTATGGAGGCTTCTAGAGAGCTCCTGGGGGCTGGGGAGGGCAGAAATGAGCAAAAAACAGGGTGTTTTTGCCCCCCCACCAGCCCCCAGTAGCACTCTATAAGCCTCCATAAGGCTATGCATGCAGTTTTTTTGACCAAAAAACGGCTCGTTTTTTCCTCTCCCCCCCCCCCCCAGGAGCACTCTGCAAGCCCCCCCAAGGCTATTCATGCCTTTTATTTGAAAACAAAAAACGGGCCCATTTTTGCAAAAAACGGGCCGTTTGGGGGAGGTTTGCAAAGTGCAAAAAGGGGTTTTTCCCCCCCTTTTGGAAAGCTGTTTAGTTAGAGTCATTGATGAGAATTATGTTGGTCAAGTGCTGTGCCTGTATAAACAAAGATTTGTTCCAAAGGTGGTCAGTGATTTCATTCTCCAGCACATTGGTAAATACACCTGGAAACATCTATCTATCTACCTACCTACTCTCACTCTCTCCCTACCTATCTACTGTATTTCTCTCTGTCTCTATTTCTCTCTCCATTTTTCTCTCTCTATCCCTCTACCTACCTACCTATCTACACTCTCTCTCTCCTTACCTACCTACTGTATTTCTCTCTATCTCTATTTCTCTCTCTATCCCTCTACCTACGCTCTCGCTCTCTCTCCCTACCTACCTACTGTATTTCTCTCTCTCCCCTCTATCTACCTATATACCTATCTACCTACTCTCTCTCTCCCGCTATCTACTGTATTTCTCTCTCTGTTTCTCTCTATCCCTCTACCTACCTACCTACCTACACTCTCTCTACTTACCTACTGTATTTCTCTCTCTCTCCCTCTACCTACCTACCTAACTACTCTCTCTCTCTCCCTACCTACATATTCTATTTCTCTCTCTTTCTCTCCCTCTCTATCCCTCTATCTACTACCTACTTTTTAAAAAAAATTGTCTCTTCAAAACCTGGGTGCATCTTATACTCCGGTGCGTCTTATACTCCGAAAAATACGGTAAATTCTACTGCCTACCCTTGTGTTCAGAATCTTAGTCCCCTAGACATAGGTACGCACTATATTTCTTCCTATCCAGAAATCCTGGCTCCTGAACTGTTATGGTAACTTCCTTAACAAAATTTGTAAGCTTGTTTTGTCTACAATGCTGAGTTATTCGAATAAGCAGGCCAACCCAAACTAGTGAATCTCATTAATATGGTACTGCTACTACTACAGTGGGGACTGATTTTTTTCCTAACTGAACGTATCAAAAGAATGGTTCTGCCAGGCCCATCTAGATGTTACTAATACTCTCATTGTCGTGCCCTCTAATTAGGCAAAATGATGCATCATATAGCAACAATTTTTGAACCCAAGTACCACAAATGGGCTAATTTACAGAATGTATTAAAAATCTGGGACCCAGGATTCCCGAGGGAATGAAATTTGGGGAAACTATAGTTGCTTCAGTATTACTGGCTGCTGCTGCTGATCTATATTTTTTATGTTTCATGACAGTTTCCCAGCCAGTCTTGCAATCCCTTGCTCTTTCTCCCACCCAGGAGCAGTAGAGAAGGGAGGGGAGAAAGGAAGATTTCCAATGCTCCTCGCCAAATTCCCACAAAGAAATTCAATAGGAAAGTTAGCAGAAAGTCAGAAGTCACTCCTGCTCCTATGGTTTTTTTGTCTGCTCGTAGTCTTACTGCTTCTCTGTTTAGGAAAAGAAATATATCTGAAACAGTTCCCCAACAGGGCATGGGTTGTCTAATTCAAATGCTTTTTTTAATTAATATTTTAATATTTAACAGCTTCTACAGAATACTGTCACTGATGGCTACATAAACACAGGCACACAAAGGCATTTTCAATCACAAAGTGAATAATGAGTAGATATCGACCACAAATACCCAAAGCAGTGTCACATGGAGCCATGAAACACAGAGAACAACCCCCAATCATGAACGATGCAGCAAATATGCATTTTTGTCCCTGCAAACAGATACTGATGATCACCAACCATCAGTGCTTTTTAATCACAGTGCTTGGATTTAATGCTAGAAAAATACAACAGGGAGGTTTGTAAGAGTGCCTTTCCCACCTCAAAAAAAGAAAATGTATAAAATGTCTACTGATTCAGGTTGCCTACAGCTTGATCCTTGCAAAGTCCCTTATTTCAAAGCCTCCGCTCTCAAAGTTTAGAAGACCTTCCAAAAGCACTACCAGTTAAACTCTTAAACTAAGGTCTTACCATCTATCATGTTGTCACTCTAAGGAAGGTTGTGTGGAAAAGATCCTGGGCTCCCCACAGAACCCCTTTTCTGTCACTTATTCAGCTTAAGTAATAAGTGAGATGTCCAGGTGGCTTACCTTTATGAGGTCACACAGCTAGCACCCAATGGCAACACAGTTAAGGAGGAGCCAAGCATAAAAATATTAAGAAGTCTTAAGTGCAAAAGATGATTGAGCTGGTAAGAACTAAGCCTAAAACTGGACAAAATTAAATCTGCTTCATTTAGTCCTCCAAAACCAGAGTTTCCTTGAAAAACATCAATTTCACCTGAATTTTTCCTCAGCACTGACCAATCTATCTATCTATATAAATAAAAATGTAACAAGAGTTTGGTTTATCTCTGAAAGTACTGCACCGATTGCTTCCAAATTTTCACACAACACTCCTTTTGAGTACGGCACCAATGATATATATTGTATAGATGTCACACCTGTGCCAGGTACACGCAACGGAAATGTAAAAAATTGTAAAACAAAGGTAGGTAGATGGACACAGAGAGAGCAGTGGGCCTCAGGTATTATGTCATCCTTTATGACATAAAATACTCTGAGGGAGAAATACAGTAGGTAGGTAGGTAGAGGGATAGAGAGAGGGAGAAATACAGTAGGTAGGTAGGTAGGTAGGTAGGTAGGTAGGTAGGTAGGTAGGTAGGTAGGTAGGTAGAGGGATAGAGAGGGAGAGGGAGAAATACAGTAGGTAGGTAGGTAGGTAGGTAGGTAGAGGGATAGAGAGGCAGAGGGAGACATACATTAGGTAGGTAGGTAGGTAGTTAGGTAGGTAGGTAGGTAGGTAGGTAGGTAGGTAGGTAGGTAGGTAGAGGGATAGAGAGAGAGGGGGAAACTCCACCCTCGGGTTGTGTCCCTCCTGACTGGGCCACAGCAACGCGTGGCCGGGAACGGCTAGTAACTAATAGATTCTTTTCTCTCTTTTTGAATTTTTACCGTCTCAATGAGTTTCCGGTTGTCTATTAGCTGCCTTTTGTCTTTAATCTCATTGGATGCAACCCATGTCTTGATCTGGTCCCTCAATCTCTGCAGAAAGAGAAAAGTAGTTCCATGATCAAATTTTGCTCCCTTTATTACTAGCTCTTCCCAGCAAAGACTAGTCCTAGAGTAACACTCATAACAGTGAAACCTTTTAGAACAGTCTTTACCAACTTAGTGCCATCTAGATATATCAAATTCAAATTCCATGATCCACAGCCAGCCAACGATCCCAGTGGTTAGTAATTATACAAAATTCAACCCTTCTCGTTGTTTTCAGGTTAGGGAAAGCTTGTCTGGGTCTTATACAAAAGACCCCAAAAAGCAGAAATGGTCAAACATAAAGAATGAGTATGGAGTAATTTCTATATGTTATACAGGTACAAATAGTCCTCGACTTACGATTGACCCCACAATTTATGTTGCTAAGTGAGACACTTATTAATTGAATTTTGCCCCATTTTACAACCTTTCTTGCTGCAGTTAAGTGAATCATTGCAGTTGTTAAGTTACTAGCATGGTTGTGAAGTGAACCTGGCTTCCCCACTGACTTTGCTTGTCAGAAGGTCGCAAAAGGTGATCACATGACACCAGGACAGTGCAACCATCATAAATATGAGCCAGTTGCCAAGCGTCTGAATTTTGATCATATCACCGAGGGGATGCTGCAATGGTCATAAATCACTTCTTTTCAGTGCCGTTGTGACTTTGAACATCCATTAAATGAATTGTGGTAAGTCAAGGACTACTTGTGGTTGACCTATGACCACAACTGGGACAGAATTCTTAACTAAGGGAGGCAGTTGCTAAATGAGTCATACTCAATTTTATCTTTTGTGCCACAGTTGTTAAGCAAATCGCTACAATTGTTAAGTGAATCACATGGTTGTTAAGTGAATCCAGCTTCCCCCACTGATTTCACCCATTGGAAGTTGACTGGGAAGATCGCAAATAGCAAACATGTGACCCTGGACACTGCAACCATCGTAGATACATGCTGGTTGCCAAGTGTTCAAATTTTCATGATCATGGGAATGGTGCAAGGGTCATAAGTGCAAGGACCAGTCATAAGCCACCTTTTTCAGTGCTGCTGTAACTTCAAATAGTCAGTAAATGAATGGTTGTAAACCAAGGACTACCTGTAACTATTGGATTTCACTTTCATCTCTTAGAAGCCAAGCAATCAGCAACTCAACATAGCTTGCTAATTTTTTCCTTTCTCTTGTTGCTCAAATTCTGCTTTTTCCAACAGTTGTTTTTCATGAAAAATGTAGGGAGTGATGATTTTAACGTATGTTTCCCTGAACTTTAATTATCTGGATTTTTATTATTAGCACTTCTGAGTTAAATGACGATAGAGGAGAATGGAGGGAACTGTCAAACGACATTTTGGAACATATAGTCTGGAAACATCTAGACCTGTAGATGACCAGGCTGAGCCTGAGGGAGGGGTCAAATATGTCATCAGTCAAGACCAGCCCACCTTGAATTCCTGTGACTCTTATCTACTGTAGTTCAAATTCTTGCAGTAGCTTGTAATAAATCTTTATACCCATTTGAACTGCCTAGATCCCCTGATTTCCTTGGAGCCTGACTAGACCCTTTGACAAACTGAAAAATTCTGATTCAGTCTCCAGCAGAGGAATGCAAACACTGCATTGCAACTTGACAAACTTCCACCCTTTCTTCTTATCCAACAAAAGCCTTTGGGGGATTTCCCATGTGCCTTTCTCTGGATTTCACGCTATTCTCCATAACTAATCTCCTGAGATTGGGTTGTGAAAGAATACTGGCTTGGCTCATTCGTACCTGGAGCTTCTTAATCTCCTTTTTGAGATCGGCTTCATATTTCTCCTTCTGATTGGCATTCGCTGCATTATGGAGCTGTAGGGGAGAGAGAGGGGGGGGGGAGGGAGGGAAGGGGGGGGAGACTGGATAAAGGAAAAGCGGGAGCCAAATGGATGTCTTCCCTCCTCTCCCTGATCCTCCCTTCCCAACAATAAAATTAGGATGAGCAACTACATGGGGTAATAATCAAGGAGTTTGGACAGAACCCAGACAGACGACAGCAACCCTCACCTTCTGCCAGATATCTTCAAACTGCTCCACACCTTCCGATACTTTTTTGAGACACCGATCGATCTCACCTGCAAGGAGGGGGGGTGGGGGAAGACAAATTAGTTGAAAGCAATCACAGGAACTAAAAGGTTCATACCTTCCCTGAAGCCTAAAAGGGGAAGACAATCGGAATTTTGAAACGCTGCCTGTTTCTCCTTCTTCCCAAATTCCAGCACCTTTGCCCCCATTTTAGTGATTTCCTACACCAACAAAAAACCTAACTCTTTTCACACTTCTCTAATTGCATCCCATACTCATTTGGAAAATACAGAATCCTGTGCCAGGCAAAGTAAGAATCCTGTTTGCCTTTTGTTCAATTTATGCCCGCCACTTTCTTCTGCACCAGTCTAAGTGAACATACCCTCTGCTCTTCTGCTACACAACCAGGCTCCTAGCCCAGCCACGGAGCTTACCTTGTAGCTTCCTCTTATCTGCCATGTTTCCTTCACTATAGGGGGGTTCTCTTCATACTTTATAGAGCGTTGACACTTTTAAGGAGAACAAGCAGGAAAAAAAATTACAAAAAATAAGGCAAAGAAAAAAACAGGTGTCCTAAAGCTATTTTCCTTCTACATCCCGCCCCGCCCCAAATCTACTCTGAAACATCAGCATAACATAGAAAATCAGGGATGAGGCATAGGTATAGTTCTCAACAGTTCATTTAATAACTGTTCAGTTACAATGGTACTGAAAAAATGACTTATGACTGTTTTTCACACTTACTACTGTTGCAGCATCCCCATGGTCACATGATCAAAATTCAGATGCTTGGCAACTGACTCATGTGACGCTTGCAGTGTCCTGGGGTCATGTGATCAACCTTTTGTGATCTTCTGACAAGCAAAGTCAACGAGGAAGCTTCCTTTTCTGCTGATCGAATTCAATCCCAAACTTATCAAGGGAATTGCGAGTCCAAAGCAGTTCTCCCATCTCTGTCCCCATCCTAGGCAGATAATCCTTCCTTCATGAACGTGAGTTTGTATACAACGTGCTAAACCAAAATATAGTTGCATCTAGATAGCTTAGTATGTAGTGAGAACCCAGCTTATTGTGGTTTATTCCACAAATTATGGCTAAACAGTGGCTTAATGCACGAATCTAAGAGTAGTACAAAGCCTTGGGTGAGCAAGGGAAGATCTGGCTAAGCCATGATTTACTAATCAACCAAACCTTAGTTTGAGCAATATAGCGATCCATAAATAAACCACAGTGACTGGGGCTCATATATTTTAAGTCAAATTTACTAAATAAGTAATATTACGTACATTTAACCAAGGATGTACACTTTCCAGAAATGTTGATAAATAGAACTCCTAGAAAACAATTCAGAATGCTTTTCCATTTTTTGGAGGTGAGCAGAAGGGAATTTAAATATACAAAATACTTATGTTTAGCATTCTTTGCAAGTATTAGGTAAATGGATGCTACTGCCGAAGTTTATCCCATTCCCAGGGTTTTGAGGATTAGTGAAGGACAGGCCACAATCCAGCAATCTCTACATCACTAAGAGGAAGGAAGCCCATTATCAAAGATAGGCTGAGCCCTTCCTTCTCCTGTAAAAATAAATGTCAATGCCTTTACGTTTGCTATTTCTGAGTTATACTCTAGTATACTATAAGATAATGTAATTAGTCTTACATAAAAGACTTATTATATAGTTTACATAACTCATTTGGAGGTAAAGATTAGGAAGCAACATGGGAACATTAAAAAAAAACAATCAAGCTATATTTCATAATCCATTAAGGAAACAAAAATATAAAGGAAAACAGCAAGAAAGCTGCCCCCTCCATTTTTTTAATCCCCCCTACACATGACTGCACCTAACACATTAAATCAGGAATGGGTAACCTTGAGATCCCAAGACTTACAGAACACCCCCCCCCAACCCTTCTTAGTATTTCCATTAGTCACCTCTGACTGCAGTTACCAGAAATGCACATCACAGCTCTCTTCCATTCCGAAGTGGGAAGTAAATAATATACATACACAGACTAAAGAGGTATAACACAATCCCGATTCCAGCTACTGTGCTTCTTACCTCACCCATTATAGCCCCAGCCATAAAAAGGCTGCCCACCCCTGCTATAAAGTATAAGACTGTTTTGGAAACCACATTTCCTGGTTCAACCAACAGACTAAATCACGAAGAATGATTTAGAAGAAACCTGGCTTTAGCTCGGTGTGTTCTGGGAGCCCGGCTAGAGAGCTGCCACTTCCAAGTAGCCAGATTTCCACCTAATGGGGGAAACCGTATTTATACCTCTAAAATCAGTCTTTGCAAAAGAAGAACCTCCCAGCTACAGTTTCAACCAGGCTGGGCACTCCTGCTCTGCAAACCCCTCTTCTTCCTCTCTCTGCTGAGAGGTAGCATAAAAATCCTGCTAATTACAGGAAGCTGGTGAGGCAGGGCATAAAGTGATTTTTAGACATAAGAGTGAGATGAGTCGGGGTCAGACTAGATGATCTTTAGTCATTTTTATTTTTACGCTTTGTAAGGTACAAAAAGCATCTTTGAGACAGGAAGCTCGAACTCAAACCACAAACACCTTCTTGTAAGTAGGTTGAGTCAGAGGCCCTTCTTGCAAGTCAGACAAAGGGCTTAACCACATAAGTCAGAATGAAACTAGTGTTTCCTGCATGCTTCTCTGCCTAGCAATAAGGAGCTTAACCCATCAGCGATGTGTTAAGTGCTGTTTTTGTAAAAGTATAAGAATGCATGTTTGCTATCAAAACACTGTTCAGAAGTTACATGCTGGCCTTTGACTAGCTTTCTGAACCTGGCAGCCATAAATAAGCTTTTCCTGATTCTGAGGAAGCAGTAGAAGCTGCACAGGTCTAAGGTTGGCCTAGGCCTCAAACTCTGGTCAAGTAATCCTTGGTCAAGAAATAAGAAATAAGATTGCAAGCTATGCTCAATATACTGCTGTATTTGCAAAAAGGTCCTGCCCCAGACAGCATCCTGTTTGCTGGGTTGCTCCCACGATCTTTTCCCAGCAACTTCCCCATTTATCTCCTTGCTAGCCACAAATAGCCTCTGAATGCATATATCTTGTCGACCTAAGCAAACTGTGTCAACCGGTAGGTTTTCGAGTCCCCCAACCCCATATTTGGGCAGATGTAGGAGAACAGGAATGTCTACGTCACCAAGGGTATAAGAAACAATCTTTGTCAGTATATTGGGGTTCAGACATGTTTGTACAAGCTTTGCAGCTTTAGCTGAACCTGTGCACATAATAAAACCTTTACTACTTTGAAGAGCTTGTCTGTGTCCTGGCTTTCCTACAACAATTCTGAGAAGTCTAAGCCTCGTTATTTCCTGCAACATTTATGGTGACATCTGCTTGGACTTGGAGCGATATTTCACTGAGGACGGCACAACCAACTGGGGCCCAATCGAGGCCATCTAGCCCAACCTCCAGGCACCACAGAGGAATTCTCTGGGAGGAGGCAGATGGCCCCCCTCCGACATTCAGTGGACACAACTGATCCAAGACCGGACCAGGATCAGGACAAGTCAATAAATAACGCCGGCTGAGAAAAAAAGAAGACACCTGCAGGCAAGTATTGTGGGAATTGTTGTAGACCCACTCGGGCGAGAGTGGAAGAGGGGGCCTGATCACCCCCCTGAGCCCAGGATAGCGTCCCTTCCTAACGGAACTGGCGTATCCTAATGAGGCTCTAGAATTGTGTGGGTGGTTAAGTCACCGCAGTTCCTGAAGGCGACCGTGATATTCCGGCACCCCAGGTCGGTGACAGTGTCTTAGAAATAGAACATGGGTGGTGAAGGAAGCGTTTCTCAAACGCCTCTTCAATACATGTTACTCTATACGTTTGGATCTTTAAAAATAGCTCAGCGTCTACTGGGAGATCCAAGAAAAAAAAATAGAAAAGAGAAGACACTGAACACCCCAGAACAAAGAAGAAGAAGAAAAGAGTTGTAAGGTGTGTGGTCCTGGGAGGACAGGATACAACACTTTTAGAAAAAACCTTGAGATATAGTCAGTTACCCACAAGCCTCATGGAGGAAAAAAAGAGAAAGAAAAAGAGTCTCAATGAAACATTTAGTTCCTGTGCTGTTTTAACTTGTGTGTTTGTCTTTGTTGATGTGTTTTTTGTTTTTGTCTTACAAAAAAAGAAAAGAGAGAGAGCGAGCGTTGGTTCTCACCTGAGACGCATCTTTTCATAGTGAGGAGGCAGCATCTAGATTGGGTGAGACTCTCTTCCGCTCATTGGAGGACTGAGTCTGGGCAAAGTTTAGGCCCCGCCCTCGCCACCGGGCATGCCCAGTTTCGACGAAGTAACCCAGACTCGAGGCGTCTTGCACAGGAACCATGTGTAGAAGTTTAGTCCAGGTTCAGGTCCATAGGAGACATCTACAGGAATGGCTAAGGTAGGTCAGTTGTGCAGTCCATGGACAAATCCTCAGGAAAGGTAACGAGCTGATCTACAATGGAACCCCAGGGGTGGGGCTAGATGCTGCCTCCTCACTATGAAAAGATGCGTCTCAGGTAAGAACCAACGCTCTTTTTCCATAGTGGTGGAGGCAGCATCTAGATTGGGACGTACCAAAGCTGGCAGTGTCCCCGGGCGGGAATCACAATTGGCTAGCAGGTCTCTCAGCTCGGACTACTGATTGGAGGACCCTGCGACCAAAGGTCGCATCCGCTGAAGCAAAGGAGTTAGTTTATAATGGCTGATGAATGGCGATGGAGAGGCCCAGGTGGCTGCTCTGCCTATCTCCCGGAGAGAGGTTTCTGCTGCCCATGCCGCCGAGGTGGCCGCACGTCTGGTGGAGTGAGCAGTGAGGCATCCTGGGGTCACGGAGAACGTGACTGGTAGGCCAGGGCAATGCCCGCACGCAGCCACCGACCAATAGTCGCCAAGGTCACCTTCCTACCCTGGAAGGTGTTGTTGCCAAACCTGGCTGAGTGACTCCGATGACCGGAATGGGCGGGTTCTTGAGATGTAGATCGTGAGAGCCCTCCTCACGTCCAAGGTGTGCCACCTACGTTCCAAGGGGTTCGGACAGACATTAGGTAGCACTAGTTCTTGGGATCGATGAAAGCAGGAACACACCTTAGGGATGAAGGAGGGATCCAGCTGTAAAACCACTCGGTCCTGGTGGACGATGCAAGCTCCTCTCTGACGGAAAGGGCTTGGAGCACGGAAATCCTACGCAGCGAGGTGATGGCCACTAGGAAGGTGGCCTTCAAAGACAGAAATCCCAGGGAGACCTCCCTCAACGGTTCAAAGGGAGGCCCCGTGAGGCAGTCCAGCCCCATGGGCAGGTCCCAGGAGGGGTATTGGTGACCGCCGGGGGGGGGGGTGTGAGATTCGAAGTCCCCTTCAGGAATCTACGCACCGTGGGCCTCTGAGATAAGGGAGTGAGGCCCCCCGCAGGCCAAGACCGACAAGATGGCCACCAGCTGTCGCCGGATGGTGATGAGAGCCAATCTCTTGTCGAGTCCCGCCTGCCGAGAGTCCAGGACCTGGGGGCGTCCACCCTCTCTGCCCCCCCATGCCTGGTACCTGGAGTAGAACCTCGAGAATATAACCTTGAGAGGAGTGGCGACTAAGTCTTTCGATGGGAATCTGAGAGACTTCGATTCGGTCCCCCCCCCCGTCTGTTTACGTGAGCCCCATTGGTGATGTTGTACACGAGGGCTAAAATATGATAGCCCTTGACTGAGTGGCGAAAGGTAACAGAGGCCTGGCGGATGGCCCTGCGCTCCAACCGGATTATGTTGTGAGTCCATTCCGCCTGGCTCCAATGTCCTTGCGCCATCTGAATCTGCAGATGGGCGCCCCTCCAAACCGACTAGCGTCCATAGTAACCCTCCCCTCCTTAACTATCGCCGGGGACATCCCCCAGAGCAGTGTGCGGGTAACTTCTGTGAGAAGGAGGACTTTGGTCTGTGGCAACTCATGTGCCCTCGTAGGAAGGGCAAAAGGAACCATTGGAGGACTCTGGTGTGGAAGCGAGCCCAAGGGTAATACCAATGGTGGACACCCTGGTTCCTAGCAGTTTGGTCAGGGTGATTAGTGACACCTTACACTCACTGACTACCTGGGAGGCTAGCCTTCTGAGAGAGCTGTCTGTCTGATGACAGAGGACCGTGCCTCCTTCTGAATCTACCGTTTTGGTAATAGCCTGGTGTCTCCGACGTCTGCTGTAGGGACTTGCTGCAACCCTGAAAGCAGAGCAGACAAGAAAGATTAATAGAGAGGGGGGAGGGGGCAGCCGTAGCTGCTCTTAATGCCCAGGCTACTGCCTGAAACCTCGTTTTGTTAATAGCCTGGTGTCTCTGACATCTGCTGTAGGGAGTTGCTGTAATCCTGAAAGCAGAAGAGACAAGAAAGATTAAAAGGGGCAGGAGCGGTGGTAGTTGCACCTAATACCCAGGCCACTGCCTGAAAACTCCTGCATATTATCAGAGGCGTGCAAGGCAGACACCAGAGCCTTAGTGCTAGGTGGTAGAAACCCTGTGTCTTGCCATTAGAGGTGGGCCCTGAGCCTGAAGTAGAAGATGCCCATTATCTATTAAGCAGATCAGGAAGGATCGTTGGCGAGGGCACTGCCTCTGCTTCCACGGCAAATATATATGTACATATACTCTTTATTGTCATCGGACTTAAATACAAGAACTACGAGCCCTGCTGCTATCACCGGCGGTCACACAGTTGCCTCCGATGCATGTTGCCAAACCTGGCTGAGGCCTTAACTTGAATAAGAGGTTTATGAATAGAAAAAAAGGCTGGAGGAGACCAGAAAGAAGTGGTAGGTGGCATACCGTCACCTCCCAGAAGGTTCCCTCCCTAATCAAGCCTTCCTTCGAATCTGAGGCCTGAGCCTCCAGAGCTTGGCCAGGAAAGACAGGGTAATCCTCTGTCTGGATGTCAACTACCCCTGGCATACCCTGCAGCAGAGCCTTGGCCCAATGCCTGAAACGGGGGGCGTTTCATCAGGTACGCCTGATGCGCCAATTGCGCCCCTTACTGGACCGGGCTGCCCTTCGCACAGTCACTCAGGCCCTCGTGACATCTCGACTGGACTACTGCAATGCTCTCTACATGGGGCTTCCCTTGAGGTGCACTCGAAAGCTACAGTTAGTGCAGAACGCAGCCGCGCGGGTGATTACGGGAGCTCCTAGATGCTCCCACATAACACCAATCCTGCGCGAGCTGCACTGGCTTCCTGTGGTCTTTCGGGTGCGCTTCAAGGTCTTGACGACCATCTTCAAAGCGCTCCATGGCTCGGGACCTAGTTATATGCGAGACCGTCTTCTGCCCCATACATCCCTTAGACCGATACGCTCCCAGAGAGGGCCTTCTCAGGGTGCCGTCAGCCGGACAGTGCCGGCTGGCGACACCCAGGGGAAGGGCCTTCTCTGTGGCAGGCCCTACCCTGTGGAACGACCTACCCCCTGAACTCCGCACCATCACCAACCTCCGCCTCTTCCGCCAGTGTTTAAAAACACACTTATTTCACCAAGCCGGCCTAGGATAGCCTCTACTGCGACGAAGTTTAGATAGTTTTAATTGGGGGATTTTAATTGGTTTTAGCGCAGGTTGCCATTTAATAGATTTTTAAATTTATATGTTTTGGTATTATTTTTGTATGCTGTTTTTTAAATTCCTGTGCGCCGCCCTGGGTCCTTTTGGAGAAGGGCGGGATATAAATTGAATAAAATAAATAAAATAAATAAATAAATAAATAAATAAATAAATAAATAAATAAATAAATAAATAAACTGGAGTACCCAAAGGGAAAACCTAGGTCAGAAGGGAATGGCATCATCATCCCTGTAAATTCGAACCTAGGGCTAGCCGCCGTATGTGGGCTGTGCAGGGGAACTACCACCCCTGGTCAGAACCCCAAGCCCTGAAGTGACAAGGGAGGTTCTCAGGAGGAGCAAGGAACCCCCCCCCTCTGACCCTCCCCCAGGGGAGGGAAGCCCTAAATATTGCCCTAGTGAAGCCATTTATCAGAAACTGGAGTAGAGGTTTTCGCAGCCTGTTTCAAATTGCTCTTGTCGCTCAAATTCATCTCTGGGCCATAGGCTTTCGTTTGGTTTTGCCCTGGTGTTCCGCTCCTCCCCTTCGGGGAAACATCTGGCAAGGGACCAGATGCAGTTGTGGGGGAATCTTTAGCCTCCTTCAGGCTGGTGGCATTCCGTCCCCTCAGAGGTGAGGGGAAAGGCTCCTTCCCATGTCCGTGCTGCTGCTAGCGGCTTGAGATTACTGGGAGGAGAAATTTCATGACAGTTAGAACAAGTAATCAGTGGAATAGAAGTTGCCTCCAGAAGTTGTGAATGCGCCAACACTGGAAGTCGTTAGGAAGATGTTGGATAGCCATTTGCCTGAAATGGTATAGGGCTTCCTGTCCAATATTTTAAGATTGGTGCCTTGCAAGCCTTCATGCCTAAGATTGGCATCTGGCTAGCTCTCATGCCTGCCCCTCCAGATGTGCAGCCTTGGGGGGGGAGCAACCCAGCGACATTGCAAGAGGGTGTGGTAGCCCTTCCTGGACACCCCCCCCCCCATGTAGCGGAGGAGGGGATTCTTCCTCTGCAGCCTTGCTGGCCTTCTAGCATATGCATTCTAGTGTCTTAGCTTCACATATTTAGAATTAGACCCTGGGGGCCAAAATCTGTTCTTGTCTTTACTGTCATTGTACTGCTTACAATGAAATCAGTTAAATTGATACACTAGGAACCAGACTCTGCCAACTTAGAAAAAACAAAAAAACCAACAGGGATCGCCCCTAATCAGTCAGACCTGCTGTGGTTAAGGTCTCCATGGGAACGAAATTGCATGAGAAGAGAGGTGACCAGCAAGAGCAAAGGGGGGAGGAGGAATGACCTTTATCCCCCACTTGCCCTATTCAGCCTGACTGGCTGTAGTTAAGGTCTCCTTGGAAACGAAATTTGCATGAGAAGAGAGGTAGTTAGCAAGAGGAGAGGGAGGAGGAGGAATGAGCTTGGCGTGGCTTTGGGGCCCTGCCACTCCCCCCCCCTTTCTGGAAGAGGTTTCAAACCTTTTTGGAGGTTTCTCTGTGCCTTTAGCAGGGCTGCTGCAGGAACCAGACTCCGTCTTGTATCCTCGGAGAAGCAGGGGGCCGCCATCTTGGAGCACATGGTCCCCTGCTATCCAAAACAGTGATTCGCGCCGAATTCAAAGGGCGCTTCAGTTCGGGGCTTGAAAGGCGGTTTACTCTGCAAAGAGCTTTCGCACCCCTTGCAGCCGATGGGATTAGCATTTTGGAGGCGGGGCTCGTAAATGAGCTCTGCTCCCAGCTCCCGCTGTGCTCTGGTGAGGCTTGCAGAGGCTCAGCGTTGCCAAGCGGCTGTCGGTCCTTGCTGAATGACCCAGGTCACTCTTAGTGACCAAGGCAGTGTGCCGCCCCTGGGGGCTAATGGCAACCGCCCCCAGCCCCACCAGGCTCTCTGTGAGTCTCCAAATACTCACTCAGGCAGGTATGTAGCATTTTTCCTTTTCTTCCTTTAAAAGCAAGATTTCTGCTTAGGAGTTCCAGGATGGCACAACAGCCCCTTTGAGGGCTGAGTCGACATCCAGCTACTTACGAGTTTCTGGTGCGTGCAGGCGGCGGCAGGGAGGCTTCCAGGGTCCGCGTGGGCGAGCGCTCTTCAATCCCCTCAGCGGAGGTCACTGTAGGCGGGGGTGCGCTCGCCGGCCTGTTTACCCTACAAGGGTTAAAGGCCCGGTTCGAGGCTTGCTGCCCTCGCAGGAGCAGTGCTGCAACCTAGGAACCGCTTGGCTTCACTAGCCTCTTTCTTTCTGCCATTATTTTCCAAGGTTGATTGAAGTCAGATCTGGACTGGAGAACTTGCAAGACGCTGCTTCCTCATTGAGGGGACTGAGTCGAAACTGGGCATGCCCAGTGGCGAGGGCGGGGCCTAAACTTTGCCCAGACTCAGTCCTCCAATGAGCGGAAGAGAGTCTCACCCAATCTAGATGCTGCCTCCTCCACTATGGAAAATCTCTGACATCAGTTCCCTCCACCTATGTATCTTTGATGTAAAATGGTTGACACTGAAGAAGTAGGAGACAAAAGGTTGAATTAGATATTGGTTAGAAAGAACAAACAGTCCCATTAGGTGGGACCAGGAGGAAGGAAACCAAAAAAAGGTTACCGAAGAGACAGATCAAGTGGACCACAAACCCAGTCCAAAGGAGCAGTTGAGACAAAAACTCAAATTGCCCCTAAGGGAATTTTTATCGCCAGGAGTTGAGGGGGAGCTACGTAAGGTGTGAGTATATGCTCCATTCTCAATTATTTATATAATTGGAAAAATCAAATTCCTAATTATAGAGAAAATCCAGATGAGATGCATGTCCTTTTTGCATCCATTTTTCTGAACTCACCAGTCTACTTGGGCAGACATACAAAGTCTGACGGAAATTTTATTAACCCCAGAAAAAAGAAGCCTGGTGAAGGGAACCATGAATAAGCCTTTGCAGAAGGATCATGCAAAAGATCCAGACTGGACATGGTTACTGAAGGAACCAGATTGGGAACCTTAGTCCATTCAGCTGCAAAACTATTGAACCTTAGTTTTGTTAGGACTCAAACAAAAGTTAAGAACTTAGGGAAGGTTTATCAAATTCAACAGAAA
This sequence comes from Rhabdophis nuchalis, assembly GCA_039707465.1. Classification (NCBI taxonomy): domain Eukaryota; kingdom Metazoa; phylum Chordata; class Lepidosauria; order Squamata; family Natricidae; genus Rhabdophis; species Rhabdophis nuchalis. The sequence goes on from CM077650.1 coordinate 29,614,721, forward strand.
CAGGATGAAAATCCAAGGGAATTCCTAGAATGCATTTATCAAACCTTTAGGCAAAATACCAAATTAGATCCTGAGGTTGAAGAAAATAAGAGAATGGTCAATATGATCTTCATTGGTCACTCTGCAGATGACATTAGGGCAGTGGTTCTCAGTTATTTTCTGTCAGCCCCCCCCCTAGGAAGAAGAAAACATTTCGCGCCCCCCCAGCCCCGGAAAGCGCCCCCCCCCAGCCCCGGAAAGCGCCCCCCCAGCCCCGGAAAGCGCCCCCCCCAGCCCCGGGGCTGCCCCCTCCCTTCTTTCCCTCGCCTCCTTCCGAGCCAAGGATATTTATTCTCCTTGGTGCCGCCGTTGCCTTCTCCGCATGGCCCGAGCGCCTGTTCCTTACTGCGATGGTCTCAGCAGCTCCCAGCGCTCCCAACGCAGCCAGTCGAAAGCCGGGAGGGAGGCCGCTTTTCCACGCCGTGGAAGGGGGTCGCCTCCCTCCCGGCTTTCGACTGGCCGCGTCCAGGCGGGCAGCGGGCAAGAGCCGTGAGCGGGCAAGTCGGGCGGCGCGCTGGGAGCTGCTGAGCCGGGCGTGGGTGCGCTGGGAGCTACTAAGCCGGGCGGCGCGCTGGGAGCTGCTAAGGAACAGGTGCTCGGGCCATGCGGAGAATGCAACGGTGGTATCGGTCTTTCCAGGTGTGCGGCTCCGCGCCCCCCCTTACGGAGCCTCGCGCCCCCCTAGGGGGGCACGCCCCACTATTTGAGAAACGCTGCATTAGGGCAAAAAATTACAGAAGACGAGAAGGGGGGCCAAGAAAGGCAACTCTGAACTTGTGGAATTAGCATACAAAATGTATATTAATTGGGCTCAAAACCTCAGAGAAAAAGGAACTTCAAAAGACAAGAGGAAACACATTTTTCCTCGCTGAAGCTCTTAGACAGAGTGGGAGGCCAGGGGACCTGCTGGAAGAATTGTACAAGGAGGGATCATTAGTTAGAATCCCATGCCTGGTTAGAGGACCAGCAGAAGGGAAGATGGTTAATGTCTACACAGACAGAAAATATATAGTTTTACATGCTCATGGGGCTATTTGGAAAGAAAGTGCCTGTCTCTGTTGTGACCAAACAACCTAAAGACAGGATGGAATGGATGCCAAATTTTGCCCTACTAGCCAAACTATTCTATGAATCCACAAAGGGGGGTGAAAAAGAACCCTTTGTTTGGACACAGGAACAAAAACAGGCATTAGAAAATTAAAGTAAGCATAACTTACCAAAACTTGAGAAATCTTTCAATTTGTATGTGGAATCAAAAGGCAATACAGCTCTGGAAGTCCGGACTCAAGAAAAGGGGAAGTGGCAACAACCCGCAGCTTAGCAAAAGGGGGGGGGGGGGGACCCACATTGCCTTAAAATCCTTGATGCAATCGCTCTTCTGATCAAGGAAAATGATAAATTGACTTTTAGACAGCCAATTACTATATTTACTAGTCATGCAATTCATGAAGTATTAGAAAGGAAGAGCAACTAGTGCGCTTCCTCAGAGGAATTAAAGATTCCATATGAGGGAATCTGCACAATCTCTCCAAGCTGGATGGTCGGATCCAGCAGAAGAGGGAAAAGCAGCTGACAGAGAAGCAAAGCTGTCAGCAACCCGAGATGATCAGAGCCACCCTGACATGACAGCTTATGCAGCATTGGAAATGCAAAGGGGACTGAGCCCCAGATATTCTAAAGCAGGGGAACTCCAGGCAACTAGATTTGAAGTGACTAGAATCCTACTCAAGGACAAAGTGTGTCTTGAAACTCACCTTGAATGGGTGAATGCATTGCCACTGGCACTTTGGTCTGTGCATGCACTCCATGAGAGAGAATTAGGTTATCTCCTTTTGAAATGATGTTTGGGAGACCCCCCGTTATAAGTGCTAACTTGAAAAAATCATATATGGCACCTAGGTCAAATAGGGGCCTCGTGGGTGAATCAAATGGTGGGAGAATTAAACAAGCAAAAGAAATCCAACAAAATTGTGTGTCCCTCAGTCCACCATTTCTGAGCACCTATAGTCATAATATTCAGGTGGAAGACAAGTATAGGTAAAACACTAGAAAGGAGAAGAATCTGAAACCCAAGTGGAAGGGCCTATATACTGTGGTCAGGTTTTCTCCACTTGCAGTAAGAGTGTTGGAATCCAAGTTTTGGATTCACTGAACTTGAGTTAAGCCAGCTGCTGCTGAGCCTTGGGGAGCAAACCAGGATGAAACCCATCCTCTAGTTGTATGCTTGAAGAAGCGCCCTCTATAACTGTCCTATCGGCAATGGGCAGGCTACATACGGGGCAGAAGAGGCCTTACTGAAGTCACCCCTGGAAGCTGACTTCTCGACGTACGGCCAAAGATTTGGAGGAGGAAGACAACGTTTCATTTATTAGATACAAGATGTATTAGAAAGTCTGGGCACCTGTCAGAGGATGGAAAGTTGAGCATACATAGCCATAACTGCATTTTGCATTGCCTTAGTGAGTTTGCTTGCCCTTATTGTGATTTGCTGTATTGGATATTCATTCTTTTGGAATTGCCCCCTCCCCAGAAAGACAGGTGCTGTACCTAAAATCATTGTGACAGAGAGCATTACGAAACCCCTGGAAACATGTTTGAGGAAACCTGGGAGTGGGCTCTCTGTGGTGCTGTGTTAATCCTAGGATTGTGGACATTGTATGTTAAAAACAAGGGGTGGTTTTGTGAAACACCTAAGATTGATATTGCCCTTTCCCAAATCATATATAACCCCTGCCTTCTCCCTAACATGGTGATTCTGTAGGTTAAGAGAATTGTGTTTGGAGAAGTTCTGCTAAGGGACAATTTTGAGCTTGTTGTGGCTTTGGCTGTTAATAATAATAATAATAATAATTTCTTTTATATACCGCATCCTCTCCCCAAGGGGACTCGGAGCGGTGCACAGGGAAAAGTTAAAAATGCTATGAAATATACATACAAAAATAAATACAATGCATAAAAACGAATTAAATTTAGTTGTCCCTGCACTAAAATCCCCACATTAAAACTAACATTCCCTAACGCCCTAAAGGTAGAGACTAACCTAGGCCGGCCAAGCAGAAAAAGTGTGTTTTAAGTTTTTGACGGAAGGAGCGGAGGTCCGTAGTTGTTCTAATGTCGGGGGGAAGGTTGTTCCAGAGGGCTGGGCCCGCCACAGAGAAGGCCCTTCCCCTGGGCGTCGCCCGCTGACAAAGTCTAGTGGACGGCAACCGGAGAAGTCCCTCTCTGTGGGAGCGAATCGGCCGTGAGGATGTATGGGGCAGGATCCGATCCCGCAGATAGCTAGGTCCCGAGCCATGGAGCGCTTTAAAGATGACAACTAACACCTTGAAGCGCACCCGAAAGACGACAGGCAGCCAGTGCAGCTCGCGCAAGAGCGGTGTTACATGGGTAAACCTTGAGGTTCCCATTATTGCTCGCGCGGCTGCGTTCTGGACCAACTGAAGTCTCCGGGTGCACCTCAAGGGGAGCCCCATGTAGAGAGAGTTACAATAGTCTAGTCGGGATGTCACGAGAGCATGAGTGACTGTGCGAAGGGCGTCCCGATCCAATAGGGGGCGCAACTGGCGTACCAGGCGAACCTGGTAAAACGCCCTCCTGGCCACGGCTGTCACTTGGTCTTCCATGGACAGTCGGGTATCCAGGAGGACACCCAAGTTGCGCGCCCCATCCACAGGGGTAAGGTGTTCGCCCCCTATGGCCAGTGATGGAGTCAACTGGTTGAATCGGGCGGCCGGAAACCACAGCCACTCGGTCTTGGACGGGTTGAGTCTGAGTCTGTTACTTCCCATCCAGGCCCGCACGGCTTCCAGGCACTGGCACATCACCGCTACGGCATCGTTGGGGTGGTTTGGGGTAGATATATACAACTGCGTATCATCAGCGTAGAAGTGGTACTCTACCCCAAAACCGCGGATGATCTCACCCAGCGGCTTCATATATGTGTTGAACAGGAGAGGCGAGAGGACCGACCCCTGAGGCACCCCACATGTGAGGGGTCTCGAGGTCGACCTCTGCTCCCCTGCCAACACAAATTGCGATCGACCGGAGAGGTAGGAGAACCACCGTAAAACGGTGCCTCCCACCCCCAACCCCCCCAGCCGATGCAATAGGATACCATTTATTGGCAAAGGGCTTGCTAAGTGAAACTCTTGAATATTAGTTCCCAATGTTGTGAGAATACCCGAATGACGCCCGCTTTTGTGCTTGAAGGAGGATCCGGGGATGTTGAAAACCCCAAGTAACAGGGCAGGATCAGGTCACAGGGTGTGGATGCTTTGGGATATGTCTGCTCCCACCAAAGGCGCAATGTCTATGCATAGGGATGGAACCATAGGCCAAACCCAAAACCTAAGGTCAAGCTTCTGACTATCCCGGTGAAAAGACTCGGGCCACAATAGTCCTTGAAAAGGGTGGTAGATGGAGAACCAAAGCCGCAGAAGCCAAGTTGCAAGGTGAACCCGCAGTATGTCTCCATCTGTCCACAACTTCTTCCAACAGAAGGTCACCTACTCGCTTCCACCCCCCTCACTAGTAACCGTTGGGAGGGGAATTTGACTACTGGAAGATGTCCAAGGCCATTTCAGCCACCCCATTCCCAATATGGCTCTCGATTCAATCCACCACAGGATTTTGTGTTCATTTTCCCTCTGGAAACACCAGTTCCCATTATCTTTTTGAAGGGCCAGTCCTCAGGAATAAGCAAAGGGACCTTAACCAAGAAGCTCCATTGCAACCACTAACTGGTATGTTCCTGGCCTGAACCTTATAGGCCTGGACTAATGAAAAGAACCTCCGAGCCCATGCCTTTTCCATGAACATAGGTGTGTGTGTAGGAGAAAATGAAGTCTTATGTGGGAAAAATGTAAATTTACTGAAACGTGCACTCTGGGGACTGGAGAAGGTGCCTTCAGAGAATAAGCCCTAAAAGTTATTTCATATGTATAAATTGTCTCTTTCTTCTCACTGATATGTTTGCATTGCTAACATGTACTCCTGAGAAATTAACATTGCCATATGCCATGCCAAGTATTGTATGCTTACATTGTTGACTTAAAGTTTTGTAATAGGCTAGACTCAATTGTAGCTGAAAATAGAGTCTAGAAGGGGGGGAAATGAGGCAGGGCATAAAGCAATTTTTAGACATAAGAGTGAGATGAGTCGGGGTCAGACTAGATGATCTTTAGTCATTTTTATTTTTACGCTTTGTAAGGTACAAAAAGCATCTTTGAGACAGGAAGCTCGAACTCAAACCACAAACACCTTCTTGTAAGTAGGTTGAGTCAGTTAGAGGCCCTTTTTGCAAGTCAGACAAAGGGCTTAACCACATAAGTCAGAATGAAACTAGTGTATCCTGCATGCTTCTCTGCCTAGCAATAAGGAGCTTAACCAATCAGCGATGTGTTAAGTGCTGTTTTTGTAAAAGTATAAGAATGCATGTTCCTGTGCAACACAAGGCATTCCCAACCCACTGAAATAACTCATGCTCCCCACAATTGCTTCCCCCCCAACCTGCCGCATTGGGTCACTTACCCTGTGAAGATCTAGCAAGCAGTCTCCTCATAGGTTGCCAGCCAAAATGGAGCTTCTGAGGGCCGGATTCGGCCCTCCAACACGTCATTCAGCCCTCCAACACGTCATTTGGCCCTCTGTGCAGTGGTGAAATTTTAAAACATTTCCTACCGTTCTGTGGATGTGGCTTGGGGGGTGTCATGTCATTGGGTGGGCATGGCTATGTAGTCATGTGAGGTGGTCAAAAGAAACTCACTTTAACAATGTCTTGCTGGAGCAGGGGGTTGGACTAGATGACCTCCAGGTCCCTTCCAGGTCCCTTGAAAGTACCTCTTTCAAGGTACTCTCTGAAGGTGCATCTAGTGGCAGGTATGTGGTCCTCCCTCCCTCTCCTTTTTACCTCCCTCCCTCCGCAAGAAGCCTCCTGGGAGCAAAAGCAGACCCCAAATGCTTAAAAAAAAGTAAAAAAAAATTCCTACCATTGCACAACACAGCTGTCAGAACTTTTTTGTATTTTGTTAAATATTTTTTTACTATGGGTTCGAGCGAACCAGCCCGAACTGGTAGCATTTTGCCCCTGCTTCCACGGGCCTCCCCCAGCCTGTTGCAGACCGAAATGGAGCTTCTGGGGGCCGGATCCTTTTTTTTGTATTGTGGTGACCAGAACTGTACAGATGCAATCCTAACATATCCACAGGCTTTCAGGTTGTCCAAGCAGAGGCTGGATAGGTATTTGTTGCTGATGCTTAAATCTCAATTACTAAATCAGAAGGCTTGCTAGATTTAATTATGTAAATAATCCCCTGCAGCCTTATTTTCTATGAAGGGTTCTGGAAAGATTTCACAGCCAAAGAATAACTTTCATTGTAGCACAGGGTGGGGGTACATTTAAAGGATCGTACAATGGGCAAGACAGCACCTCAATCAGTTTTTACATTCAAGGCACAAATGCAAATAACATGCTACAGGGAAGGGAAATATGGCTTCTTCCTTAGGTGTAAGTTTTCTGCAGAGAAAGTGCTATGGTGCTTTCCTGTACCAACACTGTAACTTCAAATAACCTCATTGAGATCTTATGCTTTGATAGCTTAACTATTTGGAAGTCAATCAAATCATGCAAGATTTTTATTGAATGTATTTTGTGTAGCCAGGTTTCTGGGTAAAGATACTACAAGACATTAAGTTTATAGCAAATGGTCAGTCAACCTGGGAATTCAAATCCCACCATAGCTGAGGCTCTGTGTATCCTCACAAGCAACTCAATATATTTAACACTTTGCTTCCTGTCTGCTACTACTGTATCAAACATACTGTAGTTAAACTACCTTATATGAAATGAGACCACTATATTGGCCTGCCTGTCTTTTCCAAATAGCACTGGTTCTCTCTGGCCTCAACTGATGGTCCTTCTGAATCTCACATGTAAAGATCCTTTAACTCAACCTTCCTTAATTCAAATGTCTCCAGACTTTTGTACCACAACTACCAAACACAATTAGGGTAGACAACAATCAAGAATGATGAGAGTTGCAAGCAAAAGTATCAGACAAGGTTTAGACTGAAGACTCCTACTTTAACTGATGGTGTGGAGACTGATGCTGGGGCATTATGAATTTGTCTACCCATTCAGATCCCTGAAACTGCCTTTAGTTATAAATTTTCATCAGAAAGCTGGCTGGTGATATATTGAACAAGTCTTTCTATGTTACAGCATCCAAGTTACAGAAACCCAAGAGGTCCAGACAATTCTTACACTGGCAGTGATTATTACTTCCCTTTTAAGCACAGAACATGGTTTGTTTTAAACAATTTTGTCACAAGTTACTTTTGTGAGCTGGTAAGCAGAATCTTCTATATAAATAAAACGTTAATTATGAATTTGTTCAAAACCACTAATCTCAGAAACTACTGCACCAATTGCCACCAAATTTTCACACAATGTTCCTTACAACTGCAGCACCAATGATACGCACAGATTGTGTGAATGGCACACTAGTGCCAGGTACATGCAACACCAATGTACAACTGCAGCTCTTCTGTGTGTTTCCCTCACTCGCTCACTCACCCCCCCTCCTTCCGCCCCTCCCACCTCGCCGCTCGCAATGCCGGCACCACCACAACCCTCCGGCTCCTTCCGCCCCTCCCACCTCGTTGCTCGCAACGCTGGCGCCGCCACACCCTCCTGCTCCTTCTGCCCCTCCCACCTCACCGCTCGCAACGCCGCCGCCACGCCCTCCAGCTCCTTCCGCCCCTCCCACCTCACCGCTCGCAACGCCGGCGATGGGGGAGGGGAGGGAGGACCTGATGGTCGCTGGGAGGGAGGGGAGCCTGGAGTTGGTTGATGGGGGGGGGGGAACGGGGGGGGACTGGGGAGAGGGACTTAGTAGAGGGATAGAGAGAGAAGGAGAAATACAATAGGTAGGTAGGTAGGTAGGTAGAGGGATAGAGAGAGAGAGAAATACAGTAGGTAGGTAGAGGGATAGAGAGAGAGAAATACAGTAGGTAGGTAGGTAGGTAGAGGGATATAGAGAGGGGGGGGAGAAATACAATAGGTAGGTAGGTAGGTAGAGGGATAGAGAGAGAAATACAGTAGGTAGGTAGGTAGGTAGAGGGATAGAGAGAGAGAAATACAGTAGGTAGGTAGGTAGGTAGAGGGATGTAGAGTAGGTAGGTAGGTAGAGGGATATAGAGAGGGGGGGAGAAATACAATAGGTAGGTAGGTAGGTAGAGGGATAGAGAGAGAGAGGGAGAAATACAATAGGTAGGTAGGTAGGTAGGTAGGTAGGTAGGTAGGTAGGTAGGTAGGTAGGTAGGTAGGTAGAGGGATAGAGTAAGAAATACAGTAGGTAGGTAGGTAGGTTGGGGGTTATACGGCGGTTGTCTGTACACAGGTTGGTTGGCCATTTAACCAGACTGGGCCACAGCAACGCATGGCCGGGTACAGCTAGTGTTAAATATAAATGATCTATCAAAGAGGGAGATAATTTCTTAGATTAAAATCAACTAAACAACAGACCAGAGTTATAAATATTTTGGGCAACATAGCTTTAACTTTTAAATAACTATACTGTTGAGACGTTCCCTCATTTTTTTCTTTTGAAAAATATTTTGTAAGGCAAATCCTATTTACTATGGTGGTCTCCACAAGTCTGGGATACTGCAGATGTTTTCAAACTTTTAAGCCTTCAACCAGCACAATCATTTCTGGCATGGTGATATCCAAAGACTATACTACTGTTATTTGCATGTAGAAATCAGACAGAGTGCAGAATTCTGCATCTTAAAAATTCCAGAAAGGTTTCTAGTTCTTGACTTTGTTAAAGCATGGAAACAAAGCCCACTAAAATCTTAACCAAGGCAGAATGCACTGGAAGGAATAAATAAATAAAGGTCTATGTATTCGGTATTATCTAAGTATCTAAGAGTAGTATAGTCTTTGGATATCACCTTGCCAGAAATGATTGTGCTGATTGGAAGGCTTATGAAGTTTGAACATAAGAGAAACTCCACTGACACATATTCTTACCTCCCTGAGTTTCTTGTAGTTGGAGGGATATTTGCCCTGACAGGCTAATGGGCCTACCCCAAATCAAGGAAGGCTCTCTGGAGAGAACATTTCTACAGCTTTCTTTCCCAGACTTACATCTCTCCCCACGAAAGACTGAAATGGGTTAGTTAGGGAAAGCATCCTCTTTCCATGCAGAGCGTCTGACCTGGTTGCAACTTTTACGCGATTTCGCTGCTCCCTCTTGCAGACACCAGATCATCCATGGGCACCTTCAGCATCACCAGTAGAGAAGATTAAACCTCCCCCTTAGAGCAACCCACTGCATCCCACCCCGCGCTTTTCCACCCGAGGCTGCCACACCAGCTCTGTCTCGCCCAAGGGGGCCTAAGGTGATGGTTACAGGTGATGCTTACAGGTGATGGGCTCACCTTTAAAACTCCAACCCTGCAAGCCCCTCCCTAGGGCCCCACTGATCGTCCCGTGAAACTCGAGGTCCCCGGAGGAGCTCCCTTTCAACGCCAGAAACATCCCTCCCTCCCCAAACACTTACAGGAACAGCTTTGCCCTAAACATCGTCCGCCCCTATGGAGGCCCCAACAGTCACTTTGGCCCCGCCCCCTACGGAGCCCCGTAGGAACCTGCAAGCCCCGCCCCTCCCCTCGGCTAGCCCCCTCCCTCTCCCGCTGTCTCACCGGCAGCTCCGGGTCTCTATCTCTCTCTCCTTTTTTCCCTCTCTCTCTCCTTTTTTCCCTCTCTCTCTCGCCCCCGTCTCTCTGGCTCCGCGGCATCCAAGATGGCGGCAGCCTCACCACTCTACTTTCTCTTCATCCGCCCTCATATGAACTGCATTGGCTAATTCGCCCACTCCTCAAGCCTCTTACCGTTCGATTGGATAATAAGGAACTGGACGGAAGGGGGAACGGGGAAGGTGGGACGACGCGGCGCAGCCGCAGCTGTCATTAACAGGCTCTTATTTGTCATGGGATCTTATTTGTCAAGATGTGGTGTCCTTCAAAGCACATTCGTGTTACCATTGGCTGAAGAGGCGCAGATGGCGTAGTAGGCGTAGTTACGCCTACTTGTCCGCAAAAAACAAGTCGAGAGGGCGGAGTTTACGTCAAAGTCCGCCTGCTAATGGGCAACAAAATGTCCCTCAAATATCACTCTTATATGATTGACTATCGCTTCCTGTAAACGAATACTAGCAAGAGTAAGGAAGGCTATTGGATGGTAGCCCTGTCATTTATTCCTTGGTCCTGCTGTTTCGTTGAAACTGATAAAAAGGCGGTGGCGCAAAAGACTTTGAGGCTGTGCCTCCCCATTGGCTGTAAACAAGCAAGCCTGCACATGTTGTCTCCTCATTGGACGGCTGTGCCGCCCCGTAGAACCTTCCCCTTTTTGTATTGGCATGCACGTTTTGAAGCTGGTTGCATTAAGTAAAGAGGTCGAGGCGGGGCAAACTGCAGGAATTGACAACCTGTCAATTAAACCCACTGTATCCAATCAGAGAAGGGAGAACGACCCCCTTTCCAAGGTAGCTATTCTTCTATCCGGGCTTTGGTTTAATAATTTATTTCAGCACTTCCTGTCCAGCTGTCATAAAGGTTTGCCACAGATTTAGGCGGGCGCAGCAGTGTTCAGCAAGTGATAAAAATGAAAGTACTTTGCTGCTATTGAAATATGCGCAGAATCTCAGCAGCAAAATAAAACAAGTAGAGAGAGAGAGACCAACTTCACTAGTGATATAACTCTTGATTTGCTGAATCATATTGCTGCATAAACTGCAGGACTGTTTACAGAATAGCAAGCAAACTTCACCGCCAGTTCGGGTCTGAGCCTGGTGCCGAAGCCAATGATGGACACCAGACATGAGGTGTAGGTTTTCTGATTGCTTTTTATTGGAGTACTACAAGGAAAAGGGTTCCTGGTGAAAAGAACAAGAACAAAATGTTGCAGGAAATCAGGAGGAAAAGGAAAGGGCCAACGCATAGCAGAGTTTAATGTGTGGCTAAAGGAGTGGTGTAAAAAGGAAGGCTTTGGTTTTATTAGTCATGATGCCTGCAGCTGGTCCAATGAAAAACTGTACAAAAGAGATGGTTTGCACCCATCCAAGAAAGGGACTGAGTTACTTGGCATTAAATTCACAGATTTCCTGGCTAAACATTTAAACTGAATAGTGGGGACAGAGAATTAATAGATAAAGAACATTCCTGTCCCCAGCAAACTAAAATTCATAGGGTTATCAGTGCATGTAACATAGATGTTTGTGCGGGTAATATTATCACCACTGCTGTCAAGCAAAACCAAACAATTAACAGTGAGTGCCATACCATGTGCATGAACCATACAAGTGGCAAAGAAATAGGGGCAAAGAGAACCATAGTCAGGCATAACACAGGTTACGTAGACAGTAAACACAGAGTCAATCAAAATGGACTCAAATGTCTATACACCAATGGACAGAGTATGAGGAATAAACAGGGTGAATTAGAAATTCAAGTAAATGAGGGCAGATACGATATTGTTGCCATTACAGAAACTTGGTGGGATGAAACCCACAAATGGAACATACAGCTAGAAGGATTTAAATTATTTAAAAGAAACAGACCAAATAAAAGAGGAGGTGGAGTTGCACTATATATAAGAAATAATTACATCTCTACAGAAATAGAGCACAACAATGATGAGAACTATCTTGAATGTATCTGGGTCAATATTAAAGGTTGGGGGGGGGGGGGAATGATATTGTCATAGGTCTATACTACAGGCCACCCAACCAAGCAGAGGAAGTGGATGAACTTTTTGCTAACCAGCTAACTAAGGTATGTAGGAAGCACACTACAATAGTAATGGGGGATTTTAACTACCCTGACATCAATTGGAAAACAAACTCTGCACCAAGTGGAAGATCCAACAGGTTCCTAACAAACCTAGCAGACAACTTTGTTTCCCAAAAGGTAGAGAAGGGAACAAGAGGATCAGCCATATTGGACTTAATTCTCACTAACAGAGAGGAAATGATAGAAGGTGTAGAAGCTACAGGAACTTTGGGGGCAAGCGATCATGAAATACTGGAATTCAACATTATGCAAACAAAAGTAGTAGAACAAAGTCAAACTAGAGTCTTAGACTTTAAGAGAGCTAATTTCAATAAACTTAGAGAGAGCTTAGGAAGGATTCCATGGATGAGAATCCTCAAGGGGGAAAAAACTCAAGAAGCTTGGGAAATTTTGAAAAATGAGATTATAAAAGCCCAGTCTAGCGCAATACCAATGAAGAAGAAAAATAACAGTTCCCAAAAGAAACCAGCATGGCTGCATAAAGAATTCTCTGACAAATTGAAAGACAAAAAAGATAAATATAAAAAGTGGAAAGAGGGGGACATAACTAAGGCAAAATATCAGCAAATAGCCCGAGCCTGTAAAGATGAAGTGAGGAAAGCTAAGGCTCGCAATGAAGAAAGGCTTGCCAAAAAAGTAAAAAATAACAAAAAAAGCTTCTTCCAACATGTTAAAAACAAGAAAAAAGTTAAGGAATCAATTGGTCCACTGCTGGGAGAAAATGGCAAGAAGATGATAAGCAACAGGGAGAAAGCAGAACTATTTAACTCATTTTTTGCATCTGTCTTTACACAAAGGGATAAAACAGTCCAACCAATCAAAAACAGCACCACAAAAATCAGATTAGGAACACAAGTTGAAATAGGGAAGAAAATGGTAATTGAGCATCTGTCTGCCCTGGACGAGTTCAAATCACCAGGACCGGATGGATTACACCCCAGGGTTCTGAAGGAACTGGCAGACGAGATCTCAGAGCCACTGAGCTATATCTTTCAGAGATCCTGGAGCACCGGGGAACTGCCAGAAGACTGGAAAAGAGCTGATGTGGTTCCCATCTTCAAAAAAGGAAAAAAAATAGATCCAGGAAACTATAGACCCATCAGCCTGACCTCAATACCAGGGAAGATTCTGGAAAAGATAATTAAGCAACAAATAAGCGAATACCTAGAAGCAAACAAAGTAATAGCCAAAAGCCAACATGGGTTTGTCAAAAACAGATCATGCCAGACTAATCTAATTGCATTCTTTGACAAAGTGACAAAATTAGTGGACCAGAGGAATGCTGTCGATATAATTTACTTGGACTTCAGTAAGGCATTTGATAAAGTAGACCATAACCTACTATTAGATAAAGTAGAAAAATGTGGGTTAGACAGCATCACCATCAGATGGATTCGCAACTGGCTGACCAACCGCACTCAACGTGTGGTCCTCAATGGAACTGCATCTACATGGAAGGAAGTATGCAGTGGAGTACCCCAAGGCTCTGTTTTAAGCCCAGTACTCTTCAACATCTTCATTAATGATTTGGATGAGGGGATAAATGGGGAACTCATCAAATTTGCAGATGACACCAAGCTGGCAGGAATAGCCAAAACTCCAGAAGATAGGCTTAAGATACAGAAGGATCTTGACAAACTTGAACATTGGGCACTATCTAACAAAATGAAATTCAATTGTGAAAAAAGTAAGGTACAGTATAGGTGGTACCTTGCTCAATAGTAGCAACTGTGAGAGGGATCTTGGAATCCTAGTGGACAACCATTTAAATATGAGCCAGCAGTGTGCAGCAGCTGCCAAAAAAGCCAACACAGTTCTAGGCTGCATAAACAGAGGGATAGAATCTAGATCACGTGAAGTGTTAATGCCACTGTATAGTGCCTTGGTAAGGCCACACCTGGAATACTGCATACAGTTTTGGTCGCCACGATGTAGAAAAGACGTGGAGACTCTGGAAAGAGTGCAGAGAAGAGCAACCAAGATGATTAGGGGACTGGAGGCTAAAACATATGAAGAATGGTTGCAGGAACTGGGTATGTCTAGTTTGATGAAGAGAAGGACCAGGGGAGACATGATAGCAGTGTTCCGATATCTCAGAGGGTGCCACAAAGAAGAGGGAGTCAAACTATTCTCCAAGGCACCTGGGGGCAGGACAAGAAGCAATGGGTGGAAACTAATCAAGGAGAGAAGCAACTTAGAACTAAGGAGAAATTTCCTGACAGTTAGAACAATTAACCTCTGGAACAGCTTGCCTCCAGAAGTTGTGAATGCCCCAACCCTGGAAGTCTTTAAGAAGATGTTAGATAGCCATTTGTCTGAAATGGTATAAGGTTCCTGCCCACGCAGGGGCTTGGACTAGAAGACCTACAAGGTCCCTTCCAACTCTGCTATTGTATTGTATTGTATTGTATAATGGTGAAAAGAGTAAGGTTCTCCATTTAGGCAAGAAAAAACGAAATGCACAGGTACAGTATAGGTGGTACCTTGCTCAATAGTAGCAACTGTGAAGGGATCTTGGAATCCTAGTGGACAACCATTTAAATATGAGCTAGCAGTATGCAGCAGCTGCCAAAAAACCAACACAGTTCTAGGCTGCCTTAACAGAGGGATAGAATCAAGATCACGTGAAGTGCTAATACCACTTTATAATGCCTTGGTAAGGCCACACTTGGAATACGGCATTCAGTTTTGGTTGCCACAATGAAAAAAAGATGTGGCGACGCTAGAAAGAGTGCAGAGAAGAGTAGCAAATAGGATTAGGGGACTGGAGACTAAAACATATGAAGAATGTTTGCAGGAACTGGGTATGTCTAGTTTAATAAAAAGAAGGACTAGGGGAGACATGATAGCAGTATTCCAATATCTCAGGGGCTGCCACAAAGAAGAGGGAGTCAAACTATTCTCCAAAACACCTGAGGGTAGAACAAGAATCAATGGGTGGAAACTAATCAAGGAGAGAAGCAACTTAGAACTGAGGAGGAGACTCGGACAACGAGATCTAGATAAGCCTTTTATTTTTGGCCAAAGGTCGAGCAGAAATAAGTTTTGCTAACACCTGGACGAAGACCTATAGAAAAAGCAGATTCTTATATATCTTTCAAAAAGCAGTTTTGAACGTGGAAATACTTAAACCATTTCTATTGGCTACCTTGAGGAACAAGCCTTGTAAGTAGTTGGGGTCTTTACTTCTCCTTCTGTCTTGAGCCATACGTGTCTCTAAGTGAACTTAAGCTGAACCTTGTGGTTTTGTGAGAACTATTGAACTCTGCAGTTAGGCACTCATTTCCTGTTTTTAACGGCCTATGTTGCCTTTTAATATAGAAGAAAAAGGGGCCCTAAGAGGCTGTCTAGCCTGACCCAGTAGGTTTCATGTTTAATGTCCAATTCTCACTTTGCGTCCTGCCTTATTCCCCCCTTCTAGACTCTAGCCTGAGTCTAGCCTCTTATTGTGTCTTATTATGACACTAGCTGTCCTGGCCACGCATTGCTGTGGCCCAGTCTCGTTAAACCTACCTACCTACTGTATTTCTCCCACTATCAGTCTACCTACCTACCTACCATATTTCTCCCTCTCTCTCTATCACTCTACCTACCTACTGTATTTCTCCCTCTCTCTCTACCCCTCCGCCTACCTACCTACCTACTGAATTTCTCCCTCTCTATCTATCTATCTATCTATCTCTACCTACCTACCTACCTACCTACCTACCTACCTACCTACCTACTATATTTCTCCCTCACTATCCCCCTACCTACCTACCAACCTACTGTATTTCTCCCTGTCCCTCTCTATCCCTCTACCTACCTACCTACCTACCTACCTACCTACCTACCTACCTACCTACCTACCTACCAACCTACTGTATTTCTCCCTCTCCCTCTCTATTCCTCTACCTACCTAGCTACTGTATTTCTCCCTCTCTCTCTCTATTCCTCTACCTACCTACCTACCTACCTACCTACTGTATTTCTCCCTCTCTCTCTCTATCCCTCTACCTACC
Source organism: Rhabdophis nuchalis (assembly GCA_039707465.1). Classification (NCBI taxonomy): domain Eukaryota; kingdom Metazoa; phylum Chordata; class Lepidosauria; order Squamata; family Natricidae; genus Rhabdophis; species Rhabdophis nuchalis. Next base: position 29,630,617 of record CM077650.1, read on the forward strand.
TACTAACCTACCTACCTAGAGAGAGAGGAGAGAGAGGCCGCTGATTCGGCAGCTGCCGGGGGGGAGAGTTTGTGGCGTGGGCAGCAAGAGACACCGCTGACTCGGCAGCGGCCTTGTAAGGGGGTGAGTTGGCGCGAGTGGCAAGCGAGGCTGCTGACTCGGCAGTAGCCTTGTGGGGGTGGAGTTGGCGGAGGGGGCAGCGGCGGAGGAGGAGAAACCGCTGACTTGGCACCGGCCTTGTGGGGGGGGGGAGTTGGCAGTGGGTGGCGGCGGAGGAGAGGCTGCTGCCGAGTCAGCAGCCTTGTGGGGGGGGGGGAGTTGGCAGGGGGCAGCAGCGGAGGAGAGGCCGCTGACTCGGCAGTGGCCTTGTGGGGGGGGAGATGGCGGTGGTGGCGGAGGAGAGGCTGCTGACTCAGCAGCGGCCTTGGGGGGGAGTGGGCATCGCGGGTGGCGGTGGCGGAGGAGAAGTTGCTGATTCGGCAGCGGCCTTGTGGGGGGGAGTTGGCAGGGCGGGTGGCAAGAGTGGCCGCTGACTCGGCAGTGGCCTTGTGGGGGAGTTGGCGGCGCGGGGGGGGCGGCGGCTGCAGAGGAAAGGCCGCTGACTTGGAAGAAGCCTTGTGGGGGCAGTTGGTGGTGCGGGCGGCAAGAGGGGGAGAGTTGGGGAGTTGGCAGCGTGGGTGGCGGTGGCGGAGGTAGGTAGGAGGTAGTTTCTGAGATTAGCAGTTTTGAACAAACTCATAGTTACATTTTTATTTATATAGACTAGCCGTACCCGGCCACGCATTGCTGTGCCCCAGTCTGGTTAAATGACCAACCAATCTGTTTGTAGATCTATACCTGCACACACAAACACGTACACACAACCAACGTATCACCCCCAACCTACCTACTGTATTTCTCCCTCTCTCTCCCTACCTACCTACCTACTGTATTTCTCCCCCTCTCTTTCTATATCCCTCTCCCTACCTACCTACCTACTGTATTTCTCCCTTTCTCTCTCTATCCCTCCTTCTGAGCCCTGATGTCATGATGGCGGCGGGCGGCGTGGCCCCCAAAGGCATGACGGGAGGCAAAATGACGACGGAGGAGCACGGGCGAGGGGCGGCACCGTGGGCTGTGCATTTTAAATGTAAACATTAAAAACCTCCACCCCCCCCTTTTCAGAACAGCGTTTTTGCGACTGCCTCTTTTCTCGCTGTGCGCTAGAACTTACACCCGCTACTCTTTCCATGGCAACTGTAGGAGGCGACCATTTCGCCGATGACGTAGAAGCGCGGGGGAGGGGCGGCAGCGCAGACTGCTCCACGTGCACGTGACGCAGCAGAAGAAGCGGCCGGGTGAGAGGAGCCGCAAAAGGGAGGGGGGCTGCCTACCTTCCCTCCCCAGATCCCCCCCCCCAGTTAGCCTCCTCCAGGCCTCCCTCCCTCCCTCCAAGCGACCATCGGGTCCTGCCTCACCTCCTCAATCCCCCCCCGCCCAAAAGAAAGGAAGGGGCGCTCGTGGCGGAAAAACTTTCCACTGTGATTCTCCTGGCTTCCAGCCTCCGCCAGTGGCAGGTCAGGCTCCATTGGCGCCGGCAAATGCGGGGAGTGACGGGGGACCGAGAGCGGAAGTCCCACCCCTAATCCCGGAAGCGCCCGAGTGATTTGTCTCTTGGGCCGCAAGGACGCCTTCCTCCTCCTACTCGTCCCCCCCAGTTCAGGTAGACTGCCTCTCCACCTGGAGGCTCCGATTGGGGGGTGGTGGGGAGCCCTGCCCCTGAAACTCTGCCCCCTTATCCCGGTAATCTTCGGACAGGGGGCTGAGCATGCGTGCGTCCACACGCGCATATATGCGTCACACCGCCAGGGCCACAGGGCTTTGTGGGAAGGGTAGTTCATTGAGAAAGCGACTGTTGGAAATGTGATGTTGGGGGAAGGGCATCAGCACACGCTGCTGCATGTGTGCATGACGCAGCATAAGAAGCAGCCGGGTGGGAGGAGCTAAAGGGAGGTAAAAAACTCAGAAGTGCCGCACTTTTACATTTGTGTATTGTGCACCTGGCACAGGTGTGCCATCCACACAATCTATACATATCATTGGTGCTGCACTTGTTTGGACACAGGAACAAAAACAGGCATTTGAAATTTTAAAGGAAGCATAACTTACCAACTTTGAGAAATCTTTCAGTGTGTACGTGGACTGAAAAGGCAATACAGCTCTGGAAGTCCGGACTCAAGAAAAGGGGAAGTGGCAACAACCCACAGCTTAGTAAAAGGAGGGCCCCACATTGCCTTAAAATCCTTGATGCAATCGCTCTTCTGATCAAGGAAGCTGATAAATTGACTTTTAGGCAGCCAATTACTATATTTACTAGTCATGTAATTCATGGAGTATTAGAAACAAAGAGCATTAATGTTCAAGTAGCAAAGTTGTGGGCTTTAATACGAGCACTAGAAAGGGCACAGAATGAAAGTATAAACATTGGACTGATTCTAAATATGCAATCCTCACATTACATTGCCATGCTGAAAAAGGACTCTTAATAGCCCTCTTTTAAGGAAAAGCAACTAGTGTGCTTGCTCAAGGGAATTAAAGATTCCATATGAGGGAATCTGCACAATCTCTCCAAGCTGGATGGTTGGATCCAGCAGAAAAGGGATGTTGTCAGCAACCCTAGATGATCAGAGTCCTTGATGCAATCGCTCTTCTGATCAAGAAAAATGATAAATTGACTTTTAGACAGCCAATTACTATATTTACTAGTCATGCAATTCATGAAGTATTAGAAAGGAAGAGCAACTAGTGCGCTTGCTCAGAGGAATTAAAGATTCCATATGAGGGAATCTGCACAATCTCTCCAAGCTGGATGGTCAGATCCAGCAGAAGAGGGAAAAGCAGCTGACAGAGAAGCAAAGCTGTCAGCAACCCGAGATGATCAGAGCCACCCGGACATGACAGCTTATGCAGCATTGGAAATGCAAAGGGGACTGAGCCCCAGATATTCTAAAGCAGGGGAACTCCAGGCAACTGGATTTGAAGTGACTAGAATCCTACTCAAGGACAAAGTGTGTCTTGAAACTCACCTTGAATGGGTGAATGCATGTGCTTACCCTTGCTTACCCTTATTTTAATTTGCTGTATTGGATATTCATTCTTTTGGAATCGCCCCCTCCAAAGGAAGACGTGTGCTGAGGCTAAAATCATTGATTGTGACAGAGAGCATTATGAAACCCCTGGAGACATGTTTGCGGAACCAGGGAGTGGGCTCTCTGTAGTGCTGTGTTAGTCCTAGGACTGTGGACATTGTATGTTACAAACTAGAGGTGGTTTTATGGAACACCTAAGACTGATATTGCCCTTCCTCAAATCATATATAACCCCCGCCTTCTCCCTAACGTGGTGATTCTGTAGGTTAAGAGAATTGTGTTTGGAGAAGTTCTGCTAAAGGACAATTATGAGCTTGTTGTGGCTTTGGCTGTTATTGGCAAAGAGCCTGCTAAGTGATAACGTCCTGAATAGTAATTCCCAGTGTTGTGAGAATGCCCGAGTGACCCCCCTTGCCCTTGAAGGAGGATCCGGTGATGTTGAGAACCCCAAGGAACAGGGCAGGATCAGGTCGCAGAATGTGGACGCTTTGGGACAGGTCCGCTCCCACCAAAGGTGCATCGTCTGTGCATGGGGACGGAACCGTAGGACAAACCCAAGACCTAAGGTCAAGCATTTGACCATCCCTGTAACAATTGAGAAAAGGGAACTATATGTTAACAACGCTGGAATTGGGTCAAAGCCTAATTAATCAGTCTGACCCTGCCCTAGGTCAAAAAAAGTTGATTGTGCTTGTCTGCTGGTCCTTCATCTTACAACGCTTTTCTTTGGGAAAAGACCAGGGCCACAATAGTCCTTGAAAAGGGTGGTAGATGGAGAACCAAAGCAGCAGAAGCCAAGTTGCAAGGTGACTTTTATAATGCATTCAAAAGGCTGGGGATGAGCCGCCTCCCCATTGTTGGCCCTATAGCTGTTGGTGTAGAAATCTTAGGATTACCCTCCTTGTGTGCAAAATGGTATCAGGAACCTGGCATTCCTGTGGGGTCATTAACAGAAGGACAATGTCCATCAGAAGTGTACTTTAGTCCTAGCGAGACACTTATGGATGTAAAACTAACCAGTGGTCTATTTCCCCCTGGAAATACAAGCTCCCATTATCTTTTTGAAGGTCGAGTCCTTCGAGATAAGCAAAAGGACCCTGCACTAGAAGTTCCATTGCAGTCGCTAACTGACATGGGGGTCTGGACTAATGAGAAGAACCAATGAACCCATGCCTTTTCCATGAACATAGTTGTGTGTCTAGGAGAAAATGGGGTCTTTTTCTAACGTGGGGGAAACACCTCTTCCCCAAGATGGATGTTGTCAGTGGGGAACAAACTCTCCCCGTTCCTATCATAGGACATGATCAGAAAAGAGTGCCACTAGTAATCCCACTGTTAGTAATCCTGGGAATAGGAACAGCAGTTGGGACAGGTGTAGGTGGATTAGTACACTCTACAATACAGTTTAAGCAATTATCTGAGGAATTTCAAGAAAGCCTGAATCAAATTGCTGGGACCTTGGTTGAAGTCCAAAGACCAGATAGATTCCTTGGCAGCAGTGGTTTTGCAAAACCTGTGTGCCAAGACCTCCTGACAGCTGAGAAAGGTGGTTTGTGTCTATTCCTGGGAGAAGACTGTTGCTTTTACATGAGTAAGTCAAGTTGCCAGAGATTTGCAGGAACAGGCATCCAAAATTGGACAAGGAACGGACATGTGGTTTTCTTGGTTACTTGGTACCAGTTTGATCAAACAGATGTTATTTCTGCTGATATGTGGACTTGCAGGCCTAGTCTTTATCCCATGTGAAATCCCCTTGCTCAGGCAGCTTGTTATGAGATCAGTAAAGGAGATAAGGGTTGAGAAGGAGTTGGTTCTGATGGAAAGCCTCATTGAACATAAGATTGTCTCTGACCCCTTCGAAGAAGATGAAAATTCAGATATAGGAACACATGTACAACTTACACCCTGGGGACTAGAGAAGGTGCCTTAATAGATTTAAGTTTGATATATGCTATATTTGTCCTTTTCTGCTTACTGAGATGTATCATTATCATACCCTGATTGTATTATGTGTTTGCATTACCTAATATGTACTCTTGAGATATTAACCTTGCCATATGCAATGCCAAATGTCATAATAAGACACAATAAGAGGCTAGACTCAATTGTAACTGAAAATAGAGTCTAGAAGGGGGGAATAAGGCAGGACGCAAAGTGAGAATTGGACATTAAACATGAAACCTACTGGGTCAGGCTAGACAGCCTCTTAGGGCCCCTTTTACTTCTATATTAAAAGGCAACATAGGCCGTTGCTCCTTGCAAAAGAACGGGAAATGAGTGCCTAACCGCAGAGTTCAATAGTTATTACAAAACCACAAGGTTCAGCTAAAGTTCGCTTAGAGACATGTAGTCAGTATCTGTGGCCCAAGACAAAAAGGAGAAGTAAAGACCCCATCCGTCTGGGTCCGTTTGGAGAAGGGCGGGATATAAATTTAATAAAATAATTTAAAAAAAATCTCCTTATAAGGCTTTTTCCTCAAGGTAACCAATAAGTGTTTGGTCTTTACCCAGACCAAACACTGATGAAAATTGGATTGAAAATTGATGGCCAAATATGGCCTTTTCAGGCTCGTGCCTCGGTGTGCATATTTTCCAATGCGACAAACTGAGGCAGGAAGATCATTTTATTACAATTTATCAGAATATTCAGACAAAAGGGATTCCTCATTCAAAGAGGGAACCCCGATCTTTAGCTAATATCCCCTTATATAGTTAACATAACAAAGAAACCTGAAAGAGGAAAGTCAATTGGACAGGATTTATTTATTTATTTATTTATTCAATTTATACCCCGCCCTTCTCCAAACGGACCCAGGGCGGCGCACAGGAAAATTAAAATACATACAAAACATCATATAAAATTTAAAAAACTAATTCAATAGAACCTGTGCTAAAACCAGATTAAAAACCCCAAATTTAAAAACTATCTAAAAGTCAGTATAGGGGGCTACGCTAGGCCGGCTAGATGGAACAAATGTGTCTTAAGACACTTGCGGAAGAGGCGGAGGTCAGAGATGGTGCGAAGTTCAGGGGGTAAGTCGTTCCAAAGGGCTGGACCTGCCACAGAGAAGGCTCTCCCCCTGGGTGTCGCCAGTCGGCATTGTCCAGCCGACGGCACCCTGAGGAGGCCCTCTCTGTGGGAGCGTATTGGTCTGAGGGATGTATGGGGCAGGAGGCGGTCTCGCATATAACTAGGATAATAGCATACATATTTGAGAGAAAAAGGATTACATCTTGAATTATCTGGGCAAATATGATGGTTTTAGGTAGGCTTTGAAAATCCACTTTGGGCCTAACATATGTTTTAAGAGCCCATTTACGGACTTACATTGTGGCGCTGAGAGTGGCCAAACGCCATCACTGTGACACTCACATAGCATCCGCAGATAACCGCCCTGCCGCCCTGTTTAGGGTGACCCGCTCCCTCCTACAACAGAGGGTGCGGGAAACCCCATTACAGGGTAGAGCAGAGGAATTTGTGATTTATCTGCAGGAGAAAATCGCTCAGATTCAGAATGAGTTAGTCTCCATTGATGGTCCAGTGGGATTGCACGAGGCGGATCTTGGCTGGGAGGAGTTTGACTCTGTTACTTCCGAGGATATGGACAGGTTACGTGGGCGACTGCGAGCCACCACATGTTTACTGGACCCGTTTCCTTCCTGGCTTGTACTGGCATCCTGGGAGGTGACACGAGGCTGGCTCCAGGAGGTTGTCAACGCTTCTCTAAGTGAGGGTTTCTTGCCTGCCTCCCTTAAAGAGGCCATGGTGAGGCCCCTCCTGAAGAAGCCCTCTCTGGACCCAGCTCTATTAGTTAACTACCGTCCCGTCTCCAACCTTCCCTTTTTGGCGAAGGTTGTAGAGAGTGTGGTGGCACAACAGTTTCCCCGTCACCTGGAGGAAGTTGATTATCTAGACCCGCGCCAGTCCGGCTTCCGGCCCGGGCACAGCACCGAATAATAATAATAATAATAATAATAATAATAATAATTTAATTTTATATCCCGCTCTCTCTCCCCAAAGGGACTCGAGGCGGGGCACAGGCAAATTAAAAACACAAATAAGACCACAACAAAATACAAGGTTAAAAATAAATTAAATTGATCCTGCGCTAAAAACCCATAAACTAAATTAAAACAGCCCCTAAAACCCCTTACCTTAAAAGAGACTACCCAAGGCCGGCCAGGCGAAAAAGATGTGTCTTTAATTTTAAACGGAAGGAGCGGAGGTCCGTAGTTGTCCTAATATCGGGGGGAAGATCGTTCCAGAGGGCTGGGCCCGCCACAGAGAAGGCCCTTCCCCTGGGCGTCGCCCGCTGACAGAGTCTAGTGGACGGCACCCGGAGAAGTCCCTCTCTGTGGGAGCAAATCGGCCGTGAGGAGGCATGGGGCAGGATCCGATCCCGCAGGTAACTAGGTCCCGAGCCATGGAGCGCTTTGAAGATGATAACTAACACCTTGAAGCGCACCCGGAAGACGACAGGTAGCCAGTGCAGCTCGCGCAAGAGCGGTGTTACGTGGGTGAACCTAGAGGTCCCCATTATTGCTCGCGCGGCTGCGTTCTGGACCAACTGAAGCCTCCGGGTGCACCTCAAGGGGAGCCCCATGTAGAGAGAGTTACAATAGTCCAGTCGGGATGTCACGAGCGCATGAGTGACTGTGCGAAGGGCGTCCCGATCCAATAGGGGGCGCAATTGGCGAACCAGGCGAACCTGGTAAAACGCCCTCCTGGCCACGGCTGTCACATGATCTTCCATGGACAGCCGGGCATCCAGGAGGACGCCCAAATTGCGCACCCCATCCACAGGGGCAAGATGTTCGCCCCCTATGGCCAGCGATGGAATGAGCTGGTTGAATCGGGCAGCCGGAAACCACAGCCCCTCGGTCTTGGTCGGGTTGAGCCTGAGTCCGTTACTTCCCATCCAGATCCGTACGGCTTCCAGGGACTGGCACATCACCGCTACGGCATCGTTGGGGTGGTTTGGGGTAGAAATGTACAGCTGTGTATCATCAGCGTACAGGTGGTACTCTACCCCAAAACCACGGATGATCTCACCCAGCGGCTTCATGTATGTGTTGAACAGGAGGGGCGAGAGGATCGACCCCTGAGGCACCCCACATGCGAGGGGTCTCGCGGTCGACCTCTGCCCCCCTGCCAACACAAATTGCGATCGGCCAGAGAGGTAGGAGGAGAACCACCGTAAAACGGTGCCTCCCACCCCCAACCCCCCCAGCCGATGCAATAGGATACCATGGTCGATGGTATCGAAAGCTGCCGAGAGGTCTAATAGGACCAGGATGGAGGAACAACCCCCATCTCTGGCCCTCCAGAGATCATCAACCAACGCGACCAATGCCGTCTCGGTGCTATGCCCGGGCCGAAAGCCGGACTGGCGCGGGTCTAGATAATCAACTTCCTCCAGGTGACGGGGAAACTGTTGTGCCACCACACTCTCAACAACCTTCGCCAAAAAGGGAAGGTTGGAGACTGGACGATAGTTGTTCAGAAGAGCTGGATCCAAAGAGGGCTTCTTAAGGAGGGGCCTCACCATAGCTTCTTTTAGGGAAGCAGGCAAGGAACCCTCACTTAAGGATGCATTGACAACCTCTTGGAGCCAGCCTCGTGTCACCTCCCAGGATGCCAGTACAAGCCAGGAGGGACACCGAGACGGCATTGGTCGCGTTGGTAGATGATCTCTGGAGGGCCAGAGATGGGGGTTGTTCCTCCATCCTGGTCCTATTAGACCTCTCAGCGGCTTTTGATACCATCGACCATGGTATCCTATTGCATCGGCTGGGGGGGTTGGGGGTGGGAGGCACCGTCCTACGGTGGTTCTCCTCCTACCTCTCCGGTCGATCGCAATTTGTGTTGGCAGGAGAGCAGAGGTCGACCTGGAGACCCCTCACATGTGGGGTGCCTCAGGGGTCGGTCCTCTCGCCTCTCCTGTTCAACACATATATGAAGCCGCTGGGTGAGATCATCCGTGGTTTTGGGGTAGAGTACCACTTCTACGCTGATGATACGCAGTTGTATATATCTACCCCAAACCACCCCAACGATGCCGTAGCGGTGATGTGCCAGTGCCTGGAAGCCGTGCAGATCTGGATGGGAAGTAACAGACTCAGACTCAACCCGTCCAAGACCGAGTGGCTGTGGTTTCCGGCCGCCCGATTCAACCAGTTGACTCCATCACTGGCCATAGGGGGCGAACACCTTGCCCCTGTGGATGGGGCGGGCAACTTGGGTGTCCTCCTGGATACCCGGCTGTCCATGGAAGACCAAGTGACAGCCGTGGCCAGGAGGGCGTTTTACCAGGTTCGCCTGGTACGCCAGTTGCGCCCCCTATTGGATCGGGACGCCCTTTGCACAGTCACTCATGCTCTCGTGACATCCCGACTGGACTATTGTAACTCTCTCTACATGGGGCTCCCCCTGAGGTGCACCCGAAGACTGCAGCTGGTCCAGAATGCAGCCGCGCGAGCAATAATTGGAACCACTAGGTACACCCATATAACACCTCTCTTGCGCGAGCTGCACTGGCTGCCTGTAGTCTTTCGGGTGCGCTTCAAGGTGCTAGTTGTCATCTTTAAAGCGCTCCATGGCACGGGACCTAGCTACCTGCGGGATCGGATCCTGCCCCATACATCCTCACGGCCGATTCGCTCCCACAGAGAGGGACTTCTCCGGGTGCCGTCCACTAGACTTTGTCAGTGGGCGACGCCCAGGGGAAGGGCCTTCTCTGTGGCGGGCCCAGCCCTCTGGAACGACCTTCCCCCCGACATTAGAACAACCACAGACCTCCGCTCCTTCTGCCAGAAACTTAAAACATACTTCTTCTGCTTGGCCGGCCTAGGTTAGTCTCTTCCATGAGGGCTTTATAGGGACCGTTAGTTTTAATGTGGGGTTTTTAGTGCAGGGACAATTAATTTAATTCGTTTTTATCTCTATTTATTCTGTATGTATATTTGATAGCGTTTTAATTTTTCCCTGTACACCGCTCCGAGTCCCCTTGGGGAGAGGATGCGGTATATAAAATAAATTATTATTATTATTATTATTATTATTATTATTATTATTATTATTATTATTATTATTATTATTATTATTATTATTATTATTATTATTATTTTTTTTTTTTTTTTTTTTTTTTTTAATGGAAAATCACAGGTTGGAGCATAATCAGAAAGTTATGGTGACCTGATCAAAGATAACTTGGAGACTTCCTCTGTAAATGGGAATAACAGGATATGTTTTGCAGGAAGCCGATAATGATCTTATTGTTTAGTTCTGGGAAAGTTCTGGGAGGGCCTTTGGGTCCTTTGGGGCTTCTGAACACGTATGGTTTTCGGAACATTTGGTAAGTTTCCATGAACTTTTCACATTGTAAAACACATTTTGTTTTGAGCACGCAATCTTGTTTTCGTGTATTCAAGTTATGACGCATGTGATACGTCAATTCATGTATTTAAGGTACAACTCTGTACCTGGATTCATTCTCTCTCATGTCCGGGAGAATCCGTTAGCTAACGTTATTAAACTGCTCTTTCCTTTTGTCATAAGTCTCCGTGATCATTTTTTTATATGCAGAAAATATCTGGGATATTTTTCTCACAATATTTATTAAAATGAGGCCTGAAGGGGAATAAATCATAAGGAGAAAGGTTGTTTAGGGTTCACAAGAGATAAGCCAGACCCCAATTTGTACTAACAAACTTTTCTTATCTGGAGCTAGTCTCCAGCTTGTTTATCAGTTTAGGAATGTTAAAAGCTAATAAATCTTGAACATCACTTTAAAAGAAAGAATATAAATCAGATTAAAATACAAACTAACTATGTTAGTTAACAAATAACAAAGCCCATGTTATTTGCCCCTTTGATGCTAAAGGGCAAATAAAAGATGCCCTTTCAGCATCACTAAAAAGAAGGGAGTTTGGACTTCCGGTATCCGGCTCCAGCGGAGACGGGCGAGCCTAGGGCTCGCTCGCCGCTTTGTTGCCTTTTCTGCCCCCCTAGGGGGGCGAAACTCTCCGGTTACCGGAGGTTTCCCGTAGGGTCGGCTCAGAGGGAGCGGCCCTCGTCACGGCGGTGGGGAGGGCGCTCCTCTCTGCGACCTAGGAGGAGAGGAACATGCCAGCGGGGGTTTTTCCTTCTCCAACGGCTGTCGGTGCCATTCGCTTTAATGGAGAGGGCTGAACGGAGAGATCGGGCGGATCGCCGAGGCTTCAGCTGCGAGAGAGAGTGAGTTTAAAAGAACACCTTTTTTTCCTTGCTGCCAGCCAGGCTGAATGGACTGGGAGGGGGGTGTTTAATTTTAAAAAAAAAACCCTCGGACTTAAGCGGCACGTTAAGATGGCTTCTCTGCAAAGAGAAAGCGGAAACTTTCACTCCGGACGGTCTTTAACAAGGGAAAGTGGATTGTGACTTTCTGCAACATTGTTTCTAGGTCTGGCTGAGCTTAAAAAATTCTTTTTTTTGCTACTCTCTCCATCTGGCTACGAGATGGGCGGTGGAAGTGGCTTCTCTTTGTCCCTGCCTGACTATTTCAACTAAGGAAAATTTCCAGCGTCTCTTTGAAAGCAGGACTCTCTCTGGATTTTTGAAAATTTTTTTCTTTTGATGGATTTGTGACTTCTTCTCTGGAATACCTTCGTTATTACTATTTGCTGATTTGGGAAATTGTGTCTCTTTTGGTTTCTGAATTGTTTGCAATTTCACAGCCCTGAACTGAACTAAGCTCCTGATCTGCCCCACCAGCCCCACCCGGAAAACGCCATCTTGGTGGCAGTGACTCTAACTTTTAACCATGGCACAAGAAGCAGCACTTGTAAATTTGGAACAAAGGATGGCTTCTCTTGAAACCTCTATGCAAACTTTGATATCAGAAATAAAGGCCCAGAGGGCTGAAAATAGTACTTTTAAAAAGGAACTATTGGATACCCGGAAGCAAGTGTTGGAGAATACACAGAAGAATGAAGAATTGGAAGGAGGGCTGGAGGGGGCTAAGGGAGAGATTAAAAATGTTTCTAATGAGGTGGGGGAAATAAATGGGCATGTGTCTAGGATAGATATGGAAAGAATGACATATTTTTTGAGATTTCAGAATGTTCTTGAGGAATCTGGTGAATGCCTGCCTGATCTTATGAGCACAATTTTAGCAGACTATTTGCAAAAACCTAAGGATGAGATCAGGGGGGACATTGACCTAGCCTACAGAAATAACTCAGCATATGCCAGGATAAATGAAGTGCCTAGAGAGATACATGTGAAATTTGTTAGAAGGTCAACCAGAGAGGAAGTCCTGAAAGCGCAGAGAGAGAAACCCTTAACTTATCAACGAGAAACGGTCACTATCTTGAAGCAGATCCCTAGAAAAATTAGAGATTCAAGAAAGAAATTTTCTTTCTTGTCTAAAACCTTGTTTGATCACGGGATTTGGTTCAAGTGGATGACACCTGAAGGGATGCTGGTGTTCTGGGAAGGAGGAAGAGTGAGGATTAAAACAGTTGCTGAGGCGGAAGCCTTTCTTAAAAAACATTCCTCTGCCCTGGGGGAAGATCCAGGGGGGACGGAGGGGGTCACGGCCCCGCCCGCGGGGGGCCAGGGAGGAGAGAAAGAAGATACAATAGCCAAAAGACTTAGATCTAAAAAATAACTTTGCCTTGATTTTTCTTGAACAATTTTGTATAATATTTCTATCCGGACTTTTTGTAAATGTCTGACAGCATGGAAGGGAGAATTTAGGTAAATGTACTTGCTTTCATCTTGTAGTGGTATGGAAAATGTTTTCTATGTTAACTTTTTTAATGTGTATTTTGAGGTCTCGGAAGGTCCGACGACTCTGACGTGAATGCTCTCAAAATTTCTTTGTAACCATTACCCTATCCTGTTAAAAAATGTAAAACCAATAAAACTTTTTCAATTAAAAAAAAAAAAAAAAAAAAAGGGAGTTTGGACCAACAGGATCAGGGACCAAATGCGCAAAAGAGTCCATTCAGGAAAAAAAAATAGGTAGAAACCAGCACACAAAAATCACATTGTACTGGGCAGGCACCCTGAGGAAAAAGAAACAAAACAAAATCCCTAATAGCAATCACAATAACAAGCACACACAAAAATGGTGCCAATTAGGCCAAGACAGATAGCCAGGAAGGAGTAAATGTCTCTAAAAAATGCAGAAAAAAAATGGTATCCACACATTTCTATATAAAGAGTTAACTGAGTTTGTTCAAAACCGCTAATCTCAGAAAGTACTGCACCGATCGCCACCAAATTTTCACACAATGTTCCTTACAAGTGCAGCACCAATGATACGCACAGATTGTGTGAATGGCACACCTGTGCCAGGTGCACGATACACAAATGTAAAAGTGCGACACTTCTGAGTTTTTTACCTCCCTTTGGAGCCTCCAGGTGGAGAGGCAGTCTACCTGAAATGGGGGGGGGGGCGAGTAGGAGGAGGAAGGCGTTCTTGCGGCCCAAGAGACAAATCACTCGGGTGCTTCCGGGATTCAGGGGCGGGACTTCCAACTTATTCCCCTTTTGCCCTTTTGAAGGGACCTGTTCGCGTCCTTTAAAAGGACCTTTTCGCGCCCTTTTACAGGGACTTCCCCCCCCCCCCCCCATGGAGGGACTTTTCGCGTTCCTTACTTGCCGGAACTTCGCGCCCAACTACACTGGGTCTTTCGCGCTCATCTTTCAGGGTCTTTCTAACAGTTTTCAAGTCAAGGGGACAGACTCAGGAGGACCAGCTGCTTCCGCACAGCAACCCAGGAGGGGTTCTGTTAGCAGTGGGTATGCGCACCTCCTCTTTTCCTTCTTCCTATCTGGGCTCTTCCTCAATTGACGGTTTCCCTGGGATTTTCTTTTACCCGAATCACTACCCTTTTAATGCCTTCACTCATTGCCCGCTTGGCTACTTAGTATCCCGTTTCGTGACCTGTTTGCCATGCTCTGACAAGGACCCTCCCTTGCTTTCCCAATCCTGCCGGTCACTGCCCTTTCGGACTAGAAGCAGGCTGGGGTGCGACTGAGGGTCAAGTGGAGGAGGTGGATTTCAGTCACTACTTATGGATTTGAGCCTTCTAACACACCAGCACACACGCACACTCTTTCACTCCCCATGATACCCTAAGTAAAATTTAGAAGCGGTACTCACCTACTTTCAGGCAGCTGTAGAGTTCAAACTCTGGATCTCCCTTTACTACCCTTTTCCTAACTGTGCCGGGTCCGTGGGAGTCCCCTGGCAGATGAAAACATCTGCAGCCAGCAGATAAGCGATTCCCCGGGCCCGGTTCAGTGGTTGGGTGAGCTGAGAGTCCCTTCATTGGTCGCCAATTGTTGGAAGTAAAGAGTTCATGGTTCGTTCCCAGCCGGGAATCACCACCGACGCTAAAAGAGAATTTCATGAAGACAGCTGCCTGGAAGTTATGAGCTTTATTAAAGGAAAGGAAAGACGGGAAGGACGAGAGGCGCGCCGACCAATCAGGGACCATGCTGTTCCCGCCGGCGCCATTCTGAGCCGCGTTTTCCCTGCATTGTCTCGCAGCCTCTAGCGACAAGCGGACGTGTTTTTTCTCGGCTCCTCAGGGCAAGTGCAGGGCCTGATTTGGTGCGAAGCCTTGGTAGCTTCCCGAGGCCCAGTCTCATCCTCCGACGGCTCTTTCTCCTAGCGCGCTCTGCATTGGAACCGGCAAGTCGATCTCTCCCTTTCCTTCCCAGCCCAGCCCAGCATTCGTGCTATTCCACTCATGGCAGAGGATGCTATTACTGAGATCCCTGAACAGGGCTCATCCTCTTGGGAAGACAGGCCCCTTGTTAGGAAGGCGGGCAGGGCAGCCAGGGAGGCAATCAGGGACATTAGTAAGGGCCCTTATGCCAGGAGGGATGAGGCGTCGCAGGACAGGGCGGATGCTAGGCGTCAGAAGGCCTTGGAACACCAGTTTAACAAGGCGCAGGGCCAAGCCATTGCTGTGGCCCAGGTCCACCGGGCCCACTCTCCTGATCCGGGGGAAAGGGAGCTTGCGGCTCGACCTTAGATTTCCCCATCCTTGGATAGGGGCTCCCGTGACCTCTCCCTGGATCACTCCTCCATGGGATCCAGGTCTGTTTCTCCCTCTATTGGGGGGGGGGGTACTGATCTTTTCCAAGATCTGGAGGATGACCAAAGATCCTTGGCCACCATTCCCCCTGCGTTACCTGAGGCTCCCCTTCCAGAGACTTCTGGGTCAGGGGCACGCCCTGTTGAAGACCAGGGGCCGTCTCTCTCGACTGAGATGAGGCAAGTGATTATTTCGGCCATCTCCCATCAAGGAGCGAACTACCCCCTCCACCCGGGGGCATCGGAGTAGGTCCCATCATCCACGACCTTCTTCCCCTAGACCCTCAGTCATCAGTGCTGGCTCGGTTTCAGAGATAGATGACCTGGCGGAGCCTGAGCTTTCTGATGACGAGGGCTTGGTGGCAGACAAACCGGCCTTTTCAGGCCTGTTCCAGCCCTTTTACTTTAAATCCATTCTCCACAAGGCCAAAGTCATTACGCATATGGAGGTATCCCTGGCTGCGGCTCCGGTCAATCCTGATCCACAGGTCACCACGGATCCTGAGGATCCTAGTGGTGGATTATTTGACGAGGATATTCAACCTCAGGAACTAGTGCCGGCTCCCAAGCTGTTTAAGAATGTTATCCAACGCCAGTGGGTGCAGCCGGCCTCCTCGACCTCTCCGGGGGTCAATGATAAAAAACTTTACTCACTGGACCCCAGTATGGAGGAAATACTTAAACTTCCGGAGGTCGACCCTCCGGTGGCAGCCTTGACATCCAATTCCGTTTTACCGCCTGATTTGCTTGAAGGCCTTAAAGCTGAGGACAAGCGAACAGAACGGTCTTGTCACAAGACCCATCAGGCCACGGCCTGGGCCATTAGGGCCTCAACTTCCGCCTCCTTCTTTAGTAGGGTGTCCATCGCATGGCTGCGCCAACTTCTCCGGCACCTGCCCCAGGGGGATGCCCGCCTTCGTCAGGAAGTCCATAAGATCATGTTGGCTGCGGAGTACACAGCCGACGCTTCTCTCAATGCCGCGAAGTTTGCATCTCGCGCAGTGGCGTCCAACATCACGTCTCGTTGCCTCTTGTGGCTTCGCCATTGGAATGCTGACATGCGATCCAAATGGAAGCTTGCATCGGCTCCCTTCAAGGGAACCAAATTGTTTGGGGAAGCCCTAGATTCTGTACTGGTGGAAAACAAGGACAAGAAGAAGGTCATGCCTTCGGTGGCCCGTAAGACGGATCGGAGGAATCCGCCTTTCCGTCGGCAAAATCACAGGCCGGTGGATGCGCCCTCCACATCCGCCTCTCATAACTCCTTTCAAAGGAATTACTCCCACGGTTCTGACCGCCAGCAGGACAGACAACCGTTCCGGGATAGGAACCGCTACCAGACTTATGCAAAGCGGCCATTTCGTGGAGGACAGGCCAATAGGCCTTTCCGCCGCAATAAGTGACACCCATTCACCTCCCATAGGGGGTCGCCTCCAACTGTTTGCCGACCGCTGGGAGGCAACCACATCAGATGCGTGGGTATTGCAGACAGTTCGTCTAGGCCTCACCCTAGAGTTCATTTCGCCCCCTCCCCGATGTTTTATTCGTTGTCCCACCCCCAGGTGTCCCACCCGACGGGAGCTCATGGAGGCGGAAATCCGCCACCTAGTAGACATCAGGGCCATAGAATTAGTTCCACACGGTCACGAGGGGACGGGGTTCTATTCCATACTGTTCCTAGTCCCCAAGAGCACGGGAGGAGTAAGAGCCATCTTGGATTTGAAGGCCCTCAATTATTACATTGCCTACAAAAAATTCAAGATGCAGTCCCTTCAGTCCATCCTGGGCTGCCTTCGGCCCGGGGACCTGATGACATCGATCGACCTGAAGGAAGCCTACCTCCATGTGCCAATCAGACTCACCCACCGTCGGTTCCTGTGGTTCTGCTTCGCCGGCCGACATTTTCAGTACCGAGCCCTGCCGTTCGGCCTGTCGTCTGCCAAGCGAGTCTTCACCAAGATCCTAGCAGTGGTGGCGGCAGACCTCAGGAGGCGTCCAATCCGCCTTCAATGTTACCTCGACGGCATTCTATTACAGTCGTCATCGCAGGAGCGGGCATTGCAGGATCTCCAGGTAACGTTGGACTCCCTGCATTACCACGGCTTCACAGTCAACAGGGACAATTGCCACCTGACCCCGGCGACCAAGGTGTTACACCTGGGAACGGTGATCAACACCTCGTCTTGCCTGGTGTCTCTATCGCCGGAGCGCATAGCCAGCCTCCGGAGCCTGATTCGTCGGGTGCGGCTATCCAAGACTATTCCGGTGGTCCTGCTATCGCAACTGCTGGGGAAAATGATCTCGTGCCTATCCATCGTTCCTTGGGCACGGCTACATGCAAGGGAGTTCCAGTGGTTCCTCCTTCCGGCGCAGAGGGCCAACGTCAGCAACTCTACCACCAGAGTGCGCTTGCCTCCAAAGGTACTGCAATCCCTGCGGTGGTGGCTGACCCTGGCACTTGCCAAGGGCTCCCTGTTCCGGGAACCCGACCGTCTGATACCCACGACCGACACAAGTCTTTTCGGATGGGGCGCGCATCTCGGCGAAGCGATGGCGCAAGGCAGGTGGTCCCATCACGAACTGCAACACAACATCAATTGGCTGGAGCTACGCGCTATCCAGCTAGCTCTCCGGCACCTTCGGAGGGAGGTGCAGGGTCGCCACATCTTGATCTGGACAGACAACGTGGTGGCAAAAGCACATATCAATCACCAGGGCGGCACCAGATCGTCGGTGTTGATGATGGAGGCCGACGCCCTGGGCCAGTGGGCCGAGCGTCACCTAGGCTCCATCCGCGCGGAGCACATCTCCGGTGTGGACAATGTTCAGGCGGATTGGTTGAGCAGAGCCACTCTCGATCCATCGGAGTGGCGACTCCACCCGGACACTTTCCACCAGATTTGTCTCCGATTCGGCTTCCCAATAGTGGACCTGTTCGCATCCCCAGCGAACGCTCAACTTCCACGTTACTTCACCCGCTACCGGTCCCCTCTGGCGGAGGGGATGGATGCACTTCACTCAGCATGGCCTCCGGGCCTCTTGTATGCATTTCCCCCAACTCCTCTTTTGCCTAGGGTCATCCGGAAGCTTCTAGTGGAATGTGCGGAGATTCTGCTAGTGGCTCCCTATTGGCCACGTCGGACTTGGTTCGCGGATCTCTACAGCCTGTCCATCAACACTCCTTGGAAGATTCCGCCGGAATTGATCTCTCTCAGCCAGGGAGCAGTTTGCCACCCAGAGCCCCAGTGGCTCAATCTGACCGCCTGGCACTTGAGAGGGATCTCCTGAGTCGGGCACACTTTTCCGAACCGGTCATCAGAACCATTCAAGCCGCCAGACGGGCCTCGACCACAAGGATCCCTCTACCTACCTACCTACCTACATAGTTGGTGTTAAGCGCCACAGCTTAACACCACTTTCGGTCTCTGTACACCACATCCTGGACTTTCTTCAAGGGGGACTCGACAAAGGTCTTGCTCCAACCACCCTTCGTCGTCAGGTAGCAGCTCTAGCTACGGTCCTGTCTGCTGGTTCCTTCCAGTCTCTCAGCCGTCATCCCAGTGTCCGAGCCTTCTTACAAGGGGCATCCAACCTTCGCCCTCCGGTTGTCCATCGATTTCCTTCATGGGACTTGGCTATGGTTCTCCGCGCTCTCTCCAATCCGCCATTTGAACCCCTACGTTCGTCTTCAATCAAGCATCTGGCTCTCAAAATGGCCTTCCTTGTAGCAATCACATCTGCCCGCAGGGTGTCGGAGTTAGCCGCCCTCTCGGTCCGGGAGGACCTCTGTCAATTCCATCGGGACAGGGTGGTCCTCCGTCTGGATCCCTCATTCATCCCGAAAGTCAACTCCCTGTTCCACAGAGCACAAGAGCTGGTACTACCGAACTTTTGCCCACGACTTACCCACCCCCGGGAGCGGCATTGGCACTCCCTGGATGTTCGTCGGGTGTTGAAACATTACATAAAAGGGACCTCGTCTTTCAGACGTTCAGAGACGTTGTTTGTTGCCTTCCAACTGGCTTACATGGGTCGTGGGGTCTCCTCTTCCACCATTGCACGTTGGATCAAAGCCTGCATTGCCCTGGCTTACGAACGTCAAGGTCGATCCAAGCCTCCTGGACTCACGGCCCACTCCACCAGAAGAGCAGCCACTACGGCGGCCTGGGCCACCCAGGCGCCTCTTGAAGAGATATGTAGGGCCGCAACATGGGCTACGCCTTCCTTGTTTGTTAGACATTATAAGTTAGATAAATACGCCTCTGCGGATGTGGCCTTCGGTCATCGAGTTCTACAGAGCGTTGTTTCCGGAGATTCCTCCCTACAGTAACCTTGGGATGCCCGCCCTAGTGACATTTTGCTTGGGCATGTCCCTTGGATGGACAGTCTGAGCAGTACACTGGAGAATGACCATTGGTCTTACCTGAAGGGTCGTTCTAGGTGTAATAATAATAATAATAATAATAATTTATTATATTTATAAACCGCCCCCTCTCCCCGAAGGGACTCGGGGCGGTGTACAGGAAAATTAAAAACCAACTAAATAACATACAATACACACAAATTAAAAACGAATTAAACTACCCTGTACAAAATTTAAAAACCATTAAAATTACCACCCATTAAAACCCAATAAACAATTTGAGAGTGTACTGCGAAGAGTGTCCATACCCACCCTTAGTTGTTTTCATGTTGTATTAACTTTCTGGTTTATCCGAGGTTTATCCGGGACTCTCTGACCTTTGAACGTCTCAACATGACAGTCCTTCATTGGAAAAAAACTGAAGCATTATGGGAAAGGAAGGCGTGGTTAAACAAATTCAATCCAGTCCTGGGCAGCGGAGCTGAAATTAACCCTTGGATGGACACTCTTCGCAGTACACCTAGAACGACCCTTCAGGTAAGACCAATGGTCATTTTCCTGTGCTTTGGTTATTCTTAATCCTTTATACTAAGTTTCCTTTTGTGATTACACTCAACCCATTTTGGTTACGTGTATGGTTTTCTCCTGGCTATGGCTCTTGCCCATATGTATTTATTAATTTCTAAAATGAGTTTTCCGGTACCTTCCTATAGAGGAATGAAAAGTGAATGTAAGAGATTTGTTCTTAGAGCAAAATTTTATTTTGAAAAATTTCTGTGTGTCTGTCTGTAATTTTTTTTTTTTGCTAACTCACTGGTTATATAGCATTTGAGATCTTTTTTGAAGGAGTTATTTTCTATTCTTACTTTCTTAAATTAAGAAACATCTGCATTATGTTTGCGTATGATGGTTTTAGAGATTTTCTTGTCTACACCTTGCTAACATCTGAGTGTGATTTCTTTCTTTCTGCCAAAGACTGAAGGAATGTAGTTAAGCTTAACTGCTTGACAGAAGATTCAAGTTAATGCAAAATCCATTTTGCATTTCAAATTGTATCTGAATAGGAAAGGGGGGTGCATTTTTTCTTCTGTTCCTTTTTGCCATTTTTTCTCTCCCGCTTATCCCTTTTGCCTGTGAAGGGAGGGGCACAGCAACATCCAATCTCCTCTTACGCACACACAGACAAAGTGCTATAAGACTGAGCAATGTGTAATAGCTAGTAACTAATCAGGGAGGGAACAAATCTAGAAATAAGCAAGATTTCCCGATTGTGGACTAGTTCATCAATGGGATGATTGTCTCCAGGAGCTGTGGTTGCTTCATTACCTGGAAGTTTTTAGGAGGAAATTAAATAACATTTTTTACAGAAGGGGGTTGTACCAAAAGACCTTTAAAGTTCCATTCAACTCTGATATTCTGTTTTTGGTATTGTATGTGAGTTTGTAAATGATACGTACAGATTGTGTGGATGGCACACCGGTGGCAGGTACACGCCACACAAAAGTAAAACTGCAGCTCTTCTGTGTGCTTTCCTCACTCGCTCACTCACCCCCCCCCCCGCCTCCTTCCGCCCCTCCCACCTTACCACTGCCAACGCCGGTGCCGCCACGCCCTCCAGCTCTAACCCTAACCCTAACCCTAACCCTCCCACCTCACCGCTTCCACTGCCTTCTGATCAACATTCCCCCCCTGCCACTGCAGCCACTCTCTTCCCCCCCCCCCCAAGATCTACTGTTAACTTAAAGGTATTTATACTGATATAGGTATTTCATTAGATAGGTAGGTACTTAGGTACAGGGACACATACAAAGGGAGTAGTTATTTAGGTAGGTAGAGAGATATAGACAGATAGAAATATAGTACGTAGGTAATTACAGGAATTCAAAGACATAGATAGAGGGTGGAATTCATTAGGTAGGTAGATAGGGAGAGGGAGAGAGAGGGAGAAATACAGTAGGTAGGTTGGTAGATAGGTAGGTAGGTAGGTAGGTAGGTAGGTAGAGGGAGAGATAGAGAGAGAGGGAGAAATACAGTAGGTAGGTAGATAGGTAGGTAGAGGGAGAGAGACGGGGGAGAAATACAGTAGGTAGGTAGGTAGGTAGGTAGGTAGAGGGATAGAGAGAGAGAGAGAGGGAGGGAGAAATACAGTAGGTAGGTAGATAGGTAGAGGGATAGAGAGAGAGAGACGGAAAATACAGTAGGTAGCGTTAGCAACTCTGGGTTCAGAACCAGTGTTACAACTCTGGTCCCTTAACCAGTGTTAGCAAATAAATGCGGAATAGTGTAATTCACCGGACAGTAAATAGATACGTTGCTGTAGCCACAAACAAACTCTAAAACAGTGATAGTAAGAAAATAAATAGTCTTTACTTTGTAGCAACTAAAATACTTCCTCCGACTAACTTCTCAAACAAATAACAGTCCTTCACCAAACAGAGTTTATCTTACAGTGATGCAAAACAAACACTCCTCCTTCTTCACAGTTTCTGCTCCTCAGCACAGGAATCAAAGGGAATCGAAAAGGGAATCAGCTGTGATTCTGAGCTTGCTTTATGGTAGAGCTGAGACTCACAGCCAATCAGAATTGAAGACAGTTCTTAAAGCTTCATAACTCCTTAAGAACATAGGCTCATATATATTGTCAACCCAATATAAGGCTGCATATCCTAACAGGTAGGTAGATAGGTAGAGGGATAGAGAGAGAGAGGGAAAATACAGTAGGTAGGTAGGTAGGTAGAGTAATAGAGGGAGGGGAGGGAGAGGAAGGGGAAACCGAGGCAGAGAAAGAAGGGGGTCGCTGAGAGGGTCTATGAGGGGAACCTTTTTCATTTAACCAAACTTGACCACAGCAACGTGGGGCGGGTCAGCTAGTATCTATATAAATAAAAATGTAACTATGAGTTTGTTCAAAACTGCTAATCTCAGAAACTACTACACCAATCGCCACCAAATTTTCACACAACGTTCCTTACAAGTGCAGCACCAATGATACATACAGATTGTGTGGATGGCACACCGGTGGCAGGTACACGCCACACAAATGTAAAACTGCAGCTCTTCTGTGTGTTTCCCTCACTCGCTCACTCGCCCCGCTCCCCTTCACGGCCCTCCCACCCAGCCGCTTTTCAGCTCACGTCACCTCTCTCTAATCCGCCACTGCTGCTGCCACCCCCCCTCTGCCCACTCCACCCCACAAGGCCACTGCCGAGTCAGTGGCCTCTCCTCCGCTGCCACTGTCCATGCCGCCAACTCCCCCTCCCCAAGGCCAGTGCTGAGTCAGTGGCGTCTCCTCCGCTGCTTCCACCCGCGCCAACTCCCCCCCACAAGGCCGCTGCCGAATCAGCAACCTCTCTCTCCTCTCTCTCCTCTCTCTCTAGGTAGGTAGGTAGGTAAGTAGGTAGGTAGGTAGGAACTGCTGATTGAACCGCCCCAGTTCAGAGGAAAGTTTGATGGGGACTCAGACCAGTTAGCCCTATTCCTTGACTTAGCTGAGGTCCAACTGGAATGCTATGGACACCTCTATTCATCCCCCAGAGTGATAGTGAATGCTATTGCAGAGGGACTGGAGGGAGAAGCAAGGGAATGGCTAGCAGCCCTCCACAAGAGGAGAGCCCCCCAACTGCAAGGTGTAGAGGATTTCCTACGACTGCTAGAGGCTAGATTTGAGGGGGTGGAGGAGGACCTGTATGCGGAAGATGAGCTCAGCGACCTAAAGCAAAGGGGCCACCCCATTAAAGAGCACATCCACGAATTTAGGAGAGTCATTGGAAGGCTACCCCCTTTACCAGAGCGTCTGTTAGTGTATTTTTTCCGAACACGTCTGGACCAGCAGATTGCCCAAGTAACTGCCTACCGCAGCATCCCAAACTGGCTCTCTGAGTGGTTCCGAGTAGCAATAAAAGTTGACAGCGCACTGCATGCCAACATGAGAAAGCAACCTGACACAAAAGAGACAGGTCAACCTGATGTGAAACCACCCAGCCAATGGGGAACCACAGCACCACAGCGGGCCCCGAGATCAGCCCTCCCTCAAAGTCCGCTGAAATAATAATAATAATAATAATAATAATAATTTTAATACTTATAAACCGCACCCTCTCCCCACAGGGACTCGGGGCGGTGCACAGGGAGAATAAAAACAATAACTATATACAACATTTCATATTAAAAATAAATTAAACAATACCTGTGCTAAAATACCCATTAAAACTAACTAAACTAAAAATCCCCAATAAACCCAAAAACAGAGGAGTAACTATCCCAGGCCGGCAAGGCAGAAGAAGTGTGTTTTTAGTTTAAGACGGAAGGAGCGGAGGTCCGTGGTGGTCCTAATGTCGGGGGGGAGGTCGTTCCAGAGGGCTGGGCCCGCCACAGAGAGAGCCCTTCCCCTGGGTGTCGCCCGCTGACAGAGTCTAGTGGACGGCACCCGGAGAAGTCCCTCTCTGTGGGAGCGAATCGGCCGTGAGGATGTATGAGGCAGGAAATGCTACAGATGCAAGGGAATGGGCCATATGGCATCCGTGTGCACGACCCCAACTTTGATGCCAAGGCCAGAGCTACTACCCAGGACACGACTGCCACAAACAGGCTACTCATGCATCCTGGAAGGCCTTCCAGGGTGCAGAGGTCCCTCCCCAACCAGATGGGGGGGGGGGGACACAAGGCAACAATTACCAGTCACCAGAACCCTATCAGAGTGACAATGAGGGCGAAAATGACCCAATGGTGAGAGGACCAATTCACCCTTTCCTTTTCCCAATATGCCTCACAGCCCCAAAGACAGGAAACCAGGGGGATTTTCAAGCCCTAATAGACTCAGGTTGCACTAGTTGCTTGATCAACCTGACCACAGTCCTGAAACTGGGCATCAGAGCAAAAAGATTGGCCCACCCAATCCGTTTCGAACAAGTCAACGGGTCCCTAATGGGGGGAGCCTATGCCACTCACCTGACCGAACCAGTGAGACTAGAGCTAGTGGATCACTGGGAAGTAATCTGATTCATAATAGCCCCCAAAATGACAGATGCAGTCATACTAGGACTCTCCTGGCTGGACAAGTGGGAACCAACCATCTGGTGGCAAGGGGGTATCTGCAGGATTAGGATAGAAAAGGGGCCCCAACCCCTTTTCCACCACCAAGCAGAAACTCCACCCAAGCAGGGAACCACCCAAAGGAGCACACCAGAACATCTGGGACCAACATCTGACGAAACCCCAGAGACCGGACAGATCCCAGGGGAATATCAGGATCTCGCAGAAGTATTTATCGAGACCGAGTGTGATGTTCTGCCTCCTCACCGTGAGATGGACTGTGCCATCGAAATCATCCCCAGGGCAAAACTACCCAAGCCCAAACTATACGCCATGACGCCCCAGGAAATGCAAGAGATGCACAAATACATAGACAAAAACCTAGCAAGAGGTTTCATTCAGCCAGCCAAGCCACGGGTCGCTGCACCAGTCCTCTTCAAAGAAAAAAAAGACGGAACCATGAGATTGTGTGTGGATTTTCGAGGGATAAACTGTGTATGTGTACACAACCTATACCCACTCTACCTCATGAAGGACATGCTATCTCATCTGGCCAAGGGAAATGTCTTCACCAAGCTAGACCTCAGAGAAACGTACTACCACGTACGTATCAGAGAGGGAGATGAGTGGAAAACAGTGTTCAACTGCCCCCTAGCGAATTACGAAACGGTCCGCCGGAGGGCATATCAATCCAGACGGTCGTGGGGAGGGGCAGGGCCGAGGGGAGACAAGTTCCATCCTCCCGGTTGGTGGCACGTGGCCGTTGGTTACAAACGGTCGGGTGCCACAACCCCCGCAGGCTAGGTGGTCAGGGGATACAGAGCCAGGGCCTGCGGCTGATGTTTTGCAACGCCAGGTCCGTGGTCAACAAAGCCCCCCTCGTCCATGACCTTGTGTCAGAGGGGGAGCCGGACCTGGTAGGAATTGCAGAGACCTGGTTGGGCCACGAGGGGGGACTTCCCCTCGTCGAAATGTGCCCACCAGGTTACTGCGCTTTTCATCAGCCGCGGGCCCTAGGCAGGGGCGGTGGGGTAGCGGTCATTATCAAGGAAGGCCTTGAGCCAAGAGAGACCATTGTGCCTCAGACTACCGGTTGTGAGTCCCTCTGCGTGAAGTGGGGCCTAGGGAGGCAGTTGGGCTTGCTGGTTGTATACCTGGCTCCCCGCTATGTAGCAGCAGCCCTGCCCGAGCTCCTGGAGGTGATCGCTACGGTGGCAGTTGAGACCCCCAGACTTGTAGTCATGGGGGACTTTAATCTGCCATCGTTGGGCGAATCATCCGTGGCAGCTCGGGAGTTCATGGCCTCCATGACGGCCATGGACCTGACCCAACTAATTCAAGGCCCCACCCACGAGGGTGGACATACGCCGGATCTCATCTTTGTCTCGGGCCAATGGAAGAGTGATCTGGGTATAGGGGATATAGTCATCACACCCTTGTCATGGTCAGACCACTCACTTCTCCGACTCGACCTTCCGACCGCTACTCCCCGTCGCGGGGAGGCGGAACCAGAACTTCCTATCTGGTTTCGCCCCAGGCGCCTGATGGACCCTGTTGGGTTCCAGACGGCGCTTGGGCCACTTCCTGTACCCCTGACCCGCGCCCCGATGGAGGACCTCGTGGCCGCATGGAACATTGCGACCACGGGAGCCTTGGATCGGGTCGCGCCCTTGCGGCCTCTCTTGCGGCGCCGAGCTGCCCCGGCTCCTTGGTTCACCGAGGAGCTGAGGGCGATGAAACGCCGCAAGAGATGCCTAGAGGGAAGATGGAGGGCTACTCGCTCCGAATCTGACCGGACACAGGTAAGAGCCCATTTACGGACTTACATTGTGGCGCTGAGAGTGGCCAAACGTCATCATTGCGCCACTCTCATAGCATCCGCAGAAAACCGCCCTGCCGCCCTGTTCAGGGTGACCCGTTCCCTCCTGCAACAGAGGGTGCGGGAAGCCCCGCTACAGGGTAGAGCAGAGGAATTTGTGACTTTTCTGCAGGACAAAACCGCTCAGATACGGAACGAGCTAGCCCCCATTCGTGGCCCAGTGGGATGCCACGAGGCCGATCTTGTTTGGGAGGAATTTGACTCCGTTGCTTCCGAGGATATGGACAGGTTACGTGGACGACTGCGAGCCACCACATGTTTATTGGACCCGTGTCCCTCCTGGCTTGTACTGGCATCCTGGGAGGTGACACGAGGCTGGCTCCAAGAGGTTGTCAACGCATCCTTGAGTGAGGGTTCCTTGCCTGCTTCCCTAAAAGAGGCTATGGTGAGGCCCCTCCTTAAGAAGCCCTCTTTGGACCCAGCTCTTTTAACCAACTATCGTCCCGTCTCCAACCTTCCCTTTCTGGCGAAGGTTGTTGAGAGTGTGGTGGCACAACAGTTTCCCCGTCACCTGGAGGAAGTTGATTATCTAGATCCACGCCAGTCCGGCTTTCGGCCCGGGCATAGCACCGAGACGGCATTGGTCGCGTTGGTGGATGATCTCTGGAGGGCCAGGGATGGGGGTTGTTCCTCCATCCTGGTCCTATTAGACCTCTCGGCGGCTTTCGATACCATCGACCATGGTATCCTATTGCATCGGCTGGGGGGGTTGGGGGTGGGAGGCACCGTTTTACGGTGGTTCTCCTCCTACCTCTCTGGCCGATTGCAATTTGTGTTGGCAGGAGAGCAGAGGTCGACCCCGAGACCCCTCACATGTGGGGTGCCTCAGGGGTCGGTCCTCTCGCCTCTCTTGTTTAATGCATACATGAAGCCGCTGGGTGAGATCATCCGTGGTTTTGGGGTAGAGTACCATCTCTACGCTGATGACACTCAGCTGTATATATCTACCCCAAACCACCCCAACGATGCCGTAGCGGTGATGTGCCAGTGCCTGGAAGCCGTGCGGATCTGGATGGGAAGTAACGGACTCAGGCTCAACCCGACCAAGACCGAGTGGCTGTGGTTTCCGGCTGCCCGATTCAACCAGCTTTCTCCAACGCTGGCCATAGGGGGCGAACATCTTGCCCCTGTGGATGGGGCGCGCAATTTGGGAGTCCTCCTGGATACCCGGCTGTCTATGGAAGAGCAAGTGACAGCCGTGGCCAGGAGGGCGTTTTACCAGGTTCGCCTGGTTCGCCAATTGCGCCCCCTATTGGATCGGGACGCCCTTCGCACAGTCACTCATTCCCTCGTGACATCCCGACTGGACTACTGTAACTCCCTCTACATGGGGCTCCCCTTGAGGTGCACCCGGAGGCTTCAGTTAGTTCAGAATGCAGCCGCGCGAGCAATTATGGGAACCACTAGGTTTACCCATGTAACACCGCTCTTGCGCGAGCTGCACTGGCTGCCTGTCGTCTTCCGGGTGCGCTTCAAGGTGTTGGTTATCATCTTTAAAGCGCTCCATGGCTCGGGACCTAGCTACCTGCGGGATCGGATACTGCCTCATACATCCTCACGGCCGATTCGCTCCCACAGAGAGGGACTTCTCCGGGTGCCGTCCACTAGACTTTGTCAGCGGGCGACACCCAGGGGAAGGGCTCTCTCTGTGGCGGGCCCGGCCCTCTGGAACGACCTTCCCCCCGATATTAGAACGACCACGGACCTCCGCTCCTTCCGCCTGAAACTAAAGACACATCTTTTCCGCCTGGCCGGCCTAGGGTAGTCTCTCTCTCTATGGTTTTTTTAATTGTTTATGTATATTGAGTGGGGATTTTTAGTTAATGGGATTTTAGCACAGGAGTTTGTTTAATCTGTTTTAAATTGTATGTATTTTTGTATATTTATGGTTTTTATTCTCCCTGTGCACCGCCCCGAGTCCCTGTGGGGAGAGGGAGCGGTTAATAAATTGAGCTTTATTATTATTATTATTATTCCAATTCAAAGTGATGCCTTTCGGACAGCAGGGGGCCACAGCGGTATTCATGCAGCTCATAAATGAGGTGCTGCATGAGCACCTCTACAAGGGGGTCCTCGTCTACCTAGATGACATCCTTATCTACACTGAGACCGTTGATGACCACATACCCCTGGTCTGTCAAGTACTGGAAAAACTTCTGGCAGCCAACCTGTATGTCAAGCTATCAAAATGTGAATTCCACCGTGAGCGACTAGACTACCTAGGCTACCGAGTATCAAATGAAGGAATAGAGATGGACCCAGCCAAAGTGCAAGCTGTCCTAAGCTGGCAACCCCCTTGCACCCGGAGGCAGCTACAAAGCTTCCTAATGTTCGCGAACTTCTACAGGCAATTCATCCCCTCCTTTGTGAAGATTGCCAAACTCCTGACAGACCTCCTGAAGACAGGGAGCCCAGGAATGAAACCTCATCCGGGACAATCCCTACAGTGGGACCTAACCTGCCAAGAGGCGTTCGAAACACTAAAAGAAATGTTTGCAAAGGAGCCAATACTGAAGCATCCTGACCCCGAGCAACTTTTCGTGATCAAGGCAGATGCCAGCGATGTGACAGTGGGAGCGGTGCTACTCCAAAGAAACAACCAAGGAAACTTACAACCCTGCGCCTACACCTCCTGCAAGCTCACAGACACAGAGAGACAATGGGCTGTGTGGGAAAAGGATGTTTCGCAGTGAGATGGGCACTGCAAACCAGGAGAAACCTGTTGGAAGAAGGCCAGAAACCGTTTGAAGTCTGGACCGACCACAAAAATCTAGAAGCTCTCAGGACCCCACGGAAACTATCACCCAAACAAGTCCGATGGGCTCAATATTTCAACCACTTCGACTTTGTACTAAAGCACATTCCAAGGCAGAGGAACTTTCTAGCTGACACCCTCTCCCGCATGCCCCAGTACAAATGCAAACAGGAGCAGGTGGTAGACACCATCATTCCCTCTACCCAAATAGCTGCCCAAGTGACCACCAGACGGCGACGCCATGGCCGGCAAAACCAACCTGCAAGCGACCTAACCACGAGACTCAAAACTGAACTGCTAGCAGACCCTTGGTTCCAAAACAACCAACACATCTTGACGAAAAGAGATGACCTTGCATGGAAGGGGATGAAACTCTATGTTCCAGAATCACTACGTACCCTAGTTCTCCAGAGGAGCCATGACGCCAAACCGGCAGGCCACTTTGGGTTCCTAAAGACTTTGTACTTAGCTTGGAGGCAATTCTGGTGGCCTGGCATGAAGAAAGATGTGGATAGTTACGTGAAAAGTTGCACCATCTGTGGCACAATGAAGATACGACCGGGAAAAACCCTCGGACTGCTGCAAACAGTTCTGGAGGGAGTTCCTGCGGTCCATTAGGTCATCTCAGGGTCTTAGTTCAGCTTTTCATCCGAGCACTAATGGGACAGCAGAGAGACTGAATGCCATGATAGAGCAGGACCTGAAGTGCTACGTGAACAGTCCAATTGGGCAGACCTTTTATCCTTTGCTGAGCTGGCCTACAATAATGTCGTTCAAAGTAGTGAGCGGCATGGACTTTGTCCCAATGCCTGAGTATCCAAGGGACCCTCCCTCTTCAGTCAGCTTGACTGATTGGATGTCGATGCTGAAAGCAACTTGGGAAAATGTCAAGAAAGCTCTGGCTAAAGCGGCACAAACCTATAAG
Organism: Rhabdophis nuchalis; assembly: GCA_039707465.1. Classification (NCBI taxonomy): domain Eukaryota; kingdom Metazoa; phylum Chordata; class Lepidosauria; order Squamata; family Natricidae; genus Rhabdophis; species Rhabdophis nuchalis. Next base: position 29,660,793 of record CM077650.1, read on the forward strand.
AAACAGGCAGATAAACACCGGGCTCCACAATGGCCATTCCGGGTGGGAGAGAAGGTTTACCTCTCCACAAAATACTTGAGATTAAAACTGCCTAGCAAGAAACTGGGCCCAAAATGTGTGGGACCATTCCCCATAGTAAAGATCATCAACCCAGTCACAGTGCAATTAAAACTGCCTTGATTGCTGGGGAAGACACACCAATAGTTTCATAGCAGCTTCTTGAAACCCGTGATTGGATCCACCCTGCAGCTACTACCCCGGGAGCCCCCAGGCCCTATGGTCATAGGGGGCCAAACTCATTAAGAAGTTCAATGAATCCTTGATTCGAGGTGGCACAGGAGACAACTCCAATACCTAATCAAGTGGAACGGTTACCCCTTATCAGAGGCTTCTTGGGTGAAAAGTAGAAACATCCAGGCTGATCGCCTTATAGCAAAATTCCATGCAGAAAATCCAGGCAAGCCTGGGGGAGGAACGCATCCCTAAGTTATACACCTGTACTCAAATTGTTTTGTTTCCCATAGGTTGCTTCAGGAAGTGAGGGGAATCGGATGTCAGTTTGTGAAGCATCTCCATCAAACTGCTATAGAGAGAGGGGAATTCCAAACATACCTGTGGTCAAAAAGAAATCTCAAACTGGCCTGTGAATGCGCATGTCTAAACTACCATCTCTCATTGGCTATGATTTATGACGAAGGCTGAGGGGAGGACAGTAATGCGGGCAAAGTTCAGAAGCTGATAAAGAAAGCAAAAAAGATGGCTGCAAATAAACGCCTAATGAAGAATGCCTAATGAAGCTGTTAATAAATCACTGCTTTTTGGATTCTAATATTGGGTCGTTTATTATGAAGCAGGCTTCGTTAGGGTATTTGACACTTACTCTCTTCAAGCGCAATATAGGCCGTCGCAAGTTATACCAATTTCCAAGCTTGTCTGAGCTAGAAGAGAAAGGTGGGATACAAGATCATGATCTTCAAGTGTTTTGTGACCATTTGGACATTCTGCATAAAGATATGTCTGAGCGATATCAGGATCTTCTTTTGATGGAAATTCCAGATTGGGTGATAAATTCGTTTTCAGATATTGAGGAAGATGAGATAGTGGAGGAACAACTCATAGAGCTGCAAAATGACACTGAGCTGAAGCCAAAGTTCAAGAAATCGTACCAAGAGTTTGGGTTAGAGAAAGAAATTTCTGATCGCTATCCTGCACTATGGACAGTGGTTAAGAAGCTGCTTGTTGTATTTCCAACATCATACTTGGTGGAACGTGGCTTCAGTGTGGTCATCAACTTTTCTCCAAGCAAAGAAATCGACTCCAGATTACTGAACGTGGTAATTTAAGACACCTGCTAAGTGACTTAAAACCAGACATTGGGAAACTGGTATCACTTCATCAAGCCCATCCATCACATTAAGAATTTACTGAACAGTGAAGTAGTTACTAAATGTTATTGAGTTTACTAAGTTACTAGTTACTAAGGTTCTTGATAAATGACTATCAGACTTTGAAAACCTGGTATCTTTGGTTGTCAGTCATGCTTTTGACAAGTTTTCTCTCCTTATATCCATCATTTTTTCTCTTTTTTCTTCTTCTATGCCTTGAAATCCGGGGTAGAGTTCCTGTCCATCTAATTCCCTTTTCCACTTTCAGACACATTCACTCCACTGGTAAAGTCATCAGTTGTCTTGTCTTTGTAATCATTTTCCCCTTCAATTTTTGGCACTCTAACCCAGGGGTCCCCAACCTTTTTGGCACCAGGGACTAGTTTCATGTAAAAAAAATTCCACGGACCGGTGGGAGCCTCCAGCAGGTGAGTCGAGTCACGTGGGCTGCGCGCGCATTCGGCAGTCATGTGGAACCCAAGGCGGGAACCCGCATCTCGTGGGAACGCGACCCGGGGAGGGCGCCTTGCGTGCAACCGGGCGGAAAAGCTGCCAGGGGTCCCGGGCGAAGGATCCTCGGCTGGAGCAGGGAAGGACAGGCTGCGTCCCGGGCAGAAGGGCCTGGCAGCCCCTTCCCCCCGCACAGGGTGCCCCGAAACCCCCCCCCCCCCCCAAATACAGGCGGTTGCCCCCGTCCTGCCCCCGGGGAGCACCCTGGCCAGCCTACACTTTCCTAAGAGTTGCGCTACCCTTTCCGCTGCCCACTCCGGCCCAGTTACTATCAAGCCACGGACCGGTACTGGTCCACGGCCCGGGGGTTGGGGACCCCTGCTCTAACCCCTTCATTTTTTTCTGTTATAAACTCTAATTTTTCCATTTTCTTCTCAATTCTCTCTGTTACTTCTAATAAATTTTGAATTCCAGACATAATGTTTTGCAAAGTTAGGGTTTCTTTTGAACATTGTGCCATTTTTCCAAACTGATAAACATTGCCACTCTGGCTTTCAAGGCTTCTTATTTTAAGTTATCTTAAACACAAATTCATTTATGATCTTCAAACAAAAAGGTTCTGTTTCTTTTTCTCTCCCACTGCCAGTAAGGCTCTCAAAGAGCACCTGTATAAACAATTCATGCTCTCGCCTCTTGTCACTTTCTATAAACAAGTTAAACAACCTTGAGATGCAGAGTCAGTAAGATCAAAAGGAAAAGGAAAGTGTGATGTTTAAAACAACAACAACAACAACTCAAGCCTCCAAGTGGCAGTATTGCTTCTGTACACTCTCTAATGTTATTTCAAACTTAAAAGAAACAAAGTTCTTAAGTGAAGTTTAAAAACAAGAAATAAAAACCCTTGTTGAAATAAAAAAGATTTTAATCCATAGGTTAAAAAATAGAATAAAAAATAGAAGAAAAACTGATCCGTTCACTTTAAAAAGTTGCAAGCACTTCAATCCACAAAGTAAAATTGCAAAGAAAAAAAAACACACTATCCAAAGCAATCCAATGTAGGTTAATTTTGCCGCTTATTTTCTTCTGCTTTTGGATTTAATTTAACTTTGAAAGTTTTTTGGGCAGTCTTTTTCAAAACAGAAAAGTTTCCTCACCAGATGGACACACTTTCTCTTTCCACTTCCCTTCCATTTCGAAGCCATCCCAACTTCATCAGCCTGGTGCTTAACTTTTTGTCACCGGCTAGAAGAACTTCTCTTGCATCAATCAGGGACTTTGCAGGGTCCCTGAAGTCAGCAAGATGTATTCTTCCTGTTCACCATCTCTGCAGGACGGTTTAGGTCCGATTGGACTATCCAGCAGCAAAAGCATTGGCGGTGGTTTCGATGCTCCGAGATCACACATCCGTCTCATCACGATGTTGGTTCCTCCACAATAAACACATCTTTCTCAATGGGCCATTAGGGGCCCTGGGCTAGCCTACTCTACATAACAAAGGATTAGCCATAGTTATGAGGTGCCCATAGCGTTCTAAGTGGATATCAGCTGAATCAAGGAATAGGGCTAGCTGATTTGAGTCTCTGTCAAACTTTCCCCTGAATTGGGGTGGGTCGTTCAGCCCTACTCCTCCACCCTCCTGCCGGCCTCTGTATGCTTGCGCCTGATATGGCTGGTCATCTTCTTCACCTCTAGTTCGGAGAGAGGGAGGGGGTTGCCTGCCCTTGGCAGCCTGCCTGCTGCATGGGAGAGGCACTGATTGCTGTTTTGGGCTCCTTCTCCTTCTATCGGGTGGGGGAGAGGGGCTGCACTCCAGTCTGCGTCTCCTCCCTTCAACAGGATCAGATGTCCCTCCCCTCTCTTTTGGGCAGCATGATGGCCCCTCATTGTGAAGGGTGGCTTGGTCAAAGTCCTCCCTCAGTTGCTCTATTGCACTCCCTAGGGATTCCATTTGGGGCTTTGGGAGCCTGGCTTGTGCCGAGTCCCACATCCAGTCTGCCCTTGCAGAGCTCGCTCGAGACCCTTCCCTTTATCTGGGAATTGGGGTAAGGGAACTCAACCTTAGCTGCTTTAGGGGCTAATTTCCACCAGTACTCATCCTTTCTTGCTTCTGCCACTGCGAAAGGCATCACAGATTGGAAGTCTGGAATTCTGATGTTGGGGGCTGGCTGAACTCCTGCTGAAATCAGGCTCTCCTCTGATAATCCACCTTCTGCCATGGCTGCCTGATTTTCCCTCCAAGCACCCCAAATATCAGGGAGTGACTGGAGAGCCTGGGACTCAGGAAGCCCAGAAATCTTGATAGATTTTAAAAGTCAGTTTTGGCTCTCTGTGAAGTTCCCAAGAGATGACCTAATTAATTTACGAGCCTCAAGACAAAGTTTAAAAAAACCAAACATCTTGGTTTGAACTTCTGTGGAGCCGAAACTAAATAGCACTTAATGGCGTCTGAACTTTACCCCTGTGTCCCCACCCCTCTGCCTAAGTTATAAATCACATTGGTCAACAAGAGGCTGCGGCAGGGTTTTGGACATACACATTCACAGGCCAGGTGCAAGAACTTGATACTTGACTCTGGCCAAAGGTATGCATGGGATTCTCCTCCCTTCTCTATGGCAGCTTGATAGTAGTCATGGAAACACTTTACAAGCTGACACAATTATGACCACAATTGAACCCAAAATTTTGGTTGCTAAGCAAGAGCATTGTTAAGTGAGTTTCACCACATTTTCCAAGTTGGCCATGCCCACCCGGTTACATGACAGCCAAGCCACTCCCACCTGGTCACATGACCACCAAGCCACTCCCACAAAACAGGCCACATCTATAGAATAGATTCTAAAAAACATTTGAAACCCACCAGTGAATAGGTTCCTATTATCATATGTGGTAGACATGTGCAGAAGTAAGGAAATATTGGACTAAGATCATTTGAACTCTTCCTGGAGCTGATTGGAGGTGCTTTTGGAGGGGGGATTTAAAGACACAAAACAGGAACAGTAAGTAGTGGCTGTTTCATTTGAACTCTTCCTGGAGCTGATTGGAGGTGTTTTTTTTTTTTTTTATATTGAAAAAGTTTTATTGGTTTTTACCATTTTCGAAAAGGGTAGGGTAAGGGATACAGAAACATATTAAGAACTTTCGCGTCGGGATCATTGGCCCTTCTAGGGCTTCATAATAAAACATTAAAAGAACATTTTTCCAAAAGTACTACAAGGTGAAAATAAGTACAAGATTCCTAAATTCTCCATTCTATGCTAGCAGTCGTGTACAAACATCCAGACATAAGGTTATGCAATATTAATAATAATTTAAAAAAAGCAAAGTTATTTTTTCGATCTAAGTCTCTTGGCAATTGTATCTTCTTTTTCTCCTCCCTGGCCCCCAGCGGGCGGGGCCGTGGCCCCCTCCGTCCCCCCTGGATCTTCCCCCAGGATAGAGGAATGTTTTTTAAGAAAGGCTTCCGCCTGACTTCCGGTTCCGGCTCCAGCGGCGACGGGCGAGCCTAGGGTTCGTCCGACGCTTTGTTTCTTTTCCTGCCCCCCCACGGGGGCGAGACGCCCCGTTTTTGGGGGTCTCCCGTAAAGCCGGCTTGCCTGGGTCGTCCTCTCCCAGCGGCAGCGGGGAGGAGACCCTTGTCTTCGGCTTAGGTGGAGGAGGACATGCTGCGGGGGGTTTCCCCTTCGCCAACGGTGGGCGGCATCGTTTTGTGAATATGGAGAGAGCTGGCCGTCTGAGTCGGAAGGCTTCCCGGGGCTTCGGCTGCGAGGGGGAAAGTGAGTGATTTTAAACATTTTTTTTTTTTGCTGTCAGCCTGGGCTGAAAGAACATGGAGGGGGGTGTTTGCTTGATAAACCCCCCCCTCGGACTTAAAGCGGCACTTGAAAATGGCTCCTCGTTGCGAGGAAGCGGATATCTTTAATCTGGACTGTTTGAAACAAGGGAAAGTGATCTGCGATTTGTCTTGCAACAAAGTATCTAGGTCTGGCTGATTTGAAACAATTTTTTTTTTTACCACTCTCTCCTTCTGGCTCTGAGTCTGGGCGGTGGAAGATGGCTTCTCTTTGTCCCTGAATGACTATTTTACTCATGGAAAATTTCCAGCATTGCTTTGTGATTTGGACTTCCTCTTGTTATTAAAGAAGAATTTTTTTGGATTATGTGATTTCTTTTCTGGAGTGCCTTCGCTATTATAATTATTGATCTGGAAAACTGTTTCTCTTTTGGTTCCTGAACTTTTCACAATCCTGATTTGAACTTCCAGCTCCTGATTTGCCTCAACGGCCCCACCCAAAAAACGCCATTTTAGTGGCATTGACTTTAACAGCTAATTATGGCACAAAAATCAGAACTGGCAGCCTTAGAACTAAGGATGGCTTCTCTTGAATCAGTTATACAAACTTTGGTGCAAGAAATCAAGGCCCAGAGAGAAGAAAACGTTAACTTTAAAAAGGAGCTACTGGATACACGGAAACAAGTGCTGGAGAACACACAGAAGAATGAAGAGCTGGAAGGGGGGCTGGCTGGGGCTAAGGGAGAGATTAAAAATGTTACTAATGAGGTTGTAGAAATAAATGGGCATGTGTCTAGGATTGATATGGAAAGGATGACATATTTTTTAAGATTTCAGAACATTTCTGAGGAACCTGGTGAATGTCTCCCTGAACTCATGAGTACAATTATAGCAGATTATTTACATAAACCTAAGGATGAGATCAGAGGGGACATTGACCTAGCTTACAGAATAAACTCTGCATATGCCAGGATAAATGAAGTACCAAGAGAGATACATGTTAAATTTGTTAGAAGGTCAACCAGAGAGGAAATCTTGAAGGTGCAAAGAGGAGGACCGTTGATTTACCAACAAAAGGAGGTTGCCATCTTGAAGCAGATCCCAAGAAAGATTAGAGAAGCGAGAAGGAAATTTTCCTTCTTGTCCAGAAAATTGTTTGATCACGGGATCTGGTTCAAGTGGGTGATGCCCGAAGGGATGCTGGTGTTCTGGGAAGGAGGAAGAGTGAGGATTAAAACAGTTGCTGAGGCGGAAGCCTTTCTTAAAAAACATTCCTCTGTCCTGGGGGAAGATCCAGGGGGGACGGGGGGGGGGCACGGCCCCGCCCGCTGGGGGCCTGGAAGGAGGGATAGAAGACACAATTGCCAAGAGACTTAGATCTAAAAAATAACTTTGCTTTGATTTTTTGAGTAATATTGTATAACATGTGTATCTGGATTTTTTGCAAATGACTGACAGCATAGAATTGAGAACTTAGAAATATGTACTTGTTTTCACTTTGTAGTATTATGAAAAATGTTTTTTTGTTAATGATTTATTATGAAGCTCCGGAAGGGCCGACGACTTCGACGCGAAAGCTCTCAAAATTTCTTTGTATCTCTTACCCTACCCTATTGAAAAACTGTAAAACCAATAAAACTTTTTCAATATAAAAAAAAGAAAGGCTTCCGCCTCAGCAACTGTTTTAATCCTTACTCTTCCTTCATCCCAGAACACCAACATCCCTTCCGGCATCGCCCACTTAAACCAGATCCCGTGGTCAAACAATTTTCTGGATAAGAAGGAATACCTCCTTCTCACCTCCCTAATCTTTTTTGGGATCTGCTTCAAGATGGTGACTTCCTTTTGTTGGTAAATTAACGGGGCCCCTCTCTGCGCCTTCAAAATTCCCTCTCTGGTTGACCTTCTAACAAATTTAATATGTATCTCTCTGGGTACTTCATTTATCCTGGCATATGCTGAATTTATTCTGTAGACTAGGTCAATGTCCCCCCTGATCTCATCTCTAGGTTTCTGTAAATAGTCTGCTAAAATTGTACTCATGAGATCAGGAAGGCATTCACCAGATTCTTCAGAAATATTCTGAAATCTTAAAAAATATGACATCCTTTCAAAATCCATCCTAGACATATGACCAGACAAATCTGCAATTTCAATGTTGACATTTTTAAGTTCTCCCTTTGCCCCAGCCAGCCCCCCTTCCAGCTCCTCAGTCTTCTGTGAATTCTCCAGCACTTGCTTCCGTGTTTCCAGAAGGTCCTCCTTGAAACTTTTATTATCAGCTCTCAAAGCTTTAATTTCCTGCACCAGAACTTGTAACACTGATTCCAAAGATGACATTCTTTGTTCCAATCCTGCCAATTCTGATTTTGATGCCATGGTAAGCTGTTAAAGTCAGTGTCACTAAGATGGCGTTTTTTGGGTGGGGCCGTTGAGGCAAATCAGGAGCAAAACAGTTCAAGTGAAAGTTGTAAAAGAATTCAAGACCCAGCAGAGAAACACTTTTCACAGTCAAAAATTTTAGCAGAGAAGGCACTCAGGGAAGGAATCAATTAATCCAGAAATTTCTTCATTAGTAGAGAGAGAGAGTCCATTTCACAAAGAGATGTTGGTAATTTTCCAAAGGTAAAAATAGTCATTCAGGAACAAAGGGAACCATCCTCCACCGCCCCGTCTGAGAGCCAGGAGGAGAAAATAACCAAAGAAAAATTGTATCAAGCCAGCCGGACTTAGATACATTGTAAGAAAATAAGCCGCAGATCACTTTCGCTTATTTCAAAGCAGTCCGGAAACAAAGTATCCGCTTCCTCGCAACGAGGAGCCATTTCCAAACGCCGCTTTAAATCCGAGGGGGGGTTTAACCAACAAACACCCCCCTCTACGTTCTTTCAATCCAGGCTGCCAGCATAAATAATGTTGTAAATCACTCACTCTTCACCTCGCCGCCAAAGCCCCAGGGAGCCTTCCGACCCGCCCGCTCAGTTCTTTTTAAATTCGCTGATCGTTACCGTCCTCCATTGGCGAAGGGAAACTCCCCCCGCAGCATGCCTCCCCTCGCCTAGACCGAAGACAAGGGTCGTTCTCCAGCCGCCGCTGAGAGGAACAGACCCAGGCAAGCCAGCCCTACGGGAGGCCCCCCAAAATGGGGGTGCCTCGCCCCCGATGGGGGGCAGAAAGAAGGAAAAGCGGCGAACGAGTCCAAGACTCATCCGTCGCCGCTGGAAGGCGGAACCGGAAGTCGGAGGTGCTTTTGGATGGGGGATTTAAAGACACAAAAAGGAACAGTAAGTAGTGGCTTACCGTGCCGAATGGGGCCAGCCTGGAAGACTGCCATTCCAACCTTTTCTGTCTGAGCTGCTGCTGAGGAGAGCCAAACCAACAGGAACAAGTGAGCACTGAATACTGCGATCGTTAAAATGGAGTCCGAGGGAGCAGCTGTAGTTATCTGCAACACTTGTGCCATGTTTCTGATTTTGCCCAAGCGCCTGGAGAACTACACCTGCAGTAAGTGCAAGCTGGTTGCACTGCTAGAAGAGAAGGTCCAGCAGCTGGAGGCACGTATATCTAACCATCAGCAAATTAAGGAGCTTGAGCTGTTCTTGGACAGAGCAGAGCGGACTATCCTGGACAATGAAGAGACAGGGCACAGCTCTCAGGAAGAAGTCATTTCACTAACTCAAGAGGTAGATCCATGGAGGAATGTCACTCGAAGAAATAGAAGAGCAAGGGATCACTCTGAGAGTCTGAATTTACAAAATCAACTTGAGGCTCCTTCCCCCATCACACCTGATGAGGAATGCACAGACGAACAACTGGTCCCACCTGAGGATCTCTCCTTCATCACACTTTTTTTTTTTTTTATTGAAAAGGTTTTATTGAGTTTTACAAATTTTTATAACAAAAAGGGTAGGGTAAGGTGAGTTAAAAAGATATTTTGAGAACTTTCACGTCGGGAACGTTGGCCCCTCCCGGGCTTCTTAATAAGACATTGGTAATACATTTTTCAATAGTACAACAAGGTGAAAATAAATGCATACATGTAAGTTCTAAATTCTATACTGGCAGTCGTATACAAACATCCAGATAAAAAATTATACTGTATTAATAAAAATAAAGATAAAAGTCATTTTTTAGATCTAAGCCTCTTAGCAATTGTGTCTTCTTGTTCTCCCTCCTGGCCCCCAGCGGGTGGGGCCGCGGCCCCCTCCGTCCCCCCTGAATCTTACCCCAGGATAGAGGAATGTTTTTTAAGAAAGGCTTCCGCCTCAGCAACTGTTTTAATCCTAACTCTTCCTCCTTCCCAGAACACCAGCATCCCTTCTGGCATCGCCCACTTAAACCAAGTCCCGTGGTTAAACAATTTTTTAGATAAGAAGGAATATTTCCTCCTCACCACTCTAATTTTTTTTGGGATTTGCTTCAAGATAGCGATTTGCTTTTGTTGGTAAATTAACGGACCCTCCCTCTGCGCCTTCAAGATTCCCTCCCTCGTCGACCTTCTAACAAATTTAATATGTATCTCTTTGGGTACTTCATTCATCCTGGCATATGCTGAATTTATTCTGTAGACTAGGTCAATGTCCCCCCTGATCTCCTCTTTGGGTTTACGTAAATAGTCTGATAAAATTGTACTCATGAGATCAGGAAGGCATTCACCAGATTCCTCAGAAATATTCTGAAATCTTAAAAAATATGACATCCTCTCAAAATCCATCCTAGACACATGACCAGACAAATCTCCAATTTCCGTATTAATATTTTTAAGATCCCCCTTTGCCCCAGCCAGCCCCACCTCCAACTCCTCGGTCTTCTGTGTGTTCTCCATCAATTTTTTCTGTGTCTCCAAAAGTTCAAGTTTAGTGCTAGTGTGATCTTTTCTAAATTCTCTGATTTCCAGCACCAAGGAGTTTAACACTATTTCCATAGCTGTCATTCTCTCTTCCAATCCTAGCTTTCCTGGTTGTTTTTTTGAAGCCATGGTGAGCTGTTTAAGTCAGTGCCACTAAGATGGCGTTTTTTGGGTGCGGCCGCTGGAGCAAATCCCGGGAAAAAGTTCAGAAAAGTTGTAAAAAAGTTATCCTGTCCAGAGAGCAAAACACTTTCCACTATCAATTATTAAGACAAAGAAGGCACACCAGGGAAGGAATCAATTAATCCAGAAAATCATCCGTTGATAGAGGGAGGCAGTCCATATCACAAAGGAGTGTTGGAAATTTTCCATAAAGAAATAAACATTCAGGAACAAAGGGCAGCCATCTTCCGCCACCCACTCTGGCAGCCAGCCGGAGAAAATAGCAAAGAAAAATGTTTCAGTAAAGCCAGGCTTAGATACATTGTATGAAAACAAGCCGCGGTTGACTTTCACTTGTTCCGCAAAAGTCCGGATGCGAAATATCCGCTCCCTGCATTCCAGGAGCCATTTCTGCGCGCCGCTGTTGTAAATCCGAGGGGGGGTTTAGCAAACAAACACCCCCCTCCACGTTTCTCTCATCCAAAGCCGCCAGCAATAAAGTTAAAGACACTTACTCTCCACCTCGCAGCTCAAGCCCCGGCAAAGCCATCCGACCCGAGCGCTCCGTTCTCTCCGAATTCATTGTTCGTTACCGTCCTCCGTTGGCGAAGGGAACCAAGCCCCCCGCAGCATGTCTCCTTCCACCTAGACCGAAGACAAGGACCGTTCCCCAGCCGCCGCCAGGCTGAACCAGTCCAGGCAAGCCAGTCCTACGGAGGGACCCCAAAAAGAAGGGGTACCCCGCCCCGTTTGGGGCAGAAAAAAGAACAAAACGGCGGACGAACCCCAAGGTTCGTCCGTCGCCGCCAGAAGCCGGAACAGGAAGTCCTCTCCTTCATCACACTTGACGAGATACAGGAAGAAGAACACCACGAACAAACTGAAGACCTCTCCCTTAATAAAGTTGATGAGGTGAATGAAGATGAACAGACTGCAGGAGAGAGGCTCCTTGTACTAGGTGATTCAATTATTAGAAACACAGAGAGATGGATTTGTGATGCGCATGACAACCGTGTAGTGACTTGCCTACCCGGTGCAAAGGTTGCAGACATCACAAGAAATCTAGATAGTTTGTTAGAGAGAACTGGGAAGGAGCCAGTGGTCGTGGTACACGTTGGTACCAATGATGTTGGGAAGGCAAAGCAATCAGTCCTGGAAGCCAAATTCAGGTTGCTAGGAAGAAGATTGAAGTCCAGGACTTTCAAGGTAGCATTTTCAGAAGTGCTGCCTGTTCCTCGTGCGGGACCTACCAGGCAGGCAGAGCTCAGAAGCCTCAATGCGTGGATGAGGCGATGGTGTCGGGAGGAGGGCTTCAGATTTGTCAGGAACTGGAGAACATTTTGGGACAAGCCAAACCTGTTCAGGGGGGATGGGTTGCACTTGAACCATGATGGGACAAGATTGCTGGCACTCAACATCAAAAAGGCTGCAGAACAACTTTAAAACTGATAACTGGGGGAAAGCCAACAAGAGCTGGGCAGCATCCGGTTCGGGAAAATGTTTACTTAAGTAGTGAGGAGGATGCAATAATTACTGAGCAGAGCGAGGAGCCAGTCACCAGCACTCTAGCAGAAGGATGCAAGAAGCAGTCTAAGGATGCAACTGGACTCAAAAGACTGCATCCGAAAAGTATATATAAATGCCTGTATGCAAATGCCAGAAGCCTCCGGAACAAAATAGGGGAGCTGGAATACTTAGCAATAGACAAAAATATTGATATTATTGGTATCACTGAAACCTGGTGGACGGATGATAACCAATGGGATACAGTCATCCCAGGCTACAAACTGTACAGGAAGGACAGGAAGGGGCAAATGGGAGGTGGTGTAGCCTTGTATGTCAAAGAAGAGATAAAGTCATACAAATTGGCATATCGAGGTGATTTAGAGTCACCACCAGAAACTCTGTGGGTAAGACTATCAGGCCAAAAGAATGGTCTAACAGTAGGCATATGTTATCGGCATATGTTATACCCAAGCCCCTGAGAGAGACTGGCAGTTGGAGAATGTTGTAAAGGAGGCATCCAAAAAGGGAAGCCTGGTTATAATGGGGGATTTCAATTACCCTCACATAGACTGGGTGAACTGTTGTTCAGCACATGACAAAGAAATAAAGTTCCTAGATATGCTAAATCAGGGGTCCCCAACCCCCGGTCCGCGGACCGGTGCCGGTCCGTGGCTGGGTGGGAGCTGGGCCGCAGGGCTAGAGAGGAGGAGGAGGAAGGAGGGGGCAGCCCCCTGAGCAGGCGGGAGAACGCAGGCACGGCTGTTCGTGCCATTGGAGTGTGGCTCTTCTTCCTCCCTCGTCAACGGAGGGACTCCTGGACGCCGCCGATTCCCTCCCCTGCTGGCATGCCGGCCACTCATTTTCTTCCAGGGACTGCGGAGGCTCCGCGGGCGGGGGAGGGAACTGGCGGGTTGCTCCGGCGGCGCACAGGAGTCCCTCCGTCGACGAGGGTGGAGGAAGAGCCCCCACCATCCTCCTGCGTTCTCCCGCGCGCTTTGCCCAAGGGGCTGCTCCCTCCTCCCTCCTCCTCCTCCTCTCCAGCCCGGCTCCTATCCAGCCACGGAGCCTGAACGAGCGAACGAGCGACCAAGCATGGCAGGCGGGATGAGGAGGCTGGGGGGGGACGGGGGACGACGACGATGACGACGACAGACACACATAGAGAGACAGAGGGAGGGAGGGAGGAAGAGAAAGATAGACAGAGTCACAGAAGGAGTGATTGAATGAATGCAAGACAGACAGACACACGCGCGCGCACACACAGAGTGACAGAAATGGGTGGATGAAGGAGACAGAAAGAGAGAAAGAAATAGCGAGAGAAAAAAAGAGAGACAGAGACAAAGAAAGAGAAAGAAAGAGAGAGAGAGAGAGAAAGAAAGAATGAAAGAACTTATGACCACAGTTGAGGCCAAAAGTTTGGTTGCTCACCAAGATCATTGTTAAGTGAGTTTCACATTTTCCAAGTTGGCCACGCCCACCCAGTCACATGAGTGCTGAGCCCTTCAGCCGGTCCGCAGAATTTTCTTTAAAATGAAACCGGTCCCTGGTGAAAAAAAGGTTGGGGACCCCTGTGCTAAATGATTGTTCCCTGGAACAGATGGTTGAAGGCCCAACTAGAGGTACAAGAATCCTTGACTTGGTTCTGAGCAATATACAGGATCTGGTGCAAAATGTTAATGTGACTGATCCAATAGGGAACAGTGACCACAACACAATTATTTTTAACTTAATCATAGACTGCAAATCACCAATAAAATCTAACTGCCTGTGGCCTTTCGAGTGCGCTTCAAGGTGTTGACCACCATCTTTAAATCGCTCCATGGCTCGGGGCCTAGCTATATACGAGACTGCCTCCTGCCCCATACATCCCTTCATCCGGTCCGCTCCCACAGAGAGGGCCTTCTCCGGGTGCCGTCAGCTGGGCAATGCCGGCTGGCGACACCCAGGGGAAGGGCCTTCTCTGTGGCGGGCCCAGCCCTCTGGAACGACCTACCCCCTGACCTTCGCACTACCTCGGACCTCCGCCTCTTCCGCCAACGTCTCAAGACGCATTTATTCCAACAAGCCGGCCTAGGATAGCCCCCCGCTTCTGACTTTTTAAATATAAATTATAATTTGGTTAAGGTTTTAATATGGGTTTTAGCACGGGTTTAATTAATTTAATATATTTTAATTGATGTATATTGTATTTTGTGGTTTTAAATAATGCCTGTGCGCCGCCCTGGGTCCTAACAAGGAGAAGGGCGGGGTATAAATTTGATAAAATAAATAAATAAATAAATAAATAAATAAATAAATAAATAAATAAATAAACGCAGAGACCTTAAATTTTCATAAAGGAAATTTCCCGAAGATGAGGAAACTAGTAAAAAAGAAGCTGAAAGGGAGAATTGAGAAAGTCCAAACACTCCACGAGGCATGGAGGCTGCTCACAAAAACAATAACAGAGGCCCAATTGGAATGTATACCTAAAAGGAAAAAGGGCACTGCCAGGTTCAAGAGGACTCCAATGTGGCTTACAGGAGCTGTTCGGGAAGTGATCAAAAGCAAGAAAAGCTCATTTAAAAGATGGAAGGCTTCTCCAAACGAGGACAACAGGCAGAAACATAAATTCTGGCAGAACAAATGCAAGGCAACGATCAGGAAAGCAAAGCAAGACTTTGAGGAGCGTTTAGCTAAAAACACTCAAGGAAATAACAAGGACTTCTTTAAGTACATTAGAAGTAAGAACCCAACTGGGAAGGCCATTGGACCATTAGATGACAATGGAAGGCAAGGGATTATTAAGGAGGAAACAGAGATTGCAGAGAGACTCAATGAATTCTTTGCTTCAGTATTCACTGAAGAAGACAGAGATCACATGCCCAAAACATGTGAGCCTATCTTCGTAGGGAGGGAAACTGAGGAATTAACCCAGATAGAAATAACCAGGGAGGAGGTCCTTGCATGTCTTGTTAAACTAAACACTAACAAATCACCAGGACCAGATGGCATCCATCCACGAGTTCTCAAGGAACTTAAAGATGAAATTGCTGATGTCCTTGCCAAAATATATAATCTTTCCCTCAAATCAGGCCTTGTGCCGGATGACTGGAAGGTAGCGAATATAACACCAATCTTCAAAAAAGGATCCAGAGGTGATCCAGGAAATTACCGACCAGTCAGCTTGACAAGTGTCTCAGGTAAAGTGATGGAAACCATCTTAAAAGATAAAATTAATAGGCACGTAGAAGAGAAGGCGCTGCTGAAGGAGAGCCAACATGGCTTTTGCAAGGGCAAATCATGCCTCACTAATCTGCTGGAATGTTTTGAGAGTGTCAACAAGCACGTGGACAAGGGAGATCCAGTTGACATTGTTTATCTGGACTTTCAGAAGGCCTTTGACAAGGTTCCGCACTAAAGGTTCTTAAATAAACTTGCCAGTCATGGAATAAAGGGACAGGCCTTGTCCTGGATTAGCAACTGGATAAGGGATAGAAAACAGAGAGTAGCATTAAATGGACACTTCTCCAGGTGGAGGGAGGTAAAGAGTGGTGTCCCCCAAGGTTCAGTACTGGGACCCCTGCTTGTCAACCTTTTCATAAATGATCTAGAAGTAGGAGTAAACAGCAAGGTAGCCAAATTCGCCAACGACACTAAATTATACAGGGTAGGAAAAACTGAGAGAGAGTGTGAGGAGCTCCAGAGGGATCTCTTGACACTGGGGGAGTGGGCAAACCAGTGGCAAATGAGCTTCAACATTAGTAAGTGCAGAGTGATGCACGTTGGGGCAAAAAAACCCAACTACATCTATAAACTGATGGGGTCT
Organism: Rhabdophis nuchalis; assembly: GCA_039707465.1. Lineage (NCBI taxonomy): Eukaryota > Metazoa > Chordata > Lepidosauria > Squamata > Natricidae > Rhabdophis > Rhabdophis nuchalis. The sequence goes on from CM077650.1 coordinate 29,676,743, forward strand.
GAACTCCTTGCAACTAACCAGGAAAGGGACTTTGGTGTCCTGGTGGACAGCTCAATGAAGGTGTCAACCCAGTGTGCCGCAGCAGTGAAAAAAGCAAACTCATTGCTAGGGATCATTAGGAAGGGTATAGAAAATAAGTCAGCAAGTGTCATTTTGCCTCTTTATAAATCTATGGTGAGGCCCCATCTGGAGTATTGTGTACAGTTCTGGTCACCATACCTTCAGAAGGATATTATGGAAATGGAAAAGGTGCAGAGGAGGGCAACCAGAATGATTAGGGGGCTGGAACACCTTCCTTACCATCTGAGGCTGCAACGGCTGGGCCTCTTCACTCTAGAACGACGGCGCCTGAGAGGTGACCTGATTGAAGTCTATAAAATCATGCACGGTGTGGACAAAGTAGAAAAGGAAAAACTGTTTTCCCTATCGCACAACACTAAAACTAGGGGGCACTCCATGAAACTTTTGATAGCTAGACCTCAAACAAATAAGAGGAAGTACTTTTTCACCCAGAGGATCACTGGTCTATGGAACTCCCTGCCAGAAGAAGTGGTGACAGCTGTCAGCCTCGACAACTTTAAGAAAGGATTAGACGAGTTCATGGAGAACAAGGGTATCAATGGCTATCATTATGGATGCCTAAGGACACCCTCTGGGATGGAGAGATAGGCAGGATATTTCTCAATGCCATTTGCAGGGAATCATAAGCAGGTGAAGATATCTGCTTGGGAATACCCTGAAGCAAATGGTGAGCCACTGTGTGAGACAGAATGCTGGACTGGATGGGCTGTGGCCTGTTCCAGCAACGCTGTTCTTATGTTCTTAAGATAAGATTATGGTAAAAGAAAATGTTACAAGAAGAAATAGAATTTATATGGTTGACTTCAAAATGTTCTGCAATAAGGAAAAACAATTATGACAAACTCCTCTTACAAATGGAACAGGACTTAGACAGGTGGAGGAATGTACAACTATCCCTGCTAGGAAGAGTGGCAGTGATAAAGGCACATGTGCTGCTAAAATGGATATACCTTTTCCAAACGGCTCCTGCAAGATTAGAGAGGAAAACTTTTAATAAAATGGACCAGATAACTGGCAAATTCATTTGGCAAGGGAAAAAATTGCGTATTAAAAGAAAAATGATGCAGGAGCATAAAACAAGGGGAGGCTTGGGGCTTCCAAATTGGGAGTGGTATTATCAAGCCTCTTGCCTGGTTTGGATAAAGGACTGGATAACACTAGAGAGGAAACGCATACTAACAATCGAAGGATACAATTTACAGCAGGGATGGCACTACTTTCTTTGGCCAACAAAAGAAGGTCAATACAAGTATTTTATGAACCACTATGTAAGGGGATGTTTGATTAAGATATGGGATAAGACTAAAAGACTGATGTATAATAAGACTCCATACTGGATCACGACTCTTGAAGCAATCATGTACCCAACGTTATATAATTTGGATAAACTTGTGACTTATAGGGAACTGCTAGATGGCGGAGGCAATCTTAGGTCCAAAACAGATTTAAAACTACAGGGAATTAATTTGGACTGGTGGGCATATACGCAAATACAGTCAAGATACCAGAAAGACAAAGCTACATGGGGAATTTTCACTTCCCCACAAGAATTCGATAAGGTCCTTTTGGAAATTAATAAAAAATGTATTTCTAAAGTATATAACCTCTTGCTGACACAAAAAGACTTGATGATAGCCTGGGGGAGAAATTTTGGGTATTCACTGGATCTTGAAAAATGGCAAGAACTATGGAATAAAACAGTAAAATTAACGATGGCAGTGTCTTTTAAAGAAAATATGTATAAGATGCTCTACAGATGGCATATACCACCAACAAGAATCGTGAAGATGTTCCCTGGAACGCCTGAAGAATGCTGGGAATGCAAGTCAGCCAGGGGCACATTCTACCATCAATGGTGGACATGTCCACAAGACCAAAGATATTGGAGTAGGATAAAATATTGGCTTACGGAGATTACAGGAACCACCTTTCAATTAAAACCAGAGGCTTATTTATTGGGGATAAACCCCGGAGGTATAAGAAAGATAGACTGGTATCTTTTCACACACATTACCACTGCAGCCAGAATAGCATACGCACAGTTTTGGAAAGGGAAAGAACTACCATCAGACCAACTAATTATCAACAAAATATTCTGGTGTGCTGAATGCGACAGACTAGCATATATTCTCAAAGACAGACAGGAAGCAATATTTTATTAAAGTTGGGAAAGATGGTATGACTGGATGGAGGTAAAGAGACTACGGGATGAGAGATAGGGAAGGATATTCAATGTAGATATATAGATAGTAAATACAATGAATGTATGGAGCAGTGACAGCTATGGGGAATTGATAAATGTAAGATATAGACAAATAGAAATAGCTGGAATATCTAGGAATGTAGTAAGATGGTATACGATGTTACTTGGTAACTGTGTACATATAGGGGGTGGGTTACTCCCAGTTGTATCTGTGTACAATAATACAATACAATAGCAGAGTTGGAAGGGACCTTGTAGGTCTTCTAGTCCAACCCCCTGCATGGGCAGGAACCTTATACCATTTCAGACAAATGGCTGTCTAACATCTTTTTAAAGATTTCCAGGGTTGGGGCATTCACAACTGCTGGAGGCAAGCTGTTCCAGAGGTTAATTGTTCTTACTGTCAGGAAATTTCTCCTTAATTCTAAGTTGCTTCTCTCCTTGGTTAGTTTCCACCCATTGCTTCTTGTCCTGCCCCCAGGTGCCTTGGAGAAAAGTTTGACTCCCTCTTCTTTGTGGCACCCTCTGAGATATCAGAACACTGCTATCATGTCTCCCCTGGTCCTTCTCTTCATCAAACTAGACATACCCAGCTCCTGCAGCCGTTCTTCATATGTCTTAGTCTCCAGTCCTCTAATCATCTTGGTTGCTCTTCTCTGCACTCTTTCCAGAGTCTCCACGTCTTTTCTACATCGTGGCGACCAAAACTGTATGCAGTATTCCAAGTGTGGCCTTACCAAGGCACTATACAGTGGCATTAACACTTCACGTGATCTAGATTCTATCCCTCTGTTGATGCAGCCTAGAACTGTGTTGGCTTTTTTGGCAGCTGCTGCACACTGCTGGCTCATATTTAAATGGTTGTCCACTAGGATTCCAAGATCCCTCTCACAGTTGCTACTATTGAGCAAGGTACCACCTATACTGTACTTGTGCATTTGGTTTTTCTTGCCTATATGTAGGACCTTACTTTTTTCACAATTGAATTTCATTTTATTAGACAGTGCCCACTGTTCAAGTTTGTCTAGATCCTTCTGTATCTTAAGTCTATCTTCTGGAGTGTTGGCTATTCCTGCCAGCTTGGTGTCGTCTGCGAATTTGATGAGTTCCCCATTTATCCCCTCATCCAAATCGTTGATGAAGATGTTAAAGAGTACTGGGCCTAAAACAGAGCCTAGTGTAGTTTTGCTTTGTCTTGTCAATGTCTTATTTATGTTCTTTTTTCTGTTACTAATTTACAATTTTAAAAAAAAAATAAAAAAAGAAATAGAATTTAGACCAGAGATATTTTTACTAGGTATTATCCTAGAGAAATTCAAGAAAGAGGATACTTATTTGATTACGCATGTAACTACAGCAGCGAGAATTGTATTTGCCCCAAATTGGAAATTAAATAAGCTACCAACAGATGAAGAGATAATAAAAAAGATACTAGATTGTACAGAGATGAATAGGTTGACAATGAAGATAAAGGATAAAGAGGAATCGGAGTGCTTCAAGACATGGGGAAGATAGTATGATTGGCTAGAGAAAGGAAACTAGAAGAGAAAGTAGGGAGAAGATAGAGAACTCAGACGATGCACTGTTAAATGGGGAAAAAAGTGGGGGGAGGGGAAAACAGAAAAGAAAATATTACATATATAAGTATATATTCAAGAGCAAGATATAAATGGGGGGGACGGGGGACATAGGATAGATTAGTGAAGGTAAGGGTATAAGAAATAATACCAAATTATATTTAAGTTTGCGGAAATACCATTCCAAGGAAACATAAATTGAGATCTGAAAGAGACACCTACAACAATAGAAAAGAAAGTGAGAGAGGAGGAGAGAATGAAAGGAAGACAGGGGAAAGAAGAAAGAGGTAAGGAGAGGAGTGTGGAAGGGAGAGGAAGAGAAGGAGAGAGGGTAGGAAGGGGAAGAGGAAGAGTAGGAGTAGGGGAGAGGCAAGGGAAGAAGGAAGGGGAAGGAGACGATGAAGGAAGAAAGTAAAGAAGGTAGGGAGGGAGAAAAGAAAGGGAAAATAAGGTGATGTTACAACAGGAGGAAGGGATGGTAAATAAAGCAACCCAAACTGTATATTATAACCTATTAAATGAAATAATAAATGTGTAAGAATGACAAATGTAAAGAATAATAATAATTATGTGAATGTATACTTAAAATGGTATGGAAGAGAACAAAAAATAAATAAAATTCTGCAAAAACAAATAGTGAGTCTGCTTCCTGCCTAAAAACATGTTTCTTCATTTCTGATCCAGGGAAATATAATATTCTGCCTTTTTAATATTTCCCAGGATATTTCATTTTTCTAAGAGAGGGGTGGGTGCTAACTTCCTACAGTAGGAGAGACAATATTGGAATGTAATGAAGGCTCAGCTTCCATGTTTTATATTGTCCTTGCCTACCTGGGTTTTTTTTTCTCATGAGTTTCCCACTGGCCTTTCTGGCTAGAAAATTGCCCAACAGCACATTAACAGCAAGACAAAAGTTAGCACCTTAAAACCACTAGCCAGGATATTAGGAACAAGAATAGCTGCTTATAAGAAAACCCCCAAAACCCACATAGCTTGTACACTTTGCAAGATACCTGTGGCCTGGGGTGAAAAACAGGTGATGTGACATTTAGCTATTTAACATAACAAGCGTAAGGGTTTGGGAGGGTGCTTAAATCCAAATAACCAATCAATATTATCTGTTATGCATGTATTATTAGGGGAAGGGCAAAGGGTTGAAAGCGACCATCCTGATGTTCCCAATTCGGGTCTGAGCCTGGTGCCGAAGCCAGAAATGAAATGTGTATTAGATAATTCCTGGGGCATTCATTAGCATCTGGGAGAGGCTGATCACTAAGATCGGGTCTACTGGCAGATACAGAATCCACCACGTGTACGCAAACACGGGGCAATAGTGTAGCTGGATTGAGGGTATAGCATACCTCTAATTGCATGGCTGGGGAGTCAAGCAGGAAAGCCTGATACTTGGCTTAGGGCCCCCAGTCATCCAAAATACCCCTTTCATGTCAATAATCTAACCCCATGTGGTACTTTGACTATTAGATGTTGTCCCAGTGTTAACTTTTGGGCTCCCTCAACCAGCAGGGCAGTTGCTGCCTCAGCTCTCAGACATCCAGGCCATCCCAATGCCCACCCCCATTTTTTGCTTACTAAAATATGCTTCTGGGTGAGAACTCCTGCTGCAATGACTTTCCACTCATGTACAAAAAGGGTAAATAAAAGGTGTAATGGGGTCCGGAAGCCCCAATGCCGGTGCTTTCATAAGCTCAATCTTTATTTGTGGGAATGTTTGTTGGCATTCTCCAGTCCATTCAAATATTTTCCACCACCCCCTTTAACAGCCTCATAAAGGGGCTTGACAATAAATCAAAAATTAAGAATCCAGATTCTACAAAAACCAGCCATCCCCAAGAATCCCAATTGTTTTCTATTAAGAGAGGGCTTTAATAGATTGGTTCCCTCTTTAGGCTAACAGCCTCTGCTGTCTGGTTGAGATGCCATACCCTAAGTCAGGCATGTCCAAAGTCCGGCCTGCGGGCCATTTGCGGCCCGGGGGTCGGTTTAATACGGCCCTCCAACAGCCCTCCCTGCTCTGTGTAAATGTGGCCCTCCCTTCCTCCCTCTGTCTCTGGGGCTGTGTGGCTGGGAGGGAGGTGGATGGAGGTTACGGACGCCTTCTCCCGCAGCGGGCGAGGGAGCAGGCGGGGTGAGCACCCAAGGCTACCGTCATCTTAAGCACCACCGAGGCTGTCGCCCGGCAGGGGCGTCAGGCAGGGAAGCCGGTCGCGCCTCCATCGCTGCACGTTCTGGGGCTGCGAAGCTGGGAGGGAGGTGAACGCGCGGCCCCAGAACGTCCGCTTGGTGCCTGCCAGAGAGAGCCGCGATGGAGACGCGGCTTCCCAACTTTTATTAAAATCTAACTGCCTGTGGCCTTTCGAGTGCGCTTCAAGGTGTTGACCACCATCTTTAAATCGCTCCATGGCTCGGGGCCTAGCTATATACGAGACTGCCTCCTGCCCCATACATCCCTTCATCCGGTCCGCTCCCACAGAGAGGGCCTTCTCCGGGTGCCGTCAGCTGGGCAATGCCGGCTGGCGACACCCAGGGGAAGGGCCTTCTCTGTGGCGGGCCCAGCCCTCTGGAACGACCTACCCCCTGACCTTCGCACTACCTCGGACCTCCGCCTCTTCCGCCAACGTCTCAAGACGCATTTATTCCAACAAGCCGGCCTAGGATAGCCCCCCGCTTCTGACTTTTTAAATATAAATTATAATTTGGTTAAGGTTTTAATATGGGTTTTAGCACGGGTTTAATTAATTTAATATATTTTAATTGATGTATATTGTATTTTGTGGTTTTAAATAATGCCTGTGCGCCGCCCTGGGTCCTAACAAGGAGAAGGGCGGGGTATAAATTTGATAAAATAAATAAATAAATAAATAAATAAATAAATAAATAAACGCAGAGACCTTAAATTTTCATAAAGGAAATTTCCCGAAGATGAGGAAACTAGTAAAAAAGAAGCTGAAAGGGAGAATTGAGAAAGTCCAAACACTCCACGAGGCATGGAGGCTGCTCACAAAAACAATAACAGAGGCCCAATTGGAATGTATACCTAAAAGGAAAAAGGGCACTGCCAGGTTCAAGAGGACTCCAATGTGGCTTACAGGAGCTGTTCGGGAAGTGATCAAAAGCAAGAAAAGCTCATTTAAAAGATGGAAGGCTTCTCCAAACGAGGACAACAGGCAGAAACATAAATTCTGGCAGAACAAATGCAAGGCAACGATCAGGAAAGCAAAGCAAGACTTTGAGGAGCGTTTAGCTAAAAACACTCAAGGAAATAACAAGGACTTCTTTAAGTACATTAGAAGTAAGAACCCAACTGGGAAGGCCATTGGACCATTAGATGACAATGGAAGGCAAGGGATTATTAAGGAGGAAACAGAGATTGCAGAGAGACTCAATGAATTCTTTGCTTCAGTATTCACTGAAGAAGACAGAGATCACATGCCCAAAACATGTGAGCCTATCTTCGTAGGGAGGGAAACTGAGGAATTAACCCAGATAGAAATAACCAGGGAGGAGGTCCTTGCATGTCTTGTTAAACTAAACACTAACAAATCACCAGGACCAGATGGCATCCATCCACGAGTTCTCAAGGAACTTAAAGATGAAATTGCTGATGTCCTTGCCAAAATATATAATCTTTCCCTCAAATCAGGCCTTGTGCCGGATGACTGGAAGGTAGCGAATATAACACCAATCTTCAAAAAAGGATCCAGAGGTGATCCAGGAAATTACCGACCAGTCAGCTTGACAAGTGTCTCAGGTAAAGTGATGGAAACCATCTTAAAAGATAAAATTAATAGGCACGTAGAAGAGAAGGCGCTGCTGAAGGAGAGCCAACATGGCTTTTGCAAGGGCAAATCATGCCTCACTAATCTGCTGGAATGTTTTGAGAGTGTCAACAAGCACGTGGACAAGGGAGATCCAGTTGACATTGTTTATCTGGACTTTCAGAAGGCCTTTGACAAGGTTCCGCACTAAAGGTTCTTAAATAAACTTGCCAGTCATGGAATAAAGGGACAGGCCTTGTCCTGGATTAGCAACTGGATAAGGGATAGAAAACAGAGAGTAGCATTAAATGGACACTTCTCCAGGTGGAGGGAGGTAAAGAGTGGTGTCCCCCAAGGTTCAGTACTGGGACCCCTGCTTGTCAACCTTTTCATAAATGATCTAGAAGTAGGAGTAAACAGCAAGGTAGCCAAATTCGCCAACGACACTAAATTATACAGGGTAGGAAAAACTGAGAGAGAGTGTGAGGAGCTCCAGAGGGATCTCTTGACACTGGGGGAGTGGGCAAACCAGTGGCAAATGAGCTTCAACATTAGTAAGTGCAGAGTGATGCACGTTGGGGCAAAAAAACCCAACTACATCTATAAACTGATGGGGTCTGAACTCCTTGCAACTAACCAGGAAAGGGACTTTGGTGTCCTGGTGGACAGCTCAATGAAGGTGTCAACCCAGTGTGCCGCAGCAGTGAAAAAAGCAAACTCATTGCTAGGGATCATTAGGAAGGGTATAGAAAATAAGTCAGCAAGTGTCATTTTGCCTCTTTATAAATCTATGGTGAGGCCCCATCTGGAGTATTGTGTACAGTTCTGGTCACCATACCTTCAGAAGGATATTATGGAAATGGAAAAGGTGCAGAGGAGGGCAACCAGAATGATTAGGGGGCTGGAACACCTTCCTTACCATCTGAGGCTGCAACGGCTGGGCCTCTTCACTCTAGAACGACGGCGCCTGAGAGGTGACCTGATTGAAGTCTATAAAATCATGCACGGTGTGGACAAAGTAGAAAAGGAAAAACTGTTTTCCCTATCGCACAACACTAAAACTAGGGGGCACTCCATGAAACTTTTGATAGCTAGACCTCAAACAAATAAGAGGAAGTACTTTTTCACCCAGAGGATCACTGGTCTATGGAACTCCCTGCCAGAAGAAGTGGTGACAGCTGTCAGCCTCGACAACTTTAAGAAAGGATTAGACGAGTTCATGGAGAACAAGGGTATCAATGGCTATCATTATGGATGCCTAAGGACACCCTCTGGGATGGAGAGATAGGCAGGATATTTCTCAATGCCATTTGCAGGGAATCATAAGCAGGTGAAGATATCTGCTTGGGAATACCCTGAAGCAAATGGTGAGCCACTGTGTGAGACAGAATGCTGGACTGGATGGGCTGTGGCCTGTTCCAGCAACGCTGTTCTTATGTTCTTAAGATAAGATTATGGTAAAAGAAAATGTTACAACAAGAAATAGAATTTATATGGTTGACTTCAAAATGTTCTGCAATAAGGAAAAACAATTATGACAAACTCCTCTTACAAATGGAACAGGACTTAGACAGGTGGAGGAATGTACAACTATCCCTGCTAGGAAGAGTGGCAGTGATAAAGGCACATGTGCTGCTAAAATGGATATACCTTTTCCAAACGGCTCCTGCAAGATTAGAGAGGAAAACTTTTAATAAAATGGACCAGATAACTGGCAAATTCATTTGGCAAGGGAAAAAATTGCGTATTAAAAGAAAAATGATGCAGGAGCATAAAACAAGGGGAGGCTTGGGGCTTCCAAATTGGGAGTGGTATTATCAAGCCTCTTGCCTGGTTTGGATAAAGGACTGGATAACACTAGAGAGGAAACGCATACTAACAATCGAAGGATACAATTTACAGCAGGGATGGCACTACTTTCTTTGGCCAACAAAAGAAGGTCAATACAAGTATTTTATGAACCACTATGTAAGGGGATGTTTGATTAAGATATGGGATAAGACTAAAAGACTGATGTATAATAAGACTCCATACTGGATCACGACTCTTGAAGCAATCATGTACCCAACGTTATATAATTTGGATAAACTTGTGACTTATAGGGAACTGCTAGATGGCGGAGGCAATCTTAGGTCCAAAACAGATTTAAAACTACAGGGAATTAATTTGGACTGGTGGGCATATACGCAAATACAGTCAAGATACCAGAAAGACAAAGCTACATGGGGAATTTTCACTTCCCCACAAGAATTCGATAAGGTCCTTTTGGAAATTAATAAAAAATGTATTTCTAAAGTATATAACCTCTTGCTGACACAAAAAGACTTGATGATAGCCTGGGGGAGAAATTTTGGGTATTCACTGGATCTTGAAAAATGGCAAGAACTATGGAATAAAACAGTAAAATTAACGATGGCAGTGTCTTTTAAAGAAAATATGTATAAGATGCTCTACAGATGGCATATACCACCAACAAGAATCGTGAAGATGTTCCCTGGAACGCCTGAAGAATGCTGGGAATGCAAGTCAGCCAGGGGCACATTCTACCATCAATGGTGGACATGTCCACAAGACCAAAGATATTGGAGTAGGATAAAATATTGGCTTACGGAGATTACAGGAACCACCTTTCAATTAAAACCAGAGGCTTATTTATTGGGGATAAACCCCGGAGGTATAAGAAAGATAGACTGGTATCTTTTCACACACATTACCACTGCAGCCAGAATAGCATACGCACAGTTTTGGAAAGGGAAAGAACTACCATCAGACCAACTAATTATCAACAAAATATTCTGGTGTGCTGAATGCGACAGACTAGCATATATTCTCAAAGACAGACAGGAAGCAATATTTTATTAAAGTTGGGAAAGATGGTATGACTGGATGGAGGTAAAGAGACTACGGGATGAGAGATAGGGAAGGATATTCAATGTAGATATATAGATAGTAAATACAATGAATGTATGGAGCAGTGACAGCTATGGGGAATTGATAAATGTAAGATATAGACAAATAGAAATAGCTGGAATATCTAGGAATGTAGTAAGATGGTATACGATGTTACTTGGTAACTGTGTACATATAGGGGGTGGGTTACTCCCAGTTGTATCTGTGTACAATAATACAATACAATAGCAGAGTTGGAAGGGACCTTGTAGGTCTTCTAGTCCAACCCCCTGCATGGGCAGGAACCTTATACCATTTCAGACAAATGGCTGTCTAACATCTTTTTAAAGATTTCCAGGGTTGGGGCATTCACAACTGCTGGAGGCAAGCTGTTCCAGAGGTTAATTGTTCTTACTGTCAGGAAATTTCTCCTTAATTCTAAGTTGCTTCTCTCCTTGGTTAGTTTCCACCCATTGCTTCTTGTCCTGCCCCCAGGTGCCTTGGAGAAAAGTTTGACTCCCTCTTCTTTGTGGCACCCTCTGAGATATCAGAACACTGCTATCATGTCTCCCCTGGTCCTTCTCTTCATCAAACTAGACATACCCAGCTCCTGCAGCCGTTCTTCATATGTCTTAGTCTCCAGTCCTCTAATCATCTTGGTTGCTCTTCTCTGCACTCTTTCCAGAGTCTCCACGTCTTTTCTACATCGTGGCGACCAAAACTGTATGCAGTATTCCAAGTGTGGCCTTACCAAGGCACTATACAGTGGCATTAACACTTCACGTGATCTAGATTCTATCCCTCTGTTGATGCAGCCTAGAACTGTGTTGGCTTTTTTGGCAGCTGCTGCACACTGCTGGCTCATATTTAAATGGTTGTCCACTAGGATTCCAAGATCCCTCTCACAGTTGCTACTATTGAGCAAGGTACCACCTATACTGTACTTGTGCATTTGGTTTTTCTTGCCTATATGTAGGACCTTACTTTTTTCACAATTGAATTTCATTTTATTAGACAGTGCCCACTGTTCAAGTTTGTCTAGATCCTTCTGTATCTTAAGTCTATCTTCTGGAGTGTTGGCTATTCCTGCCAGCTTGGTGTCGTCTGCGAATTTGATGAGTTCCCCATTTATCCCCTCATCCAAATCGTTGATGAAGATGTTAAAGAGTACTGGGCCTAAAACAGAGCCTAGTGTAGTTTTGCTTTGTCTTGTCAATGTCTTATTTATGTTCTTTTTTCTGTTACTAATTTACAATTTTAAAAAAAAATTAAAAAAAGAAATAGAATTTAGACCAGAGATATTTTTACTAGGTATTATCCTAGAGAAATTCAAGAAAGAGGATACTTATTTGATTACGCATGTAACTACAGCAGCGAGAATTGTATTTGCCCCAAATTGGAAATTAAATAAGCTACCAACAGATGAAGAGATAATAAAAAAGATACTAGATTGTACAGAGATGAATAGGTTGACAATGAAGATAAAGGATAAAGAGGAATCGGAGTGCTTCAAGACATGGGGAAGATAGTATGATTGGCTAGAGAAAGGAAACTAGAAGAGAAAGTAGGGAGAAGATAGAGAACTCAGACGATGCACTGTTAAATGGGGAAAAAAGTGGGGGGAGGGGAAAACAGAAAAGAAAATATTACATATATAAGTATATATTCAAGAGCAAGATATAAATGGGGGGGACGGGGGACATAGGATAGATTAGTGAAGGTAAGGGTATAAGAAATAATACCAAATTATATTTAAGTTTGCGGAAATACCATTCCAAGGAAACATAAATTGAGATCTGAAAGAGACACCTACAACAATAGAAAAGAAAGTGAGAGAGGAGGAGAGAATGAAAGGAAGACAGGGGAAAGAAGAAAGAGGTAAGGAGAGGAGTGTGGAAGGGAGAGGAAGAGAAGGAGAGAGGGTAGGAAGGGGAAGAGGAAGAGTAGGAGTAGGGGAGAGGCAAGGGAAGAAGGAAGGGGAAGGAGACGATGAAGGAAGAAAGTAAAGAAGGTAGGGAGGGAGAAAAGAAAGGGAAAATAAGGTGATGTTACAACAGGAGGAAGGGATGGTAAATAAAGCAACCCAAACTGTATATTATAACCTATTAAATGAAATAATAAATGTGTAAGAATGACAAATGTAAAGAATAATAATAATTATGTGAATGTATACTTAAAATGGTATGGAAGAGAACAAAAAATAAATAAAATTCTGCAAAAACAAATAGTGAGTCTGCTTCCTGCCTAAAAACATGTTTCTTCATTTCTGATCCAGGGAAATATAATATTCTGCCTTTTTAATATTTCCCAGGATATTTCATTTTTCTAAGAGAGGGGTGGGTGCTAACTTCCTACAGTAGGAGAGACAATATTGGAATGTAATGAAGGCTCAGCTTCCATGTTTTATATTGTCCTTGCCTACCTGGGTTTTTTTTTCTCATGAGTTTCCCACTGGCCTTTCTGGCTAGAAAATTGCCCAACAGCACATTAACAGCAAGACAAAAGTTAGCACCTTAAAACCACTAGCCAGGATATTAGGAACAAGAATAGCTGCTTATAAGAAAACCCCCAAAACCCACATAGCTTGTACACTTTGCAAGATACCTGTGGCCTGGGGTGAAAAACAGGTGATGTGACATTTAGCTATTTAACATAACAAGCGTAAGGGTTTGGGAGGGTGCTTAAATCCAAATAACCAATCAATATTATCTGTTATGCATGTATTATTAGGGGAAGGGCAAAGGGTTGAAAGCGACCATCCTGATGTTCCCAATTCGGGTCTGAGCCTGGTGCCGAAGCCAGAAATGAAATGTGTATTAGATAATTCCTGGGGCATTCATTAGCATCTGGGAGAGGCTGATCACTAAGATCGGGTCTACTGGCAGATACAGAATCCACCACGTGTACGCAAACACGGGGCAATAGTGTAGCTGGATTGAGGGTATAGCATACCTCTAATTGCATGGCTGGGGAGTCAAGCAGGAAAGCCTGATACTTGGCTTAGGGCCCCCAGTCATCCAAAATACCCCTTTCATGTCAATAATCTAACCCCATGTGGTACTTTGACTATTAGATGTTGTCCCAGTGTTAACTTTTGGGCTCCCTCAACCAGCAGGGCAGTTGCTGCCTCAGCTCTCAGACATCCAGGCCATCCCAATGCCCACCCCCATTTTTTGCTTACTAAAATATGCTTCTGGGTGAGAACTCCTGCTGCAATGACTTTCCACTCATGTACAAAAAGGGTAAATAAAAGGTGTAATGGGGTCCGGAAGCCCCAATGCCGGTGCTTTCATAAGCTCAATCTTTATTTGTGGGAATGCTTGTTGGCATTCTCCAGTCCATTCAAATATTTTCCACCACCCCCTTTAACAGCCTCATAAAGGGGCTTGACAATAAATCAAAAATTAAGAATCCAGATTCTACAAAAACCAGCCATCCCCAAGAATCCCAATTGTTTTCTATTAAGAGAGGGCTTTAATAGATTGGTTCCCTCTTTAGGCTAACAGCCTCTGCTGTCTGGTTGAGATGCCATACCCTAAGTCAGGCATGTCCAAAGTCCGGCCTGCGGGCCATTTGCGGCCCGGGGGTCGGTTTAATACGGCCCTCCAACAGCCCTCCCTGCTCTGTGTAAATGTGGCCCTCCCTTCCTCCCTCTGTCTCTGGGGCTGTGTGGCTGGGAGGGAGGTGGATGGAGGTTACGGACGCCTTCTCCCGCAGCGGGCGAGGGAGCAGGCGGGGTGAGCACCCAAGGCTACCGTCATCTTAAGCAACACCGAGGCTGTCGCCCGGCAGGGGCGTCAGGCAGGGAAGCCGGTCGCGCCTCCATCGCTGCACGTTCTGGGGCTGCGAAGCTGGGAGGGAGGTGAACGCGCGGCCCCAGAACGTCCGCTTGGTGCCTGCCAGAGAGAGCCGCGATGGAGACGCGGCTTCCCAACTTTTATTAAAGTTGGGAAAGATGGTATGACTGGATGGAGGTAAAGAGACTACGGGATGAGAGATAGGGAAGGATATTCAATGTAGATATATAGATAGTAAATACAATGAATGTATGGAGCAGTGACAGCTATGGGGAATTGATAAATGTAAGATATAGACAAATAGAAATAGCTGGAATATCTAGGAATGTAGTAAGAGGGAGTGACTGACAGACACAGAGAGAGACAGAAGGGGAGGGAGGGAAAGACAGAGAGACAGACAGAGACAGAGAGAAAGAGAGGGAGGGAGAGAGACCGAGAGAGACACAGATAGAGAATGACACCGGGAGGGATTGAATCGGAGACAGACGGGGAAAGAGGGAGAGACAGACATACAGAGAGAGGGAGGAAGGGAGAGAATCAGAGAGAGTGACACACACACAGACAGGGAGAGACAGAGAGAGGGAGGGAGAGACAGATAGAGACTGATTAAGTGAGTGAGAGACAGACAGACAGACAAACACACACACAGAATGACAGAGAGAAAGAGAAAGAGAAAGAGAGAAAGAAAGAAAGAGAAAGAGAAAGAAAGAGAAAGAGAGAGAGAAAGAAAGAGACAGAAAGAGAGACAGAAAGAAAAAGAGAGAGAGAGAGAAAGAAAGAGAGAAAGAGAGAGAAATGGAGAGAGAGAGAGAGGAAGAAAGAGAGAGAAAGAGAGAGAGTGAGAGAGAAAGGGAGACAGAAAGAAAGAGAAAAAGAGAGAGAAAGAAAGAGAGAGAGAAATGGAGAGAGAGAGAGAGAGAGAAAGAAAGAGAGACAAAAAGAAAGAGAAAAAGAGAGAGAGAGAAAGAAAGAGAGAAAGAGCGAGAGAAATGGAGAGAGAGAGAGGAAGAAAGAGAGAAAGAGAGAAAGAGGTAGGTAAGTTTTTTTAAAATTTATTTTCAATACATTGTGAAAACTCAACTGTCAGTTGATCTTAATGTTATGAAATGAAAAGTATGTCATTTGCAATTAACTTGGCATAAAATAATTTATTTGCATTTAATTGTAATGGTTCAAAGAATGTTCGGAAAAATGTTCGGCCCTCCACCATGTTCACTTCATCCAATCTGGCCCTCTTTGAAAAAAGTTTGGACACCACTGCCCTAAGTATTTAACTTCCTGCTATGCAATTTGGGCTTTTGTTGTTTCAGGCACATTATAGCCGTTCCTGAAGTCCCAACAAAAAGGATCTACTGGCTCCTGATTACCACCCTGCAGCAAACAAATCCATATCTTTGATTCTTCACATGCAATCCTGAAATCCATGTGCTATGGCACCAAGAGATAATTGTCACTTCTCCATGCCTGCATTTTCTTACATTAATTCCATTAATCTGTACAATTGCATCTTGTTAGATCAGACAAAGGATTCCGACTCAGGCATGGTCAAAACAACAGGAACGTTTATTCACACTATTTACAACACACACAAGATTCAACTGGCAAGGTTTCTTCTCTGGCAACCTCTTATATAGAGTTACCAGGCAGGAAACTCCTAGCAATGCACTTGCAACATTGTAACTCCTTTCCAGACAGATTCCAGACAGCTTGTCTCTGTTAATCACTGCAGCTGCTGGCTCAGCTCCGGAATGCGGTGACTCATAGGTTACCAGACGAGCTGTCTGGGACATAGGCTTGGGGACTCAACACTCCTTCCCCCATAGTCAGTGCGCATGTGTCTAGGTTCTCTGTCCAACACAGTACATGCGCACGCGTAGTCGTTCAGATAGGCGGGGCGGTGTCGGGTCCGCCCTGACCGCCTTAGTTCTTGAGGAGGCTCCTCCCTGTGGGACACGGAGCCTTCGCCTACGTCATCGCGGCCTGCCCTCGGAGGTGGAGTCGCCGTAGGCGGCAATGGCGACCCTAGCAAGTCCGGGTGAGGGGGCGTGGTGACCGGGCTTGAGGTAGTTGGCATTTGCTGGCGAGTATTATTCTGGTAGGGTGGTTCCCCGATGGGTGAGGCCCCCAGCTGAGAGTCAGATTGGGCTGTGAGGTCCTGGCGGTCTCCCCGTGCTGTTCCCGCCGATACGAGGTCTGGACCGGCTAGGGACTCCGGGGTTCCAAACAACTGCTCGGCTTGAGCAGAGAACAACGGCCCAACGGGGGCCAACGGGCAGGAACGGCCTGGCGTGGTGACTGCTGTTTCGGGCAGGCGGCGCCTCAGTTGATCCAGGTGGCGCCGCCACTCGGATCCATCCTGAAGGCCGACTCTGTAAGAACAGGGTCCGGTTACGTCCAAAATGGTTGCGGCAATCCATCGCGGCTCCCCTGAAAAGTTCCTTGCCCAAACCAGGTCCCCAATTTCAAATAAACGAAGAGTGGGAATCTGCAGGTTGCCCCTCTGCAACCCGTCGTAATCGGGGTGCAGTCTGTCCAGAGTGGTCCGCAAGCGTCGGCCCATCAAGAGCTCCGCGGGGCTTTTCCCTGTGGCTGGGCAAGGTGTGACATGCTGTCCCAAAAGGTACGCGGCCACCCTTGCCTGCCAGTCCCCTTTATCCAAACGGGCCAAGGCTTCCTTGGCTGAGCGCACGGCTCGTTCCGCGCGTCCATTAGACGCCGGGTGATAAGGGGCGACCGGCGCGTGGCGGATCCCTTGGGTGGCCAGAAAGTCCAAGAAGGTGGAGGATTGAAATTGGGGTCCGTTGTCGGACACAACGACGTCCGGCAACCCGTGGGTCGCGAACAGACGGCGCAAGGCACGCACCGTGCTCTCCGCTGTGGTGGAAGCCATGAGAATCACCTCCACCCAGCGTGAGAACGCATCCACCACCACGAGGAAATTCTGGCCATGGAAGGGACCCGCGAAATCCAAGTGGAGCCTGGACCATGGGCACCTGGGGGCGTCCCACTCCCTCGGCGGGGAGACCGGTGGGGCCGGCCGGGACGATTGGCAGGAGGAGCAGGCGGCCACCCATTCCGCCACTTCAGCGTCCATGCCGGGCCACCAGACATAGCTCCGGGCCAATGCCTTCATACGGACGATGCCTGGGTGGTTGGCATGGAGCGACTGAAGAACCATGTGCCGGAGAGGGGAAGGAACGATGACCCGATCTCCCCAACACAAGCACCCGCAATGGAGTGAGAGCTCCAGCTGGCGTGACTTGTAAGGCCGAAAGTTTTCAGCCACACTGCCCGAAGGCCAGCCCCTCAGCACCCATCGGCAGACCTGGGCGAGGACGGGGTCTGCGCGGGTGTGAGCGGCAACGGCGGAAGAGGACAGGGGCAAGTCCGACTCCGCGACCATCAGGACAGAGAGAGCAGGCACAGGGGCCGGATCCGGCCCCGGGAGAGGGCAGCGGCTTAGGGCATCAGCATGCCCTATCTGCTTGCCAGGACGGTATAGCAGCGTATAGTCATACGCTGCCAGGAATTCCGTCCAGCGGGTCATCCTGGGCGACAGGATGGGGGGTGTCGGACGGTCACCGGCCAATAGCCCAAGGAGCGGCTTATGGTCCGTGACAACAGAAAAGGTCCGCCCATAGAGGTAATTGTGGAACTTCTTAATCCCGGACACTACAGCCAAAGCCTCCTTGTCGATTTGGCTGTAGTTTCTCTCCGTTTGAGACATTGTCCGGGAGTAAAAAGCAATGAGGGCTTCCGAGCCTTCTGGAAAGACGTGGCTAAGGACAGCCCCCAGGCCAAAAGGGGAGGCATCGCACGCAAGCGTCAGAGGAAGCCTGTCATGGTACTGGACTAGTACCGCATCTGACGTGAGCATGGCTTTGACAGCCGCGAACGCGTGTGCTTCGCGGCTGCCCCAGTGCCAGGCCGCGGATCGGTCGAGCAACCGATGCAGCGGCTCGGCTAGCGATGCCTTATGGGGAATAAACGGCGCGTAGAAATTCAAAAGGCCGAGGAATGCCTGCAGCTCCGTTTTGGAGGCAGGAGTGGGGGCCTTTTGGATGGCCTCGACCTTGGAGGGGGTTGGGTGAATTCCTTGGGCGTCAATCATGAAACCCAGGAATTCCACCCTAGGCGCAGCAAACGTACATTTGCTGCGTTTCAACTTTAAACCCGCGCCCCTGAAAACTCTGAGGACCTTCCGTAACGTTTTGGCGAGTTCTGATATGCTGGAAGCAGCAATCAGGACGTCGTCAAAATACGGTACAACGCCAGGGAGTCCATGGAGCAGTCGCTCCATGAGGCTCTGGAAGATCCCCGGGGCTACGGACACGCCGAATTGGAGACGGCGACAGCGGAAAGCCCCACGGTGGGTCACGATGGTCTGCGCTTCCGCAGCCTCGTCATCCACCGGGAGCTGTTGGTAGGCCTGCGCCATATCCAGTTTCGCGAACACTCGACCTCGTCCCAATGAGTGGAGTAGGTCTTGCACCACCGGAACCGGGTATGGGTTCGCCTGAAGCCCGAGGTTGATCGTCGACTTATAGTCGGCGCAGATCCTCACGGACCCGTCGGGCTTAATGGGGACCACAATTGGGGTCTCCCATTTCGCCTGATCGACGGGTTCGAGCACGCCCTGCGCCACCAATCGATCCAATTCCGCTTCAACCTTGGGCTTCAGCGCGAACGGCAGCCTGCGGGCCTTCAAGCGGACTGGAGCAACCTGGGGGTCCAAATTTAGGGAAACTGGAGTGCCTTTGTACGTTCCTAAGCTGCCATCAAAGACGTCGTTGAACTCTCTGATTACTTCGTCTACCGGAGAACTGGCTGGCACGCTGTGTACTCCTTGGACTGACAGTCCCAAGGCTGGAAACCAGTCCAATCCGATCAAGGCAGCTAGGGGTTTGGCCACTACCAGGATGGGAAGGGATCCGTGGAAGGGGCCGTAGTCTACTCTCACTCTGTGCAGACCTAGAATGGGAATTTGTGAGCCCTGGTAATCTTTCAGGATCGTCGCTGTGGGGCCGAGATCCCGCTTCCTGAGCTTGGGGCAAAGCTTAACTAAATGCGCCCAGGACATGAGTGATCTAGAGGACCCTGAATCTATTTCCATTTTTACCCCCCACCCCCTCTAAGCAAACCACTGTTGACAGTCTCCTACTCTCTGCCTGGTCGTAGCTTAGAGCTGGGGGCATCTCCGCCAGCGCGAAGCAGTCGGTCGGCTGTGGCTGGTAGCGTCCTGAACACTTCTGCGACCCTCGTTGTCCTGGTGGAACGGTTCTGGAGGCGGCAGCTGGCGTTGTCGCTGGAGTGGCAGCACGGCACACAGCTGCTAGGTGTCCTTTCCTGCCACATCTGCGGCACACCGATGCCTTGAATGGGCACTCTGGTCTCTGGTGGGCCCTTCCGCAGCCTAGGCAGTTCCCGGACTTCTGCTGCGGTGTGAATGCGCGATTCAGCACGCGCCCGGTCACCCTCATGCAGTCCCCACGGTCTTCCTCCTCCAGCTCATCCAGCGGTGCTATTTCGTCTACCAGACACGCTCGCGGAGTGGGGAAAAGAGGAGGGCGCGCGCGGCCCATGTCGGATGTGGAGATCTCCGACAATTCTGTCGCGCGTGCTTCTTCCACCGCTTGCTCGAGAGTCAGGACAGTTTTTGAAAGCAAGCGGCGCTTTAGGCGGATGTCTCTTACGCCGCATACAAACTGCTCCAGTAGGGATTCCTCCAGGAAGCCAGCAGGGAACTCGCAGGGGATTGCGGTCGCTCTCAATTTCTGCAGGAACTCGGCTACCGACTGTTGCGGCTGTTGCACACATTGCCTGAATGCATAGCGATGCGCTATGCGGGAAGGTGCCGGCGCGTAGTGTGCTCTCAGGCGGCCCAGGAGATCGTCCCACGGCACTTCGTGCACCGCTGCGGGTGCTGCTATGGTTCGGGCGGTAGCAAACAATTCAGGGCCGCCGCACTGGAGGAATAGGCTCAGCTTCCTGGCAGGCGCGAGTTCGCCGTAGTCGCTGGCTATCAAGAAGCACTCGAACCGGGCTAAGAAGGAAGCCCATTGTTCCTTCATCGGGTCGAACGGTGCAAACGGAGGCATTGTCGCCGTAGCCATGGTGAGGCTGTGCGTCGCGCTGCGCTCTGTTGTTGAAGTATTCGTTACCCGTTGCGTTCTAAGGCCACGGCCTGAATCCCATCTTCGTCGCCAGTGTTAGATCAGACAAAGGATTCTGACTCAGGCATGGTCAAAACAACAGGAACGTTTATTCACACTATTTACAACACACACAAGATTCAACTGGCAAGGTTTCTTCTCTGGCAACCTCTTATATAGAGTTACCAGGCAGGAAACTCCTAGCAATGCACTTGCAACATTGTAACTCCTTTCCAGACAGATTCCAGACAGCTTGTCTCTGTTAATCACTGCAGCTGCTGGCTCAGCTCCGGAATGCGGTGACTCATAGTTTACCAGACGAGCTGTCTGGGACATAGGCTTGGGGACTCAACACATCTCCTATAAACAATAGGCCTGAGAGTTCCATTTATTGTTCTTTGGAAGTTTTGGAAACCACCACAGGAATATCATGCCCTGCCCCTCCCTTTATACCTAATCCAAATCTTCCTACAGTTTGCCTTCTAATTGTTACACTTGTTTCATCAGAATAAAATGGTTCACCAGACACAAAGATAACATTTTGTCCTTGAATTTGTCAAAAGAGCTTTGGCTAAGTGCAGCCGCACTTTGAAAGGCTCCTGCATCTGTTAACATCTTATGTTTAAATCCCCCATTTGGACTTCCACAGAGGTGGGTTGGGGGAGCAATAGCTCCCTGCCCCCGGCCTCTTCACCCTTCTTTTTCTGCTTGCATGGCTATAGCCACCAGGCATCCACACTTCCAATATCCTTCTTTTTTGCATATAGCACACGGGTAGGGTCCCAAGGGGACCTTCCCTCCTCCATGCCCATAACTACTTTCAGATTCCCTAAACTCCAACTCCTCGCCACTACTCTTCCGCTTTGACCCCCTTCCTCCCCCCTTTTCCTGCCTAGGGGCATCTGCTAGGAAGATAATAATAATAATAATAATAATAATAATAATAATAATAATAATAATAATAATAATAATAATAATAATAATAATAATAATAATAATAATAATTTTTATTTATAACCCGCTCTCTCTCCCCTAGCATTTCGGCGAGTCTTCTGAATTCTTTCTCATTCCTTCTTTCTCTTCAGTAAGCTATCTCAACACAATCTGAAATATCTTTCCACAGACATCCGTCTACTTTCTGTAACTTTCTTTCCTGATGAACGGAAGCTTCAGGATCTAAATCAGTGTAATATGTAGAATCCTGGTTTATCCGTTCAAGAAAAGTCCGCAGGACTTTCCTTTTTCTTTTGCCTTACTTCATATACTTTTGCAAGAATCTTAATTTAAGGCACTCCATTTTTGGATTCCATATAAGATTGAGAATTCTATAGCCTCACATTGTACCTATCATCATCCAGATTCCATTCTGGCTTTGTAAGGGGGGGGGGGGGCATTCCCAGTGGCTGGCATTCTCATGCTGTTTTTCCTTTTTCTTTTTCTTTTAAACTGCAGCTTCCTTGCCCCTCCCCCTCACCAGTCTCCGTTCCTCTGGTGTCTGAATGTCTGCCCAAGTGGGGAGTGCATCCTTATAATAAATAAGAACAGTTTTTGCTTCCAGTTATAAAGGTCAGAAGTAGAAAATGGTATGTAAACAGGCACTCAACAGAATCTATTGCCTCCTCCTACTACAATATTTTCTCGTAGTGAGCCGAGGTTTTAGATTTAAACGAGATGGGATTTCACAAGATTCACTCACTGTTTGATTACATTGTTTCTCAGCCTCCCCCCCCTTCTCTGGGATCTCCTTGTCTGGAGTGTCCCATTCCATTAGTAAGCAGGGGTGGCAAAGCAGTCTCAGAGTCCTCCAGTTTAACCAGAGAAGCACTGGGATTCTTTATAAGAAAGGGAATCAAAATAATGACCCCTTTCACAGTCTAGGGATAGGAACTCAACACAAACAAGCATTTACACATCAGCATACTTACACATTTATCCTCCATGCAAACTGCTTGCATAAAAATCCACATACACATATTTCATACTTTCTCCAGCAAAACCAATCATTATCATTATTTTAGGGAGCTTTCACAAGCCAATAAGCTCCATTTTTTTCCAAATCTCTCTCTCGCTCTTTTTTTTTTTAAAGTAAAATAATAAACAGTAAGAAGGCCTTTTTGTTTATTGTTATTAGAGGATCTTACTCCTCTCCCAAGTCTTGGAAATGACACAACATAGAAACACATATACACTACCTCCACATTCCTCTAACAGAAATGGACTATTAACAAGTTTCACAAATAAACTCAAATATTGTATCTCTGTCTGACTCTTTTCTTTCTGCAATATTGTTTTTAGTTGCCCAATAAGTCCCATATTATGAGGTCCCTTAAATGGCCAAAAATCACCTGGATTGTCCAAGGGACATTGAGGCCAGACATACATACAATAATGAGAAAAGGCTGCCTTTGATCCTTTTATCTACTCCTCCTAATATCTCAGTTTGAGGCAAAATACAACCCATTGGCAAATCTTTGAGCTGCTTCCCTTTTGCAACTCTTTTCACTCCTGAACTGGAAGCCTTTTTGTTACCAGTTTTCCCTTTCAAAACCAGAACACGGGCAGATATAACCTTTATCTCCCGGGACGTCTCCAGTCTGGTTTTTTTTGTTTTGCCTTTGTTTTGCCTTTTGCTTAGAGCTGGAAACAGGCGGATACCACTTATCCCCTGGGAACGTCTCCTTCTCCAGTCTCCTTACCTTTCCTCCACATTTTGCCTCTTTCTGTTCCTCCACTGGTTCCTGCGCCTCGTTTTCTTCAGGGCTTCAGCCTTTGAGTTCAATTAAGAAGTCACCAAGGATCTTACCGAGGCTGGACGTTCATTTAGACAGTGGCTCATAACACTCAGTCAACCCACACTTTGCATCAGTGGGACACGCGGATCTCTGCATCACCCCTTGCGTTTCAGAGTTCTCAATCATTGTCAAACGACTCCTGAGCTCTGAGGGCGGCTGGCAGTGCAGAGACACACAGTCCTGGTCACCGACCGGGAGTTTTATTCCAGAGCAATCACACACCTTTCAGCCACTAAGTCTTACCTGTCCAGGGGCCCTCCTCTGGTAGTCTTTGTTGCCTTCCAATTGAATCCAGGCGTGGAATCCCGGACAGAGCCCCCAGATTGATGTCCCCAATTCGGGTCTGAGCCTGGTGCCGAAGCCAATGATGAACGCCAGACACGAGGTGCAGGTTTTCTGTTTGCTTTTTATTGGAGTACTCCAAGGAAAAGGGTTCCTGGACAAAAGGCCAAGAACCAAGAACAAAGGATTAAGAAAGCTTTTATACATTTTCACTAAAGGAGAAGGTGGGATAATAAGAAACATCATCTAATAAACATTTTAGTAATAATTCTACAATTTGTTCTATTGGTCTATAGCAGTGATGGCGAACCTATGGCACGGGTGCCACAGGTGGCACGTGGAACCATTTCTTAGGGCATGCAAGGTGTTGCCCTGTGAGCCCCAGCACACATGTGTGCTGGCCAGCTGATTTAGGCCTTCTTTTGAGGCCATTTTTTGCCCTCTGGAGGCTTCAGGAGCTTCCCTGAAGCTCCTGAAGGTGGAGGTGGAAGCTTCAGGAGCTTCCCTGAAGCCTCTGGAGGTGGAGGGGAGGCTGTTTTCACCCACCCCAGGCTGCTAGAAAGCCTCTGGAGCCTGGGGAGGGCAAAAAAAGCGCACCAAAAGCAGGGGGTTGTGCACATAGCATTATGGGTGTGGCACGCCCAGGCGTGACTGCTCTGCACTCCCCCCGCTTTTGGCACACGAGCCAAAAAAGGTTACCCATCACTGGTCTATAGCTGTCCCATTCCTAGCTCTTAGCTAATGAATGCCCCAGGAATTATCTAATACACATTTCATTTGCTGTAGCCCATCTTCGCCTCTAACTTTTAGCTGAGGTCTGCAAACTGTTACCTCTTATCAGCTTTCTAGCTCCCCATAATTGCTACACATTTTACCCATGCATATTTCTTGTTGATAAGCATTCTTTGTTCTTGGCAGACAGACCCCCCCCCGCCCCCAATTCCAGTCTTCCTGTTTTACTTTCAAATGTGTGTCATGATCCAATCCATCAATCCCTTGACTATAAAAACTGCTGTAAGATCCTAATCTTGGCCCTTGGTTAGCTTTTCAAACCAAGGTCCTTATATCTTGGTACCAAGAATTCTCATTTCTCTATGGCATCCTGATAATCGTCATGGCAACACTGTAACAGTTGATATCCGGCTCCCCTCACTTCCTGAAAGCAACCTATGGGAAACAAAACAATTTGAATACAGGTGTATAACTTAGGGATGCATTCCCCCCCCCCCCCAGGCTTACTTGGGTTTTCTGCATTTTGCTATAAGGCGATCAGTTTGGATGTTTCTATGTTTCACCCATGATGCCTCTGATAAGGGATAACCCTTCCACTTGATTAGGTATTGGAGTTGCCTTCTGTGCCACCTCAAATCAAGGATTCGCCGAACTTCATAATGGGTTTGACCCCCTATGACCATAGGGCCTGGGGGCGCCCGGGGCAGTGGTCTCAGAGTGGATCCAATCACAGGTTTCAAAAGGCTGCTATGAAACGATTGGTATGTCTTCCCCAGCACTCGAGGCAGTTTCACTTGCACTGTGACTGGGGTGATGATCTTTACTATGGGGAATGGTCCCGCAAATTTCGGCCCCAGTTTTTTGCTAGGCAGTCTTAATCTCAAGTATTTTGTGGAGAGGTAAACCTTCTCTCCTACCCGGAACAGCTGTTGTGGAGCCCGGTGTTTATCTGCTTGTTTCTTGTAGGTTTGTGCCTCTTTGGCTAGTGCTTTCTTCACATTTTCCCAAGTTGCTTCCAACATCGACATCCAATCAGTCAAGCTGACTGAGGAGGGAGGGTCCCTTGGATACTCAGGCATTGGGACAAAGCCCATGCCGCTCACTACTTTGAACGGCATGAGTCCTGTGCTACTATGAACAGCATTATTTTTTTAAAAAAAATAATGATTTTTTTTTATTTTTTTAACATAAACACAAATAATACAAACTTCACAGAGAAAAAAAGAAAGAAAAACCACCAAAAAGCCATTTCCCATAACAGGTTATCTATTTTTAAGAATGTATCAATTCATCACAGGTTTCTATGTTTCTTCAAATGTTATCACTTATTTTTTGTATTGATTATTACAATTCTTATATCTCAACCCTAATCTTACTAGTTATTTTAACATCCTTTTATGTACAGTATGATGCTTTCTACTTATAAAACCAACAAAGAGAGAGAGAGAAAAAATGGATTTAAAAAGAAAGAGTTCACTCTAAATAATGTCCTTTAAAGAATATTTTAACCGGGTGTTCGTGAATTCTATGCCTCTCTAAAATAATTATTTTTTATAAGTAATCTCATTTTATAAATTTTAGATCTAACAATTTATCATGTAGCTTAATATCAATATCCACAATTATTGTGAAATATTTTAACATCAATCTATTTCTTCTTTAGGAGTGTTTTTAAAGCCTGGCTAACTATTAACATCCCTTATTTAGTCCCGTCATACCAATATAAATTCCATAGTAATATAATGTAAAACAATCTTGAGCTTTATAAGTAGTTATTAATTAAATAATAATTTTCCAATAACATTATAACCATCTAAATAATTAATTAATTATTAATCATCTAAATATAACAATTCCCATTTTATCAGTATTAACTATCATTTTTCCATTACTCTATAGTTCTTCAATAATATCTAATAGCATCTTACATCTATAGATAAGTAAATGTATATCATTAACCAAGACATCTATATAAATAAAAAGTTAACTATGAGTTTGTTCAAAACCGCTAATCTCAGAAACTACTGCACCAATCGCCACCAAATTTTCACACAACGTTCCTTACAAGTGCAACACCAATTATACGTACAGATCTTGTGGATGGCACACCGGTGCCAGGTACACGCCACACAAATGTAAAACTGCAGCTCTTCTGTGTGTTTCCCTCACTCTCTCACTCGCCCCCCTCCCCTTCACGGCCCCTCCCACCTGGCCACTTTTCAGCTCACGTCACTTGCACGAGCGGTGGAGCGGTCTGCATCATATCCGCGACAGTCACCTCAGCGGCCTCTCCTCCTCTGCTGCTGCCCCCCCTCCGCCAACTCCCCACACACACACACAAGGCCGTTGCTGAGTCAGTGGCCTCTCTCTCCTCTCTCTCTAGGTAGGTAGGTAAGTAGGTAGGTAGGTAGATAGAAGGATAGAGGGAGAAATACAGTAGGTAGGTAGGTAGGTAGATAGAGGGATAGAGAGAGGGAGAGAGAGAGAGGGAGAAATTGAACCAGGGATCATGCATCAGTCACACAACAAGAGCAAGGTACCCAAAAAGAGAAGTCACCTCCTGATTGGTGACTCAATCGTAAGGGATGTAAATTTAGGTAAGGATATGGAGGTTTTGAAAGATGTCAGATGCTTGCCGGGTGCTACAGCCAGCAGAGACAAGAGGCGTATTCTTAAGATAGTCAAGAATGCAAGTAAGGACTGTGAAGTTGATGCTATTATACATCTTGGCACAAATGATCTGTCCCAAAAAGATGTAGCTTCTGTGCAGAATGATTTCCAGAGTTTGGGGTACGAACTTAGTAGTACAGGTTGTAGGCTTATCTTCTCAGAGGTTATACCAGTATACAAGGAACAAAAAGGAAAGGGCCAGCGCATAGCAGAGTTTAATGTGTGGCTAAAGGAGTGGTGTAAAAAGGAAGGCTTTGGTCTTATTAGTCATGATGCCTGCAGCTGGTCCAATGATAAACTGTACAAAAGAGATGGTTTGCACCCATCCAAGAAAGGGACTGAGTTACTTGGCACTAAATTCACAGATTTCCTGGCTAAACATTTAAACTGAATAGTGGGGACAGAGAATCAATAGATAAAGAACATTTCTGTCCCCAGCAAACTAAAATTCATAGGGTTATCAGTGCATGTAACATAGATATTTGTGCAGGTAATATTATCAACACTGCTGTCAAGCAAAACCAAACAATTAACAGTGAGTGCCATACCATGTACATGAACCATACAAGTGGCAAAGAAATAGGGGCAAAGAGAACCATAGTCAGGCATAACACAGGTTTCGTAGACAGAAAACACAGGGTCAATCAAAATGGACTCAAATGTCTATACACCAATGCACAGAGTATGAGGAATAAACAGGGTGAATTAGAAATTCAAGTAAATGAGGGCAGATACGATATTGTTGCCATTACAGAAACTTGGTGGGATGAAACCCACAAATGGAACATACAGCTAGAAGGATTTAAATTATTTAAAAGAAATAGAGCAAATAAAAGAGGAGGTGGAGTTGCACTATATATAAGAAATAATTACATCTCTACAGAAATAGAGCACAACAATGATGAGAACTATCTTGAATGTATTTAGGTCAATATTAAAGGTTGGGGGGGGAATGATATTGTCATAGGTCTATATTACAGGCCACCCAACCAAGCAGAGGAAGTGGATGTACTTTTTGCTAACCAGCTAACTAAGGTATGTAGGAAGCACACTACAATAGTAATGGGAGATTTTAACTACCCTGACATCAATTGGGAAACAAACTCTGCACCAAGTGGAAGATCCAACAGGTTCCTAACAAACCTAGCAGACAACTTTGTTTCCCAAAAGGTAGAGAAGGGAACAAGGGGATCAGCAATATTGGACTTAATTCTCACTAACAGAGAGGAAATGATAGAAGGTGTAGAAGCTACAGGAACTTTGGGGGCGAGCGATCATGAAATACTGGAATTCAACATTATGCAAACAAAAGTAGTTGAACAAAGTCAAACTAGAGTCTTAGACTTTAAGAGAGCTAATTTCAATAAACTCAGAGAGAGCTTGGGAAGGATTCCATGGATGAGAATCCTCAAGGGGAAAACAACTCAAGAAGCTTGGGAAATTTTGAAAAATGAGATTATAAAAGCCCAGTCCAGCATAATACCAATGAAGAAGAAAAATAACAGTTCCCAAAAGAAACCAGCATGGCTGCATAAAGAACTCTCTGACAAATTGAAAGACAAAAAGGATAAATATAAAAAGTGGAAAAAGGGGGACATAACTAAGGCAAAATATCAGCAAATAGCCCGAGCCTGTAAAGATGAAGTGAGGAAAGCTAAGGCTCGCAATGAAGAAAGGCTTGCCAAAAAAGTAAAAAATAACAAAAAAAGCTTCTTCCAACATGTTAAAAATAAGAAAAAAGTTAAGGAAACAATTGGTCCACTGCTGGGAGAAAATGGCAAGAGGATGATAAGCAACAGGGAGAAAGCAGAACTATTTAACTCTTTTTTTGCATCTGTCTTTACACAAAGGGATAAAACAGTCCAACCAATCAAAAACAGCACCACAAAAATCAGATTAGGAACACAAGTTGAAATAGGGAAGAAAATGGTAAGTGAGCACCTGTCTGCCCTGGACGAGTTCAAATCACCAGGACCGGATGGATTACACCCCAGGGTTCTGAAGGAACTGGCAGACGAGATCTCAGAACCACTGAACTATATCTTTCAGAGATCCTGGAGCACCGGGGAACTGCCAGAAGACTGGAAAAGAGCTGATGTGGTTCCCATCTTCAAAAAAGGAAAAAAAACAGATCCAGGAAACTATAGACCCATCAGCCTGACCTCAATACCAGGAAAGATTCTGGAAAAGATAATTAAACAACAAATAAGTGAACACCTAGAAGCAAACAAAGTAATAGCCAAAAGCCAACATGGGTTTGTCAAAAACAGATCATGCCAGACGAATCTAATTGCATTCTTTGACAAAGTGACAAAATCAGTGGACCAAAGGAATGCTGTTGATATAATTTACCTGGATTTCAGTAAGGCATTTGATAAAGTAGACCATAACTTACTATTAGATAAAGTAGAAAATTGTGGGTTAGACAGCACCACCACCAAATGGATTCGCAACTGGCTGACCAACCGCACTCAACGTGTAGTCCTCAATGGAACTGCATCTACATGGAAGGAAGTATGCAGTGGAGTCCCCCAAGGCTCTGTTTTAGGCCCAGTACTCTTTAACATCTTCATCAACGATTTGGATGAGGGGATAAATGGGGAACTCATCAAATTTGCAGACGACACCAAGCTGGCAGGAATAGCCAACACTCCAGAAGATAGGCTTAAGATACAGAAGGATCTAGGCAAACTTGAACATTGGGCACTATCTAATAAAATGAAATTCAATTGTGAAAAAAGTAAGGTCCTACATATAGGCAAGAAAAACCAAATGCACAAGTACAGTATAGGTGGTACCTTGCTCAATAGTAGCAACTGTGAGAGGGATCTAGGAATCCTAGTGGACAGCCATTTAAATATGAGCCAGCAGTGTGCAGCAGCTGCCAAAAAAGCCAACACAGTTCTAGGCTGCATAAACAGAGGGATAGAATCTAGATCACGTGAAGTGTTAATGCCACTGTATAGTGCCTTGGTAAGGCCACACTTGGAATACTGCATACAGTTTTGTTCGCCACGATGTAGAAAAGGCGTGGAGACTCTGGAAAGAGTGCAGAGAAGAGCAACCAAGATGATTAGGGAACTGGAGACTAAAACATATGAAGAACGGCTGCAGGAGCTGGGTATGTCTAGTTTGATGAAGAGAAGGACCAGGGGAGACATGATAGCAGTGTTCCGATATCTCAGAGGGTGCCACAAAGAAGAGGGAGTCAAACTATTCTCCAAGGCACCTGGGGGCAGGACAAGAAGCAATGGGTGGAAACTAATCAAGGAGAGAAGCAACTTAGAACTAAGGAGAAATTTCCTGACAGTTAGAACAATTAACCTCTGGAACAGCTTGCCTCCAGACGTTGTGAATGCCCCAACCCTGGAAGTCTTTAAAACGTTGTTAGATAGCCATTTGTCTGAAATGGTATAAGGTTCCTGCCCACGCAGGGGGTTGGACTAGAAGACCTACAAGGTCCCTTCCAACTCTGCTATTGTATTGTATTGTATTGTATTGTAAATACAGTAGGTAGGTTGGTAGGTAGAGGGAGAGGGGGAGAAATACAGTATGTAGGGAGGGAGGGAGGGAGAGGGAGGGAGGGAGAGGGAGAAATACAGTTTGGTAGGGAGGGAGGGAGAGGGATAGAGAGGGAGAGGGAGAAATACAGTAGGTAGGTAGTTAAGTAGGTAGGTAGGTAGGTAGGTAGAGGGAGAGAGGGAGAAATACAGTAGGTAGGTAGGTAGGTAGGAAGGTAGAGGGATAGAGGGAGAAATACAGTAGGTAGGTAGGTAGAGGGATAGAGGGAGAAATACAGTACGTAGGTAGGTAGGTAGGTAGGTAGGTAGGTAGGTAGGTAGGTAGGTAGGGGGAGAGAGAGAAAAGGAAAAATACAGTAGGTAGGTAAGTAGGTAGGTAGAGGGAGAGAGGGAAAATACAGTAGGTAGGTAGGTAGGTAGAGGGATAGAGAGAGGGGGGGAGAAATACAGTAGGTAGGTAGGTAGGTAGGTAGGTAGGTTGGTAGGTAGGTAGGTAGGTAGGTTAGGTAGGTAGGTAGGTAGGTAGGTAGGTAGGTAGGTAGAGTAAGAGAGGGAGGGGACGGAGAGGGAGGGGAAACCGAGGCAGAAACCTATGAGGGGAAACTTTCATTTAACCAAACTTGGCCACAGCAACGCGTGGCGGGTACAGCTAGTTTATTATAAATTAATCTTATTGTTTCTTTAATTTCTAATGTCATATTGTCCATTCTATCTGTCAGTCCGGATAATTTTTCGCCAATTGTATTCAAAGCCACAATAATTTGCTGCATTTCTGAAGGCTGTTGAGTCGCCATTTTCAACTCAATTAGCTTTTTTTTTTAAACAAAACACTTTTGCCAAGAGGGTCTTTATTGAAGATCAAGGAGCTAAATCCCCTGTGAAGCTGAGACAGCGTTTTATTGCACCCAAAGAAGCCAAATAACAAGTTATATTCTCAGTATAATTATATAGTTTACCTAGCAAACCTCCTCAATAATAAGGGCGTTGTCCAGAAAGTTACCTTTGTTGCTTTCAGCTTAGGCACCTCGAACAAAAGATCAGAAGCTCAAAAAGTTTTAATCCACATATCATCCAAACGATCTTTCCACTATTAACAAACTTTGCCTTTGAAGTCCGTGCTTTTGCCTCGCAACAAAGAATGCTGATCACGGTACTTTCAAAACAGAAAGTTACATTTGTTGCTTTCAGCTTAGGCACCCCAAACAAAGGATCAGAAGCTCAAAAAGTTTTAATCCACATATCATCCAATTAAAGTCCGTGCCCTTGCCTCGCAACAAAGAATACTGAATACTGATCGCAGTTCTTCTCCAAACAAAGAGCAGCTGTTCCCTCGTAATCCACGACAGTCTCTCCGGTCAACCCTCCGTCTTTCCACACGGTAAACAAAACAAATTTCAAGCAGTCCAGGTTGACCTACCGATCCAAAAGTCAGATTCTTGGCACAACAGCCCTTCCAGTACAACTGTAAACAATTTTGACTTCTAACGGTGCATTTTCAACACTTTAATCCACTTTCTTCTGTGAAATCGCCCTGGGAAATGGAGAAAACGTTCTCACACCAACCCGGCCATAACCACGCCCCAATGAATGAAATGAATGAGAATTTCGCAAAGCAAACATTAGAGATGAAGTTTATTAAAGATGAAATTGAACAGATTCATGTACATGATGCACAGATAGATCGCCAGATCGAAGGAATTTTTTTTAAAAATGAGCAACAAGATAAGAGAATTAGTCTTTTGGAAGAAGATGCAAGGAAATATAATGTGGTTATCCGAGGAATTTCGGAAGAAAGAGTGGATAATTTGAAACAAAGAGTTTTAAAATGGCTGAATGATCTTGATGTGTCAATTGTTTTTACGGCAGCAGATTTGGTAAGCGTTTTCAGAGTTGGTAAAAGAAGAAGTGGTTCAATTAGAAATGTACTTGTGAGATTCTCAAATCTTAGTAACAAATTGGAAATAATGGCAAAAATAAGGGAGTTGGCAGAAGTTCCAAAATTCGAGGAGAAAGCTATTCAAGTCTTTCCGGATATATCAAGAGAGGAAAGAGCGTGGAGATATTTTTTGAAGCCAATTACAAAGGTTTTGAGAGACAATGATATTAAGTATAATTGGAGGCCACCGCAGCAGTTGAAATTCTTTTATAAGGGGAGAATGCAGACAATCACTCCGCAAGTAGAGCCAGTAAGATATTTATGCGAGCTTGGGCTGATTGAGAAAGAAGAGGATTTAACAGAAATTAAAAATCAAATGCTTAAGATGGGTGGAGCACAAGCAGAATCTTCAATATCGGAAGAAAAAGGAGCGGTTGGTGGACAAGATCCTAAAGAATCTCCAATATCGGAAGAAAAGGGAGCGGTTGGTGGTCAAGATCCTAAAGATTTTAAAAGGTTAAAGCGGAAAGAAATCTCGCCGGCAATGTCAGAGCAGAAGAAAAGTCGTGAGGATATAAAGGGAAGGGGTGCAGAGAAGGAGGAGGATCTTGGTAAAGCGCAAGAAGCTGAGTGCGGGGAAAAGTTAACATTGTCTTCTTTTTTCGAGAGTTGAATTTAAGCAGACAGCCCGAAGGAAATGACCCGACCATCGGCATGTCCCCTCCCCCACACTCTCTATGCAGAGGCGGAAACCGACTGAGGATGTGGGGGATGAAGATTGATTGTTATTTGTTGTGTTTTGTATGATTTTTTTTGTTGTTTTCCTTATTTGGTGTTGGGATTTGGGCACGGAAAGGAAGAGGAGGGGTTAGGATTAAAAAAGCTACAGTTTAAATGCGTTTGATAAAAATAATGACATGGAATGTGAAGGGAACAGGGAATCAGATTAAACGGAGGAGATTGGAGCTTAAAATTAAGAGGGATTTGCCAGATATATTATTTCTGCAAGAAACTCATCAAAAATCTGAAGATTTAAATAGAATTTATATAAAGGGTATGCAAATCTATGAAAAATCTTTCGGAACTTCAAAAGCCAGAGGAGTCGCAACACTGATATCAGACAGGGTATATTTTGAAAAAGAAAAAGTAATTGCGGACGACGATGGAAGATATTTAATAATTGTGGGAAATATCAATGAGCAAAAAGTGACACTTGTTAATTTATATTTACCGAATGGAAAACAAAAAGACTTCCTTGAGAAAATAACTAAAATTTTGGAAATCGAAAGTGTAGGGAAAGTGATTGTGGCTGGGGATTTTAATTTAATTAGAGACAAAATAGATAGTACTAATCCCAACCGCTATAGAGAAACCAATAAAGGGGAGATTTTAAATGAATGGATGTTTCAAAATAGCGTGGAAGATGTTTGGAGGGAGTTGAAAGGTACTGAAAGAGTGTACACTTTTTGCTCTAAGATATATAATACGTATTCAAGAATTGATTATATTTTTGTTTCTAAAGATTTGCTGAGTAATATAGATAAAATAGATGTGGGAATTTTCAAGGAGTCTGATCATGCAGAAGTTACGATGGAAATAGATTTTAATTTTGGAAAAAAAGGAAGAGGTTGGAGATATGATGAAAAATTATATAAAAACGAGGAGGATAAAATATGGATACTTAAAAAATGGGAAGAAAGTTGGAGATTAAATGATAATGGAGAGGTTAAATTTGAAATTGTTTGGGATGCGATGAAAGCAGTGTTTAGAGGAGAAAGCATTAAGTTATCAAGCAGGAAATATAGAAATTATAGGTGTAGAATTGAACGGGATATAAGGCAGATAAAGGTATTGGAGAATCAATTTTTACTTACGAAGGACAAAGAATGTTTGAAGGAGCTAAATTTATTAAAAAATAAATTGATAGAAGAGGATATAGAATTGGTTAAAAAAATATAAGATATTTAAACAGGGAATTTTTTGAATATAGTAATAAAAATTCTAAGTTATTAGCAAGGATGGCGAAAAATAAAAGTGAGAAGAGAGAAATTGGCCCTTTGATAGATTTATTTATTTATTTATTTTATTTATTTATTTACTTAAATTTATATCCCGCCCTTCTCCACGAAGGACCCAGGGCGGCGCACAGGAAAATTTAAAAACATACAAAATACAATAAATATAATTTAAAAACTATTAAATAACCTATCCTGCGCTAAAACCAAATTTTAAAAACCCAATTTAAAACTACCTAAAAGTCCCCATGGGAGGTTAGGCTAGGCCGGCTTGTTGAAACAAATATGTCTTAAGACATTGGCGGAAGAGGCGGAGGTCGGTGATGGTACGTAATTCAGGGGGTAGGTCATTCCAAAGGGCTGGGCCCGCCAC
Source organism: Rhabdophis nuchalis (assembly GCA_039707465.1). Taxonomy (NCBI): domain Eukaryota; kingdom Metazoa; phylum Chordata; class Lepidosauria; order Squamata; family Natricidae; genus Rhabdophis; species Rhabdophis nuchalis. The sequence continues at coordinate 29,711,479 of CM077650.1, forward strand.
AGAGAAGGCTCTTCCCCTGGGTGTCGCCAGTCGGCATTGTCCGGCAGACGGCACCCTGAGAAGGCCCTCTCTGTGGGAGCGTATCGGTCTAAGGGATGTATGGGGCAGGAGGCGGTCTCGCATATAACTAGGCCCCGAGCCATGGAGCGCTTTAAAGATAGTTGTCAGAACCTTGAAGCGCACTCGAAAAACCACAGGAAGCCAATGCAGCTCGCGCAGGATCGGTGTTATGTGGGAGCATCTAGTGGCTCCCATAATCACCCGCGCGGCTGCGTTTTGGACTAGCTGTAGCTTTCGAGTGCACCTCAAGGGAAGCCCCATGTAGAGAGCATTACAGTAGTCGAGTCGGGACGTCACGAGAGCTTGAGTGACTGTGCGAAGGGCAGCCCGGTCCAGTAAGGGGCGCAATTGGCGCATCAGGCGTACCTGATGAAACGCCCCCCTGGCCACGGCCGCCACATGGTCCTCCATGGACAGCCGGGAATCCAGGAGGACACCCAAATTGCGCGCCCTCTCCACGGGGGCCAGTGTTTCGCCCCCAATGGCCAGAGTAGGTGTAATCTGGCTGAACCGGGGTGCCGGAAACCACAGCCACTCAGTCTTGGCAGGGTTGAGCCTGAGTTTGTTACCACCCATCCAGATCCGTACGGCCTCCAAACACCGGGACAGCACTTCGGCGGCATCGTTGGGGTGGTTTGGGGTGGATATGTACAGCTGGGTGTCATCAGCGTACAGATGGTACTCCACCCCAAAACCACGGATGATCTCACCCAGCGGCTTCATATATGTGTTGAAAAGGAGGGGCGAGAGGACTGACCCCTGAGGAACCCCACATAAGAGAGGCCTCGAGGTCGACCTCTGCCCTCCCGTCAACACATATTGCGACCGACCAGAGAGGTAGGATGAGAACCACCGCAAAACGGTGCCTCCCAACCCCAACCCCCCCAGTCGGTGCAATAGGATACCATGGTCGATGGTATCAAAAGCCGCCGAGAGGTCTAATAGGACTAGGATAGAGGAATAACCTCTATCCCGCGCCCTCCAGAGATCATCAACCAACGCGACCAATGCCGTCTCGGTGCTGTGACCGGGTCGGAAGCCGGACTGGCGCGGGTCTAGATAATCAACTTCCTCCAGGTGTCGCGGAAACTGTTGGGCTACCACACTCTCGACAACCTTCACCAAAAAGTGAAGGTTGGAGACCGGACGATAGTTCTCTAATAAAGCTGGATCCAGGGACGGCTTCTTGAGGAGGGGCCTCACTACCGCCTCTTTCAAGACGGCAGGCAAGGACCCCTCACTCAAAGATGCGTTGACAATGCCCTGGAGCCAGCCTCGTGTCGTCTCCCAGGATGCCAGTACAAGCCAGGAGGGACACGGGTCCAATAAACATGTGGTCGCCCTAAGTTTCCTTGACAACCTGTCCATATCCTCGGTGGTAACAAAGTCAAACTCCTCCCAAGAAGGAACCTCAAGACTAGTCTCGGACAGTCCCACAGGACCACTGTCGATGGAGGGTAGCTCATTCCGAATCCGAGTGATTTTCTCCTGCAGATAAATCCCAAATTCCTCTGCTCGCCCTTGCAGAGGGGCTTCCCGCGGCCTCTGATGAAGGAGGGAGCGGGTCACCCCAAACAGGGCGGCAGGGCGGTTATCTGCGGATGCAATAAGGGTGGCACAATACTCACGTTTGGCCACCCTTATCGCCACTAAGTAAGCCCTAATATGGGTTCTCACTAGTGTTCGGTCGGCTTCGGAGCGAGAGGATCTCCATCTGCTCTCTAGGCATCTCTTGTGGCGTTTCATCCCCCGAAGCTCCTCGGTAAACCAAGGAGCCTGGGTGATTCGCCGCCGCAAGAGAGGCCGCAAGGGCGCGACTCGGTCCAAGGCCCCCGCGGCCGCACTTAACCATGCGGCCACTAGGTCCTCAGTCGAGTCGCGGGGCAGGGTCACAGGAATTGGCCCAAGCTCCCTCTGGAACCTTTCCGGGTCCATTAGAAGCCTGGGGCGGAACCATATAGGAATATCCGGTTCCGCCTCCCCGCGGTGAGGTGTAGCGATAAAGGTATAAGATGTTATAAGAAATCAGAGAAATGTGAAGTGGTCAGGTCCTTTTTTCAAAAATTATATTCAAAAAAATCAATAGATTTGGAAAAATTGAAAAGTTATCTTGAAAAATATGTTGTGAAAATTGATCAAATATATAAGGATTTGATGGAAGAAGATATAACACAAGATGAGATTAATGAAATAATACAAGGGATAAAATTAGGGAAGGCCCCAGGAGAAGATGGATTGCCTGCTGAGTTTTATAAAGACTTTAAGGAAATAATAATACCAAAATTGCAAAAATTGTTTAATGGAATTTTACATGGTGGAGAAGTTCCGATGTCATGGAACAGAACGGTAATATCTATAATTCCTAAACCAGATAAAGACTTGGAGAGGATTGAGTCCTATCGACCCATCTCTTTAATCAATCAGGATGCAAAGATATTTACTGCTATTATAAGTAATAGATTAAGTGGATTTATAGATAAATATATAAGTTATAACCAAGTAGGTTTTGTGAAAGGTAGATATATGAGTGACATTATTAGAAGAGTGTTAAATATTATAGATGTAGCTGAACATAATGATGATAAAATAGGTATAGTATCACTAGATATTTTCAAAGCCTTTGATTCTGTACAATGGGAAACTATTAAAGCAATTATTGAGGTATTAGGTTTTGGTAACAGATTCATACATGTTATTTCGAAATTGTATCAAAAAAGTAGTGCAAGAGTAAAGGTGAATGGAATAATGACGGAAGAGATTAAATTGGAAGCAGGTACGAAACAAGGATGTCCTTTGTCTCCAATATTATTTTTATTGGTTATGGAAGTACTGACTAAAATGATAGAAAAAGATGAAGAATTGGAAGGGTATAAGGGATATAAGATAAATTTGTATGCGGATGACACCTTGATCATTTTGAAAGATATAGAGAAAGACTTGAAAAAGATAAATAAACATTTGAAAGAATTTGAGGAAATGACAGGTTTAAAAGTAAATTGGTCAAAATCTGAATTATTAATGGATAAAAATGGTAAGGAGTGGGAGAATATGCAGGAACAATTTGGGATAAGAATTAAAAATACATTGAAATATCTGGGAATAACACTTTCACTTAAAGTTAGGGAATTGAAAAAACTTAATTATGATGTGATGATGAATGAAGTGGAGAAGAAGATAGATAAATATAAAAAGATAAAGTTGTCTTGGTTCGGTAGAATTGCAATGTGCAAGATGATGTTGTTACCAAAGTTTAATTTTTTATTTGAGATGTTACCATTAAATTTGACAGAGAAAGATATGGAAGGATATCAGAAGAAATTGGATAAATTTTGCAATGGTGGGAAAAGACCTAGATTATTGAAGAAAATGTGGTATCAAAATCAAAAGGAAGGCGGATTGGGAATTCCCAATCTACTTAATTATTATTGGGCCTATGGTATTCGAACTGTGGTAAAAATACTCAAAGGCGGAGATGGTCATTGGGGAGATTTAGAGTTAAAAGATATCAAGAGATTTGGCCCTACATGGTTTTTAGATAAAGCAAAATCAAAAAAGGTAATTAACAGTTATTGGTTAAAAGGACTGAGTAAAATTTGGGATAAATTTGTTAAAATTCTAATTCCGGATATAACCTTTTTGGGGAAGACAATTGGAAATTGGCCGATCAAAACCAATATAAGCCGTGATAAAGTAATTGAAGATGAAAACATAGAAATTATAATAGATTGGTTAAAAGCTTTAGGAAATGAAAGAAGGAAAAATGGAATAATTGAAAAATTGGGGCTAAACTGGTTTGAAAAAATACAGATAGAAAAATGGACTATGAAGGTAAGGGGGAATTGTAAGACAAGTAGAAACAAAACTGAATTTGAAAACCTAGTATCTCAAATTATCAAAGACGAAATTGGGTTAAAGGGACTCGTTAGTAAGATATATAAGATTATAAATTTTGATGGGAAACCACAAATGACGATGAAGATGAATTGGGAGGAAGAATTCAATATTAAAATATCAGATATGGACTGGAATGTAAATTGGAAGAGTCGAATTGTGAGGATTTTATCAACAAGGATCAAAGAACATAATTTTAAGGTGGTCTGGAAATGGTATTTGACTCCATTAAGGTTATCGTTGATGGACAAAAAAATTAGTAATAAATGTTGGAGATGTAACATGGAACTGGGGACTTATGAACATATGTGGTATAAATGTGGAAAAGTTAAAAAGTTTTGGCAACAACTGGAAAAAACGATATCCGAAATGATGAAGAAAAAAATAATATTGAGACCAGAAACTATATTATTGTTGTTAATCAAGGAATCAGAACTAACAAATTATGAGAAAGAATTGGTTAGAATTATGATTATAACGGGAAGAATTATAATAGCTAGATATTGGAAATTAGAGGTGAATTTTAGAATAGAAGAGTGGTACTGTGAAATGTGGAAATTAGCTTTAAATGATAAAATGACATGTGATATTAAATTTAGAAAGGGTGTTTATAAAAGGGACACTTTTTGGAAAACTTGGGAGCCATTTGTGGAGTATGCGTTTGGAAATTTGGATGCTTCAACACCTGTACCCAGAGAACGTGGATTTTGGAGATCGTGAAGATATATCCGAAGGACCAAGTCTTCCTTTCCCATGTATAGCACAGGGTGAAACATTGTATTGTATGGTGTATGTAGTTTTTGTTGTAATGTTTTAAAACTAAAAAAAAAAAATAATAAAAAAAAATTAATCTTATTGTAAGTGTCTATAATTGTTATTTACAGTCAATTGAGTAATAATCCTTTAATGATATTTTACACACAGTCTGGCTGGTTATTACTCATCAAAGGATAGTAACTTCCCTTTTCAACCAGTGTCTTTCCAGCAGTGGATTAAATTTGTCTCTTCTATATTTTGTGATCTCCATCTCTTTTTATTTCCTTTTCCAGGTCCTTTGTCCACTTCTTTTGGCACTTTATAATCCAATATAACTGTCCAATCATAACGCTGACCAGCTCCTTTCCTTACATATTGTTTGCTTTTAAATGACAAGTTTATTCCTGGAGAGATTTCTCCTTTTTTTCTTTTCTCTTTTCTTCTTCTTGCCAGTCAAGCTGAGATCCAAGTTCCTAATAACCTCCTGATAAACTTTTGATGTTGTCCCCTCCTCTGCACTTTCCCCCTGATTTAATGGGTTTGCATCATCATCGTCCTCTTCAATTAAATTAAGTTCATTATCTTGGTCACTGTCCTCTTTTTCTTTAATTTTTTTAATTTCTGAAATCTTCAATTGATCTTTGCTTAAAATAGAAAATGACTTTCTATCAAATATAATAATAATAATAATAATAATAATAATAATAATAATAATAATAATTATTATTATTATTATTATTATTATTATTATTATTATTATTATTATTATTATTATTATTATTATTATTATTATTATTATTATTATTATTATTATTATTATTATTATTATTATTATTATTATTATTATTATTATTTAATTTATAGACCGCTCCTCTCCCCATAGGGACTCGGAGCGGTGCACAGGGAAACTAAAACCACAATACAATATACACATACAGTTAAGAAAAAATTAAATATGAGCCTGTGCTAAAATCCCCTTAATCTGCTAAAATACCCAATTAAAAACAGCTAAACCCTGTAGAGAGAGGCTAACCAAGGCCGGCCAAACGGAAAAGATGAGTTTTTAATTTCAGACGGAAGGAGCGGAAGTCCGTGGTTGTTCTGATGTCGGGGGGAAGGTCGTTCCAGAGGGCTGGGCCCGCCACAGAGAGAGCCCTTCCCCTGGGCGTCGCCCGCTGACAGAGTCTAGTGGACGGCACCCGGAGAAGTCCCTCTCTGTGGGAGCGAATCGGCCGTGAGGATGTATGCGGCAGGATCCGATCCCGCAGATAGCTAGGTCCCGAGCCATGGAGCGCTTTAAAAATGATGACTAATACCTTGAAGCGCACCCGGAAGACGACAGGCAGCCAGTGCAGCTCGCGCAGAAGTGGAGTTATGTGGGCGAATCTGGAGGTACCCAAGATTGCCCGCGCGGCTGCATTCTGAACCATCTGAAGTCTCCGGGTGCACCTCAAGGGGAGCCCCATGTAGAGAGAGTTACAATAGTCCAGTCGCGATGTCACGAGAGCATGAGTGACTGTGCGAAGGGCGTCCCGATCCAATAGGGGGCGCAACTGGCGAACCAGGCGAACCTGGTAAAACGCCCTCCTGGCCACGGCTGTCACTTGATCTTCCATGGACAGCCGGGCATCCAGGAGGACACCCAAGTTGCGCGCCCCATCCACAGGGGCAAGATGTTCGCCCCCTATGGCCAGCGATGGAGTCAGCTGGTTGAATCGGGCAGCCGGAAACCACAGCCACTCGGTCTTGGTCGGGTTGAGCCTGAGTCCGTTACTTCCCATCCAGATCCGCACGGCTTCCAGGCACTGGCACATCACTGCTACGGCATCGTTGGGGTGGTTTGGGGTAGAAATGTACAGCTGTGTATCATCAGCGTACAGATGGTACTCTACCCCAAAACCACGGATGATCTCACCCAGCGGCTTCATATATGTGTTAAACAGGAGAGGCGAGAGGACCGACCCCTGAGGCACCCCACATGTGAGGGGTCTCGAGGTCGACCTCTGCTCCCCTGTCAACACAAATTGCGATCGGCCAGAGAGGTAGGAGGAGAACCACCATAAGACGGTGCCTCCCACCCCCAACCCCCCCAGCCGATGCAATAGGATACCATGGTCGATGGTATCAAAAGCCGCCGAGAGGTCTAATAGGACCAGGATGGAGGAACAACCCCCATCTCTGGCCCTCCAGAGATCATCGACCAACGCGACCAATGCCGTCTCAGTGCTATGCCCGGGCCGAAAGCCGGACTGGCGCGGGTCTAGATAATCAACTTCCTCCAGGTGACGGGGAAACTGTTGTGCCACCACACTCTCAACAACCTTCGCCAAAAAGGGAAGGTTGGAGACTGGACGATAGTTGTTTAATAAAGCTGGGTCCAAAGAGGGCTTCTTAAGGAGGGGCCTCACCATAGCCTCTTTTAGGGAAGCAGGCAAGGAACCCTCACTTAAGGATGCGTTGACAACCTCTTGGAGCCAGCCTCGTGTCACCTCCCAGGATGCCAGTACAAGCCAGGAGGGACACGGGTCCAATAAACATGTGGTGGCTCGCAGTCGCCCACGTAGCCTGTCCATATCCTCGGAAGCAACGGAGTCAAACTCCTCCCAAACAAGATCTGTCTCGTGGCATCCCACTGGACCATCAATGGGGGCTAGCTCGTTCTGTATCTGAGCGATTTTCTCCTGCAGAAAAGTCACAAATTCCTCTGCTCTGCCCTGTAGCGGGGCTTCCCGCACCCTCTGTTGAAGGAGGGAGCGGGTCACCCTGAACAGGGCGGCAGGGCGGTTTTCTGCGGATGCTATGAGAGTGGCACAATGATGACGTTTGGCCACTCTCAGCGCCACAATGTAAGTCCGTAACTGGGCTCTTACTTGTGTCCGGTCAGATTCAGAACGGGTATACCTCCATCTTCTCTCTAGGCATCTCTTGTGGCGTTTCATCACCCTCAGCTCCTCGGTAAACCAAGGAGCCGGGGCGACACGTCGCCACAAGAGAGGCCGCAAGGGCGCGACCCGATCCAATCATCTAATCTTTTTATTTCATTCAAAATTTCAGCCAAAAGCTCCTGATTTTCCGTTGTATATATATCTATATGTGTGGACATATTGGCAAATCCACAAAATAAAAAAATAGGTCTAATCGCCTTCCTATTTGTTGGCTTTCTTCAATGTATCCGAGAGCTTAACTGCTCTTAAGTATCCATCAACAATCCACCAACAATTTCCGGAGGCAACAGAATATAACAAAGTAGCTTAGGATCTTCTTTGTTAGAGGAGGAGCAGAAACAAAGTAAAATAAAAGTATAGTCCTTGTTTAAGTTTAAAAATGTGCAATAAAGTTTCACAAATATTCCTTAAGATTGTAGAAATAATCCAAATTTCCAGATTTTAAGTAAAGTAGATTAGAAAGAAAAGATGGTAAATAAATCAGCCATAGTCCATTCCCTTTCAGCGCGAACGGAAATGGCTTTGTTCTTTGTTCTTACGCTTCAGTCCACCATTTCAAAGAATTCTATTAACAGGAGAAATCTGTCAATTCGGTTAAGTCTGCCGCTTATTTCAAAATACAAAGCTTTAGTAAAAAAGAAAAAGTTTCTTCGCGAAGTGTTTCAAAAGCAAGATAGCATACCTTCCCGGTGTTGCACTTTCACTTTAAAGTTCCTTTCAGCTCAGAAACTCTCCCGTCACCTTATCCACTCGCAAAGGGGCGGGGGTACCTTTTGTTGCCCTTCAGAAGGTTTTCCTTCGTGTCAAACAGAGGTCTTGCGAGACCCCTGTGTCCAGCAAAGCTTGCTTCCTGGTCACCGTCCCTCCAGGATGGCTTAGGTTCCTATCGAACCACAGGAGAGACGAAAGTTCAACCGGGGTCCCTGCAGCTTAGAGACCTCCGGTTGTGCCGGCGCGGGTAGCTCCGCCTTCTTTCTATGAACAGCATTATTGTAGGCAACCTCAGCAAAAGATGAAAGGTCTGCCCAATTAGACTGCTGATAGTTCACATAGCACATCAGGTACTGCTCTACCATGGCGTTCAGTCTCTCTGCTGTCCCATTAGTACTCGGATGAAAAGCTGAACTAAGACCCTGAGATGACCCAATGGACCGCAGGAACTCCCTCCAGAATTTAGCCGTGAACTGGACCCCTCTTTCTGAGATGATTCTTCGAGGTACTCCATGCAGTCGGTAGATATGCTTCACAAATAGTTTACCCAGCTTGTGAGTCGAGGGTAGTCCGCTACAGGGTATGAAGTGTGCCTGCTTGGAGAACAGGTCTATTACAGTCCAAATCACTGTGTTTCCCCCACTTTTTGGCAACTCTACTATAAAGTCTATTGCAGTCTCCTCCCATGGCCTCATTCGTTCTGCCACTGTTTGCAGCAGTCCGGGGGGGGGGGGGTTCCCAGTCGTCTCTTCATTGTGGCGCAGATGGTGCAGCTTTTCACATAATTATCGACATCTTTCTTCATGCCAGGCCACCAGAATTGTCAGGATGCTTCAGTACCGGCTCCTTTCCAAATATTTCTTTTAGTGTTTTGAATGCTTCTTGGCAGGTTAGATCTCACTGTAAGGGTTGTCTTGGACGAGGTTTCGTTCCTGGGCTCCCTGTATTCAGGAGGTCTGTCAGGGGTTTGGCAATCTTTGCAAAGGAGGGGATGAATTGCCTGTAGAAGTTTGCAAATCCTAGGAAGCTTTGTAGTTGTCTGCGGGTACAAGGCGGTTGTCAGCTTAGGACAGCTTGCACTTTGGCTGGGTCCATCTCTATTCCCTCATTTGACACTCGGTAGCCTAGGTAGTCTAGTCGCTCACAGTGGAATTCACATTTTGATACCTTGACATGCAGGTTGGCTGCCAGAGGTTTTTCCAGTACTTGGTGGACCAGGGGTACGTAGTCATCAATGATCTCAGTGTAGATAAGGATGTCTTCTAGGTAGACGAGGACCCCCTTGTAGAGGTGCTCATGCAGCACCTCGTTTATGAGCTGCATGAATACCGCTGGGGCCCCTTGCTGTCCGAAAGGCATCACTTTGAATTGGAAGCTCCCTAGGGGGCAGTTGAATGCTGTTTTCCACTCTCTACATGGGGCTTCCCTTGGGGTGCACTCGGAGGCTCCAGCTAGTTCAGAATGCGGCCGCGCTGGAGATTTTGGGAGTCTCGAGATACTCCCATGTAACACCTCTCCTGCGTGAGCTGCACTGGCTACCTGTGGCCTTCAGGGTGCGTTTCAAGGTGTTAGTAACCACCTTTAAAGCGCTCCATGGCATGGGACCTGGTTACTTGCGGGACCGCCTCCTACCACATACCTCCCTTCGACCTGTCCGCTCCCACAGGGAGGGCCTCCTCAGGGTACCATCTGCCGGACAATGCCGGCTGGCGACTCCCAGGGGGAGAGCCTTCTCTGTGGCAGCCCCTGCCCTCTGGAATGACCTGCCCCCCGACCTTCGGACCATTACGGATCTGCGCCTCTTCCGTCGGGCACTAAAAACACACCTATTTCACGCTATCCTATCCTAGGCTGTAGTATAAATTTAAATTGTTTTAATAGGGATTGTAGGGAATTAGTGTTAAGGGTTTTAAAGGTTTTAAGATTTTAAAATTTTAGCGCAGGGTAAATTATTTAATCCGATTTTAAATATTGTATTGTTGTGTTTATAAATATGATTTTAAGCTCCTGTGCACCGCCCCGAGTCCCTCCGGGGAGAGGGTGCGGTCTACAAATCAAATAAATGAAATGAAATGACGCAGCTGGCCTGGTATAGTTTTAAATGTGATTTTAATAGGGTTCTTAATGGTAATTTTAGCACGGGTTCTAAATTTAATATATCTTTTAATTTATTTTTTCTATTGTATTTATTGTTGTGTTTTTTATTGATTTCCTGTGCACCGCCCTGAGTCCCGTCAGGGAGATAGGGCGGTATACAAATATAATAAACTTAAACTTAAACTCATCTCCCTCTCTGATACGTATGCGGTAGTATGCTTCTCTGAGGTCTAGCTTGGTGAAGACATTTCCCTTCGCCAGATGAGATAGCATGCCCTTCATGAGGGGGAGGGGGTATAGGTTGCATATGCACACCCCGTTTATCCCTTGAAAGTCAACACACAATCTCATAGTTCCATCTTTTTTCTCTTTGAAAAGGACTGGTGCAGCAACCCATGGCTTGGCTGGCTCAATGAACCCCCTTGCTAGGTTTTTGTCTATGTATTCGTGCATCTCTTGCATTTCCCAGGATGTCATGGTGTACAGTTTGGGCTTGGGATGATTTCGATGGCACAGTCTGTCTCCCGGTGGGGAGGTAGAACATCGCACTCGGCCTCGCTGAATACTTCTGCGAGGTCCTGATATTCTATCGGAATCAGTTCGGCCTCTGGGATTTTGTCAGATGTGGTTGCCAGTTGTTCTCGTGGGCTCTCTTGGGGGGCTCCCCACATGGGTGGCATTTCTGCTTGCTCGTGGGGGAGGGGTTGAGGGCCTCTTGATGTCCTAAGTCTGCGGGTACCCCCTTGCCACCAGATGGTCGGTCCCCACTTGTCTAGCCAGAAAAGTCCCAGTATGACTGCATCTGTCATTTTGGGAGTTATTATGAATTGAATTACTTCCCAGTGATCCGCTAGTTCTAGTCTCACTGGTTCAGTTAGGTGAGTGGCATAGGCTCCTCCCATTAGGGACCCATCAACCTGCTCGAACCGGATCGGGTGGGCCAGTCTTTTTGCTCTGATCCCCAGTTTCAGGACTGTGGTTAAGTTGATCAAGCACCTAGTGCAGCCTGAGTCTACTAGGGCGTGAAAATCCCCCTGTTTTCCTGTTTTTGGGGCTGTGAGGCATATTGAGAAAAGGAAAGGGTGAATTGATTCACTCACCATTGGGTTGTCTTCTCCCTCGTCCTCTGCTTTAGGTTGCTGAGTTCCTCTTCCGTATATGGGTCCTCCTCCCCCTCTTCAAACCTGGCCTCTAGCACTTGTAGGAAGTCATCTATGACTTGCCCTCTTGTGGAGGGCTGCTAGCCATTCCTTTGCTTCCCCCTCTAAACCCTCTGCGATGGCGTTCACCATGGCTCTGGGGGATGGGTAGAGGTGCCCATAGCATTCTAAATGGATATCAGCTGAATCAAGGAATAGAGCTAGCTGGTCTGAGTCACCATCAAACTTTCCCCTGAATTGGGGTGGGTCGTTTAGCTCTCTCCCTCCTCTTCCTTCCTCTCAGCCTCTGAATTTTAATGGGAATATTTTAGCACAGGTTCTAAATTTAATTGTATTTTAGTTATTACTACTGTATTTATTGTTATTTATTGCTGTTTTTTAATTCCCTGTGCACCGCCCTGAGTCCATCTTTGGAGAAGGAGTGGTATATAAATCAAATAAAACTAAACTAAACTAAACTTTATGCTCGTGCCTGATATGGCTGGTTATCTTCTTCAGCTCTAGGTGGGGGAGAGGGAGGGAGTTGCCTGCTCTTGTCAGTGTGCCTGCTCCGTGGGAGGGGTACTGGTTGCTGCTTTGGGCTTCCTTCTCTTCTATTGGGTGGGGGAGGGGGACTGCGCTCCAGTCTGCGTCTCATCCCTTCAGCAGGATCAGATATCGCTCCCCTCTCTTTTGGACGGCATGCTGGCTTCTTGTCATGAAGAGTGGCTCGATCAAAATCCTCCCTCAGTTGCTCTACTGCACCCCCCAGGAATCCCATCTGGGGCTGTGGGAGCCTGGCTTGTTTCCAGTCCCACATCCAGTCCACCCTTGCCAGTTTGCTTGAGACTCCCCTTTATTTGAGAATTAGGGTAAGGGAACTCAAGCTCAGCTTCTTTAGGGCCTAATTTCCACCAGTACTCAACTTTCCTTGCTTCTGCTGCTGCGAAAGGCTTCACAGGTTGGAAATCTGGAGCTCTGCTGTTCAGGGTGGCTGGCTGGTCTCCAGCTGAAATGAGGCTTTCTTCTGATAATCCACCTTCTGCCATGGTGGCCTGATTTTCTCTCCAGGTGCTCCAGATATCAGGGAGTGACTGGAGGACACGGGACTCAGGTAGCCCGGAAATCTTGATGGATTTTTAAAAGTCAGTTCTGGCTCTCTGTGAAGCTCCCAAGAGAAAACCCCAATTAATTCACGGCCTCAAGATAAAGTTGAAAAAACATCCATTTATTAGGATTAACATCTTGGCTGAGAGTCTGGTGGAGCCAGAACTGAAAAGTATTTGATGGCGTCTGAACTTTACCCCCCTATGCCCCCTCCCCTCTGCCTGTCATAAATCACGTTACCCAATTAGCATCAAAAGTAAATCTATGCATGCGCAGTCACAGGTCATCCTGAGATTCCATTCCGACCACAGGAGTGTCAAGAATTCTCACTTCTCTATGGCAGCCTGATAATCGTCATGGCAACGCTGTAACAGTTGACAGGTATTATATATTGCCTACCTAACTCTAGGAGTCTACTCCTAATTCTCCCCTTTGGGTAGCCAATATATATTTACAATTTTAATCCATATCTGTCACATATTTCTTTATGCTTAATAGCACCCTGAGCCTTTGTGAAATGGTCAGCTATATTGTCTTCTAACATATAGTATTCCAATGCCATTAACTTATTTTTAACTAGCTGTACCCGCCACGTGTTGCTGTGGCTAAGTTTGGTTAAATGAAAAAGTTTCCCTCTCAGCGACCCCCTTCCTTCTCTACCTCGGTTTCCCCTCCCTCTCCCTCCCCTCACTCTCTTACTCTACCTACCTACCTACTGTATTTCTCCCCCTTCTCTCTCTATCCCTCTACCTATCTACCTACTGCATTTTCCCTCTCTCTCTCTCTACCTACCTACTGTATTTTTCCTTATCTCTCTCTATCCCTCTACCTACCTACCTACTGTATTTCTCCCTCTCTCTACCTACCTACCTACTGTATTTCTCCCTCTCTCTACCTACCTACCTACCTACCTACTGTATTTCTCCCTCTCCCTCTCTATCCCCCTACCTACCTACCTACTTACTGTATTTCTCCCTCCCTCTACCTACTTACCTACTTACCTACCTTTAGAGAGAGGAGAGAGAGGCCGCTGACTCAGCAGCAGCCTTGGGTGGGGGGAGTTGGCGAATGGGGGGCCACGGCAGCAGTGGAGGAGGAGGAGAGGCTGCTGACTCAGCAGCAGCCTTGGGGGGGGGAGTTGGTGGCGCAGGCGGCGGGGTCGGTGAGAGAGGCCGCTGACTTGTCAGCGGCCTTGTGGGGGGGAGTTGGTGGAGGGGGGGCGGCGGCGGAGGAGGAGAGGCTGCTGACTCGGCAGCGGCCTTGTGGGGGAGGAGTTGGCAAAGAGGGGGGGGGCAGCAGAGGAGAGACAGGCTGCTGAGGAGGCGACCATTGCGGATATGACACAGACCGCTCCACCACTCGTGCAAGTGATGTGAGCTGAAAAGCGGCCGGGTGGGAGGGGCCACGAAGGGGAGGGGGGCGAGTGAGCGAGTGAGGGAAACACACAGAAGAGCTGCAGTTTTACATTTGTGTGGCGTGTACCTAGCACAAGTAAGCCCCAATTAAGGGAGGGAGCAGAACTGCTTTCCTTTTGTGTCTTTCGGCTCACCACAGGAGACCATCCAGACAGAAAGCTATTTTTTTCGTTGCCTTTGTTATATTTGTGATACGTTTTTTGTGCTGATAAATAAATAAGGGAGACTAGTATAGATCTATTTCAAGCTATTTAGCTCACATCAGCTAACAAAGGCAACGAAAAAAATAACTTACTGCCTGCATGTGGCGGCCCCTTTGCTTTAGGTTGCTGAGCTCACTTCCGCATACAGGTCCTCCTCCACCTCCTCAAATCTGGCCTCTAGCAGTCATAGGAAATCATCTACGCCTTGCAGTTGGAGGGCTCTCCTCTTGTGGAGGGCTACTAGCCATTCCCTTGCTTCTCCCTCCAGTCCCTCTGTGATAGCATTCACTATGGCTCTGGGGGATGAGTAGAGGTGTCCATAGCATTCCAGGTGGGCCTCAGCTGAGTCAAGGAATAGGGCTAGCTGGTCTGAGTCCCCATCAAACTTCCCCCTGAACTGGGGTGATTCAATCAGCAGTGCCCTTCCCTCCTCCTGTCGGCCTCTGTATGCTTGCATTTGATGTGTCTGAAGATACTCCTCAATTCTAGTTTGGAGGGAGGGTGGAGATTGTCTGCCCTGGGCAGCCTACCTGCTATATGGGAGAGAAACTAGCTTCATCTTCCTTCTAATGGGTGGAGAAGGGGGGCTGCGTTCCCATGTGTTTCTCGCCAGCTCAAGAGGAGCTGCCACTGCTCCTGCCCTTTCTTTTGGCCTGCATAATGGCCTTTCTTCACAGAGGGTGACCCAGTCAAATTCCTCCCTCTGTTGCTTTATGAAACTTCCCAGGGGCTCCATTTGGGGCTTTGGGGGCCTGGCTTGATTCCAGTCCAGCATCCCCTCCACTCTTCCCAGCTCGCTTAGGGCCTTTCCCTTTTTCTAGGCATAGAGGTGGGGTGGGGGCTCAGCTTTAGCTGTTTTTAGGGTTACTTATCTCCTCTTGCTTCACTCATCTCGGCTTTGATATCTGATGGCTGCTTTCCAGTTCACTTCGGATAGCTGGCCTTTTGCCATGGTTGTCTGAGTTCCCCCTTGGCACCCCCAATATTTAAAAGCAAAAGATGGCTGACTGTCAAGTACCCTAACGATGCCTGCTTCATAATAAGCAACCCGATATTATAATACAAAAAGCAGTGATTTATTAACAGCTTCATTAGGCATTCCTCATTAGGCGTTTCTTATTTGCAGCCATCTTTTTTGCTTTCTTTATCAGCTTCTGAACTTTGCCTGCATTACTGTCCTCCCTTCAGCCTTCATCTTTAATCACATTAGCCAATGAGAGATGGTAGTTCAGACATGCGCATTCACAGGCCAGCTTGAGATTCCATTCTGACCACAGGTATGCATGGAATTCCCCTCTCTATGGCAGCTTGATAGTAGTCATGGAGATGTTTTACAAACTGACAGGTAGAAAAAAAATGAAACTCTTCTATAAAGTAAATAAAAAAGAAGAAACATCACTACAAAGCTTGTGGGTACAACAGAGGTATACATTAGAGGACTGACAATAGCATATTTGTTAAAAAAACCAAAAATGAATGAAAAACAAGAACTATTAGAGGGACTTCGCTTCCGGTTTTTGAAGGCGACGGACGTGCTTTGTGCTTCCTCCACCGCTTGCTGTACTGGTGGGCTTCTTCGGAAGCACGGAAGACCTCGGGGGGGCCTTCTGCCGTAGGAGCGGCTCACTGGGAGCCCCCAGCCTGGCGGCGGCCGGTGGACACCCCCCAGGCTCACTCTAGGAGCTGGCAAGCAAAAAAGGGGGGCGGATCTCGCCTCTTCGCCGGATGGAACTCGGGAGCAATGAGCAGAATAAGAAGAGTAGCTGAAACGCCGGAGGTGAAAGACTCTCCCTAATCTCTTGAATTGCAGATGAAGGATAAGCGATAAATCACTGTAAGTGCTAGTTCAATCAACTTGGAATGCAGATTGGAGGGGGGAGTTCTCAACCCCCCCTCGGACGAAGCGGCAATTAACCGATTCCTCTCCATTGAAATGGAGAGAGGAAGGATTAACTTGCTATTTGAACAAACTATGTGAAAGAATTGTATCGTATCGCATTTGCAACTGTTTCTCACGGAGCTCTTTTAAAAAGAAAGTAAATGGAACTTTTACTTTTCTTCCTGTCAGAGGATGGGGCAAGATGGCTTCTCTTTGTTCTCCGCTTATAACTCCTCTACAGTGCTGAAGCTTTCCCCTCCTTAATTACCAAAGAAGGATTATAAACTCTTTACTTCAGACATTCCTACCAGAGGCTCTCAAGTCTCTCCCAATACGTGGACTCCTGATTGTGGACTGTAAGGTTTCCTTTTTTTAAAGTGAACTCTTAAGACTCTTAAGACTGAACTCCCACTCGGACTCTCTGATACCTCGGACTGTCTTGGTCGTCTGTTTCTCCGGCGCCATTTCTTTGTCAGCTAAGAAACTGAGATTGACACAATGGCTTCTAGAAAGCCACCAACGGGAAAGTCAGCTTCTGCTCCATCCTCTGCCGTCTCCAGCCCAAATACACAGTCGAAGATTTCTACATTTTTACAGAAAGAACCTGCTGGAGAGGGCTCAAAGGATCCGTTGGTTGTAGAAATGTTTCGGGAAATAATGAAAAATATGAATAGCGTGAATGAAAATATGAATGAAATGAGGAAAGAGATGTCAGAATTAACATTAGAGCTTAGGGAAATGCAACGAAATACAACGGAAAATAACCAAAAAATTGAGAAGCTAGAGAAGGAGGCGGCTGAGATAGGGGAAGAGGTGAAGGAGGTTCGGAGGGAGGGTTCAGAATTGGGAGCAAACATGACCAAAATTGAATTTGAAAGAATGTATTTTTTTCTCAGGTTCCAGAATATACCAGAGTCAGAAAACGAAGACCTTAAAGACCTTATGAGTACAATATTAGCAGAATATCTTAAAAGAGAGAAAGATCAACTCTGGTGGGATATGGACCTGGTTTATAGAATTAATTCAACTTATGCCAGAATAAATAACGTACCAAGAGAAGTTCATGTTAAATTTCTTAGGAGATCCACAAGGGATGAGATATTGAGGGCTCAACGGGTTGGAATTTTAAAATGCCAGGATAAAGAAATAATCATTTTGAAACAGATTCCGAAAAAAATAGGGAAATAAGGAGGAAGTATTCTTTCTTGTCTAAGAAATTATATAAAAAGGGAATATGGTTCAAGTGGTTATTACCAGAGGGAATGTTGATTTTCTGGGAGGGAGGCAGAGTAAAACTCAAAACACTAAGTGAAGCGGAGGCTTTTATTAAAAAACATTCCCTCCAGCTGGGAAGTGAAGACGGGGGAACGGAGGGAGCGACGGCCCCGCCCGGGGACAGGGAAGAGGAGTCAATTGCAAAAAGACTTAGATCGCAAAAATGAGTTTATTTGAAATACTATTGTAATTGTTGATACAAGATAAAATGGCAAAAAAAAAGATGATTGAATATATAGACTATACAATGTAATCTTTTTATATGTTTATCCTTTACCATTAAAATTGTAAACTTATGAAGTTTTGGGAAAGCCACCACCAACGGCAGGGAAGCTACCAAAATGTTATCTTTACCCTACACCTTTTTCCCTTGTAAAAATTTTGAAAACCAATAAAATACTTAAAAAAAAAGGAAAAAGAACTATTAGAGGAAGAACTTAAAAAATTGAAAGCAGATCTGCAAAAAGGTCCACAAAAAACCAAAACAAAGGGAAAGGGGGAGTTGATAAAACATAAACTTAATTTGATGACACAAGAAGAAATGGTTCAGAAAATCAAAACAGCTAAAAAAATTTTTTTTTGAAAACGCTAAGCCGAGGAGATGGTTAGCCCACAAACTAAAAAAAGAAAAGGAGAGGAGAATAATACATCAATTACAAGATGAAAAGGTACTGTATTGTAGAAAACCGGAGGGAAGAAAAAATAGATATAATACAAAGTTTCTTTGAAAAATTGTACAGTCAAGAAAACATAGCACAAGATAACATTGAACAATCTATATAAATAAAAAGTTAACTATGAGTTTGTTCAAAACCGCTAATCTCCAAAACTACTGCACCAATCGCCACCAAATTTTCACACAACGTTTCTTAGAAGTGCAGCACCAATGATACCTACAGATTGTGTGGATATGGCACACGAGTGCCAGGTAAATGCCACACAAATGTACAACTGCAGCTCTTCTGTGTTTTCCTCACTTGCTCACTCACCCCCCCGCCTCCTTCCGCCCCCCACCTCTCCACTCGAAGCGCTGGGGCTTGCAACACTCCCCTGCCCTCCGCCTCCATCTGCCCCGCCACCTCTCCACTCGAAATGCCGGAGCTGGCAACGCTCCCCCGCCCTCCGCCTCCTTCCGCCTTCCCCCCCCCCACCTGGCCACTCGAAACGCAGGCACTTGCAACGCTCCCCCGCCCTCCGCCTCTTCCCCCCCCCGGCCACTTGAAACGCCGGCGCTCGCAACGCTCTCCCACCCTCCGCCTCTTCCCCCCCACCTGGCCACTCAAAACGCCGACGCTCGCAACACCCCCATGCCCTCCACCTCCTTCCGCCTCCCCTCCCACCTGGCCACTCAAAACGCCAGCGCTCGCAATGTTCCCCCGCCTTCTGCCTCTCCCCCCCTCCCCCCCACCTGGCGACTGGAAACGCCGGTGCTCACAATGCTCCCCTGCCTCTTTCCCCCCACACACACCTGGCCACTGGAAATGCCGGAGCCTGCAACACTCCCCCGCCCTCTGCCTCTTCCCTCCCAACACCTGGCCACTCAAAACGCCGGCGCTCGCAACGCTCCCCTGCCCTCTGCCTCTCCCCCTCCCCCCCCCCCCCACACACACCTGGCCACTCAAAACGCCGGCGCTCGCAATGTTCCCCCGCCTCTTCCCCCCCACACACACCTGGCCACTCGAAACGCCGGCACTCACAACGCTCCCCCGCCCTCTGCCTCTTCCCCCCCACACACACACACCTGGCCACTTGAAACGCCGGCGCTCGCAACACCCCCATGCCCTCCGCCTCCTTCTGCCCCCCCACCTCGCCACTCAAAACGGCGGTAGGTAGGTAGGTAGAGGGTAGGTAGGTAGGTAGGTAGAGTAGGTAGAGGGAGAGAAGGAGAAATACAGTCGGTCAGTCGGTAGGTAGAGGGGAGGGAGAGGGAGGGGAAACCGAGGCAGAGAAGGAGGGGGGTCGCTGAGAGGGTCTATGAGGGGAAACTTTTTCATTTAAACAAACTTGGCCACAGCAATGTGTGACGGGTACAGCTAGTCTATATAAATAAAAATGTAACTATGAGTTTGTTCAAAACTGCTAATCTCAGAAACTACTACACCAATCGCCACCAAATTTTCACACAACATTCCTTACAAGTGCAGCACCAATGATACATACAGATTGTGTGGATGGCACACCGGTGGCAGGTACATGCCACACAAATGTAAAACTGCAGCTCTTCTGTGTGTTTCCCTCACTCGCTTACTTGCCCCCCTTCCCTTCACGGCCCCTCCCACCCGGCCGCTTTTCAGGTCACATCGCTTGCACCAGCAGTGGAGAGGTCTGCATCATATCCACGACGGTCGCCTCCTCAGCAGCCTCTCTCTCCTCCGCTGCCGCTGCTGCCACGCCTTCTCTGCCAACTCCCCCCCCCCACAAGGCCCCTGCCAAGTCAGCAGCCTCTCTTGCCGCCCGCGCCGCCAACTGCCCCCCACAAGGTCGCTGCTGAGTCAGCGACCTCTCCTACGCCGCCATCCACGCCGCCAACTCCCCCCCAAGGCTGCTGCCAAGTCAGCAGCCTCTCAACCGCTACTGCCCCCTCTGTCAACTCCACCCCAACTCCCCCCCCTCTTGCCGCCCGCATCGCCAACTGCCCCCACAAGGCTTCTGCCGAGTCAGCGGCCTTTCCTCTGCAGCCGCTGCCCACTCTGCCAACTCCCCTTCCAGAAGGCTGCTGCTGAGTCAGCGGTCTCTCCTCCGCCACTGCCCACACCGCCAACTCCCCCACAAGGCCGCTGCCGAGTCAGCGGCCTCTCTTGCAACCTGCCCTGCCAACTCCCCCCCCCACAAGGCCACTGCCGAGTCAGCAGCCTCTTCTCTGCCGCCGCTGTCTGCGCCACCAACTCCCCCCCCTCAACGCCGCTGACAAGTCAGCAGCCTCTCTTGCCGCCCGCGCCGCCAAATGCCCCTACCACAAGGCCGCTACCAAATCAGCAACCTCTCCTCCGCCACCGCCACCCGTGCTGCCCACTCCCCCCCACAATGCCGCTGCCGAGTTTTAATGTTTTTAATTATGCCTTTTAATAGCTTTTTCTAACTTTTATGTATTTGTTTTTTATTTTGGCTGTTATACCGCCCTGAGTCCTTCGGGAGTAGGGCGGTATAAAAAACCAATAAACCTAAACCTAACCTAAACCATCTGCCACCGCCCCCTCCGCCAACTCCCCCCCACAAGGCCACTGCCGAGTCAGCTGCCTCGCTTGCCAACCGCACCGCCAATTCCCCCCTTACAAGGCCGCTGCCGAGTCAGCGGCGTCTCCTCCGCTGCTGCCATCCGCGCCACCAACTCCCCCACCACAAGGCCGCTGCCAAGTCAGCGGCCTCTCTTGCCGCCCGTGCTGCCAACTGCCTCCCACAAGGTCGCTGCCGAGTCAGCAACCTCTCCTCCGCAGCCACCCATGCCACCAACTCCCACCCCAAGGCTGCTGCCAAGTCAGCAGCCTCTCAACCGCTACTGACCTCATCCGCCACCACCCCCTCTGCCAACTCCCCCCCACAAGGTCGCTGCTGAGTCAGCGGCCTCTCCTCTGCCACCGTCGCCTGCGCCACCATCTCCCCCCCTTACAAGGCCGCTGCCGAGTCAGCGGCGTCTCTTGCTGCCCATGCCACCAACTCCCCTCCCCAAGGCCGCTGCCGAGTCAGTGGCCTCTCTCTCCTCTCTCTCTAGGTAGGTAGGTAGGTAGGTCAGTAGGTAGGTAGAGGGATAGAGAGAGAGAGGGAGAAATACAGTAGGTAGGTAGGTAGGTAGAGGAATAGAGAGAGAGAGGGAGAAATACAGTAGCTAGGTAGGTAGGTAGGTAGAGGGATAGAGAGGGAGAGGGAGAAATACAGTAGCTAGGTAGGTAGGTAGGTAGGGGTATAGAGAGGGAGAAATATAGTAGGTAGATAGGTTGGTAGGTAGGTAGGTAGGTAGGTAGGTAGGTAGGAGAGGGATAGAGAGAGAGGGAGAAATACAGTAGGTAGGTAGAGGGATAGAGAGAGACAGGGAGAAATACAGTAGGCAGGTAGGTAGGTAGGGTGATAGAGAGAGAGGGAGAAATACAGTAGGTAGGTAGGTTTAACGAGACTGGGCCACAGCAACACGTGGCCAGGACAGCTAGTACTTAAATAAGATGAATTTTAAAAAAAATTGGGGAGAAATGAGGAGGAGCTACACATCGTGGCGATGCTGCGACTTTCCGGACACTGAATCCCGATCATCTGGACGGTCCAAATTGGATCTAAGCCGTCCTGCAGAGACGGTGAGAGAATGGGGAACATCCGGTGAATCCAGAGACACCCGCAAAGTCTCTGGAGAACTGGGAAAAGCCCCTTTTGTCAGCGATCAAGAGCCAACCCCTAGGCTGCCGAAGCTGCTGACAGCTCCCTAATGTAAGAGCAGGAGAGAGAAGGATGCCGTTTGGTGACAGTTTTTCTTTTACATTTTTTCTATTATAAAGAGAACACCCTGAATTTGGAAATTTAAGGCAAAATAGAGAATAACCAGAGACTAAGTGGCGAAATTAAGAATGGTTAATTGAAATTGTCCTCCCCCCACCTTTTTTTTAATTACCGGAAGCCAGGCTGGACTTTCACTGCAATTTAAAGTGGATTTGTTGTTGGAGCTTTCTCCTTATTTTTAATTCCTTGATTTTAAGGGTGAATTGAATAGATTTATTTTTAACTGCTAAAAACTGCCTTTAAAACTTTCCTTCTTTTTTTTCTTTTTCTCATTACTTTTTAATTCTCAGGCTCTTTTTCTGTGTTTACTTTTTTTTTTTTCAAACGCAGAGTTGTAAGAGACTTGAGATTGGATACAATTTAACACTGCCACCCAGTGGAGGTGAGACAAAGTTGCTAACTTTCATTGCTGGAATTGTTTAGAGAGAAACTCTTTTATTCAAGGTTAAGACCTGATAGAGGCAAGAACACAGTTGTTTATGCAGGTGTTTCTTGTGGGATCTTCAGAGTCTGGAAACCTATTTTGGAAGATGAATGAAAACATATAAGGGAAGATTGGAGTGACCTTGGAAAGGCTTCTACATCAAAACAAAAAACTTTTAACTTCCTCCTTTCTTCTTTCAGAAACACTGTTTATATTATTTTGCCTGGGAGGTGATGACTTTTTATTTGCCCTCTTTTTTCTTTTTGGCTGAAGCCTTGAAGTTTTGAAATGTTGAATACTGTTTTCTTTTTCTTTTTTTTCTTCTTGAGACATTTGAGATATTTGAGATATTTGGACGGTTTGTTTTTAAACTTAAATGGACTGAATTAAAGAAATCTTCAAGCAAATTTTTCTCTTTCCCTTTTTTCTTTTTTCCCCTCCCCTTTGCATAATGTTCCAGTTTACCCTTTTTTTAAAATTGGACCTTATGATTTGGAATTAATTGGACAAGGTGATCAAGATTTTTATTTTCTTTGGGGGGGGGGTTATAATTGTTATATATTCTTTTTCCTTTTTTGTATTTTTACTTGGGCACACTTGCCTACTTTTACTACTTATTCACTGTTCTTTGATTTACATTTTTTGTGATATCTCAGTGGCTATCTGGGATATCTTTCCTTTGTCTTCTTTCCTTTTTTTTCTCTATATACTTAAACTTTAACTGGATTAAATCACAACAGGAAAAAGAAAGAATAAAAGCTGGAAGATGAGTAGAAAGACAACACCGGTTGGTTCTGCAACAACGACCCCTGCCTCTTCCCCGGCAGGAGGACAAAGATCAATACAGATGATGATCCAACAGGAAAAAAAGAAGGCTATAACACTAGAGTCAATTATGCAAGAAATACAAAAATTACAAGCACGAGCCGATAGCAGTGATGAGAAACTAGATACTCTGGTAAAGAGGTCTGAAAGTATGGAAAAGAGGATGGAGACAATGGAACAGTGAATAGAAAATATAGAACAAAAAACAGGCAAGACAGAGGGGAAAAATAGAAAATATTCAACAATGGATGATGAAACAAGAAAATAGAATGCAAAAAAGTGATGAAAGGGAGGAACGGAGAGAGAAGAGAGATGAAGAATTCGACAGTAGACTGAGCGATATGGAAAAAGAAAGCAGTGGAATAACAGCATGGGAGATGGACCACTCTGAATACTTCTTAAGATTTCAAAACATAATAGAAGAAAAGGGAGAGAACCTGTCACAAATAATATCTGAAATCCTGACAGAGGTGTTAGAGATACCCCAAGAGAAGATGATGGATGGCATAGATGAGGCGTTTCGAGTAAATACAAGATATGCAATGAGAAATGCTCTTCCAAGGGACGTCCATGTAAGATTCACTAAAAAAGCATTGAAGTTACAAATACTGCAGAAAACAAGAGATAGAAAATTGGAATATAAAGGTAAGGAGATTGTAGTCTTAAAGCAAATTCCAAGAAGAGTGAGAGAGAAGAAGAGAGAATATCAATTTCTGACTACAACTCTGCTTAAGAAAGGTGTTAACTACAGATGGCTTATACTGGAAGGTTTAATATTTTTATGGAAAGGACCTGTCTCCCTATCTTCTCTTCCTCTTTTCTCTTATCACTCCTTTCTTTCTTCTCTTTCTTCTCTATTCCTGTCTGGCTGTTTCCTTTCCTTTCTTCTATAATCCCTTCCCTTTTCTTTGTTGGGACATATCCCCCCCTTTTCAATTTTCCATGTACCACTGTCAAACCCAGTGAAATCTTTTGTCTGTTTTCTATTTTCTACTAGCTGTACCCACCACGCGTTGCTGTGGCCAAGTTTGTTTAAATGAAAAAGTTTCCCCTCATAGACCCTCTCAGCGACCCCCTTCCTTCTCTGCCTCGGTTTCCCCTCCCTCTCCCTCCCCTCCCTCTCTTACTCTACTTACCTACCTACCTACTGTATTTCCCCCCCTCTCTATCCCCCTACCTACCTACCTACCTACCTACCTACCTACCTACCTACCTACCTACCTACCTACTTTATTTCTCCCTCTCTCTCTCTATCCCTCTACCTACCTACCTACCTACCTACCTACCTACCTACCTACCTACCTACCTACCTACCTACCTACCTACTGTATTTCTCCCTCTCTCGCTCTATCCCTCTACCTACCTACCTACCTACCTACCTACCTACCTACCTACCTACCTACCTACCTACCTACCTACCTACCTACTGTATTTCTCCCTCTCTCGCTCTATCCCTCTACCTACCTACTGTATTTTTCCTTCTCTCTCTCTCTCCCTACCTACCAACCTAGAAAGAGAGGAGAGAGAGGCCGCTGACTCGGCAGTGGCCTTGTGGGGGGGAGTTGGCAGAGGGGGGGGTGCCAGCCGCGGCATTGCGATCGACCTTGAGGCCCCTT
The DNA here is from genome assembly GCA_039707465.1 of Rhabdophis nuchalis. Taxonomy (NCBI): domain Eukaryota; kingdom Metazoa; phylum Chordata; class Lepidosauria; order Squamata; family Natricidae; genus Rhabdophis; species Rhabdophis nuchalis. The sequence continues at coordinate 29,736,304 of CM077650.1, forward strand.
GTATGTGGGGTACCTCAGGGCTCGGTTCTCTCACCCCTCCTGTTTAACATCTATATGAAGGCGTTGGGTGAGATCATCCGTGGCTTTGGGGTAGAGTACCATCAGTACGCTGACGACACGCAGCTGTACATTTCTACCCCTGGCCACCCCAACGATGCCGTGGAAGTGCTGTCTTGGTGTTTGGAGGCCGTGCGGCTCTGGATGGGGAGGAACAAACTCAAACTCAACCCGTCCAAGACCGAGTGGCTGTGGTTTCCAGCATCTCGATATAGCCAACTAATTCCATCGTTGGCTATCGGGGGCGAGTCATTGGCTCCCGCAGAAAGGGCCCGCAACTTGGGCGTCCTCCTGGACTCACGGCTGTCCTTAGACAATCATGTGACGGCCGTGGCCAGGGGGGCCTTCTATCAGGTTTACCTGATACGCCAGTTGCGCCCCTTTCTAGATCGAGATGCCCTACGCACGGTCACTCAAGCCCTCGTTATTTCCCGCCTAGACTACTGCAACGCCCTCTACATGGGGCTCCCCTTGAGGTGCACCCGGAGGCTCCAGCTAGTGCAGAATGCGGCCGCGCGGGGGATCCTGGGAGTTTCTCGTTACTCCCATGTAACACCTCTCCTGCGCGAGCTGCACTGGCTGCCTGTGGTCTTCCGGGTGCGCTTCAAGGTGTTAGTTACCATCTTCAAAGCGCTCCATGGCACGGGTCCTGGCTACTTGCGAGACCGCATCCTACCACACACCTCCCTTCGACCTGTCCGCTCCCACAGTGAGGGCCTCCTCAGGGTGCCGTCTGCCGGTCAATGCCAGCTGGCGACCCCCAGGGGAAGGGCCTTCTCTGTGGCGGGTCCGGCCCTCTTGAACGACCTCCACCCCGACATCCGTACCATCACAGACCTACGCCTCTTCAGCCGGGCACTTAAAATGCATTTTTTCCATCTGGCTGGCCTGGCATAGATTAATGAATAATTTTAAATTGAATTTTAATAATTTAAATAATTTTTAACAATTTTAGCATAGAGTTAATTATTTAATTCCATTTTACATTGTCTTTACTTGTGGGTTTTTATCTTTTCTGTGCACTGCCCTGAGTCCCACCCGGGAGAATAGGGCGGTATATAAATCTAAACAATAAATAAATAAATAAAAATTGCGAGTGGCAAGTTGGGAGGGGCGGAAGGAGCCGGAGGGCGTGGCGCATTGCGAGCGGCGGCGTTGCGAGTGGCGAGATGGGAGGGGTGGAAGGAGGCGGGGGGGTGAGTGAGCGAGTGAGGAAAACACACAGAAGAGCTGCAGTTGTACATTTGTGTGGCGTGTACCTGGTACCGGTGTGCCATTCACACAATCTGTATGTATCATTGGTGCTGCACTTGTAAGGAACGTTGTGTAAAAATTTGGTGGCAATTGGTGCAGTAGTTTTGGAGATTAGCGGTTTTGAACAAACTCATAGTTAACTTTTTATTTATATAGATTGCTTCTGTAATTTCACTACCTTCCCCTTCTTCCCTCGCTTCTTGTTTCTGCTTAATTTCTATCTTCAAAATTCTATTTAAGTTTAATTTTAATGACTCATGCATATTTTTTATAATTTCATGTATTTCTTCAAATTCCCAACTTTCCATAATGTCCAGTTCAAAAGTTACAGTTAACTATAATTTAAGTTCCACAGTTTCTTCTTATTTCCCAATTCTGATCCAGCTCCTATATTCCAGTTCAGCTGAAGTGGAGAGAAAGAGAAGGGGGAGACATTCTTCTTTTCCTCCACAGCCACAAATTCAAACCCTCCTTAAACGCTTCACTTTCTTTGTTCCTCCCTTCGGCAAATGGCTCCGTATTCTTTCAACTCAATGATTTTCAGCAATACAACTTGATATTTTTAAATCCAGTTTTAAATCCAGGAAAGATAGAATTATGAATGGAAAAAATAACACTTTTTCTTGATTTTTCCTCTTGTTATCTTCCACCTCTCATTGATTAGGGTTGCTTAAGATATGTAAATTAGAACAAGCTCGAACAAAGCAAGTCTCCTTGGTGTTGATATTTTTAGCTTCCGTTCCCCACTCCTTCTTTTCCCGTGTGAGGTTCCCATTTGTCAGTTAATCTCTTTCGAAGACACAATCTTTTCAGATCCAAATTCAAAGCTTATATTTCAATGGGTTAGTCAATTCTCATTTCTGTCTCCAAGTTGTTTAAAGCAAGCAGTTTTCTTTGGGCTTAACAATTTAAATCACAATTTTTTTCCTTCTTTCTTTCTGCCAAAATCCCAATCTGTCCGTTAATGTTATTTTCTACTCACAAGATTCTTTGTCTTTTCCAAATTCTGATTTGTGTCAGTTGGTTATTTAGATCTTCTCACCAGGTCTCATCAGTCCTTCCAAACACCACTCCTGCTCAAATGCTTAGTCCGGAAAGTGACAAGAATGGCGAGGTTGCCCCTTCTGCTGCTTTTTTTCTGGCTCCTGTCTCAACCTACTGCTAAGGGGATGCCAATCGTATCTGCAAATACTTTCCAGATTCAGCAAGAATATTATAGGCCGGGTAATCTTATTGTTGGTGGAAATTTGCTCCTGAGAAGCATTCATTACTCCAGCATCCCAGACTTTACAAAAGACCCATCCAACTTTCCTTATATGTTGATGTAAGTTTTACCTGGAGTGGGAAAATGTAAATGATTGTTATTGTTGTTGCTTTAGATTCAGGAATAGTTGTTCTAATGATCTTTGCCGTGTCTTAGTGTAGCTGAAATCTTTGTGCTTTTCATAATAAAATAGTCCCTGTCATAAAATAGTGCCACTTTGATAATGAGATGAACAGCTTGTAAATAGAGTCAATAAATAAATAAAAAATAGGCTAGAGTTCTTGATCTTTTCAACATTTATCATGATAAACAACATAAAAAGTAAAACATCTTAGAAACTGTACTGGCCTAGAGAAGAAGTTGACTTATAATATTAATTTGGGCAGAAAATCATGGTAGAAAACTCACATAAAAATTCAATTCTTTTCCAATGCCAAATACTGGGGAAAAAATAAAACCAAGTTTTGGAATCAGCAGTGCACATACAGTAAATCTGTGCTTCAGTAAACAGAGGAATTATTGAGTCTGTCATCTGCACCTCTGTAACTGTCTGGTATGGTTCTGCAACCCAACAAGACAGACACAGTCTTCAGAGGATAATTAGAACTGCAGAAAAAACTATTACGGACAACCTGCCTTCCATTGAGGACCTGTATACTGCACGAGTCAAAAAGAGGGCTGTGAAAATATTTACAGACCCTTCACATCCTGGACATAAATTGTTACAACTCCTACTCTCAAAATGACACTATAGAGCAGTGCACACCAAGACAACTAGACACAAAACCAGTTTTTTCCCCAAACGCCATCACTCTGCTAAACAAATAATTCCCTTACCACTGTCACCACTGTCAAACTGTTTACTAAGTCTGCATTACTATTACTATTAATCTTCTCATCGTTCATATCACCCAACTCCTCCCACTTATGACTGTATGACTGTAACTTTGTTGCTTGTATCCTTACGATTTATATTGATTGTTTCCTAGTATGATTTGATTTCTAATGTGTACCCTATGACTATAATTAAAGTGTTGTACCTTATGATTCTTGACAAATGTATCTTTTCTTTTATGTACACTGAGAGCATATGCACCAAAGACAAATTGCTTGTGTGTCCAATCACACTTGACCAATAAAGAATTCTATTCTATTCTATTCTAAATCTTAAGCATCTGTAATTTTCTTCAGAAAATCTCCCAACAAGAACTTTGTGCCCAGCAGTGGTGCCAGATCCCAAGAAGCTGCTCCAAGAAAGAACCAAATTGATTAGGGTACTACAGGAGGGTCATTCCATGTCAAGTGGTCTGATTTCAGGAAAGTGCCCAGGTCGACCATCACAGATTTTGATGAAATTTGGTGTGAACATGCACACACATCACCAATGAACATTGGATAAGTGTTATGTTTGCTGATGCAATACTTGCAAAGATATAGCCATTTGTTTGACCCCATACCACAGCCTTCGACAATATGACTCTGAGATTTCAGCAACTTTGAGACATAATATCTCCGGCAATATTTTGTTGAGAGAAAAAAACTTGGCCATCTTTTACAACTTGTTGTGCTCTATTAAACAAAATAATAAAAACATTCTCATTAGCGATCTCCATCTAGATAATTTGGAGCAAATTCGGCCAAAAATGATTGTGGTGTGAAAAAGGGGTAAAGTTTAGCTTCTCATATCTCTGGAAGGAAAGGTATGAGAAATGTGAAACTTTGTGCATAATAACTTAGCAACACACGGTTTTCGAATATAAAATTTCATTTTCCTCCTGCTTTCCATTAGTTCACAAATTGAGTGTCAAGTTGACGGTTTTTGTAAAAACGCCAAAGATAGGATATTTTCAGTCTGCTTTTTTAAAAAAAGACCTTCTGGAAACACTGTTAAATCATTCTCATTAGAAAGAGCATCTTTCAAACCCCCTAAAAAGTAGGGTTGGTGTTACATTGCTGACATATAAAGCCCTAAAAATAAGGACAAAGTGGAGGACGTTGCATTATTGTTTCATCTTGTTTGTTTTATATAGACTTCATTACTACTATTATATTGCATTGGTTGGTCCATGGTGACATTGTCACTACCAGTTCAGGCACTTGACCCAGCAACCCCATCACCATACGGGGCACACCTGATAGCCATGCAATACTAGCCACAAGTGGGTTTCTTAGTTCAGGATCCCAAGCCTGTAGTTTGGCTTCTTCCTCGAGGTTTAAAAGCCTTGTGTGGGTATCTGTCCAGTTCCCAAGCCAAAGTCCGTACTGTTCATATGAACTGCCAAATTCCAATGATCACTTATTTATTGTTGAATTGATGTGCCATGTTCTTTAGCATTGCTTCTGGGAATTGATACTGTTAACCTCAACCTCAAGGAAAAAGCCAAACTACAGGCTTGGGATCCTGAACCAAGAAACCCATGGTTGGTATCGCACAGTGGAATGGGACTGTTTGCCTCATACCTTTGGCTGCACCTGCTTCGCCACCAGGGTTCCACCTCCAGCCATTGACTCCTAACGTTTGTCCTTCGCTGAGATGCCCCTAGCTGTTCACCATGGCCAATAGCCTCTTTGCCATGGCCCATTCGTCAAAATACAGATCACTCCAGGATTTTGGGCGCATGGGACAGTTCACTACCAGCCAATCAGCAGCCAGAAGCCATGGCATGATCAATGCAGGGGCTGGAAGGCTTTGGGAGAGGTGTTGCAGCCAAACGGCCTCAGGTGCTTATTAGGAGAAAGGAAGGGGAGGAGCAGAAGCTCCCCTGTACTGTACCTGATTGTGCCTTCCTGACAACGGGAAGAGAAGGGCGGGGGGGGGGGCTAAATAGCCTGGCTTCATCCAAAGGAGTTTTTGTTTTTGGTGGGTATCTTAGCCTTAGAAGGAAAGAGGGAAGAAGGAAGGGAGAAAAAGAGAGAGAAGGAGAAAGAGGGGAAAGGGAGAAAAGAAAGGATGGAGGGAAGGGAGAAAAACAGGAAGGAAGGAAGGAAGGAAGGAAGGAAGGAAGGAAGGAAGGAAGGAAGGAAGGAAGGAAGGAAGGGAAAAAGGTAGACTGCCATGCAGAGGAAGACAGCACTCAACTTATGACCACAATTGAATCCAATGTTTTGGTTGCTAAACAAAAGTGTGGTTAAAGTGTGGCTAATTTAGAAAACATACTCTATTCTAATCCACATAAATTGTGCTCTAGAGTCGATATGTCATGGTTGACCTCAGGGTTGATAAAAGATATTGAAGAGATAGAAATAATGACTACCATCTGGGCAGACCTCAACCCCATAAAAGTAATATGGAAAGGACAAAAGAAAAAGAGGAGATGGACGATGAACAAGGAAATACTGAAAGAAAAAGAATATACACAGATTTATTTATTTTATTTTATTAAATTTATACCCCGCCCTTCTCCTTGTTAGGACCCAGGGCGGCGCACAGGCATTATTTAAAACCACAAAATACAATAAATATCAATTAAAATATATTAAATTAATTAAACCCGTGCTAAAACCCATGTTAAAACCTTACCAAATTATAATTTATTTTTAAAAAGTCAGAAACGGGGGCTATCCTAGGCCGGCTTGTTGAAATAAATACGTCTTAAGACGTTGGCGGAAGAGGCGGAGGTCCGAGATAGTGCGAAGGTCGGGGGGTAGGTCGTTCCAGAGGGCCGGGCCCGCCACAGAGAAGGCCCTTCCCCTGGGTGTCGCCAACCGGCATTGCCCCGCCGACGGCACCCGGAGAAGGCCCTCTCTGTGGGAGCGGATCGGACGAAGGGATGTATGGGGCAGGAGGCGGTCTCGTATATAGCCAGGCCCCGAGCCATGGAGCGATTTAAAGATGGTTGAAAAAGAGATGACAGCATTTTTCAAAATAAACGATAAGGAAGACACATTGCTACAAAATTTGTGGGATACCACCAAAACATATATACAAGGACCTACTATAGCATACATGACAAGAAGAAACAAGAAAAGGGAAAAAAACCAAGAATGGTTGCAGGAAGAAATTAAAAGATTAGAATTAGATTTACAGTCCATGCCCCAAAACAACAAGATAAAAGGGAAAATAGACCTAATAAGACATAAATTGAACCTAATTACACAAGATGAAATGGCTCAAAAAGTTAGAATGGCAAAGCAAAACTTCTTTGAGCATGCAAATAAGCCAAGGCGTTGGCTGACATATAAATTAAGGAAAGAAAAGGAGAAAAGAATAATAGCCTATTTGCAAGACGAGAAGGACATGACACACCATAGAAGAGAGGGAAAAAAGAATATAACACAACAAGTTTTTCAAAACTTGTATCGGCAGGAGCATGTATCCCAGGATAATATCAAAGAATACCTGGATAAAATGAACTTGACCAAAATTACAGAGGTAGAAAGAGAGAGATTAAACAAACCAATAACTATGATGGAATTAGTGGAGGCAAGGAAGAAACAAAAGAATAATAAAACACCAGGCCCGGATGGATTGCCTGTGGAGCTATGCAAGATGGTACAGAAGTAGTACATAGTACATATCAAAATTTAGAGGCATTTTAGCCCCGCCCCTTTGTTTTGTTTATGTTGTAACCTTGCCCCTTTTGTGACGTGTTTTATGTTGTAGTTCCATCCCCTTTTGTGATGTGTTTTGTTTACAGTGTAGCCCCTCCCCTTTTATGACATCACCCTCCCCCCAACCCTCACTGACATGGGTGGGGGGCATGGTTATGCAGAAAACAAATTTTATGGTGTGGTTTCAGGACAGCCAATAGGTTTGTAGGAATAATGTCTACATCAAGACCATTGGGTTGGGGACTTCCGGTATCCGGCTCCAGCGGAGACGGGCGAGCCTAGGGCTCGCTCGCCGCTTTGTTGCCTTTTCTGCCCCCCCAGGGGGGCGAAACTCTCCGGTTACCGGAGGTTTCCCGCAGGGTCGGCTCAGAGGGAGCGGCCCTCGTCACGGCGGTGGGGAGGGCGCTCCTCTCTGCGACCTAGGAGGAGAGGAACATGCTAGCGGGGGTTTTTTCCTTCCCCAACGGCTGTCGGTGCCATTCGCTTTAATGGAGAGGGCTGAACGGAGAGATCGGGCGGATCGCCGAGGCTTCAGCTGCGAGAGAGAGTGAGTTTAAAAGAACACCTTTTTTTCCTTGCTGCCAGCCAGGCTGAACGGACTGGGAGGGGGGTGTTTAATTTTAAAAACCCCCCCCTCGGATTTAAGCGGCACGTTAAAATGGCTTCTCTGCAAAGAGAAAGCGGAAACTTTCACTCCGGACGGTCTTTAACAAGGGAAAGTGGATTGTGACTTTCTGCAACATTGTTTCTAGGTCTGGCTGAGCTTAAAAAATTTCTTTTTTTTGCTACTCTCTCCCTCTGGCTGCGAGATGGGCGGTGGAAGTGGCTTCACTTTGTCCCTTGCCTGACTATTTCAACTAAGGAAAATTTCCAGCGTCTCTTTGAAAGCAGGACTCTCTCTGGATTTTTGAATTTTTTTTTCTTTTGATGGATTTGTGACTTCTTCTCTGGAATACCTTCGTTATTATTATTTGCTGATTTGGGAAATTGTGTCTCTTTTGGTTTCTGAATGGTTTGCAACTCCACAGCCCTGAACTGAACTGAGCTCCTGGTTTGCCCCACCAGCCCCACCCGGAAAACGCCATCTTGGTGGCAGTGACTCTAACTTTTAACCATGGCACAAGAAGCAGCACTTGTAAATTTGGAACAAAGGATGGCTTCTCTTGAAACTTCTATGCAAACTTTGATATTAGAAATAAAGGCCCAGAGGGCTGAAAATAGTACTTTTAAAAAGGAACTATTGGATACCCGGAAGCAAGTGTTGGAGAATACACAGAAGAATGAAGAATTGGAAGGAGGGCTGGAGGGGGCTAAGGGAGAGATTAAAAATGTTTCTAATGAGGTGGGGGAAATAAATGGGCATGTGTCTAGGATAGATATGGAAAGAATGACATATTTTTTGAGATTTCAGAATGTTCTTGAGGAATCTGGTGAATGCCTACCTGATCTTATGAGTACAATTTTAGCAGACTATTTACAAAAACCTAAGGATGAGATCAGGGGGGACATTGACCTAGCCTATAGAATTAATTCTGCATATGCCAGGATGAATGAAGTGCCTAGAGAGATACATGTGAAATTTGTTAGAAGGTCAACCAGAGAGGAAATCCTGAAATTGCAGAGAGAAAGTCCATTAATTTACCAACTAAAAACGGTCACTATCTTGAAGCAGATTCCTAGAAAGATTCGAGATGCAAGACGGAAATTTTCCTTCTTGTCTAAAACATTGTTTGATCACGGGATTTGGTTCAAGTGGGTGACACCCGAAGGGATGCTGGTGTTCTGGGAAGGAGGAAGAGTGAGGATTAAAACAGTTGTTGAGGCGGAAGCCTTTCTTAAAAAACATTCCTCTGCCCTGGGGGAAGATCCAGGGGGGACGGAGGGGGTCACGGCCCCGCCCGCGGGGGGCCAGGGGGGAGAGAAAGAAGATACAATAGCCAAAAGACTTAGATCAAAAAAATAACTTTGCCTTGATTTTTCTTGAACAATTTTGTATAATATTTCTATCCGGACTTTTTGTAAATGTCTGACAGCATGGAAGGGAGAATTTAGGTAAATGTACTTGCTTTCATCTTGTAGTGGTATGGAAAATGTTTTCTATGTTAACTTTTTTTTAATGTGTATTTTGAGGTCTCGGAAGGTCCGACGACTCTGACGTGAATGCTCTCAAAATTTCTTTCTAACCATTACCCTATCCTGTTAAAAAATGTAAAACCAATAAAACTTTTTCAATAAAAAAAAAAAAAAAAGACCATTGGGTTGGGGGTGACATAGCTGGTTGAAACTGATAAGAAGGTGGTGGTCAGTTAACCATAGACACCATGCACGGCTGACCGATGAAGAAGACGGCTTCAGAATGGCAGTGGCTAATGTAAGTGCTTCTATAACTATTTAATCCTTATTCTCTCAATCCACCGTTTTTCTTTTTAGCAGCATTTATTTGGGCAACTCCAGATGAATTGATTCAATTCTCAATCTCTTGCATCAGAATCCTGGCACCCTTCTGCTTACTTCCTTCTTCTTTGAGCACTTAGATCCTCTGAAGCAGATCAAGCACTTTAGACACAAAGGATCACATCTCATACAAACACAAGTAACACACTTATGACTATGATTCCCACAAATGCTTCCTTCAGTCAAGAGAAGTCTGGCCACCAGGAGGTCAACAGATTTCAAACATTCCCAAAAGCAGAGCTTTCAGTGTCATGTGTTCAATGTGCATTTATATTGTGCAAAGCATTAATCTTAGCTGAACGTAGCTGTTTCAAGGAATTGAAACAACCTCCTCCTTTGACATAACAAAGTTGCTCAAAGTCCTAACTGACTGTCACTCTGGTCTGGTCACACACCCATATCATCAGCTAAAGCAGCTATCGCAGATGAAGGTTCATTGATGCACCCTCAGCCAAGGCTCAAGCAAGATGACCAGGCATAAGCATGCTTCTCTTCCCCCTATACCACAGTTCTAATACTATCCACTGGTGTTACAGACCATCGTACAGGATTTGCACCTGGATATATATAACAACATGTGACTCTTGTCCCCCTATAGGTAGTTCCACATGTTCATGTTCCCTTCCACCATCAGGTGCATGAACTAGAGGTTCATGTGCATGAATTTCATCCACAAGTTCTGTACCTGCTGTGATATCATGCTTAGGGTGAGTTTCATGGACCTCATGTGCATAATGAGTAGGATGTGTAGGGAGGAGACATTACCTGTTTAGGTGATTCTCTATCCTTTTGATAAAGACTTTGATTTAGCTTCTCATCATTGACATGAGTTATTACCATACAAAAGTCAAGTGTCCAATAGTGTATGGACCTCCTATGGTATGCGAGGGTAAGCATACATAAACATGCAAGCCACAAAATAAAAACCATCCTCTAGGTAACTACAATCTGGCCTTGCAGTCTCTAGTCCTTCCATTTCAGTGCAAGCAAAAACATGATTGGCAGGCACTTGCACATTCATTACTTTATCCTGTCTTTTTCAGGATGTTTGCAAAGAACACAATCATAAGCAGGTAACACTGTTTTCAACTCTATCACCAGTTTTCCTCTGCCGAGTCCACTTATTGGACTTATTTGGACTTTCAAAAAGGGTGATTATATGTGAAAGAGTAGAATTATTGGGTCCAATAATACTTTTTGCCTCATCAAATAAAAACTTTCCAGGCACTGGTACTCCCACCAAACATATTGTCATTCTATTGGAGACTGTAGTCTCTCATTTCTACACACACACACAAAAGAATGAGCTATTCAAAGACATTTGCTTTAAGTCCAAAAACAGTCCCTTCCTTTTTGCTGGGATCTATCATTTTAGGCTTATCACTTCCAGGCTTCAAAGGTCCAACCGCATTTCTCTTTTGCCTTCCCCGGTTTGCAAGTATAGGTGGGGAGCAATTTAACATACCCAATTGTACACCTTCCCTTTCACACATAAGCAAACCTGTTAGGCCTAGACCCCCACACAGAACCATAAGCTTCGAGTGAACTTTGATTTCATCATAAGGGAAAAATAAGGCTTCCTCAATTATTTTAAATCCTCCATATGAAGGGGTATAATTTCTATACAGCTCCGTGCATTGCTCATATATGGGTTCCATCTTATAGGATAGCTCAGCATTTCTTGTAACGATGTCATAGGTTCGGTTGCCCCTTGGCACACCTTCCTCAAAGGTCAATCTGATGCAAATAGCATCATTATCAGTGGTTTCAATGAGTGATAACTGTGTCTCCACTTGTAAATATCCATTATCAGGCTCAGAATGGAAACATAACTGCAGTCATGTAAGGGGAAAACTAAGTAATACTCATACAGGCTTCATTCCTACCTGATAATCATTCAACAAGGCAATCACTGTGCATTTCATTGTCCTAATGAACTAGGCCTCTCCCTTGTTTAAGGTATATATGTATAAACAAAAAGGCTTCCCCTTAAACTTCCAGGGTCTGTACTTTTTTGAGCAATTCTTTTCTGAGCAAAAGCAAAGCATGATAATGAAATTTCTTACCCCCAGCCAATAAGCAATAAGAAGTGCAATAAGCAATTCCCACTCCCAATGTTCCATAAGCTAAGCTAACGCTGGTCTTCAAGAAGCTTGCTTCAATGGTAAATCAGTTCATCTCTAGGGCATCTCCACTGGTCTCTTCACTCTGGAGTAATGGATCCTCTTGTTCGCACAGCCAACTCAGTTGCCAACAATACTTGAAACAGGCCTTCCCACACCAGCTGCAACGTCATCTCTGCCAAAGATGTAATCAGAACCCAGTCACCACTTCCGTAACCGCCACTGGGCTTTCATGAAGCCAGTATAATCTGAGTGTAGCAGAGATACTTGATCCTGAAGTGATGTCACATCAATGTTTTATATATATACAAAGCAGAAATTTGAAGTTCTGCTCAACGGGGAGGCATGTGCTAGTAACCTCTGCCCCATCATATATATACTGTATATATATATATATTTATATATATATATACATATATATATGATGGGGCAGAGGTTACATGCCTCCCTGTTGAGCAGAACTTCAAATTTCTCCTTTGTTGCAATCAAATTATTGAAGACGAAGAAAAGTGAACATCTATATTTTATGTGTTTTAATTTTTTCCCTGTGCACCGCTCCGAGTCCCCTTGGGGAGAGGACGCGGTATATAAAATAAATATTATTATTATTATTATTATTATTATTATTATTATTATTATTATTATTATTATTATTATTATTATTATTATTATTATTATCTTGTATCATTGTAGATCTGGACATTGAGCTGTTTGTCCCCTCTGCAGTGTCACAGGCCATCAAGATTTAGCAGAACCAGTCCCAGGCTAGACTAGACGTTCTTGTCATGCATTAGCTTGCACTCAGGATTCACTTACTAGATTTCAGTTTATAGACAGCAAATCCAAGAGGTCATCTTAAGAAACAGCAAACCTCCTCCCCTAAGATAGGATTAAACATAGGACAACCAAGTATACAGTTCTTTTACAAAAACACCTTATGTGCCACATATGGAGTCTCCCAGTGTTGTAACCCAACTTCATCTTATAATAAAACAATTTTATTTAATAAGATGCAAAAGAGACAAAGATAATATTTCATTCAGTCATCCAAGGAACCAACTCAAAGTTTTGATTCCACTGAGCAAACCTTGTTTCTACTTGGTTTATTGCCAATCAATTCCCAATTGTCCCATTATCTGCCATACAACATATACTTATATCCTGGTATCACCCACTCCAATATAATCTTGACAGTCATTTGAACATTCACTCTTGCACATCAGCCAAACATTCAGTCAAATGACCCACTGAATAAACCAATCATCAAAAATATTCAAATTTTCCTGCTGCTGGAACTTCAGTGTAATCCATTTGGATTCCACATAGAAAGGCCATACAGCCTATTCCCATCCTCCAGCAACCTGCTATGTCACATTGAAATACATTGAAATGTAGTTCCATTCACAAAAACAACTAAAACTTGCATTCCCCACTGATGTCCCTCGTGTATTTCTTCATGATTGATTTATTCACTATCCACAGTCCATTCCTTATCATCCTTCTATAAGGATATACAATACAATAGCAAAGTTGAAAGGGACCTTGGAGGTCTTCCAGTCCAACCCCCTGCTCAAGCAGGAGGCCCCATAGCATTTCAGAGAAATGGCTATCCAACGTCTTCTTAAAGACTTGCATCTAAAACCTGTATAGATGTTTCCCACTTCCTGCTTCATTATTCATTATTCAACAATATTAAAGCTTATACTAAAGAAACACTTCACACATTAGCATTAACCAACCCAATTCCAAATGGCTCACATCAGCCAATTAGATCAACCAACTTGCTGGCTTCTAAAACCTTCTCAAATGTATCCCTATTAACTACTACATATATCCACCAAGAAATAAATTACCCATCCTGGTATCATATTGTATATCATATACTGAATACTGGCATCCTCCCAATATACAGGGCTATCCTCAGAATACCAATCCACACAAAAACCAAAAGCCAACTTCACAGTAACAGATCTATTTTGAGAGGGGAAAAATGCCACAGCCCAGGCTCTATCCCAGCCCAGGCTTGAGCTGAATACTCCTTCAACAATACAGTCTTTCACTGTTTCATGAAACTCATGAAAGCTCTCCTACATCAGACAAGCTAAAAACGGGAGCATCTCTATCTCTCCCTGATCTTCCGCACTCCGCAAAAACCAACTCAGCCCAACCCCATCTTATTCCTAAGCAAGGGTTGTATGACTATTCCTTCCATCCCTTCTGGATGTATTCTCCTGGCATCCCGATTGATTAAGTAACCTAAATACTTAACCTCAGTGTAGCGTCTCCTTCAACACTTCCAAACCCTGGCCACCAAAAAAACCCACAACACATCAGTTGTATTGTTCTCAACCCCAGCCTTATTGCTTCAGAGAACTACAAATCATCTTCTCAACTTGGTAAACATCTCCAGCACCTCTTCCACATTTGCAATTTAACAAATGCAGACTTCTTGAAAAATCTTATGGTTGAACCCACCACCTCTAAAGCTTTTACCATATATATTCAAACAGAACCAATCAAAAGTAAAAATGAAATAAAAAACCTTCAAACCTACCACACTAAAATATCTAAAATCCATGCCTCTGCTTGCGTACAAACCATCATTCAGCATTGCATTCGATTTAAAAGTTTCAGCATTCAAAAAATGCTCAGCCATAAAAACATAAATGAGGATGATTTATTCCAAAAGGGAATAAAACCTAAAAGAGATATCTCGAGTCTCCACTCTAAAATTCATTTAACTTTTTTTTTCAATAATAAATTTTTATTTACATTTTTTTTAAAAAAAAGACAAAAACAAAACAAATTTTCCCATTACACACACAGACAATATATTACAAGCAGCAAGTCTAAGTATACACCCATTTAAACCGATAGCTACCAGAGAACAATTTGGACTATTTTAGGTTTTCTTTTCTATGTTTCATCCACTTGTACCATAAATTCCAGCAGTTGTAATAATCCGAGTCCTTCTGGTTTCTGAGTGTTTTTGTTAGGCGATCTGCTTCCGCGCAATCTGAGATTTTCCAGAGCAGTTTGCTATCTGAGGGTAGTAACTCGTTTTTCCAGTCCTGTGAAAAGAGTATTCTGGCTGCTGTAGTAATATGGAGGGTCAGATACCATATGTCTTTGTTTATTTTATCGGGCTTCATTCCCAATAAAAAAGTCTCTGGCTTCATGTCGACTGTGTATCCTGTGATCTCTGTAATCCATTTCCTAATTTTTAACCAGTATTTGCCTGCTTGGGGACAAGTCCACCATTGATGATAGTAAGTCCCATTTTTATTCCCACAGTTCCAACACTCTGGGGACGTTCCTGGGTACATTTTGGCAATCCTTGCGGGTGGCAAGTGCCAGCGATAAACCATTTTGTAAATATTTTCCTTATAGGAGGTTGCCAGAGTGAGCTTCATATTTTTGGACCAGATTTCATTCCACTTATCCAGGTCAAGAGAGGACCCGAGATTTTTTCTCCAGGCGATCATGGAGTCCTTAATCACCTCATCACCAATCCATCCTTTTATCAAGAACTGGTAACATCTAGAGATTAGTTTCTCTTCTGCTCCCAATAAAATTTTATCCAGTTCCTGGATTGTTCTATATATTCCTCCCTTCTCTTTATCTCTTCTGGTTTGGGATTTTATTTGAGCATAAGCCCACCAGTCTATCTCTATGCCTGCCTTTGAGATGTCCTCCCGCATTTTTAATTCCCCTAGAGGGTCTAGGAGGTCCTGGTAAGTCAGTTGTATTTTATTATTATATAATGCTGAATGTGTCACGGCCTCCAAAGGAACAACCCAGGTCGGAACCATTGAATAATACTTGAACCTCACTCTTTCCCAGGTTTCCAATAGGGTTTTCCTGAGATAGTGGTTCTTAAAGCGGCTACAATTTTCCCCCCTCTCTCTCCACATAAAATGATGCCACCCTTGTCCTAGATCGTGACCTTCTAATGTGAGTACCTGCTTCCTTCTCAGCAGTATCCAATCTCTTACCCAAGTCAAGTTTGCTGCCTGGTGGTAGAACTCCCATTTTGGCAACCCAAATCCTCCTCTGGCTGGTGATTCTTGGAGCATTTTCAATTTGATCCTAGCTTTCTTCTTCTGCCAAATAAATTTGCTCACATAATTGTCTAATAATTTGAAGAAGCTATTGTCTAATCTCACTGGGGCAGTTTGGAATAAATAGATCCATTTTGGGAGAACGTAAGTTTTGATTATTGCTATTTTACCTAATAGGGAGAGTTGCAGGTTTCCCCACTTTTCTAGGTCTAATTTTGTTTGGGTCAGTAATTTTTGATGGTTGCCTATCTTGATTGAAGTACATTTAGAAGTTAGCCAAATACCTAAATATTTTATCTTTTTTACAATTTGAAGGCCCAATTTTTTCTCTAATTCATTTCGTTGATTTAATGCCATGTTTTTAACTATTATCTTTGTCTTATCCTTGTTAATTTGGAAACCCGCAACTCTACCATATTTTTCTGTTACCTGAATTAATTCATTTCCTGATTCTAAGGGGTCTTCTAAGATAAAGGCTAAGTCATCAGCGAAGGCCTGGATTTTATACTCTTCCGCTCTAATTTTTAGTCCCTTTATCTCCTGGTTTCTCCTGATTTCCCAGAGAAGAGGCTCCAATGTGAATATAAATAGGATTGGAGATAGTGGGCATCCTTGTCTTGTTCCCTTTTTAATCTCAATCCGTTCTGTTTCCTCTCCATTAATTAGAATTCTAGCTGTTTGTGTATTATAGATAGATCTTTCAATCCACCTATTTTGCTCCTTTCTTTTAACTTCTTAATTCTATAAGTTAACCATCTTCCTGGTTTATTAGCATTTTCGAAAAATCCTTGCTTTGCCCACTTGATCTTTTCAGCAATCTCTTCTTGATCCACTAAGTTAATCTTGTGTCTAATCAACTTCTTTTCCTCTACTAATGTCAAATCCTGTTAGGATATTCAGCCTTATATTGGGTTGACAATATATATGAGCCTATGTTCTTAAGGAGTTGTATAGCTTTAAGAACTGTCTTATAATCTGATTGGCTGTACTTATCAGCTCTACCATAAAGCAAGCTCAGAATCACAGCTCATTCCCTTTTCGATTCCCTGTGCTGAGGAGCTGAAGCCGTGAAGAAGGAGGAGTATTTGTTTTGCATCACTGTAAGATACAGTAACTCTATGTTTGGTGAAGGATTGTTTTGGAAGTTAGAATCACTGGTCGGAATGTAGCGGCAAAAACCAGGCTCACCACAGACTGGTTGAACGACAGGACGAGAGACCACAAAGGTAATAGAGAAACAGGATTTATTATAATAATAATAATAATAAATCTTGAATTTATTGACCGCTCCATCTCCCTGGGGGGACTCGGAGCGGTGTACAGGGCAAATAAAACCATAAAAAACAACATACATACAATAAAAACGAATTAAATACATCCCTGCGCTAAAATCCCAGTTAAAACTACTAAAATTCCTAACTAAAATTAACAGTCCTATAGACGGGAGACTACCCTAGGCTGGCCAAGCAGAACAGATGTGTTTTTAGTTTAAGACGGAAGGAGCGGAGGTCCGTGGTTGTTCTAATGTCGGGGGGAAGGTCGTTCCAGAGGGCTGGGCCCGCCACAGAGAGAGCCCTTCCCCTGGGCGTCGCCCGCTGACAAAGTCTAGTGGACGGCACCCGGAGAAGCCCCTCTCTGTGGGAGCGAATCGGCCGTGAGGATGTATGAGGCAGGATCCGGTCCTGCAAATAGCTAGGTCCCGAGCCATGGAGCGCTTTAAAGATGGTAATTAAAACCTTGAAGCGCACTCGAAAGACGACAGGCAGCCAGTGCAGCTCGCGCAAGAGCGGTGTTACATGGGTAAACCTCGAGGTTCCCATAATTGCTCACGCGGCTGCATTCTGGACTAGCTGAAGTCTCCGAGTGCTCCTCAAGGGGAGCCCCATGTAGAGAGAGTTACAATAGTCCAGTCGGGACGTCACGAGAGCATGAGTGACTGTGCGCAGGGCGTCCCGATCCAATAGGGGGCGCAACTGGCAAACCAGGCGAACCTGGTAAAACGCCCTCCTGGCCACGGCTGTCACTTGATCTTCCATGGACAGCCGGGCATCCAGGAGGACACCCAAGTTGCGCACCCCATCCACTGGGGCAAGATGTTCGCCCCCAATGGCCAGCGATGGAGTCAGCTGGTTGAATCGGGCAGCCGGAAACCACAGCCACTCGGTCTTGGTCGGGTTGAGCCTGAGTCCGTTTCTTCCCATCCAGATCCGTACGGCTTCCAGGCACTGGCACATCACCGCTACGGCATCGTTGGGGTGGTTTGGGGTAGATATATACAGCTGAGTGTCGTCAGCGTATAGATGGTACTCTACCCCAAAACCACGGATGATCTCACCCAGCGGCTTCATATATGTGTTAAACAGGAGAGGCGAGAGGACCGACCCCTGAGGCACCCCACATGTGAGGGGTCTCGAGGTCGACCTCTGCTCTCCTGCCAACACAAATTGCGATCGGCCAGAGAGGTAGGAGGAGAACCACCGTAAAACGGTGCCTCCCACCCCCAACCCCCCCAGCCGACGCAATAGGATACCATGGTCGATGGTATCAAAAGCCGCCGAGAGGTCTAATAGGACCAGGATGGAGGAACAACCCCCATCTCTGGCCCTCCAGAGATCATCAACCAACGCGACCAATGCCGTCTCGGTGCTATGCCCGGGCCGAAAGCCGGACTGGCGCGGATCTAGATAATCCACTTCCTCCAGGTGACGGGGAAACTGTTGTGCCACCACACTCTCGACAACCTTCGCCAGAAAGGGAAGGTTGGAGACTGGACGATAGTTGTTTAAAAGAGCTGGATCCAAAGAGGGCTTCTTAAGGAGGGGCCTCACCATAGCCTCTTTTAGGGAGGCGGGCAAGGAACCCTCACTTAAAGATGCGTTGATAACCTCTTGGAGCCAGCCTCGTGTCACCTCCCAGGATGCCAGTACAAGCCAGGAGGGACACGGGTCCAATAAACATGTGGTGGCTCGCAGTCGCCCACGTAACCTGTCCATATCCTCGGAAGTAACGGAGTCAAACTCCTCCCAAACAAGATCTGTCTCGTGGCATCCCACTGGGCCATCAATGGGGGCTAGCTCGTTCTGTATTTGAGCGGTTTTCTCCTGCAGAAAAGACACAAATTCCTCTGCTCTACCCTGTAACGGGGCTTCCCGCACCCTCTGTTGAAGGAGGGAGCGGGTCACCCTAAACAGGGCGGCAGGGCGGTTTTCTGCGGATGCTATGAGAGCGGCACAATGATGACGTTTGGCCACTCTCAGCGCCACAATGTAAGTCCGTAAATGGGCTCTTACCTGTGTCCGGTCAGATTCAGATCGAGTAGACCTCCATCTTCTCTCTAGGCATCTCTTGTGGCGTTTCATCACCCTTAGCTCCTCGGTAAACCAAGGAGCCAGGGTGGCTTGCCGCCGCAAGAGAGGCCGCAAGGGCGCGACCCAATCCAAGGCCCCCGTGGTCGCAGTATTCCAAGCGGCCACGAGGTCCTCGGTCGGGGCGCGGGTCAGGGGTACAGGAAGTGGCCCAAGCGCCGCCTTGAACCCATCAGGGTCCATCAGGCGCCTGGGGCGGAACCAGATAGGTAACTCAGGCTCCGCCTCCCCGTGGTGGGGGGTGGCGGTTGGAAAGTCGAGCCGGAGAAGTGAGTGGTCTGACCATGACAAGGGTGTGATGACTATATCCCCTGTACCCAGATCACTCTTCCATTGGCCAGAGACAAAGATGAGGTCCGGTGTGTGTCCACCCTCGTGGGTGGGGCCTTGAATTAGTTGGGTCAGGTCCATGGCCGTCATGGAAGCCATGAACTCCCGAGCTGCCTCGGATGATTCGCCCACCGATGGCAAATTGAAGTCCCCCATGACTAACAGCCTGGGGGTCTCCATTGCCATCGTAGCGATCACCTCGAGGAGCTCAGGCAGGGCTGCTGCTACATAGCGGGGAGCCAGGTATACAACCAGCAAGCCCAACTGCCTCCCTAGGCCCCACTTCACGCAGAGGGACTCACAACCGGTGGTCTGCGGCACAATGGTCTCTCTCGGCTCAAGACCTTCCTTGATAATAACCGCTACCCCACCGCCCCTGCCTAGGGCCCGGGGCTGATGAAAAGCGCGGTAACCTGGTGGGCACATTTCAACGAGGGGGAGTCCTCCCTCGTGGCCCAACCAGGTCTCCGCAATTCCTACCAGGTCCGGCTCCCCCTCTGACACAAGGTCATGAATGAGGGGGGCTTTGTTGACAACGGACCTGGCATTGCAAAACATCAGCCGCAGGCCCTGGCTCTGTATTCCCTGACCACCTAGCCTGCAGGGGTTGTGGCACCTGACCGTTTGCAACCAACGGCCGCGTGCCCCCAACCGGGTGAATGGAACTTTCCCCTCGGACCTGCCTCTCCCCACGACCCTATTGATGGATATGCCCTCCACAGGGACGACTCTTAGTTCCCCCCCCCTAGCGGTACCTTCCGCCTCCCTCCGTCGCCTGCTGGCCTGGCCCTCTCTTTCTCCCTCCGCCTCTACCTGTCTATAATACCCACCCCCCTCCCTGGTACCCCCTAAAATAAACAAAAGCCTACTACTTAAAAAACCCCTGAGACCACGTTTCTTCCACCTCTCCGGATTAATAAATCCCTCATCGAGGCGGGCCCTCGTTAGCATGGAGGGACAAACCTGTGAGAGCGGGGACTCTCGCAGTCGTAGCAAATCTAGCTTCGAGTACATTGTATTAATAAATAATTAAAAATATAATTATTTAAAAATAACAATCAGTTGTAAATACATAAATAGATAAAAAGCATGGGTCCTAAGATTTTAAAGCATCGTTTGGCCGCAATTCAGGTGTAAATAAGTTCCAGATGTAAATAAATACATATATATAGTCCGAACTTTAAAGTGCGTCAAATGGGCAGTTAGTCCGGCTAAGTTCTTATCTTCTCTCCTTCTAGAGGGTTACAAGATCTTAAGGTCTTATATATAAAGTGTAAAAGTGTCCATAGGCCGAAGAGATCTTCTCCATCTCCTTTAGGCTGCTTTCCAGGTCTTATCTCCGTTCGCAGCCACACTCAGGTACCAGGACACCAACCTCCGCTCCAGCGCTCTCGCCGGCGCTCTCACCGCCGCCTCCATCGCCACTGTGTCCCATTCTGGCGCTCTCACCGCCACCTCCATACTGTCTCCGTGCCTACAGCTGCCCTCCGGGCCTGCCTGGCCCTCCAGGCCCTCCAGGCCTCCACGACGCATCCGGCGCTCTCACCGCCTCCGCCGTGGCCACTGCCGTCTTCACCGCTACCACGGCGGTCTCAACTTGGGGGTCTTCGGGCCCTCAAGGTCCTCACGGCCCACCAGGTCTGGCACCCTTCAGTCCGGTGCTCTCACCACCGCCATCACGGCCGCCGCCGCCGTCTTCGCCGCTACCTCGGCAGGGGTCTCGGCCAGGGAATCTCGGCCTGGGAATCAGGCCCTCAAGGCCCCTCCAGGCCTTCCAGGCCCTCTAGGCGTGCAGCCTAGCGGTCCGCCATCATCGGCGCCCGCCGTCATCAAGAGGCGCCGAGGACGCCGCCGACGCTCCCACCGCCGCCGCCGCCGCTGCCGGCGCCGCTGCCGGCGCTGCCGCCATCCGGGTCTCACCCTGGGAAATCCAGGGTGGCTCCAGGTCTTCCAGGCCTTCCAGGCCTCTAGGCGGGCAGCCAGCGGCCCGCCATTGTCGGCGGCCGGCGCCCGCCGTCATCAAGAGGCGCCGAGGACGACGCCGACGCTCCCACCGCCGCCGCCGCTGTCGTCGCCGCTGCCGCCGCTACCGCCATCCGGATCTCACCCTGGGAGTCCAGGGTGGCTCACCCACCGATCCCAGCCCTCAAGGTGGTAAGTAGAGAGCTGGGGCACTGAATCTGCGACCAACGAGCTCCCGGCCCATGCCGAGCTCGGAGCTAGGTCGCCATCTTCGCGCCTGCGCAGTCTTATTGACATGTCAAGAGTTCAGAGTGCTCTCACACTAAAGACTGAACTGCCTGGGCAACGCCCAGGGAGTTAGTTTTATACCTTCGTCCTTAATACAGAAACACATATGGATAAAAGCAGAAGTTAACTTTGGAATAGTACAGAAACAGAAGTTAATAGCAAAAATTAATACGTGTCCTATAAATGCATAGTCATCTGTTTAATGCCAGCTATAGTTCCCATATAGGGTTTACACCTCCCCTTCTCCCCCAGTTACTTCCTCTTTCCATCTCTTGAAGCAAGGCTCCAGCAATATTTGTAATACTCTGAGAACCTTTAAGAACAGAGAAGTACACCCACACATCTTACCCAAGCTGTCCAAAAGGCAAGCGGGCAAATCTCCCAAGGGGTCAGGGTTGACCCAGAGTCCAGGAATTGGGGTCCCTGGCCCCTCTGCCACATTCCCCCCTTTGGAAGTCCACCATAATCAAAAGATTACAGTGGAGTTTCACAAATGTTAAACTTTGGATTTTCTGTAGCCAAGACTATATATTCCCATATAGCCATTGCCCTAGCCGTAGCATTCTTCTCTACCAGTAAGGAAACAGTGGTTGAAATGGTTCATACAAAAATAGGGAGGATACAAGGGAGAATGACACAGCCTGCAGCAATAAGCCCAATGAGAGTGATTATGGCCTAGAGGCCTGGCAATTTGGGGAACCAGGAGCCAAAGGCAGAAACGAGATCCCTCCTGGCCAACAAAACTGCCGTAAATCAATGGCTAGTTGTTTAATGACTTTTCCCGTTTCATCCATCTGGAACAGCATTGTAAGATGAAGTGCCAGTAGACAAACACACTCAACAATTTTGACCCAAGGCAGGGTCAGACTGGACCCAGTTCCAATATTTTTAACATATACGTATCTTTTCTCAATTGATACCAGGATGGTCGAATGCTTGACCTTTGATCTTGGGTTTGGCCTACCATTCCCTCCCCATGCATAGACAATGCACCTTTTGCGGGAACGGACCTGTCCCAAAGCGTCCACACCCTGTGACCTGATCCCGCCCTGGTCCTTGGGGTTCTCAACATCCTCAGAACCTCCTTCATGGGCAAGGGGGTCGTTCGGGCATCCACACAACATTGGGAACTAATATTCAGGACCTTGTCATTTAACAGGCCCTTTGCCAATAACAGCCAAAGCCAATAATTGTCCTTTAACAAAACGTCGCCAAACACAACTCTCTTAACCTACCACATTAGGGAGAAGGCGGGGATTATTTATGATTTGGGTAAGGGCAATATCAGTCTTAGGCATTCCACAAAACCACCTCTTGTTCGTAACATACAATGTCCAGAGCCCTAGGACTAACACAGTACTACAGAGAGCCCACTCCCTGGTTTTTCAAAGATACAGTACCCGTCTTTCCAAAGAAGAGGCAATCCCAAAAGAATGAATATCCAATACAACAAATCACAGTAAGGGCAAGCACACTCACTAAAGCTAGAGATAATGCAGTTATGACTACGAATATTTGGCTTGCCATACCCTGACAGGTGATCGAACTTTCTAATATGTTTTATATCTAATAAATAGAATGTTGTCTTCCTCCTCCAAATCTTCAGCCGTACGTCGAGAAATCAGCTTCCAGGGGTGATTTCAGTAGGGCCTCTTCTGCCCCGTATGTAGCCTGCCCATTGCCGGTAGAACAGTTATAGGGGGCGTTTCTTCAAGCACTAAATGTTGGGCCTCAAGCTGGTCTGCCTCCCAATTGTCAAATTGTTCGCTTTCCACCGTTTTACCCATAATCTGTTTACCACCTGAATATTATGACTAGAGGTGACTAGACATGGTAGACTGAGGGACACACAATATTTTTGGATTCCTTGTATTTGTTGCTTTAATTCTCTCACCATTTGGTTCACCCATGAGGCCCCTAATTGACTAGGTGCCATATGTGATTTTTCAAATTAGCACTTACTACTGTTGGCCTCCCAAACATCATTTCAAAAGGAGATAACCTCATTCCCTCATTCCCTGATAACCTCATTCCCTCCTTCAGAATGCATTGCACAAGACCAAAGTGCCAGTGACAATGCATTCACCCATTCAAGTTGAGGTTCAAGACACACTTTGACCTTGAGTAGGATTCTAGTCACTTCAAATCTAGGTGCCTGGAGTTCCCCCTGCTTTAGAACATCCGGGGCTCAGCCCCTTCGCAATTCCAATGCTGCATAAGCTGTCATGTCAGGGTGGCTCTGATCATTTCAGGTCGCTGACATGTTCCCTTTTCTGCTGGATCCGACCATCCAGCTTGGAGAAATTGTGCAGATTCCCTCAAATGGAATCTTTAATTTCCCTGAGCAAGCACTCTAGCTGCTCTTCCTTAAAAGAGGGCTATCAAGAGTCCTCTTACAGCATGGACATGTAATGTGAGGATTGCATATTTAGAATCAGTCCAAATGTTTATACTTTCATTCTGTGCCCTTTCTAGTGCTCGTATTAAAGCCCACTACTCTGCTACTGGAACACTAATGCTCTTTGTTTCTAATACTCCAAGAATTGCATGACTAGTAAATATAGTAATTGGCTGCCCAAAAGTCAATTTATCAGCTTCCTTGATCAGAAGAGCGATTGCATCAAGGATTTTAAGGCAAAGTGCCCCTCCCTTTTGCTAACTTTTGGGGATGTTGCCACTTCCCCTTTTCTTGAGTCTGGACTTCCAGAGCTGTGTTGCCTTTTCCGCCCGGTTACAAATTGAAAAGTTTTCTCAAAGTTGGTAAGTTATTCTTACTTTTAATTTTAAAATGCCTGTTTTTGTTCCTGTGTCCAACCAAAGGGTTCCTTTTTTCCACTAATATTTGAACCAGTCCACTAATAGATGAAGATTACTTAAAAGGTTATGGTAGGACTGTTCTATTTTGGCTGCTACAGCCGCAATCAACAATAAAATGCTTAAAATGATTACTAAATATTTAAAGGGCATTCCTCTCTCAGCTAGTTTATGCTATAACTATTTTTCAGCATCTGCACTCCATGCCACATACATTTATAGATTCTTAGAGGTCTAATTATGAAGGTTTCCTCCTTGTTAAGATAATACAATACAATACCAGAGTTGGAAGGGACCTTAGAGGTCTTCTAGTCCAACCCCCTGCTTAGGCAGGAAACCCTATACCATTGCAGACAAGTGGCCATCCAACCTCTTCTTAAAGACTTCCAGGGTTGGGGCATTCACAACCTCTGGAGGCAAGCTGCTCCACTGATTAATTGTTCTAACTGTCAGGAAACTCCTCCTCATTTCTAAGTTGCTTCTCTCCTTGATTAGTTTCCACCCATTGCTTCTTTTTCTACCCTCAGGTGCCTTGGAGAATAGTTTGACTCCCTCTTCTTTGTGGTAACCCCTGAGATATTGGAA
Source organism: Rhabdophis nuchalis (assembly GCA_039707465.1). Lineage (NCBI taxonomy): Eukaryota > Metazoa > Chordata > Lepidosauria > Squamata > Natricidae > Rhabdophis > Rhabdophis nuchalis. Next base: position 29,761,412 of record CM077650.1, read on the forward strand.
CACTGCTATCATGTCTCCTCTACATCTTTTCTCTTCTCTTATCTATGTCTCTTTTGTGGATTCATACAGTGGTTTGGCTAGCAGGGCAAAATTCGGATTTTCAGTGTCTTCTCTGTTATAATCAATTTCCTTGAACCTCCCAGCGAACACTGGCCTATTTTTAAAGATTCAAAGTTCTCTATACATATCCTTTGGAACCTCCTAGCAGACGCTAGCGTATTTTTAAAGATCCAGATGTATAGAGTAACATGTATTGAAGAGGCATTCGAGGAATGCTTCCTTCACCACCTATGTTCTATTGCTAAGACACTGTCACCGACCTGGGGTGCCAGGGGTAACTTAACCACCCACACAATTCTTCCAGCAGGTCCCCTGGCCTCCCACCTTTCTAAGAGCTTCGGCGAGGAAAAAATGTGTTTCCTCTTTGAAGTTCCTTCTTTGAGGTTTCGAGCCCAATTAATATACATTTTGTATGCTCCTTCCACAAGTTCAGAGATGCCTTTCTTGGGCCCCCCTTCTCGTCTTCTGTAATTTTTGCCCTAATGTCATCTGCACAGTGGCCAACAAAGACCATACTGACCATTCTCACATTTTACGGTGCTCCCCCTCAGCTCCTGGCAATAAAATTTCTCTTAGGGGCAATTTGAGTTTTTGTCTCAACTACTCCCTTGGACCGGGTTTGTGGTCCACTTGATCTGTCTCTTAAGGAACCCCCCTTTTTTTTGTAACACTTAAACACATCAACAAAGACAAGCTAAAACAACACAGAAACTAAATGTTCTTGGTGAGACTTTTCTTTTCTTTTCTCTCTCTTTCTTGTTACTCAGTGACCTTAACAGCAAGAGGAGAGCTCAAAATAACAGTATAAGGTCCCCGCCACTTAGGGCCCAGCACCTCCCGTTTCCAATCCTTAACCCAAACCTCCTGTCCCGGGGTAAAGGAGTGAGCGGGGGTGTCAACCAAATGGGGACGGGCAGAAAGCACGTATTTCTGCAACGAGTGGACTATGGCATTGAGGGCTTGCAATTGCTTAAGCCGGACTGAATCCCCCAACTGGACAGTAGCCAGGGTCTGAGGGGCCACAAGGTTGGGCACACGGCCAAAGAGTAACTTGAAGGGGGAGACCCCTAAGGATTTGGAGGGAGCACAGCGTACAGCCAAAAGGGCCATTCGGCCTGGCAAAATGCCCGGAGCTTGCGTCTGCTCCATTCAATGCCATAGTCCTGCGACTGATAAGCCGCCTTAAAGTGAGTCAACATGCACTGTAGGGGTGTGTCGGGTTGAGAACTACCACCTCCCATGGTCCTCCCAGGGCACCAGACAGACGTGATAGGAAAAGGGATGAGAGGTAGGTAAGGGGTCCGTTCCTCTCGGGATGACACAAGGGAGCTTCTCAACCACTCACGCCCGACCCAGGGAGCCGGAATTCACGGTCTCCGTAGGGAACTGCGGACGCCAAACACACACACACACACACACACGCCACTGGCCTAGGGTGCCGGCCAACTCAACGGTCACCATAGGGAAACGTAGCAGCAACAGTGACAAGTCTCACTTATGGACAGTCCTCCCCTGCCAATACCCCTTCCCTCTAAACGTGATGGGATAACGTGATGGGATTAGCATCCGTCTCCGGCTCTCTTGGAGTCCGGGCTGTATCGGCTAGTAGCGAGGGGAATCGGGCCTCGCCTCCGACTCGCCAGTCGGGTGTTACTGTCCGGGGCTTCTGGCTCGTTAGCCAGGCATCGGCATGCCAGCCGGGTATGGGTCCCACAATACTTGCCTGCAGGGCTTTTCCTCCACTCCTTGGCCGGCCGGCTGGAGAGATCCTGGTCTCTGGTCCTTCTCAAGTGGTTCTTGGGGTTGTCAGCCGCTGGTGCTCGAGAGTCTCCTCAGCCAGGGGGAAGTCCCTTGGAACAAAATGGTCCGTTGGCGCCTGAGAAATTCCCTCCAGCTGGGAGCGTCCCAGCACCAGGGTGAGCACCCCAGAGGGTCCCAAAGACCCCTCGATTCCCGGTCAGGGAACCAGAATGTAGCGGCAAAAACCAGGCTCACCACAGACTGGTTGAACGACAGGACGAGAGACCACAAAGGTAATAGAGAAACAGGATTTATTGACATGTCAAGAGTTCAGAGTGCTCTCACACTAAAGACTGAACTGCCTGGGCAACGCCCAGGGAGTTAGTTTTATACCTTCGTCCTTAATACAGAAACACATATGGATAAAAGCAGAAGTTAACTTTGGAATAGTACAGAAACAGAAGTTAATAGCAAAAATTAATACGTGTCCTATAAATGCATAGTCATCTGTTTAATGCCAGCTATAGTTCCCATATAGGGTTTACACCTCCCCTTCTCCCCCAGTTACTTCCTCTTTCCATCTCTTGAAGCAAGGCTCCAGCAATATTTGTAATACTCTGAGAACCTTTAAGAACAGAGAAGTACACCCACACATCTTACCCAAGCTGTCCAAAAGGCAAGCGGGCAAATCTCCCAAGGGGTCAGGGTTGACCCAGGGTCCAGGAATTGGGGTCCCTGGCCCCTCTGCCACAGGAAGAAGCATTTTAGTTGCTACAAAGTAAAGACTATTTATTTTCTTACTATCAGAGTTTGTAGAGTTTGTTTGTGGTTACAGTAACGTATCTCTTTACTGTCCGGTGAATTACACTATTCCGCATCTATTGGCTAACACTGGTTAAGGGACCAGAGTTGTAACACTGGTTCTGAACCCAGAGTTGCTGACATTGGTTATGGGCCCAGGATGCACAGTGTAATACCAGTTACAGTTATAGAGGAGTTGCTAATCACAACAAACTACTCTGGTGAAGATGGCAGAAGTCCAGGGTCCAAATTTGTCAGTTATTATTCGGCTGGATGGCACCAACTACGTTTCCTGGTCCACCAAGTGCAGTCTGCTGTTGCGCAGTGAGGGGCTATGGGAGGTTGTGGCGAATCCACCGGACGTGACTGCCTGGAGCGAGGATAATGCCGATGATGCCAGAAAACTTGCAGAGTTTAAGCAAAACAATGAAAGGGCACTTTGCATCATAGGCTTAACGCTTGATGATTCCCAGCTAGTGAATATTCGGGGTGAAGTTTCTGCTGCAAGATGCTGGGAGAATTTAAAGAGACTGTATGTTTGTGACACTGTGGGAGCACACATACATTTAACCAGAAAACTGTTTAGGACAAAGCTCAGCAACGAAGGAGATATGTTAGGTCATATTAACTGCATGAAGGACATGTTTCAAGAGTTGCAAGAAAAGGGACTGAATTTTACAGACCAGCACCAGGTGTACATACTACTTTCATCATTGGATGAAAACTACGACGCTGTAGTAACATCATTTGAAGTGCTGCCTCAACAAGACCTTACATTAGCCAACGTCTCTTCGCGTCTGTTAGAAGAGTCAAGACGGCGAGTGGAAAGGCAACAACTTAGAGCTGAGCCAGAAACTGTGGATGTAAATGTAAATGTAAATAGCCATGTGTATACTGTAAAATGCTATAATTGTGGGGAAAAGGGCCATATAGGTAAGTTTTGTAAAAGAGGTAAACCACAAAACATGGTTAGAAGGAAAAGACATAAATGTAATGTAACTACCTCTAGTAAGGCATCAGTGAACCACGATTTGTGGGTTATTGATAGTGGAGCCTCACTGTGTATCACTAGAGATAGAGGTAATTTTAGAAAAATGTCTGTATCAAGTAACAAGGTTTCATTAGCCAATGGATGGAACTTTCTTTTCCAACCTCCATTTCCTTATCATCTTTTTAATTGCTAGCCCCCTAACTACCGCTTTAAAAGTATCCCAATTATTTTGTAGGTTTGTGTCTTCTTTCTTGTTTTCTTTGAAAAAAAATTCAATTTCTCTCTTAATCCAATCCACGAAATCCTCATCTTTTAGGACCCTCGTATCCATCTTCCATCTTATCTTTTTCTTCAATCCCTTCCATGTTATTAATAAAGGGCTATGATCTGCCCAATCATTAACCCCTATCTCCAGTCCAGAAACTTGCTCTCCTAGTTCCTGTGTCATCCAGACCATGTCTATACGTGAGAATGAATTATGTCTAGGGGTTTCTCTTCAGATCGTATAAATCTTTCACCTTTTAAAATTCATTTAACTTTAACTTCAAGGTCAACTTAAACACCTTAAAAAGCTCCAGGAAAAATAAATCAAGATCACAATTCAGAGCACCCTTGGCCCCTCCTCTCTCTCAAAGAGAGGAAAAAAAATGTGTAAACGGAAAACCAAGCCAAATTCACCCCCACTCTCCCTCAGTCACCACCACCCCCTCCTGCTGCTTAAACACATCAGAAGGAAAAAAGACCACGAGAGGGAAGGGGGAAAAAAACTTTAACAAAGCAGTTTTCAAAAAACCTTTTGAACTCACTGACATCTTTATTTTTTATTTTTTTTAATTTAGATTTATACCCCGCACCTTCTCCTAAAAGGACCCAGGGCGGCGCACAGGAAATTTAAAACATAACAAATATCAAATACAAAATTTAAAAACATATTAAATTCCTACCCTGTGCTAAAATCGATTAAAATCCCTTGAATTAAAACTATCTAGGAGCAGTCACAACGGGAGGTAACGCTAGGCCGGCTTGATGGAAAAGGTGTGTCTTAAGACACTGGCGGAAGAGGCGGAGGTCAGAGATGGTACGTAGTTCAGGGGGTAAGTCGTTCCAAAGGGTAGGGCCCGCCACAGAGAAGGCCCTTCCCCTGGGTGTCGCCAACCGGCATTGCCCGGCCGACGGCACCCTGAGAAGGCCCTCTCTGTGGGAGTGGATCGGACGAAGGGATGTATGGGGCAGGAGACGGTCTCGCATATAACTAGGTCCCGAGCCATGGAGCGCTTTAAAGATGGTCGTCAAAACCTTGAAGCGCACCCGAAAGGCCACAGGTAGCCAGTGCAGCTCGCACAGGAGCGTTGTTATACGGGAGCATCTAGAGGCTCCCGTAATCACCCGCGCGGCCGCATTCTGGACTAACTGTAGCTTTCGAGTGCACCTCAAGGGGAGCCCCATGTAGAGAGCATCTCCCACCATCATGAGATCTTCCTCAGTTCTTTGGTCTTCCCAACACCAACTATCATCATTCTTGTTACAACAACAACCTTTCCAATCACTATTCCACAATCTATATAAATAAAAATGTAACTATGAGTTTGTTCAAAACCGCTAATCTCAGAAACTACTGCACCGATTGCCACCAAATTTTCACACAACGTTCCTTACAAGTGTAGCACCAATGATACATACAGATTGTGTGGATGGCACACCGGTGCCAGGTACATGCCACACAAATGTAAAACTGCAGCTCTTCTGTGTGATTCCCTCACTCGCTCACTCGCCCCCCTCCCCTTCACAGCCCCTCCCTCCCGACCGCTTTTCAGCTCACATCACTTGCACGAGCGGTGGAGAGGTCTGTGTCATATCCACGACGGTTGCCTCCTCAGCAGCCTCTCTCTCCTCCGCTGCCACTGTCGCCGCCCCCCCCCTCGGCCAACTCCCCCCCACAAGGCCACTGTCAAGTCAGCGGCCTCTCCTCTGCTACCGCTGCCTGCGCTGCCAACTCCCCCCTCCCCAAGGTCGCTGTGGAGTCAGCGGCCTCTTCTCCACCGCCGCCGCCCCCTCCACCAACTCCGCCCCCAAGGCTGCTGCTGAGTCAGTGGCCTCTCTTGCCACCCGCGCTGCCAACTCCCCCCCCCCCCACAAGGCTGCTGCAGAGTCAGCGGCCTCTCTTGCCACCCACGCCACCAACTCCCCCCCAAGGCCACTGCCAAGTCAGTGGCCTCTCTTGCCACCCACACCACCATCTCCCCCCCTACAAGGCTGCTGCCTAGTGAGCAGCCTCTTCTCCTCCGCCACTTCCCCCTCCGCCAACTCCTCCCCCCACAAGGCCGCTGCTGAGTCAGCGGCCTCTCCTCTGTTGCCGCCGCCCACGCTGTCAACCCCCCCCACAAGGCCGCTGCCGAGTCAGTGGCCTCTCCTCCGCCGCCGCCCCCTCCACCAACTCATCCCCACAAGGCCGCTGCCGAGTCAGCGGCCTCTCCTCCTCCACCGCTGCCTGCGACGCCAACTCCCCCCCATAGGGCTGCTGCCAAGTCATCGGGCTCTCTCTCCTCTCTCTCTAGGTAGGTAGGTATGTAAGTAGGTAGGTAGAGGGATAGAGAGAGAGAGAGGGAGAAATACAGTAGGTAGGTAGGTAGATAGAGGGATATATAGAGAGAGGGAGAAATACAGTAGGTAGGTAGGTAGGTAGGTAGGTAGAGGGATAGAGAAAAGGGGGAGAAATATGGTAGGTAGGTAGGTAGGTAGGTAGGTAGGTAGGTAGGTGATAGAGAGGGAGAAGGAGAAATACAGTAGGTAGGTAGGTAGTTAGGTAGGTAGTTAGGTAGGTAGGTAGGTAGGTAGGTAGGTAGGTAGGTAGAGGGATAGAGAGGGAGAGGGAGAAATACAGTAGGTAGGTAGGTAGTTAGGTAGGTAGGTAAAGGGATAGAGATGGTGAAATACAGTAGGTAGGTAGGCAGGCAAAGGGATAGAGAGAGAAAGGGAGAAATACGGTAGGTAGGTATGTAGACTGATAGTGGGAGAAATACAGTAGGTAGGTAGGTTTAAGTAATGATCTTAACAATAGGGAACGGACCCACATATTTAGGCCCAAGCTTCTTAGACTTTTGAGTAGTTTGCAAAAACTTAGTAGAGAGAAATACACGATCCCTGACTTTGTACTGCGGAGGCTTGACCCTCTTCTTATCTGCCTGTTTTTTATGAGACTGATGGGCATCATCCAAAGTTTTACGTTCTATGGGCCAAAACTTTGAAAGTTCAGCACTCCATTCAGAGAGGGACAAAATTTTGGGTGCCTCCTGAGGCAATTCAGGAATTGGAACAGAGTCCTGACCATAAATTACTTTGAACGGGGTCATTCTGGTGCTGCTATGCACCGAGTTGTTGTAAGCCACCTCAGCATGGGGCAACAGCTCAGCCCAATTTTCTTGCTGGTAACTTATGAAACAACGAAGATATTGTTCTAAAACGGAATTAGTCCTTTCACAAGCCCCATTAGTCTGAGGGTGGTGGGCGGAGCTTAACCCCTGGGTGGAGCCAACCAACTTCAGGAACTCCTTCCAGAAGTGGGAGGTGAATTGAACTCATCTATCAGAAATTCTGCGCCTCGGTACCCTGTGCAACCGATAGATATGTGAAACAAACAATTTAGCTAATGTCCTGGCCGATGGGATTTTGGAACAAGGTATAAAATGAACTTGCTTGGAGAACAAGTCAGTAACAACCCAGATCACAGTGTAACCGAGGCTGTCAGGCAGGTCCACAATGAAATCCATAGATATCTCTTTCCACGGAGCCTCAGGACGCGCAACGGTCTGGAGAAGGCCCTTTGGTTTTCCTGGAGGTCGTTTCACAGCGGCACAGACGGGGCAACTCGCAATGTAGGATTCAATGTCTTTCTTCAATGAAGGCCACCAAAACTGTCTCTTAATCAGATGTAGAGTCTTGACAAATCCAAAATGGCCCACCATCCTGGAATTGTGGGCCCGTTGAAGAACTAGTGACTTTAAAAGATTTGTTTTCAAAAGCGGCCTGACATTCCATAGTCCAGTTCAGAGGTTTCCCCGGTCTAGGTTTGGCCTCCCCTTTTGTTTTCAAAAGGTTAGTAATAGGTAGGGCAATACTGGTGAAAGAGGGGATAAATTGACGATAAAAGTTAGCAAATCCCAAGAAACTTTGTAATTGCTTGCGGGTGCAAGGAGGTGCCCATTCAGTAACAGCCCGGACTCCATCTCAATGCTGTCATGAGATATGCTGTAGCCAAGGTAATCTATTCTCCTCTGATGAAATTCATACTTAGAGAGCTTAGCATAAAGTTCAGCGGACCTCAGTTTCTTGAGAACAGACCGTACTAACTTAACATGTTCTTCACGTGTTTCCATGTAAATAAGGATGTTGTTGAGATAGACGATCATGCCCTTGTACAGGTGTTCATGCAACACTTCATTTATCAGTTGCATAAAAATTGCTGGTGCCCCATGCAGGCCAAATGGCAGCACCTTGAATTGAAAACACCCTAAAGAGCAATTGAAGGCAGTTTTCCACTCATCCCCCTCTTTGATTCTGACTCTGTAGTAAGCTTCTCTGAGATCCAATTTCATAAAAAACTTGCCTTTACCTAGTTGCGTCAACATGTCCTTCATGAGGGGGAGGAGGTAAACATTTTCTGCACAAATTGCATTCAAGTTCCTATAGTCCACAACCAGACGAAAGCTGCCATCTTTCTTTTCTCTAAACATTACAGGGGCGGCCACACGTGGCCTAGCTGGCTCAATGAAACCCCTGGTCAGATTTTTGTCAATGAATTTGTGCAGTTCAACCATCTCCCAGGGTGTTATAGAATAAATGCGGGGCTTTGGAAGCTGCACCCCCGGGAGGAAATCAATGGTACAGTCCGTGTTTCGGTGGGGGGGTTAGTTATTAGAGGATTTTTCACTGAAAACAGTATTCCTTTGGGATGTTCTCCTCCCCTTCAATCTTTTCGTAAGCTGCTGCCCCCACCGAAGGTACGGGATCTGTTGGGGGGGGGGTAATCGTTTCCTCTCCCTCTGGGGGTGTCGTGGAGCGAACATGAAACCAACCCTTTGTCCAATTAATCTGCGGGTTACACTTCCGTAACCAGGGCAAACCCAATATGAGGGGATGATCCATTCCAGGTGCAACTATGAAACTTAAGGTTTCTTGGTGACTGCCCATCCACATATCAATAGGTTCAGTCATAAACTGAGCGCCCCCCCCCCGCTATGGACCCATCCAGTTGGCAAAAGGCAATGGGTACTTTTAAAGTTTTCAGCCTCAGACCGCTCCGTTCCACTATTTCAGGGCTAATAATGCAGCGTGTGCATCCCGAGTCTAAAAGAGCTAATAATTTCGCTTGAGCCCCAGTAGAGGGCACTCTAAGTTCTACTGGAATGGTCATGGGGCCCGAACGGGATATCACCAGACGGTCGTCATCATTGGAGTCGGTTTCGCTTTCATCCGATGGGTAATAGGGCCCCTCCTCCTCCATCCCTGGGGGGGGGGGACTTCTGCTGTCTCCACTCCCCTCATGGCGGCGTCTCTCTGCTTCCCAGGATGTCTATCAGGCTTCTTTCTCTCTCCAGTCGCCGGAGGTCGGGGGCTCGGCTTGACTCAGCAATTCACAGCCCAGTGCCCCTCCTTCCCACAATGGAAACATGCAGTGGACCGGGGCTTGCTTGCAGACCAGCTTTTCCCTCCTTTTGAGATTCCTCAGGTGGTGGTGGGGTTCCCTTCTTGCTTTCTTCAAGGCATTTATTCCTTGCCAGATCAATTTCAGGTCGACTTCTAGGCCCCTCACATGTGGGGTGCCGCAGGGGTCGGTCCTCTCGCCACTCCTGTTCAACACGTATATGAAGCCGCTGGGTGAGATCATCCGTGGTTTTGGGGTAGAGTACCATCTGTACGCTGATGACACTCAGCTGTACATCTCTACCCCAAACCACCCCAACGATGCCGTTGAGGTGATGTCCCGGTGTTTGGATGCCATACAGATCTGGATGGGCAGCAACAAACTCAAACTCAACCCGTCCAAGACCGAGTGGCTGTGGTTTCCGGCCTCCCGGTTTAGCCAGTTGACACCATCACTGGCCATGGGGGGCGTTTTACCAGATTCGCCTGGTCCGCCAATTGTGCCCCTTACTTGACCGGGAGGCCCTTCGCACAGTCACTCAAGCAGTCGTGACTTCCCGTCTGGACTACTGTAACGGTCTCTACATGGGGCTCCCCTTGAGATGCACTCGGAGGTTGCAGTTGGTCCAGAATGCGGCCACGCAGGTGATTATGGGTACCTCAAGGCAATCCCACATAACACCGCTCCTGCGCGAGCTGCACTGGCTGCCTGTGACCTTCCGGGTGCGTTACAAGGTTTTGATGACCATCTTCAAGGTGCTCCATGGCACGGGGCCTAGTTACCTACGAGACCGTCTGCTGCCCCATACGTCCCTACGACCAATCCGCTCTCACAGAGAGGGTCTGCTCCGGGTGCCGTCAACCGGGCAATGCCGGTTGGCGACGCCCAGCGGAAGAGCCTTCTCTGTGATGGGCCCAACCCTCTGGAACGCCCTACCTCCCGAACTCCGTGTCATCTCAGACCTCCGCCTGTTCAGCCAGCGTTTAAAAACGCACTTCTTCCAACAAGCCGGCCTGGCATGATTTTACTCAACACTGTACTACTTTTTAGTTGACCATAGTTTTAATTTAGGGGTTTTAAATTGGTTTTAGCGCAGGGTGGGTTTAATTTAATTTAGTTTTAAGAATGTTTATTCTTTGTGGTGAGATGAGTGCGGCTTATAAATACGGAAAATAAATAAATAAATAAATAAATTTCAACATCCGCTGCTAGCTCATACCGGCCTTGAAGGTTGTGGGGGCCCCCCCTGTTCACACAATTCTGATATATTTCTCGACTTAAGCCATCCCTATAGCTGTCTATCAGGGCTTCTTCTGACCACCCCCTCATGTGAACCGATAGTTCACGGAATTCCTGTGTGTATTCTTCTACTGGGTTTTTACCTTGCTCAAGAGATTTCCTCCTAAGTCTAGCCTTCCGCTCAATGAGAGGGTCATCAAAGCGTCTTCTCAGGGCAGCCATAAATCTATCAAAGTTTCTCAGTAGGGGGGAATCATTATTATGCAAAGGCACCATCCAAGCTGCCGCCTTTCCCTCTAACGCCAGGGTAACGACCCTTACCTTGCTCTCTTCATTTGGGAGGTCGAGCTCAAACTGCCTCATAAAATTCCAAACTTGAAACAGGAAGAATCCCAGGTCTTTCAGGTCCCCCCCCTATTTCACCCCCAAGAGGGGGACTTTTGCCATCGGGCGTCTGCGGGGCTCCCCCATCCCCCCTTGGAATGGCTCTCACCGGTGCTGCTGCTGCTGCTGCTACTGGCTGGGCCCCATCATCTTGATCAGCTCTGCCATCTGCTCCTAGGGCCCCCCCTGGGAGGGTTTCATCCTCAGCCGGCCTTACCTCTGTTTCACGGAGTTCAGCTTCTCTTTCCGATCTGCTCTCTCTGAAACGTCATTTTTCCCACGCTTTTTGGAAAAGCCTCATGGCCTGGTTCATCAGGAGATTTTCTTCTTTGACTTCTTGCCAAGCAGCTAGTGGTCGCCTACGTCTGCTGGTTGCAACTCCAGGCGGAATTTCTTCAGGTTCGCACTTTTGCCCAACCCCCATCGACCACCGGGGACAGACCGATCTTTCTTCCAAATTTAATTCAAACGTTCCGTTTCTGGGATCCATGACGATCCGGCGGCCCCCAGATCCTCCTCCTGATCACTGCAGGGGTTAAACATCTCTTTGAAGTTTTACTTATATTGCACTCCCTTCTGAAGGTGTTAGCTCAGAGATGAGTGCGAAGTGAGACCTTGCTTATTGTCAGGTCTGCCTCTAACGATAACCAAGAAAGAAACCACTCAACTCCATTTGAAAGAATTAAGAGTACTTTTACTGGTTATGAAAAGATACCAGTGAGGTAAAGCAAGGTCAGAGACCCAAGCGTGCGAACACATACATATCAATATGCGTCCAGCCCCCTCCCCCCATAACCCCCACCCCATTGTCCAATGCGCAATCCCCTTAGGTGTCATGTGGGTAGCATCTCCAGGAGCATCATCAGGATGGCATGCAAGACCATTGGCCTTGAAGACCGCACGGCCTAGGCCAGTGGTATGTGAAGTAGATGGTGAGAACATACTCCCTTCTCCAAATCGCCCTCCTGCACTATACAGTCCCATTCCCAAATACCAAAGCCCCTCTCTCCCCGTTTCAATGGCAGCCGAAGCAAGCAGCAAAGCGGAGGCTGACAGGTTTGTTCAAAACCGCTAATCTCCAAAACTACTGTACCAATTGCCACCAAATTTTCACACAACGTTCCTTACAAGTGCAGCACCAATGATACGTACAGATAGAGGGATAGAGGGAGAAATATAGTAGGTAGGTAGGTAGAGGGATAGAGAGGGAGAGGGAGAAATACAGTAGGTAGGTAGGTAGAGGGATAGAGAGAGAGGGAGAAATACAGTAGGTAGGTAGATAGGTAGGTAGGTAGGTAGAGTAAGAGAGGGAGGGGAGGGAGAGGGAGGGGAAACCGAGGCAGAGAAGGAAGGGGGTCGCTGAGAGGGTCTATGAGGGGAAACTTTTTCATTTAACCAAACTTGGCCATAGCAACGCGTGGCTGGTACAGCTAGTATATAATATATTGTCAGCAGACCAACCATATTTACAGGTCCCAAAATCACTTCTTTTATGTTTCCTGTAATGTAACCTAACAAACAAGCTACTCTAAATCAAGCCAGCAACTCCAGCATCACCCCATGGGCTAATTCTACAAACAATGGAAAATTTTCAGGCATGGCTTTCAATCAAAAATCATAATATCGTTTTCCCACAGTTCCAATCATAAGGCAACAAATGTACCTAATCTGTCATTTGCTAGCAGATCACACATATCATAACTTCAAGCACAAATATGCATCCTGAACACAATTAACAACAATCACAGCACATTATTGAAAAACAAAAATGTTAGATTAGAAGAAGGATTCTGACTCAGGCATGGTCAAACAACAGGAACATTTATTCAGCAACTATTTACAATATACAAGGATCATTACTGGCAAGGTTTCCCTGTCTGACAGCTGTTTATATACAGCTTTTAGGAGGGAAACCTTTCAGCAAGGTAGCTGCAACATTGTATCAGATCTCCAGACAGAATCCGGCCAGCTGCGTCTGGGCCAATCATATGCAGCTGCCGGCTCCGTTCTGGAATGCGGTGACTCAGAGTTCACCAGACTTGCTGGCACCAGACTTCACCAGACTTGGAAGCCTGAGGACTTAACACTCCTTCCCCCATAGTCAGTGCGCATGCGTCCAGTCTCTCTGTCCATCAACGTGTAAGCGCATGCGTACTCGTCCAAGTAGGCAGGGCGGTGTCGGACCCGCCCCGAACGCCTCGGTTGCTGCGGAGAGTTCGGTGAGGTAAGTAGTTCCTGGGGAAGCCCCTCCGCGCGGGGAGTGGAGTTTCCACTTGCGTCACCGTGGCCTGCCCTCGGAGGTGGAGTTGGCGTAGCTGGAACCGGCGACAATAGTAAGTCCGGGCGAGGGGGCGTGGCGGCCGGGCTTGAGGTTCTTGACGGTTGCTGGCAGGCAGCGGCTTGGTAGGGTGGGCCTCCTAGTGGCGAGGCCCACAATTCCGTGTCTTCTTGAGTGGAGTAGTCCGGAAGGGTTCTACTGGGGGTGTCTGTCAAGGGGAGGCCTGAACTGGCGAAGGCCTCTGGAGTTACCATCTGCGGCTCGGCTTGAACAGGAAACAACGGCCCAACGGGGGCCAACGGGCAGGAACGGCCCGGTGTGGCGAAGGCCGTCTCGGGCAGGCGGCGCCTTAGTTGATCCAGGTGGCGCCGCCACTCAGATTCATCACGTAGGCCAACCCTGTAAGAACAGGGGCCGGTTAAGTCCAAAACGGTTGCGGGAACCCAGCGCGGCTCCCCGGAGAAGTTCCTTGCCCAAACCAGGTCCCCAGTTTTAAAGAGGCGAGGGGAGGGAACCTGTAGGTTGCTCCTCTGCACCCCGTCGTAATCGGGGTGCAGTCTGTCCAGGGTGGTCCGCAAGCAACGGCCCATCAAGAGCTCCGCGGGGCTTTTCCCTGTGGCCGGGCAAGGTGTGACATGCTGTCCCAAAAGGTACGCAGCCACCCTTGCCTGCCAGTCCCCTTTATCCAAACGGGCGGCTCGGCCAACGATGCCTTGTGGGGAATAAAAGGCGCGTAAAAATTCAAAAGGCCGAGGAATGCCTGCAGCTCCGTTTTGGAGGCAGGAGTGGGGGCCTTTTGGATGGCCTCGACCTTTGAGGGGGTCGGGTGAATTCCTTGGGCATCAATCATGAAGCCCAGGAATTCCACCCTCGGTGCAGCAAATGTGCATTTGCTGCGCTTCAATTTTAAACCCGCGCCCCTGAAAATTCTGAGGACCTTCCGCAACGTCTTGGCGAGTTCTGATATGCTGGAAGCAGCAATCAGGACATCGTCAAAGTACGGCACAACTCCAGGGAGCCCATGGAGCAGTCGCTCCATGAGGCTCTGGAAGATCCCCGGGGCCACGGACACGCCGAATTGGAGGCGGCGACAGCTGAAAGCCCCTCGGTGGGTGACGATAGTCTGCGCCTCCGCAGCCTCGTCGTCCACCGGGAGCTGTTGGTAGGCCTGCGCCATATCCAGTTTCGAGAACACGCGTCCCTGCCCCAAAGAGTGGAGCAGGTCCTGTATTACCGGAACCGGGTATGGGTTCGCCTGAAGCCCGAGGTTGATCGTCGATTTATAGTCAGCGCAGATCCTCACGGACCCGTCGGGCTTGATGGGGACCACAATCGGGGTCTCCCATTTCGCCTGATCGACGGGTTCGAGCACGCCCTGCGCCACTAATCGATCCAATTCCGCTTCAACCTTGGGCTTCAGCGCGAACGGCAGCCTGCGGGCCTTCAAGCGGACAGGAGCAACCTGGGGGTCTAGGTTCAGGGAGACTGGGGTGCCCCTGTACGTTCCTAGGCTGCCATCAAAGACGTCGCTTAATTCCTTGAGCACGACGTCTACCGGAGAACTGGCGGGCACGCTGTTCACTCCTTGGACTGACAGTCCCAAGGCTGGGAACCAGTCCAATCCGATTAAGGCAGCTAGGGAATTGGCCACTACCAGGACGGGGAGGGACCCATGGAAGGGGCCATAGTCCACCCTCACCCTATGCTGCCCCAAAATGGGAATGGCAGAGCCCTGATAGTCTTTTAGAACCGTAGCCGCAGGGGTGAGGTTCTGTTTGCGGAGTTTGGGGCACAATTTAGCCAGCTGTGCCCAAGAGATGAGGGATTTGGAGGACCCGGAGTCCACTTCCATCTTGACTCCCACCCCCTCTAAACAAACCACCATGGTCAGTCTCGTACTCTCTGCCAGGTCGTAGTTCAAAGCTGGAGGCATCTCCGACAGCGCGAAGCAGTCCGTTGGCTGTTGCGGGCGGCGTCTCGCCCGTTTCTGAGCCGCTTGTTGTCCCGGTGGAGGCGCTCTGGTGGCAGCGGCTGGAACTGTTGCTGGGGCGGCGGCTCGGCACACGGCTGCCAGGTGTCCCTTCCTGCCGCATTGGCGGCACACAGATGCCTTGAAGGGGCAGTCGGGTCTTTGGTGGGCGCCTCCGCAGTCCAGGCAGGCCCCGTTTTTTTGTTAGGGCGTGAATGAGCGGCTGGGCAGGCGCCCGGTCACCCGCAAGCATTCCCCTTGTTCCTCCTCTTCCATATCGTCTAGTGGGGCTATCTCGTCCACTAAGCATGCTCGCGGCATGGGGAAGAGAGGAGGGTGTGTGCGGCCCATATCAGATGTAGAGATTTCTGAAAGTTCCGCCGCGCGGGCTTCTTCCACCGCTTGCTCTAGAGTCAGAACAGTTTTAGAGAGCAAGCGGCGCTTAAGGCGGATGTCTTTGACGCCACACACAAACTGTTCCAGCAGTGATTCCTCCAGGAAGGCTGCGGGGAACTCGCAAGGAATCGCGGTGGCTCTTAATTTTGGGAGGAACTCGGCTACCGATTGCTTTGGCTGCTGCACACATTGTCTGAATGCGTAGCGATGCGCTATGCGAGACGGCACCAGTGCGTAGTGTGCTCGTAGGCGGCCCAGGAGATCGTCCCACGGAACTTCGTGTACCGCTGCTGGGGCTGCTATCGTTCACGCGGTGGCGAACAATTCAGGACCGCCGCACTGGAGGAAGAGGCTCAGCTTCCTGGCTGGTGCGAGCTCGCCTAATCATTTGCTATCAGGAAGCACTCGAAGCGGGCTAAGAAGGAAGCCCATTGCTCCTTCATCGGGTCGAACGGTGCAAATGGTGGCATGGTCGCCATGGTTAGGCTGTTGTGGCCGCTCGGCGCAAGGACAGTCACTGCTTCGTTTCCCGTTGTGTCTAATGACAAGGCCTGAATCCCATCCTCGTCGCCAGTGTTAGATTAGAAGAAGGATTCTGACTCAGGCATGGTCAAACAACAGGAACATTTATTCAGCAACTATTTACAATATACAAGGATCATTACTGGCAAGGTTTCCCTGTCTGACAGCCGTTTATATACAGCTTTTAGGAGGGAAACCTTTCAGCAAGGTAGCTGCAACATTGTATCAGATCTCCAGACAGAATCCGGCCAGCTGCGTCTGGGCCAATCATATGCAGCTGCCGGCTCCGTTCTGGAATGCGGTGACTCAGAGTTCACCAGACTTGCTGGCACCAGACTTCACCAGACTTGCAAGCCTGAGGACTTAACAAAAAACTTATTCATTTTTAGATAAATTTGACTTCACTCCAATTTGTGCCTAATAGCTGTAATGAACACTTCAAAGTCTAGTCCCCTTCAAACACTGGATCACCCATCTCCCCCGGAGATGTCCTCTTCAAACACTCAATCTAGGCATTTATCTAGCTTGGCTCCAGGAACCTAAATTCCAGCCAAGTCCCAGTGCATCACTCAGTAATATTATCACAATATTACTCAGCACCCCCACCCCCACCACCCGTCAAAAACAGGAAGCTAGTGGTTGTCCCGATTGGTGCAAAACAGAGGAAGATGAAGACCACTATGTTCATGATTATGAAAAGATGGAGGGGGTCCACTTACGCAGGGAACATATTGAAGTCAATCCTGCTAAAAGACAGATTGATAAACTGTTTTTAAACTCTTTGTGGGGTAAATTTGGCCAGAGTACCAATCAGATGACAACCTCAGTGGTGACAGAGCCTGAGGACTTATTTAAGTATCTTTTTGTTCCCTATTAGGAAGTGTCCTCCTGTGAATTTGTGGATGATGAAGCAGCCGTTGTAACATGGAAAACCGCCAAAAACCAACCTGCTAAGTCAACTTGTACAAATGTGTTCATTGCCAGTTTTACAACTGCTTATGCACGGTTAGAATTATACAGATTATTGGATCGCATGGGGGACAGATGTCTCTATCACAATACCGATTCTATCACTTTTATTAGCAGAGATGGGGCATGCTCACCTTCATTCGGTGATTATTTAGGACAGCTGGCGAGTGAGATTCCTCCAAACACTTCAATCACTGAGTTTGTGGCTGTTGGTCCAAAAACCTATGGGTATGCTTTGTCAAATGGGGCAACTGTGTTAAAGGTGAAGAGTCTAACATTAAATAGTGCCAACTGTTTTAAGGTTAACTTTGAAAGCCTGAAAGATCTGATTGATGAGTATTGCCTAACAGGGGGTGAAGAAAAGAAAGAGATCAGAGTACAGCAGCCTGGAATTGTGCGCTCTGTGGAAACACGGGTGCTTGTGGAAGCAGTGGGCTCTGGAAACAAGGGTGCTCAGGAAAACTCTAAAGGTGTGTATAATAAAAGAGTTCTCAATACAGAGGATTATTGTATGCTACCTTACAACTATTAAGTATGATGAAAAGCAGTGCACAGTTTGTACATCCCTTCTCATGTATAATAAACAGACCTTCCAATTCTGGAAAATCTTATTTTATAAAACAAATGTTAGAACACAGTGAACATGTATTATCTGAAATGCCTTAAAACATTATACGGTTTTATAACTGTTGGCAACCTCTGTACAAAGAATTGCTTAATAAATTTACTAATATTAAATTTATGGAGGGTCTTCCCAACTCTTTTGAAGATGCTGACTTGTTTCCACCAAATCAAACCAATTTAGTGGTGGTAGATGATCTCATGGCCTCCACTGGTGACAGCGAGCAAATAGAGAAAGCTTTTACACAGTATGTTCATCACAAAAACCTTAGCATTATTCTCATACTTCAAACCTTCTTTTTTCAAGGTAACAAAATGAGAACAATAATTCTAAATGCAAAATATTTGGTGTTATTCCGATGCCCTCATGAGCAGATGCAAGTGGTCACACTGGCATGCCAAATGTACCCGTCTAACATGAGGTTCTTTTTAGAAGTATTCCAAGACGCCACTAGCAATCCCCACAGTTATCTTTTAGTTGATCTGGCTGCCACTACTCCAGAAAACTTTAGGCTGAGAACTGGTCTCTATCCACCTGAATGGCCGGTAGTTTACACTATAAAAAAGAAGGGTAAAAAGTAATAGCTGTATTTGGAGGGAGCCCAGTTCATCCAGGATGTCCAAGAGGTTGCACAGAAATTGGGTTTTTAAAAAAATCTTAGTAAAGGCCAGTCGAAAACAGAGAAAGGCCATCTTATGCAATGCTAATAATGAGGGGGCCATTGCTGAAATAGCTCTGAACACTTTAAAAGGTAACCTGCCTCTGAAACCTTCACAATATCGAAATTTAAAGCATCAGATGGAGCAGTTACATGGTCGGACGCCTACAATAGGCATTACTGCTGTTAGCTGTTTGGATGATGACATGAGGACCATTCTTCAGGGATTGGATATAAGTGAGGATGACAAGATAAAACTGGGTCTTCCTTCTGGTTAGCCGGAGGCGATGGTCGGGTCCCAGACTCGTCCGCCGCTTGGTTGCTCTGGCGGCGCCTTCGTGGGCAGGGGGCTCTTGCTAAAGAGCCCCCACTGCACGGACGGCTCGCGGTGAGTCCCCCCACCTCGACGGCGGTCGGGGGGGTGGCTCCCGCCTCGTCCTAGGCGCCGGAGAATGAGTCGCGGGGGGGGAGTTCCTCTTTCGTCCCCTTCGCCGATGGAGAGCCGGAACAGCTGCTGCAATTAAAGACGGGCTGAAAGCCGGGGCTGAAGGCAACACCGAGGCTCATGGCTACAGAGTGGATTGTGAGTGATTCCAAATTAATGCTTTCAACTTTCACTTTAAAAGAAGAAGGAGGAGGGAGTTTGTAAAACCCCTCCTCGGAAAGGAAAAAAAAGCGGCATTTTGAAATGTTCCCCAGGCTTGGGGAGGTGGAGAAATTATCATCCGATTTTTAAACAACAAATGAAAGTCGTTCACTTTAAGATTCTTAATGATACTTTGTATCTCTGTCTTGCAACAATTGGTATGGACTTTCACTAGTTCTCTGCGACTTCCAGAGGGGTGGGGAAGATGGCGTTCCTTTGTTCTCAGCAAGAAATACTTCTCTTTGAAATTTGCTGACACTCCCTCGTCTTCGGGACTGAATTTTTTACCAGTGGATTAATGTAACTGATTATTAGGACCTTTCCCAGATGTGCCTTCTTTTTTCTTGCAACAATTGATATGGACTGTCACTAGTTCTCCGCGGCTTCCAGAGGGGCGGGGAAGATGGCGTTCCTTTGTTCTCAGCAAGAAATACTTCTCTTTGAAATTTGCTGACACTCCCTCGTCTTCGGGACTGAATTTTTTACCAGTGGATTAATGTAACTGATTATTAGGACCTTTCCCAGATGTGCCTTCTTTTTCTTTTCCTATCTGATTGTTCTTAAAAATTGTTCTCTCTCTGGATTGTAAGTAAATTGAACTTTGAATTTGGATATTGACTTTTACTCTCTCCTCGCCTCACGGACTACCTCTCCAACAGATGCCATATTAGTGACAAGAACTTAACACTTTCATTATGGCTTCAAAAAAGCAGCCACACCGCGAGGGTGAAAGTGAGTGGTTTTAAACATTTTTTTTCCCTGCTGTCAGCCTGGACTGAAAGAACTTGGAGGGGGGGTCTGCTTGTTAAACCCCCCCTCGGACTAAAGCGGCACTTAAGAATGGCTCCTCGCTGCGAGGAAGCGGATATCTTTAATCTGGACTGTTTGATACAAGGGAAAGTGGTCTGCGGTTTGTCTTTGAAACAATGTATCTAGGTCTGGCTGATTTGAAACATTTTTTTTTTACCACTCTCTCCTTCTGGCTCTGAGTCTGGGCGGTGGAAATGGCTTCTCTTTGTCCCTGAATGACTATTTCATTTATGGAAAATTTCCAGCGTCTCTTTGTGATTTGGACTCCCTCTGGTTACTAAAGAAGAATTTTTTTTTGGATTTGTGATCTCTTCTCTGGAGTGCCTTCGTTATTATACTTATTGACTTGGAAAATTGTTTCTCTCTTGGTTCCTGAACTTTACAACTCTGAACTGAACTTTTGGCTCCTGACTTGCCTCAACAGCCCCACCCAAAAAACGCCATTTTAGTGGCACTGACTTTAACAGCTAACCATGGCACAAGAATCAGCACTGGCAAGTTTAGAACTAAGGATGGCCTCTCTTGAATCTGTTATACAAACTTTGGTACAAGAAATCCAGGCCCAGAGGGCAGAAAATATCAACTTTAAAAAGGAATTATTGGACACACGGAAACAGGTGCTGGAGAACACACAGAAGACTGAAGAACTGGAAGGGGGGCTGGCGGGGGCTAAGGGAGAGATTAAAAATGTTACTAATGAGGTTGTGGAAATAAATGGGCATGTGTCTAGGATTGATATGGAAAGGATGACATACTTTTTGAGATTTCAGAATGTTTCTGAGGAAACTGGTGAATGTCTCCCTGAACTCATGAGCACAATTATAGCAGACTATTTACATAAACCTAAGGATGAGATCAGGGGGGACATTGACCTAGCCTACAGAATTAACTCTGCATATGCCAGGATAAATGAAGTACCCAGAGAGATACATGTTAAATTTGTTAGAAGGTCAACCAGAGAGGAAATCTTGAAAGTGCAAAGAGGAGGTCCGTTAATTTACCAACAAAAGGAGGTTGCTATCCTAAAGCAGATCCCAAGAAAGATTAGAGAAGCAAGAAGGAAAATTTCCTTCTAGTCTAAAAAATGGTTTGACCACGGGATCTGGTTTAGGTGGGTGATGCCCGAAGGGATGCTGGTGTTCTGGGAAGGAGGAAGAGTGAGGATTAAAACAGTTGCTGAGGCGGAAGCCTTTTTTAAAAAACATTCCTCTGTCCTGGGGGAAGATCCAGGGGGGGCAGGGGGGGCCACGGCCCCGCCCGCTGGGGGCCTGGAAGGAGAGATAGAAGATACAATTGCCAAGAGACTTAGATCTAAAAAATAACTTTGCCTTGATTTTTTGAATAATATTGTATAATATAACATGTGCATCTGGATTTTTGTAAATGACTGACAGCATAGAACTGAGAACTTAGAAATATGTACTTGCTTTTACTTTGTAGTGTATGGAAAATGTTTTTTATTAATGATCTATTTTGATGTCCCGGTAGGGCCGATGACTTTGACGTGAATGCTCTCAAAATTTCTTTGTATCCCTTACCCTATCCTATTGAAAAACTGTAAAACCAATAAAACTTTTTCAATATAAAAAAAAAAAAGCAGCCACACCAACCTAAGATTACTTCAATGTTATCCAAAGAAACAGAGGTGAAAGTTACACAGTTATCAGCAATAGAGGAAACTCTTCAAAACATCATGAAAGAAATAAAAGAAATCCGGAAAGACAATGTTAGCTCAAAATTGGAACTTTTGGAGACACAGAAAGCACTAATGGAAAACAAAGAATTGATGGACTGGAGGGGGGGGGACGGTTGAGATGAAGGGAGAGATAAAAAATTCCCAAAGAGAAATTGTGGATTTAGCTGGTCATATGTCTAGGATGGATTTTGAAAGGATGTCTTACTTTTTAAGGTTTCAAAATGTTCCTGAATTAAGCTCTGAGAATTTAAAAGATTTAATGAGTACGATGTTAGCAGATTATACTAAAAAGAGCAAAGAAGATATTTGGGGGGACATTGATCTGATCTATAGAATTAACTCAGCATATGCCAGAATAAATGAAGTACCCAGAGAGATACATATTAAATTTGTAAAAAGGTCAACAAGGGATGGGATCCTGAGAGCACAGAGAGACGGTCCCTTGATATATCAACAGAATGAGATTGCCATCTTGAAACAGATCCCGAAAAAGATTAGAGAAATAAGAAGGAAATATTCCTTCTTATCAAAAAGATTATATAAAAAGGGGGTGTGGTTCAAGTGGTTGATGCCCGAGGGAATGTTAGTGTTCTGGGAGGGGGGGGAGAGTAAGAATTAAAACAATTGCAGAGGCGGAAGCCTTTCTTAAAAAACATTCCCCAATCCTGGAGGATGAAAATGGGGGAACGGGGGAGGCCACGGCTCCGCCCACTGGAGGTCAGGGAGAGGAAGATACAATTGCTAAAAGACTCAGATCTCACAAATGACTTTCCTTTATATAGTGTAACCTTTATTTGGATGTTTATAGAAACAAATGATTGATTGCATGAATATAAAATGTATATCTGTATCGCTTTCCACTTTGTAGGGAAATGAAAAATTTATTGTACTACCTTTTTTTTTCTGTATGAAGCCTCAGAGGGGGCCGACACCTCCGACATAGATGTCCTCAAAATATCTCTTTAATACCTTATACCTTTTTCCTGTTTTTAAAATTTTGTAAAACCAATACAACTTTTTTCTCACAAGAAAACATTTAAAGAAAAAAAAAAAAGATAAAACTGTACAACTTCATGCTGCAGAGATTTCTAAGGCTGACCAGACAAAATGACTCTGAGAAGGACATTCTGAAGCTTATTCAATCTCCAGAAGCATTTAAACAAAATCCTGTTGTACCAGATCCTGCACCACAGCTCTCTCCTCCAGATCCAACAACGCAGGAGATTTTAGAGGGGGTGAACATGTGTTACAAGAAAAATACCTCTCTTTTGTTGAACAAAATGAAACAGCATCAAGACATTTTGGGGCAGAATAAATACAGAACCATTTTATACAAGGGTACAACGGTTTCTGGTACTAACATTGTAGAATGTTTCTCAACACCATTCACATACTGCAAAATATTAGCCTAAGGGTTGGAACGAGTTTATGTCAGCTATGGCAGAGATGAACGTTTCAATGGTCTTGCTAGGTTCTAACACTGTTAAAGAGCAACTTGAAAAGCTGAAAGAGGCAGGTCCTTTTAATGTTTCAAGTTCTACAAAATGCTATGTCTGCACCTGGTGCAAGGTTTATGTCAGATCCTAAAAATGTTCTAAATTTTGGTGACTGGCTCCAATTGTGAATGAATAAAACACTGTAAAACATGCAATGCTTTTAATGTTTTGTCTTTATTTTATAATGTACCATACATCTTTGCATACATTGGTAGCAGTTCCATGTCCCGGTACTTCTTCCAGGTTTCATATTTACTACAAACTGTTTCACCATTTGATCATTTTTGACATCTTTTTCAGAGTATAGCTTTAAAATATCTTCGTTAAGTAATCATCTCATGTGCTTAATTAGATAAAACAAACAATGCTGTCCACAGGTTATTGCCAGGGGATGCTGCAGTTGAAGTGGTTGATATGTGTACTTCTTAGCTTGCAGTTCTAAAAACCTCACGATGTCAACAGGAAAGTCAGAATTGTCTGGAGCCCTTCCATAGGAGTCAAAAAAATCACCATAGCTGTGAGTTGGAAAGTAGAGCACCAACCAGCTTTCACCTGGTAGAGTGCGGGGGCGGGTATTTACAATTCACCCAAAAGGCCTCTTGGAGATTTTTCTCTTGGGTAACAAATTGCTGGGGTATACGCCTAGAAAGACCACATTTCCAGACAGCACTCATAGTATCTACCCAGTATCCATTCTTACATATAATCAAACAACACATTCCTTGTGTGGCTTATTTCAATAAGATTTTCAAAGATTGCATAACGTATCATGTTGACAGTATTCTGTAGGGGTACAGCAAATCTAATTTCTGCTCTGAGGTTTCCGTTCTTGATCAGGGAATAGTGCTCTGAGCAGCCTTGATCGGGACTCAAATCAAAACAATATAACGTATAACTGTTGTTAAACTTAAACGGTTGATCAGCACAGAACAATCTTTCATGGATTTGCCAGACATCTGTAACAATTGCATATATTCTCTCACAAAAAGGTTATGTTCATAATCAGGCTGAAGTGGTTTAGCATGAATTTGTTCATTCCTGACCCTTGCGGCAATATACATTGAGGTCTGCATCATCTTCAAGTTGTACATAGGCCTTCATGTTACAGCAGGACAGACAACATCCAAATAAAATAGGTCTGAAGTACTCTAACTCATCGACAAACATAGTACAACATATTTTATGGCAATCTTTCAAAAGAGGCCTTCCCTTGACCCATGGTGTAGAAGGGTCTACAACCCTTTTATTATTTCCTTTGTCAGGTTGCATGTTGTGATTAAAAAGAGAGCTACACTTTAAGCGGTTGAATCCCAACCCTTCTGCAGAAGGCCTCTTTTATCATGCTGTGACTCGCAGGCCATACCTGGGACAGGGTAGAACAGACCCTAAACCCGCTTATCACACTTGCTGTCATGAGCATCACACGCACACTCTCTAGTAAGTATATACTGTGCATGTCCACACACACACACCCTCTCTGAGGCATGCCACAACTTGCCCCTGTGAACTATTATCCTAAGCACTCATCTGAAAAAAATCCACATTTTTAGTATTATTTTTTCTCTTAATTTTATTTTTCCTGCCTTTTAGAGCTACCCTTTACCCTCCCTTTTCATATAAATAAATAACTAACATACAAAAAAGGTGGCTTTCTTTGCAAATATAGTATTTTGTTTTTTACATCTCTGTAAAGTAAAATCATCCCAGATCAAAGACAATGTGTTGCTCAAATTCCTTGCCTTACAACTGCAAACAGGTGATGTCCCCAATTCGGGTCTGAGCCTGGTGCCGAAGCCAATGATGAACGCCAGACACGAGGTGCAGGTTTTCTGTTTGCTTTTTATTGGAGTACTCCAAGGAAAAGGGTTCCTGGACAAAAGGCCAAGAACCAAGAACAAAGGATTAAGAAAGCTTTTATACATTTTCAGTAAAGAAGAAGGCGGGACAAGGTGAAACAGTGAGAGATATCCTCTAATAAACATTTTAGTAATAATTCTACAATTTGTTCTATTGGTCTATAGCTGTCCCATTCCTAGCTCTTAGTTAATGAATGCCCCAGGAATTATCTAATACACATTTCATTTGCTGTAGCCCGTCTTCGCCTCTAACTTTTAGCTGAGGTCTGCAAACTTGTTACCTCTTATCAGCTTTCTAGCTCCCCATAATTGGTACACATTTTACCCATGCATATTTCTTTTTTTTTTTTTTATTGCAAAAGTTTTATTCAGACAAGTTTTCCCCCCTTTTACCCCCCCGACATATAATATAAAATCACATACAAAAAGTATACCCCTCACCTCCCCCTGTCTTAAAATAAAGTTCTCATTCAAATATTGAGTATTATACCCCCGACCAACATGATATAAATTTAGTGTAAAATGCATCAATCTCTCCCTGACACCCTCTTCTAAGTTAATTCAGCATATATACATCATAACATAACCATATCCCATTATACCCATCTCTATATTACTTATCCACTTATATTTCCCCACCCTCCACCCTAACCCACCCCCACCTCCCAGTCAATCCCACCCCCCTGAGTTCCGCTGTACACCACTTTAAACATTCCAAACATCCCAGATATTGTTTAATCTATTCACCTATCAATCCAAACATTCCTACCTAAAGGCTACATGGTATTTCCCAGTCTGATATTTATTCTGTATATAATTAATCCATTTTGCCCATTCCTGTGTATAGCTCTCCTGCTTCTGGTCTTTTAGGAAAGCTGAAAGTTTTGCCATTTCCGCAAACCCCGCCACTTTTTGAATCCATTGAGCAATTGTCGGTACAAAATCTTTCTTCCAATGTTGAGCAATCAACAACCTAGCTGCTGTAACCATATACAAAAACAATTTTGTTTCCCCTTTACGAAAATCCTTAGTTATGCCCAATAGAAACATTTGCGGGGTAAATTCTAATCTTTTCTTAAATACGTTTTGCATAACCCACCATATTTTTATCCAAAAAGCTTTGACCTTATTGCAAGTCCACCATACATGGAAGAAAGTAGCATCTAAACACCCGCATCTCCAGCATTTAGGTTGAAAATTAGGATACATACATGATAATTTCTTAGGATCCAAATACCATCTATAAAACATTTTATAAAAATTCTCCCTTAAACTTTGTGACTGTGTAAATTTAATATTTTGAACCCATATTTTTTCCCACGTATCCAACATAACGGGTTCATCAAAATTCTGAGCCCATTTAATCATACAATCCTTGACCAACTCACTTTCTGAATCCCTTTCTAACAGTACATTATATATTCTTTTAACATGTTTTGGGCCAGTCTCTTTTATCTGCTTGATCAACTCCACTTCTTTATCCATAAAACCAATCCTGCGATCTTCTTTCCATCTCTTCTGTAACTGTGTGTAGTGTAACCAATTTAAAGTAATTCCTGCCTCCAACAGTTGTTCCAAAGTTTTCATCTGCCATTCGCCCCTGTCAAAAGTAAGCACATCTTTATATAAACACCCCCCGAGTGACCAAAACCTGCCAAGCTTTCAAGTGACTTCCTCTGAGTCTCTGACATATTTTTTTTTTTTTATATTGAAAAAGTTTTATTGAGTTTACATTTTTTGTGGGGTAGGGTAAGGGTTACATAGAAATTTTGAGAGTAGTCACGTCAAAGTCGTCGGCTCCTCCGGTACCTCAAGTTACATTATTAAAAAGAAAGAAAAGAAACATTTCACATAACACTACAAGCTGGGAGCAAGTACATATTCCTAAATTTTTCAGTTATATACTGTCAGTCAATTACAAAAATCCAGATTACAAATATCATACAATATTACTCAAAAAAAAAACAAGGGCAAAGTTATTTTTTAGATCTAAGTCTCTTGGCAATTGTATCTTCCCCCTTCTCCCCCGGGCCCCCAGCGGACGGGGCCATGGCTCCCCCTGCCCCCCCTGGGTCTTCTCCCAGGACAGAGGAATGTTTTTTAAGAAAGGCTTCCGCCTCAGCAACTGTTTTAATCTTCACTCTACCTCCTTCCCAGAACACCAGCATCCCTTCGGGTATCACCCACTTGAACCAGATCCCATGATCAAACAATGTTTTAGACAAGAAGGAAAATTTCCTTCTAGCTTCTCTAATCTTTCTTGGAATCTGCTTCAAGATGGTAACCTCCTTTTGTTGGTAAATTAACGGACCTCCTCTTTGCACTTTCAAGATTTCCTCTCTGGTTGACCTTCTAACAAATTTAACATGTATCTCTCTGGGTACTTCATTTATCCTGGCATATGCAGAGTTAATTCTGTACTCATAAGATCAGGGAGACATTCACCATCCATCTCAGAAACATTCTGAAATCTCAAAAAGTATGTCATCCTTTCCATATCTATCCTAGTCACATGCCCATTTATTTCCACAACCTCATTAGAAACATTTTTAATCTCTCCCTTAGCCCCCTCCAGCCCCCCTTTCAATTCTTCATTCTTCTGTGTATTCTCAAGCACTTGTTTTCGAGTGTCCAATAATTCCTTTTTAAAGTTGACATTTTCTGCCCTCTGGGCCTTAATTTCTAATACCAAATTTTGTATAACAGATTCAAGGGCAGTCATTCTTTG
Source organism: Rhabdophis nuchalis (assembly GCA_039707465.1). NCBI lineage: Eukaryota > Metazoa > Chordata > Lepidosauria > Squamata > Natricidae > Rhabdophis > Rhabdophis nuchalis. The sequence goes on from CM077650.1 coordinate 29,788,914, forward strand.
TTCAAGGCGTGCCAGCGTTTCTTCTTGTGCCATGTTTAGCTGTTAAAATCCGTGCCAGTAAAATGGCGTTTTTAGGGTGGGGCTGGTGAGGCAGATCAGGAGTCCAAAGTTCTTAAAGTTGTATAGCTGCAAAATTCAGAAACCAGTACAGAAACACTTTTCCAACTCCATAGGTATAATAACGAAGGCAATCCAGAAAGGAAAACACAAATCCAAAAAAAGAAAATTCTTCATCAATAATTAGAGGAAGTCCAAATCACAAAGAGACACTGGTAATTTTCCATAGGTCATAGTCAGTCGGGGACAAAGAGAAGCCATTTTCCGCCCAAACTCAGAGCCCGAGGGAGAAAGCGGTTAAAAAGCAAAAAAGAAACTGTTTCAGCCAGACCTAGAAACATAATTGCAACAAGCCGCAAAGTACTTTCCCTTGTTAAAGACCATCCGGATTAAAAGTTTCCGATTCCTCTCAACGAGGCATTTCCGAGTGCCGCTTTTAGTCCAAGGGGGGGGTTTTGGAAACAAACACCCCCCTCCAGTCCCTTTCAGCCCGGCTGACAGTACAAGAAAAAAAGTTTTAAACGCTCACTCTCCGCTCGCAGCTGAGGTCCCGAAAAGCCTCCCGACTCTTCCGATCGTCTCTCTTCATGGAATTAAATGGTGCCGCCAAACTTTGGCGAAGGGAAGACCCCCCGCAGCATGTCCTCTTCCGCCTAAGCCGAGGAGCAGGGTCGCTCTCCCCACTGCCGTGGGGGGGGGCTTCCCTGTCGAGCCGGCTTTACGGGAGAAGCCCCAAACAAGGGGCTTCTCGCCCCCGTGGGGGGGCAGGAAAAGGAACAAAGCGGCGAGCGAACCCTAAGTTCGCCCGTCGCCGCCGGAGCCGGAACCGGAAGCCTCTCTGACATATTTTTAACCATCATTTTCGTTTTGCCTTGATTCAGTTTAAACCCAGACACCATGCCAAATTCTGCTATGATGTTTTTCATCTGGATTACTGAGTTCATAGGATGTGAGAGGGTAACAACCAGATCATCGGCAAATGCCCTAGTTCTGTATTCTTTTTGCCTAATAATTATACCACTTAAAGAGTTAGAATCCCTAATTGTATTCAACAAGACTTCCAGGGTTAAAATAAATAACAATGGAGATAGTGGGCACCCTTGCCTTGTACCTTTTTGTATTTCAAAAGTTGCAGTCAAACTTCCATTAATAATAAGTTGCGCATATTGCTGCTGATAAATTGCACCAATCGCTTGTCTCAATCGTGGTCCCATATCCATCTTTTCCAAAGTCTTGGTTAGAAAGTTCCAGTTCACTCGATCGAAGGCCTTCTCCGCGTCCAAAAAAACCAGCACTGCCGAGATCTGCTTATTCTTATCAAGATAGTCAATCAAATCTATAATTTGTCTTACATTCTCCTTCATGTGTCTCCCTTCAATAAATCCTGCTTGGTCATCATGAATAACCTCTTGGATAACTGGCATCAATCTGTTGGCAAGTACTTTAGCATATATTTTATAATCCGTGTTTAGAAGAGATATCGGTCTGTAATCCTCTGGTTTCATAGGGCCATCTTTGTCCTTAGGTATCAATGATATAAAAGCCGCTTCCCATGAGGAAGGTATTTTACCTCCTTGTTGTATATTACAAAATAACTCTGTAAGATATTCCATCATTTCCAATTGTAAAGTTTTATAGTAGACTGCCGTCAATCCATCAGTCCCTGGAGCCTTGGCTAATTTAAGTTGATTTATAGCTAAAGCAATCTCCTCTGCAGTTATCAAGCGTTCCAGATTTGCCTTTTGGAGCACATTTATTTTGGTAACCCTTTTTCCTTCCAAAAAGTCATCTATTGAATTATTCTGTATATTATCCTGTAGATATAACTTGGTGTAATAATCCACAAATGATTTTGTAATCGCGTCCTGTTGATATACCATTTTCCCTCCATATTCAATTCTGTCAATAATTCTATTATTCGTATTTTTTCTCAAGGTGTGGGCCAACCACCTACCAGGTTTATTCGCATTAGCAAAGGTGTTATGTTTAGCAAATTGTAAGTTGGTTGCTGTTTGTTCTGATATAAGCATTTGAAATTGATCTTTCAACAGCTTTATCGCCATTTGGAGTGAAACATCTTCTGGATTTACTATAAGTAACTGCTCCTTGTTTTTAATTTCGTTTTCCAATTCCGTTCTTTTTTCTGCCTACTTTGTTTATGTTTAAAATTCATATGTATCAAAACCCCCCGCATATAAGCTTTACTCGCATCCCATACTATTTCAATAGGGGTACCTTTATTCATATTAAAACTAAAAAATTCCTTCATATGTTTTTTAAGTTCTTCAATATTTTTTTCATATCTAAATAAATTTTCATTTACTCTCCATGACCTTCTTGACCTCTTCCCTAGATCGATCTCTAACCACACCGGGCTATGATCAGTTAATGTCCTGGGGAATATCTTAGTTTTTTTAGCTTTAGGAAGTAAATCCGGTGTTAACAAAAAAAAATCAATCCTTGAAAAAGATTTGTGCCTTTCTGAGTAAAAAGAAAAGTCCATCTCTTTTGGGTGTTGTATCCTCACCCATGCATATTTCTTGTTGATAAGCATTCTTTGTTCTTGGCAGACAGACACCCCCCTAATTCCCGTCTTCCTGTTTTACTTTCAAATGTGTGTCATGATCCAATCTATCACAGGAGCCATGGTTTCTTACTTTGCTTTGATCTTGTTTTTTTACTTCCTGCTCTGTGTAAAAAGCTGACCGTTTTGGGGAAACTATAGTATTTTATTTTTTAAATTGATTTCTTACTTTGCTTTGATATTGCTTTTTTACTTCCTGCTCTGTGTAAAAAGCTGACAGTTTTGGGAGAGTGTCATTCTCATGCTGACAGCTACCCCTGTCAGGAAATGCTTCGTCATTCATTTTGCTTCTGGTATTGGGATAGCATTCTGCAAGGTTTAGGAGAATACATGTGCTTGGGCCATCAATCATTTTCTTTCAGCCAATGGGAGGTGGCTGTGAAGCAGAGCAACAATGTCATTGGCTGCTCCTGTCAAACTCCGGCTCTACAAATATGGACCAATGAGAAGGACCTTGGGTGAATAATTACTATGTCACAATTATTCAAGACTAACTGTACCTGCCATGCGTTGCTGTGGCCAAGTTTGGTTAAATGAAAAAGTTTCCCCTCATAGACCCTCTCAGCAACCCCCTTCCTTCTCTGCTTCAGTTTCCCCTCCCTCTCCCTCCCCTCCCCTCCCTCTCTTACTCTACCTACCTACCTCCTGTATTTCTCCCTCTCTCTCAATCCCTCTACCTACCTACCTACCTACCTACCTACCTACCTACCTACCTACCTACCTACCTACCTACCTCCTGTGTTTCTCCCTCTCTCTATCCCTCTACAGACCTCCCTCCCTACTGTATTTCTCCCTCTCTCTCTGTATCCCTCTACCTCCCTCCCTCCCTCCCTCCCTCCTGTATTTCTCCCTGTCTCTTTCTATCCCTCTACCTACCTACCTACCTACCTACCTACCTCCTGTATTTCTCCCTCTGTCTCTATCCCTCTACCTTCCTCCCTCCTGTATTTCTCCCTCTCTATCTCTATCCCTCCTGTATTTCTCCCTCTCTCTCTCTATCCCTCTCCCTCCCTCCCTCCCTCCCTCTGTATTTCTCCCTCTCTCTCCCTCTACTTACCTAACTACCTACCTATTATTGGTGGCGGGGGTGGGTAGTGGGCAGCAGCGGGTCAGCAACGGCAGCGGGGGTGGGCAGCGGCAGGTCAGCAATGGTGGCGGAGGTGGGCAGCGGTGGATCAGCAACACCGGCGGGGGTGGGCAGCGGCTGGTCAGCAATGCCGGCGGGGGTGTGCAGCGGCGGGTAAGCAACGGGGGTGGGGGTGGGCAGCGGCGGGTCAGCAATGGCGGCGGGGGGAGCAGCGGCAGCGGCGGAGGAGAGAGAGGTTGCTGAGGAGGCGACCATCACAGATATGACACAGACGGCGACTGCAAGTGACATGAGCTGAAAAGCGGCCGGGTGGGAGGGCCCGCGAAGGGGAAGGGGGCGTGTAAGCGAGTGAGAAGAGCCACAGTTGTACATTTGTGTGGCGTGCACCTGGCATAGGTGTCATATCCACACAATCTTTATGTATCATTGGTGCTGCACTTGTAAGGAACGTTGTGTGAAAATTTGGTGGCGATTGGTGCAGTAGCTTTTGAGATTAGCGGTTTTTAACAAACTCATAGTTAACTTTTTATTTATATAGATGAAAGGGATTGTGGGACAGGTAGGTCTGGCATGTTTGTTATTACAGAGCACCCGTGTGAAATACCCTGTGTGTCACAGTGGGGAGGTGTGTGTGTCTACCCTGTACTACCCAGTGAGAAGGATTATGGGACAAGGAGGGTTGTCTCACATTGATGATAAAGTATTTCCTGTAAAAAGGGTTTGAAGGTCAGGGAGGGATGGAGGATATGACGTTATAGACATCCAAGGTAAGGGGGGATGAGGGTGGGGTTGGGAGGGGCGGGGAGGGTGGGAGGTGTGTGTGTGTGATGTCATAAAAGGGGTGGGGCTACACTGTAAACAAAACACATCACAAAAGGGGTGGAACTACAACATAAAACACGTCACAAAAGGGCGGAGTTACAACATAAACAAAACAAAGGGGCGGGGCTAAACCCTATGGTAAAAACGGTATGTAGGATATACTACTACAGCCACATCCCTACTTATAACAGGGTGTGTAGTGTACACTTATGCAACCACCTTATTGTAAGTTTTGGGTTGTTATTTCCCCCCCTAAAAGATTTCAGTTTGTTTTTCAATTGAATCTGACAGCTTATATGTTACATTAAAGGTGGAAAAAATTCTGAAGTGATTTATCTTGGTCTGATTTTTTTTACTACTTAAAAACCTGGGATTTTGAAAGGGGTGTGTAGATTTTTTTATATCCACTGTACATAGCCAAGTTTGGTCTTCCACATTTTCAAATGCAACAGCCTCTGGCAGATGAGCTGCATTTTATTCTCCAAGTGGTATCATTAGTTGACTTTATTTTGAGCTGGTCTATGATTGTAATAAAGTGTCATGTGTTGTCATTAACTGAAACCCAAAAACTGTTCTGTAAGATTTAACTTATCTGATGAGATAATGCTGTGCTTATAAATATAATTGCCACAAGAGGTCATAACAAGTTCTGTGAAAGGCCCTCTTGCAAAAGACATGCTCTGAAAATACTCTGTGCCTGCAAGAAAGAATGTAGCAACTTGTTAAAAGCTGTTGCAGAATGAGAAGAATGTGCATACTGAAGTGTAAAGCACATATAAAGAAAGAGAGAAGAGGTCAATATAGATGATGACATACACTAGTCAGTCCATGACTATTGTCATATAAAATCTTCTTGGGGGGAGCTTCCTGTCTCTCGGAGGAGACGGTTGAGTCTTTGACTCTTCCGCCGTTTTGTTGCCCTTACTGCCCCCCAAGGGGCAGGGAATTCCTTTCAAAAGAATCCTGCCGTACGGTCGGCTTGCTGGGATTCCCCTGTCCTGACGGCGGTCGGGGGGGGGGTCCTTGTCTTCGACCCAGGAGTGAGAGAACATGCTGCGGGGGGCTTGGTTCCCTTCGCCTCTGGAGGATTGGAACATTTAGCGCTTTGGAGAGAGCTGATCTGTTGGAGTCGGAAGCCTGTCTGAGACTCTTGACTTCAAAGTGGAAAGTGAGTGACTTTTTTCCTTTGCTTGCAATCTTTACTCAACAAGGCGATGGAGGGGGGAGTTTGCGAAAAAAAACCTCAGAGCACATAAGCGGCGTTTTGAATCTGCTTCCCCGGCTGGGGAACGCACAGAAACCTGCACCCAAACTCATCTAACGATGATTAAAGTCCTTCTGGAATGATTGCGGAAGCTTTGAATCGAAGTCTGGCAACTAAATTGCAATTTCACACTTGGTGAATTCCTGGCGGCTCCCTGGTGGGCGGAGAAGATGGCGTTCCTTTGTTCTCCTGAGACACTAATTACAGATGATTGCCGACACTTTCCTGAGAATGGGATTGTCTCTCCTTTCTTCTACCTAATGTTTCGTTTGATTAATTGATCCTTCCCTTGAAGTGCCTTCTTATTTTTCAGGACTGTATTATTGTGGATTCTCTCAGGACTTTGATTTGGTAACATCTATAAATTTGTTTATTGGACTGCTTCTTGCGGGCCTGGATGGGAAGTAACAGACTCAGATTCAACCCGTCCAAGACTGAGTGGCTGTGGTTTCCGGCCGCCCGATTCAACCAGTTGACTCCATCACTGGCCATAGGGGGCGAACACCTTACCCCCGTGGATGGGGCGCGCAACTGGGGGTGTCCTCCTGGATACCCGGCTGTCCATGGAAGATCAAGTGACAGCCGTGGCCAGGAGGGCGTTCTACCAGGTTCGCCTGGTACGCCAGTTGCGCCCCTTATTGGATCGGGATGCCCTTTGCACAGTCACTCATGCCCTCGTGACATCCCGACTGGACTATTGCAACTCTCTCTACATGGGGCTCCCCCTGAGGTGCACCCGAAGACTTCAGCTGGTCCAGAATGCAGCCGCGCGAGCAATAATGGGTACCTCCAGGTTCACCCATATAACACCACTCTTGCGCGAGCTGCACTGGCTGCCTGTCGTCTTTCGGGTCCGCTTCAAGGTGTTAGTTGTCATCTTTAAAGCGCTCCATGGCACGGGACCTAGCTATCTGCGGGATTGGATCCTGCCTCACACATCCTCACGGCCGATTCGCTCCCACAGAGAGGGACTTCTCCAGGTGCCGTCCACTAGACTTTGTCAGCGGGCGACGCCGAGGGGAAGGGCCTTCTCTGTGGCGGGCCCAACCCTCTGGAACGACCTTCCCCCCGACATCAGAACAACTACGGACCTCCGCTCCTTCCGCCAAAAGCTCAAAACATACTTTTTCTGCTTGGCCGGCCTAGGTTAGTCTCTACCTTTAGGGTGTAGGGAATTTTAGTGTGGTAATTTGGGGATTTTAGCGCAGGGACAATGTTAATTTAATTCGTTTTTATTCATCGTATTTATTTATCTTATGTATGTATGTTTATAGTATTTTAAATTCTTGCCCTGTGCACCGCTCCGAGTCCCCTTGGGGAGAGGATGCGGTATACAAAATAAATTTATTATTATTATTATTATTATTATTATTATTATTATTATTATTATTATTATTATTATTATTATTATTATTATTATTATTATTATTATTATTATTATTATTATTATTATTATTATTATTATTATGATTATTATTATTATTATTATTAGCTATCCTGGGCCGGCTTGTTGGAATAAATACGTCTTAAGACGTTGGCGGAAGAGGCGGAGGTCCAAGATTGTGCGAAGGTCGGGGGGTAGGTCGTTCCAGAGGGCCGGGCCCGCCACAGAGAAGGCCCTTCCTCTGGGTGTCGCCAACCGGCATTGCCCGGCCGACGGCACCCGAAGAAGACCCTCTCTTTGGGAGCGGAGCGGACGAAGGGATGTATGGGGCAGGAGGCGGTCTCGTATATAGCTAGGCCCCGAGCCATGGAGCGATTTAAAGATGGTCGTCAACACCACTCGAAAGGCCACAGGCAGCCAGTGCAGCTCACGCAGGAGAGGTGTTACGTGGGTTTGCCTTGGGGCACCCATAATCACCCGCGCGGCCGCATTCTGTACTAACTGTAGCTTTCGAGTGCACCTCAAGGGAAGCCCCATGTAGAGAGCGTTACAGTAATCCAGCCGGGACGTCACAAGTGCTTGAGTGACTGCGAAGGGCTCCCCGGTCCAGTAAGGGGCGCAACTGGCGTATCAGGCGTACCTGATAGAACGCCCCCCTGGCCACGGCCGCCACATGGTCCTCCATGGACAGCCGGGAATCCAGGAGGATGCCCAAGTTGCGCGCCCTCTCCACGGGGGCCAGTTGTTCGCCCCCCAATGGCCAGAGTTGGACTTATCTGGCTGAACCGGGGTGCCGGAAACCACAGCCACTCGGTCTTGGACGGGTTGAGCCTGAGTTTGTTACTACCCATCCAGATCCGTACGGCCTCCAGACACCGGGACAGCACCTCGACGGCATCGTTGGGGTGGTTTGGGGTGGATATGTACAACTGAGTGTCATCAGCGTACAGATGGTATCCCACCCCAAAACCACGGATGATCTCGCCCAGCGGCTTAATGTAGGTGTTGAACAGGAGTGGTGAGACGACCGACCCCTGAGGAACCCCACATGTGAGGGGCCTCGGGGCCGACCTCTGCTCTCCTGCCAACACCCATTGCGACCGACCAGAGAGGTAGGACGTGAACCACCGTAGAACGGTGCCTCTCAGCCCCAACCCCCCCAATCGGTGCAATAAGATACCATGGTCGATGGTATCAAAAGCCGCTGAGAGATCTAATAGGACAAGGATAGAGGAACAACCTCTATCCCGTGCCCTCCAGAGATCATCCACCAACGCGACCAATGCCGTCTCAGTGCTGTGCCCGGGCCGGAAGCCGGACTGGCGCGGGTCTAGATAATCAACTTCCTCCAGGTGACGGGGAAACTGTTGAGCCACCACACTCTTGACAACCTTCACTAAAAAGTGAAGGTTGGAGACGGGACGATAGTTCTCTAACAGAGCCGGGTCCAGGGATGGCTTCTTGAGGAGGGGCCTCACCACCGCCTCTTTCAAGACGGTGGGCAAATACCCCTCACTCAGAGATGAATTCACAATGCCCTGGAGCCAGCCTCGTGTCACCTCCCAGGATGCCAGTACAAGCCAGGAGGGGCACGGGTCCAATAAACATGTGGTGGCTCTAAGGTTCCTCCGCAACCTGTCCATATCCTCGGTAGTAACAAAGTCAAACTCCTCCCAAGGTGTAATCTCAAGACCAGCACCGGACGCCACGACCGGACCACTAGTGGAGGGCAACTCGTTCCGAATCTGAGTGATTTTGTCCTGCAGGAAAACTCCAAATTCCTCTGCTCGACCCTGCAGAGGGGCTTCCCGCGGCCTCAGGTGAAGGAGGGAGCGGGTCACCCCAAACAGGGCGGCAGGGCGGTTTTCCGCGGACGCGATAAGGGTGGCACAATACTCACGTTTGGCCACTCTTAGCGCCACTAAATAAGTCCTAATATGGTCTCTCACTAGTGTTCGGTCAGATTCGGATCGAGAAGATCTCCACCTACTCTCTAGGCGTCTCTTGCGGCGTTTCATCTCCCGAAGCTCCTCGGTAAACCAAGGAGCCTGGGTGACTCGACGCCGCATGAGAGGCCGCAAGGGCGCGACTCGGTCCAAGGCCCCCGTGGCCGCACTATACCATGCGGCCACTAGGTCCTCAGTCGAGCCATGGGACAGGGACACAGGTACTGGCCCAAGCTCCCTCTGGAACCTTTCCGGATCCATCAGGCGCCTGGGGCGGAACCAACTCGGTGTCTCCGGTTCCGCCTCCCCGCGGTGGGGTGTGACGGTTGGAAAGTCTATCCGAAGGAGAAAGTGATCTGTCCATGACAAGGGTAAGATGACTAAATCCCCTGTTCCAAGATCACTAATCCAGTGTCCAGAGACAAAAATCAGATCCAGCGCGTGTCCTCCCTCGTGAGTGGGGCCCTGAACTACTTGGGTCAGGTCCATGGCCGTCATGGAAGCCATGAACTCCCGAGCTGCCTCGGATGTTTCGCCCGCCGATGGCAGGTTAAAGTCCCCCATGACCATAAGTCTGGGGGTCTCCACCGCCATCGCGGCGATCACCTCGAGTAGCTCGGGCAGGGCTGCTGTTACATAGCGGGGAGCCAGGTATACAACTAGCAAGCCCCGGGGCGTGGCGATGCAGGGGTGAAGAGAGGGGTTTTCTCCACCTCGTAGGGCTTTTTTTTTTACTAACAAATGTGGATTAAAGTGATTAAAACGCGCCGTTGGGAGCTGGAAATGTTTACAGATGTTTTGGAAGGTCGGTGTGACTTGTAAATTGCTTTTTCAAAGTGATTGAACAACCCGAACTGCTCGAATTTCAAAGTTTTGTTTCTCCGTGGAGGCAGAGGGTTGGGCGAGCGGCCGAGGTAAGGGGGGTTACCCTTTGTCTTTGGCAAAGATCATTTGCATGCTTTTTGTCTCGCTACAAGGCTATAAACACAAGCTGAAGTTTAAGAAAGAAGGAAGTTGGTGATGGTATGTGGATTATAACTCCTTTGAACTTTCCAATTCTTTTAAAGTGGATTGTGTGAGCTGAATGTAGCGAGCAAGCTTTTTGGATTACACTTAAAATGGAGGCTTAAGAAGTTAAATAAACTGGGGAAGCTCTCCTAGGCTTTTTTTTTTTCTGGCTCCTTTGGTGCATTATAAGCCGGCTTAGCCTTATCTGATTTGGGACACTGTTTGCCCTTATTCTTTATAAAAGACCCTCTTGGCAAAGAAATATAAATATAAAGTTTGTTTTTGAATTGAAATGACGACTCAACAGCCTTCAGAGCTTGAACGGATTTTTGGAGCTTTAAATACAATTGGAGAAAAGTTAACCGGACTGACGGATCATGTGGCGAATTTGACATTGGAAGTTCAAAAAGCTAAAGAACAGATAAGTGAATTGAATGTTAGTTTTGTAAAGCAAAACGTGGAGGTGAAATTTATTAAAGATGAAATTGAACAAATTCATGCACACGATGCACAAATTGATCGTAAGATGGAAGGAATTTTTTATAAAAACCAGCAACAAGATAAGAGAATTAGTCTTTTGGAGGAAGACGCTAGAAAATACAATATTGTTATACGTAATATTCCAGAAAATAGACCGGATGATTTGAAGCAGAGGGTGTTAAAATGGTTGAATGATTTTGGATTTGAATATACAGCAGCAAACTTAGTAAGTGTTTTTAGAATTGGTTATAAGAGGCAAGGTGGAGCGATTAGAAATGTTTTAGTAAGATTTGCAAACCTTGGAGATAAACTAGAGGTCATGGCAAAAATAAGGGAACTGGAAGGTGTTCCTAAGTTTGAGGAGAAAGAAATCCAAGTTTTTCCGGATATTTCCAGGGAAGACAGAGATTGGAGATATCATTTGAAACCAGTTACAAAGCTCTTGAGAGACAATGATATTAAATACAATTGGAGGCCACTACAACAACTAAAATTTTTTTATAAAGGAAGGATGCATACTATTACTCCAGAAACAGACGTATTAAGATTAATTCAGGAGCTTGGGCTGATTGAGAAAGAGGAAGATTTGGTAGAAATTAAAGATTATATGCTTAAGACGGGTGGAGTACAAGAGGAATCCCCAATTTCGGAAGAAAAGGGTGCAACTGGCGGCCAAGATCCCAAGAGTTTAAAGAGAAAAGAAATTTCCCCGGCAGTTTCTGAGTATAAGAAAATTCGTGAAGATACCGAACGAACGCCAGACAAGATGGAGGATCTTAGTAGAAAGCAGGAAGCTGAGTCCGGGGCGAAGCCAGAGTTGTCTTCTTTTTTTGAAAGTGGAATTTAAAGAACAGCCCGAAGAGGTGACCCGACCATCGGCATGTCCCACTCCCCCACACTCTTTATATAGAGGCGATATCTGATTGAGGATGTGGGGGATGAAGATTGCTCGTTATTTGTTGTGGTTGTTGTGTCTTATATTTGAGTATTATGTGTATGTTGTTTGTTATATATTGTCTGTGGAGTTTTATGTTTCTGTACGTTTTTTTCGTTTGGTGTTGGGTGTGCACATAAAGGAAGAGGAGGGGTCAGAAATAAAACAGTTACCGCTTAAATGCGGTTTATAAAAATAATGACATGGAATGTGAAGGGTACAGGAAATCATATAAAAAGGAAAAGGTTGGAACTTAAATTTAAAAGGGACTCTCCAGATATATTATTCTTGCAGGAAACTCATCAAAAATCTGAGGATGTTAATAGAATGAATATTAAAGGTATGCAAATTTATGAAAAATCTTTTGGGACTTCCAAAGCTAGAGGAGTTGCGATATTGATATCAAATAGGGTATACTTTGAAAAAAAACAAGTAATTAGAGATGAGGAAGGCAGATATTTAATAATTATAGGGAATATTAACGAGCAAAAAGTGACATTGGTTAATTTATATCTACCGAATGAAAAACAAAAGGGATTTTTGGACAAAATTACTAAGATTTTGGAAATAGAAAGTGAAGGGAAAGTAATTGTGGCGGGAGATTTTAACTTAATTAGAGATAGAATTGATAGTAATAATCCTACCCGCTTTAGTCAAACAAATAAAGGGGAAATTTTAAATAAATGGATGTTTCAAAATAGTGTGGTAGATGTCTGGAGAGAGTTGAAAGGCTCTGAAAGGGTGTATACCTTTTGTTCTAAAGTACATAATACATATTCAAGGATTGATTATATTTTCGTTTCTAAAGATTTGTTGAATAAAGTAGATAGAATAGATGTGGGAATCTTTAAGGATTCTGATCATGCGGAAGTTATGATGGAAATAGATTTTAATTTTGAGAAAAAGGAAAGAGGTTGGAGATATGATGAAAAATTGTACAAAAGGGAGGAGGATAAAATATGGATATTCAAAAAATGGAAGGAAAGTTGGGAATTGAATGATAACGGAGAGATCAAATTTGAAATTGTTTGGGATACCATGAAAGCAATATTTAGAGGAGAAAGTATTAAATTGTCAAGTAGGAAATATAGAGAATACAAAGCTAAAATTGATCAGGATACAAGACAAATTAAGATATTGGAGAACCAATTCTCACTTACGAAGGATAAAAATTGTTTGGAGGAATTGACCTTACTAAAAACTAAATTGATAGAAGAAGATATTGAATTGGTTAAAAAAAATTTAAGATATTTGAATAGGGATTTTTTTGAATTTAGTAATAAAAATTCTAGGATATTGGCAAAGATGGCGAAAAATAAAACTCAAAAGAGAGAAATTGGTTCTCTGATAGATGAAAAAGGTATAAGGTGTTATAAGAGATTGGATAAATGTGAAGTAGCCAGGAATTTTTTTCAAAAATTATATTTAAAGAAATCAATTGATTTAGAAAAATTGAAGAATCATCTTGGGAAACATGGTATGAAAATAGATCAAACATACAAAGAGTTGATGGAAAGAGATATAACACAGGAGGAAATCAACGAAATAATACAAGAGTTAAAATTAGGGAAGACCCCAGGATAAGATGGATTACCTGCTGAATTCTATAAAGATTTTAAAGAACTAATAATACCAAAACTGCAAAAATTATATAATGGTATTCTACATGGAGGAGAAGTCCCGATGTCATGGAATAAGACAGTAATATCTTTAATTCCTAAACCGGATAAAGATCTTGAGAGGATCGAGTCCTATCGACCTATTTCTTTAATCAACCAAGATGCTAAAATATTTACAGCAATTATAAGTAATAGATTAAACAGTTTTATAGACAAATATATAAGTTATAATCAAGTAGGGTTTGTTAAAGGTAGATATATGAGTGATATAATTAGAAGAGTATTGAATATTATAGATGTAGCAGAGAATAATGGAGATGAATTAGGTATAATATCGTTAGATATTTTTAAAGCTTTTGATTCTGTACAATGGGATACTATAAAAGTAATTATCGAGGCATTAGGCTTTGGTAATAAATTTATACATGTTATTTCAAAATTATATCAAAAAAGCAGTGCAAAGGTAAAGGTGAACGGAACAATGACGGAAGAGATTAAATTGGAAGCAGGTACGAGACAAGGGTGTCCCTTGTCTCCAACATTATTTTTGTTAGTTATGGAGGTCTTGATTAAATTGATAGAAGTAGATGAAGAGTTGGAAGGTTACAAGGGATATAAGATAAATTTATATGCGGATGACACTTTGATTATTTTGAAGGATATAGAGAAAGATTTAAAGAGGATAAATAAACATTTGATAGAATTTGAAGAAATGACAGGTTTAAAGGTAAATTGGTCAAAATCTGAATTATTAATAAATAAAGATGGTAAGGAGTGGGAGAGTATGCAAGAACAATTTGGGATAAGAGTTAAGAACACACTGAAATATTTGGGGATAACACTCTCATTTAAAGTTAGAGAATTAAAAAAAATTAATTATGAGGTGATGTTGAAGGAAGTAGAGAAAAAGATAGATAAATATAAAGAGATAAAGTTGTCTTGGTTTGGTAGAATTGCAATGTGTAAAATGATGTTGTTACCAAAGTTTAATTTTTTATTTGAGATGCTACCATTAAATTTGACAGAGAAAGATATAGAAGAATATCAGAAGAAATTGGATAAATTTTGTAATGGTGGGAAAAGACCAAGATTAATGAAGAAACTGTGGTATCAAAATCAAAAAGAGGGTGGATTGGGAATTCCCAATCTACTTAATTATTATCGGGCGTATAATATTAGAACTGTGATAAAAATACTTAAAGGTGGGGATGGTCATTGGAGAGATTTGGAGTTAAAAGATATTAAGAGATTTGGGTCTGCATGGTTCCTAGATAGAGCAAAAACAAAAAAGGTAATCAATAGTTATTGGTTAAAGGGGTTGAGCAAAACTTGGAATAAATTTGTTAAAAAATTGATTCCGGATATAACGTTTTTGGGAAAGACAATTGAAAGTTGGCCGATTAAAACTAATTCAAGTCGGAACAAAGTAATTGAGGATGAAAATATAGGAAATATAGTAGATTGGTTAAAAGCTTCAGGAACTGAAAGTAGGAAGAAAAAAATAATTCAAAAACTGGAGTTAAATTGGTTTGAAAAAATACAGGTAGAAAAATGGAATATGAAGGTAAGGGGAATATGTAACATAGATAGAAGTAAAACTAAATTTGAAATTTTAGTATCTCAAATTATTAAGGATGAAGTTGGGTTAAAAGGACTTGTCAGTAAGATATATAAGATTATAAATTTTGATGGAAATCCACAAATGGTAATGAAAAGGAATTGGGAAGAAGATTTAAAGATTAAAATATTGGATTTGGATTGGAATGAGAATTGGAAGAGTCGGATTATGAAGACTTTATCTATAAGGATTAAAGAACATAATTTTAAGGTTGTTTGGAAATGGTATTGGACCCCTTTAAGATTATCACAGATAGATAAAAAAATGAGTGATAAATGTTGGAGATGTAATATGGAATTGGGAACTTACGAACATATGTGGTATAAATGTGTGAAAATTAAAAAGTTTTGGCAGCAATTGGAAACAACGATGTGTAAAATGATGAAAAGAATAATAATATTGAGACCGGAAACTATACTGTTATTGATAATTGATGAACCAGAGTTAACAAAATATGAGAAAGAACTGATTAGAATTATGATTATAATAGGTAGAATTGTAATAGCAAGATATTGGAAAATAGAGGTAAATATTAAAATAGAAGAATGGTATTGTGAAATGTGGAAATTAGCCTTAAACGATAAAATGACGTGTGATATTAAATTTAGAGAGGGGGTTTATAAAAATGATATTTTTTGGAAGACTTGGAAGCCATTTGTGGACTATGCACTTGGAACTTTGGATGTCTCGACGCCTGTACCGAGAGAACGTGGATTTTGGAGATTTTAAAGACAATAGACGACATTTGAAACCAACTCTTCCTTTTGTTTTGTACAGCACCGGGTGATATATTGTAAAAATTAAAAAACAAAAAAAAAAAAAAAAAAAAAAAACAACTAGCAAGCCCAACTGCCTCCCTAGGCCCCACTTCATGAAGAGGGACTCACAGCCGGTCGTCTGAGGCACAGTGGTCTCCTTCGGCTCCAGACTTTCCTTAACGATAACCGCCACCCCCCCACCCCTGCCTAGGGCCCTAGGTTTATGAAATGCACGGTAACCTGGTGGGCACATTTCCACGAGGGGTAGACCCCCCTCGGGGCCCAACCAGGTCTCCGTAATTCCCACCAGGTCCGGGTCCCCCTCTGACACAAGGTCATTTATGAGGGGAGCTTTTTTCACCACGGACCTGGCGTTGCAGAACATCAGCCTAGGACCCCGGCTCTGTAGTCCCTGACCGCCTAGCCTACGAGCGGAGAACAGGGGGTTGGGGCAAGCGATCACTCGTAGCCAGCGACCACGAGCCCCCAACCCACGATGGACATCCTGTCTCCCACCGCCCCTGCCCCTCCCTAAGACCAACCGAATGGGACGGCCCTCAAGAGAGACGACCCCTGGTCCCCCCTCCCTAATGGACTCCTCCTTTATCCCACTTCCGCCTGCCGGCCCTATAACTTGACCCCCCCCTGACTGAATAAACCCTCCCCCCACCCCGGGACCCCTTAAAAGCCTGATTAAAAATTTGGATAAAAACCCCCTTAGTTTGCGCCTCGCCCACCTCTCTGGATCTATCAATCCATCCTCGAGGTGGGCCCGAGCTAGACCGGGGGGCCAGGCCTGCGAGAGTGGGAGCTCCCGCAGGCGGAGAAGGTCTAACCTAGAGTACAACATCCTGAGGCTTCACAGGCATTTAAAAGGAGGAACTAAGATGTAAAAACTAAGATGTTAAAAAGCAGCAAGTCAGAATACATCACATAAAATGGCGATAAAACAAGCTGAAATTATGATGAAATTAAAATGCGGGGAGGTAGGAAGCTGTTCAAAATACACATGGAAAAAGGGGAGAAACTATCCAACCAAGGGAGGGGAAAGATGGGGGGGGGAGATGGAAAATAATAGTCCAAGACCGCATGAAGGGAGAGTGGTCCAAAACCCTCCATTGAGCGGCTGGCTCAAGTTCTTTCCCCCCCCCCCATAGTCTGGAATGGTCTTATTAGTCCAGTCTCCGCCTCCTTGGAGCCATAAATCCACGGCTCGGCCTGTAGACTGTAGTCTTCATGTGTCCTGTTGTAAAACGCCCGGCTTGACCTCCATGTCCGTGTCCAGCGTCCTACGCCCTGGTTACCCGGCCTACCTCCTCTCCAAACCAAGCCGGTATGCCAGGGCAGATCTCCAACGGCCCCGGCTGATCCTATTGCCGGGACCGATTTTGGGACGCTTCCCCCGGCGTCGATCTTCCACCAGGCTGGGCGGCCATACCACGCTGCCACCACCATTTGCCGCCGCTGCCACTCGCCATTCGCCACTCGTCGCAGCCCTGCCATTCTGACTCGGGCTGACAGGCCGCGCCGGGGCCACGCCGGGCCGCACCAGGCCATCATCGCCATTTGCCACCGCTAGCCGCTCGCCGCCCGCCGCCGCTCACCACTCCCTGTAGCCTGCTGCTCTTTTTCGGGCTGTCCGGCCACGCTAGAGCCGCTCGCCGCTAGCCGCCGCCCGCTGTTCGTTCCGGGCTGCCCACGCTAAGTCTGCCCACGCTGGGGGCAGCCCACTGTTCTCAATCGGGCTGCCCACACTGGGGGCCGCGCAGGGGCCGCGCTGAGGCCGCGCTGGGGCCGCGCCAGGCCCGACCAGGCCGCACCACCTCACGATCTCTGGCCGCAGTCGCCCAAATCTCCCGCCTCAGCCGTCACCCCCACTCACACCAAACTCGCCCGGGGGGACAGCAGGGCATCAGGCTTGCTGGGCCGGCCCTCAAAGTTGGTCGAGAAGGCCGGCAACGTCCTCCGGAGCTATCAGAAACCTCCGGGGATGAGCGTCCTCAAAGTTCCGACGCCATTCTCCTCGCGCATGCGCAAACTTCACCATCTTGAAACAGGTCCCGAAGAAGATTAGAGAGATAAGAAGGAAGTATTCCTTCTTGTCCAAAAGATTATTTAAAAGGGGGGTCTGGTTTAAGTGGGTGATGCCGGAGGGAATGTTGGTGTTTTGGGAAGGGGGAAGAGTAAGAATTAAAACAATTGCAGAGGCGCAAGCCTTTCTTGAAAAACATTCCTTAACCCTTGAAGATTACAATGGGGGAGCAGAGGCGGCCGCGGCTCCGCCCGCTGGGGGCCAGGGGGAAGAAGATACAATTGCCAAGAGACTTAGATCTCAAAAATGACTTTTTAGTATAATACAATGTTGTTTGGATGTTTAAGCACGTTTGCTAGCACTGTTCTGTTATTATAACTTTCTTTGCATCTCTGTCCACTTTGTAGTATGAATGTATAACTGAAATACCTATTTTGTGCATGAAGACTCAGATGGAGTCAATGACTTCGACGAGAAAGTTCTCAAAATGTCTTTTCACACCTTACCCTTACCTTTTGTATGTAAAATTTATAAAACCCAAGAAAACTTTTTTCATTAAAAAAAATAATCTTCTTGGGCAGTTATACTTTATGATTAAAGACAAAGCAATTGAGGATAAAGAACAGAGCATGTAGTAGCTTTCATGTGCTCAGATTGCAAAGACTTGGATTCAAATTACTGTAACTCTGTGCTGAAACTACAGCTCTCTCTCTCTCTCTCTTTGTGTGTGTGTAGTTTGTTTATATATTTACGGCTAGCAGCACAACATAAATATTCCTACACTGCTATGATGCAGTTTATCTTCCAGTTTCTCAAGAGTTTCATTTTTTCTTTTTTTTGTAAAGCAATTTTATTGGTTTTACAATTTTATGAGGATAAGGGTATATAGGGTTACAATAGAAATATTTTAATAGTAATAATAATAATAATAATAATAATAATAATAATAATAATAATAATAATAATAATAATAATAATAATAATAATAATAATAATAATAATTTATTGTATTTATAAACTGCCCCCTCTCCCCGAAGGGACTTTTAGAGCTTTCATGTCGGAGATGGTGGTCGTTTCCGATGCTTCATGTAAAAACAATTTCAATAAAAAGTGAAAAGAAATGCATACAGATTATATCATAAATCCATGCATTCAATCGTTTGTTTTGTTAACATCCATTAAGGAATTACAATATGTAAAAGAAAAAATCATTTTAATGATCTGAGTCTCTTGTTATAGTTCTTCTTCTTCCTTCCCGCCAGTGGGCGGAGCCACAGCCCTTCCCGCTCCCATATCTTAATCCTCCAGGATTGAGGAGTGTTTTTCACCCCCCTCCCGGAACATCAACATTCCTTCAGGCATTAACCATTTGGAACACACCCCTTTTTTGTACAATTTTTTAAAGAGAAGGAATACTTCTCGGATTTTGGGGGGGGTCTGCTTCAAACTGGCAATTTCTTTTGGCTGATACATCAAAGGCCTTTCTCTCTGTGCTCCCAGGATCCCATCCCTTGTTGACCTTCTTCCAAATTTTATATCTATCTCTCTGGGTATATCATTTATTCTGGCATATGCTGAAGTTGTATATTCTTTACTTTTTTTGGTACATTCTGCTAAAATTGTATTCATTAAATCTTTTAAATTATCTGATTCAGAAGCATTATGAAACCTTAAAAAGCAAGACATTTTTTCAAAATCAATTCTAGACATATGACCAGCTCTATCTGTAAACACTTTTTGTGATTCCCTTCTCTCTTCGCTCGTCTCAACCGTCCCGCCCTCCAACCCATCAATTTTTTGTTTGCCATCTATTATTGTTCTTTGTGCCTCCAACAGTTCCAGTCTTGAGCTTGTCATGTCTTTCCGGATTTGCTTTATTTCCTGCATTATGCTTTGAAGCATTCCATGTATTGATGCTTGCTGGTTGTCCTCTCCTACTGCCTCTTTTTGCAACATTGCAACAATTTTTATTTGATGAGGAAGAGGGCAAGCTTTTGTAGAAGCAGTGGCGGAGAAGTTTTTTCCAGTCGGAGGCTTTCTTGTTCGCATGATTAAAATTTTGAATTCTTATTGTTAAAGATGGCGTCTGGTGGGTGAACAGTCTGCGAGCTCCAAGAAAAGGAAAAATCTGTATTTAGGGCACAATGGGAAAGACACTGAGAGTCACTTGAGTTGGCTGGACATATAAATTTGTTAGTCTTGAAGGAATGTTCAAATTTATACAATAATACAATAGCAGAGTTGGAAGGGACCTTGTAGGTCTTCTAGTCCAACCCCCTGCGTGGGCAGGAACCTTATACCATTTCAGACAAGTGGCTGTCTATCATCTTTTTAAAGACTTCCAGGGTTGGGGCATTCACAACTTCTGGAGGCAAGCTGTTCCAGAGGTTAATTGTTCTAACTGTCAGGAAATTTCTCCTTAGTTCTAAGTTGCTTCTCTCCTTGATTAGTTTCCACCCATTGCTTCTTGTCCTGCCCCCGGGTGCCTTGGAGAATAGTTTGACTCCCTCTTCTTTGTGGCACCCTCTGAGATATCGGAACACTGCTATCATGTCTCCCCTGGTCCTTCTCTTCATCAAACTAGACATACCCAGCTCCTGCAACCGTTCTTCATATGTTTTAGTCTCCAGTCCCCTAATCATATTGGTTGCTCTTCTCTGCACTCTTTCCAGAGTCTCCACGTCTTTTCTACATCGTGGCGACCAAAACTGTATGCAGTATTCCAAGTGTGGCCTTACCAAGGCACTATACAGTGGCATTAACACTTCACGTGATCTAGATTCTATCCCTCTGTTTATGCAGCCTAGAACTGTGTTGGCTTTTTTGGCAGCTGCTGCACACTGCTGGCTCATATTTAAATGGTTGTCCACTAGGATTCCAAGATCCCTCTCACAGTTGCTACTATTGAGCAAGGTACCACCTATACTGTACCTGTGCATTTTGTTTTTCTTGCCTAAATGTAGAACCTTACTTTTTTCACAATTGAATTTCATTTTATTAGATAGTGCCCAATGTTCAAGTTTGTCAAGATCCTTCTGTATCTTAAGCCTATCTTCTGGAGTGTTGGCTATTCCTGCCAGCTTGGTGTCGTCTGCAAATTTGATGAGTTCCCCATTTATTCCCTCGTCCAAATCATTGATGAAGATGTTGAAGAGTACTGGGCCTAAAACAGAGCCTTGGGGGACTCCACTGCATACTTCCTTCCATGTAGATGCAGTTCCATTGAGGACTACACGTTGAGTGCGGTTGGTCAGCCAGTTGCGAATCCATTTGGTGGTGATGCTGTCTAACCCACATTTTTCTACTTTATCTAATAGTAGGTTATGGTCTACTTTATCAAATGCCTTACTGAAGTCCAAGTAAATTATATCGACAGCATTCCTCTGGTCCACTAATTTTGTCAGTTTGTCAAAGAATGCAATTAGATTCGTCTGGCATGATCTGTTTTTGACAAACCCATGTTGGCTTTTGGCTATTACTTTGTTTGCTTCTAGGTGTTCACTTATTTGTTGCTTAATTATCTTTTCCAGAATCTTTCCTGGTATTGAGGTCAGGCTGATGGGTCTATAGTTTCCTGGATCTATTTTTTTTCCTTTTTTGAAGATGGGAACCACATCAGCTCTTTTCCAGTCTTCTGGCAGTTCCCCGGTGCTCCAGGATCTCTGAAAGATATAGTTCAGTGGTTCTGAGATCTCGTCTGCCAGTTCCTTCAGAACCCTGGGGTGTAATCCATCCGGTCCTGGTGATTTGAACTCGTCAGGGCAGACAGATGCTCACTTACCATTTTCTTCCCTATTTCAACTTGTGTTCCTAATCTGATTTTTGTGGTGCTGTTTTTGATTGGTTGGACTGTTTTATCCCTTTGTGTAAAGACAGATGCAAAAAAAGAGTTAAATAGTTCTGCTTTCTCCCTGTTGCTTATCATCTTCTTGCCATTTTCTCCCAGCAGTGGACCAATTGTTTCCTTAACTTTTTTCTTGTTTTTAACATGTTGGAAGAAGCTTTTTTTGTTATTTTTTACTTTTTTGGCAAGCCTTTCTTCATTGCGAGCCTTAGCTTTCCTCACTTCATCTTTACAGGCTCGGGCTATTTGCTGATATTTTGCCTTAGTTATGTCCCCCTCTTTCCACTTTTTATATTTATCCTTTTTGTCTTTCAATTTGTCAGACAGTTCTTTATGCAGCCATGATGGTTTCTTTTGGGAACTGTTATTTTTCTTCTTCATTGGTATTGCGCTGGACTGGGCTTTTATAATCTCATTTTTCAAAATTTCCCAAGCTTCTTGAGTTGTTTTTCCCTTGAGGATTCTCATCCATGGAATCCTTCCCAAGCTCTCTCTAAGTTTATTGAAATTAGCTCTCTTAAAGTCTAAGACTCTAGTTTGACTTTGTTCTACTACTTTTGCTTGCATAATGTTGAATTCCAGTATTTCATGATCGCTTGCCCCCAAAGTTCCTGTAGCTTCTACACCTTCTATCATTTCCTCTCTGTTAGTGAGAATTAAGTCCAATATTGCTGATCCCCTTGTTCCCTTCTCTACCTTTTGGGAAACAAAGTTGTCTGCTAGGTTTGTTAGGAACCTGTTGGATCTTCCACTTGGTGCAGAGTTTGTTTCCCAATTGATGTCAGGGTAGTTAAAATCTCCCATTACAATTGTAGTGTGCTTCCTGCATACCTTAGTTAGCTGGTTAGCAAAAAGTTCATCCACTTCCTCTGCTTGGTTGGGTGGCCTGTAGTATAGACCTATGACAATATCATTCCCCCCCCAACCTTTAATATTGACCCAAATACATTCAAGATAGTTCTCATCGAACATGCTGCGTGGGGTTCTCCCTTCGCCAACGGTCGTCGGCGCCATTCACATCAATGAAGAGGGCTGATCGGATCGGTCGGAAGGCTTTCCGAGGCTTCAGCTGCGAGGGGAGAGTGAGTTTAAAAAAAAACTTTTTCTTTCGCTGTCAGCCAGGCTGAATGGACTGGGAGGGGGGTGTTTGTTTCCAAACCCCCCCCCCTCGGACTTAAGCGGCACTTTAAAATGGCTTCTCGTGGAGAGAAAGCGGAAATCTTTAATCCTGACTGTTTGTTACAAGGGAAAGTGGTCTGCGGCTATTTGCAACAATGTTTCTAGGTCTGGCTGATACAATTTCTCTCACTACTCTCTCCTGCGGGCTCTGAGCTGGGCGGTGGAAAGTGGCCTCTCTTTGTTCCTGATTGACTATTTTGTTTATGGAAAATTTCCAGCGTCTCTTTGCAATCTGGACTATCTCTGGCTTTTAATGAAGAATTTTTTTCTTTTGGATTTGTGATTTCTTTTCTGGAGTACCTTCGCTATCACACCTATCAAGTTGGAAAATTGTTTCTCTCTTGGTTCCTGAATTTTACAACGTTACAACCTTGATCAGAACTTTTGGCTCCCGGTCAGTCTCACCAACCCCACCCTGAAAACGCCATTTTAGTGGCACTGACTTTAACAGTTAATCATGGCTCAAGAAACAGCACTGACAAGTTTAGAACAAAGGATGGCTTCTCTTGAAACTGTTATACAAACTTTGGTACAAGAAATTCAGGCCCAGAGGGCAGAAAACATCAACTTCAAGAAGGAGTTATTGGACACACGGAAGCAAGTGCTGGAAAACACACAGAAGAATGAAGAATTGGAAGGGGGGTTGGCGGGGGTTAAGGGAGAGATTAAATATGTTACTAAAGAGGTTGGGGAAACAAATGGGCATGTGTCTAGGATTGATATGGAAAGAATGACATATTTTTTGAGATTTCAGAATGTTCCTGAGGAATCTGGTGAATGCCTCCCTGATCTTATGAGCACGATTTTAGCAGACTATTTACAAAAACCTAAGGATGAGATCAGGGGGGACATTGACCTAGCCTATAGAATTAACTCAGCATATGCCAGGATAAATGAAGTGCCTAGAGAGATACATGTGAAATTTGTTAGAAGGTCAACCAGAGAGGAAATCCTGAAACTGCAGAGAGAAAGTCCATTAATCTATCAACAAAAAACGGTTGCTATCTTGAAGCAGATCCCTAGAAAGATTAGAGATGCAAGGAGGAAATTTTCCTTCTTGTCTAAAACATTGTTTGATCATGGGATTTGGTTCAAGTGGGTGACACCCGAAGGGATGCTGGTGTTCTGGGAAGGAGGAAGAGTGAGGATTAAAACAGTTGCTGAGGCGGAAGCCTTTCTTAAAAAACATTCCTCTATCCTGGGGGAAGATCCAGGGGGGACGGAGGGGGCCACGGCCCCGCCCACTGGGAGCCAGGGAGGAGAAAAAGAAGATACAATTGCCAAGAGACTTAGATCGAAAAAATAACTTTGCCTTGATTTTTCTTTTGATTAATTTTGCATAATATTTGTATCTGGATTTTTTGTAAATGTCGAGTCCCTTCTGGGAGAGAGAGCGGGTTATAAATTAAATTATTATTATTATTATTATAGAACTGAGAATTTAGGTATATGTACTTGCTTTCACTTTGTAGTGTTATGAAAAATGTTTTTTTTATTCTTTTTTTTATTGTGTATTTTGAGGTCTCGGAAGGGCCGACGACTCTGACGTGAATGCTCTCAAAATTTCTTTGTATCCCTTACCCCATCCTATAGAAAAAATGTAAAACCAATAAAACTTTTTCAATATAAAAAAAAAAGATAGTTCTCATCATTGTTGTGCTCTATTTCTGTAGAGATGTAATTATTTCTTATATATAGTGCAACTCCACCTCCTCTTTTATTTGGTCTATTTCTTTTAAATAATTTAAATCCTTCTAGCTGTATGTTCCATTTGTGGGTTTCATCCCACCAAGTTTCTGTAATGGCAACAATATCATATGTGCCCTCATTTACTTGAATTTCTAATTCACCCTGTTTATTCCTCATACGCTGTGCATTGGTGTATAGACATTTGAGTCCATTTTGATTGACCCTGTGTTTACTGTCTACGTAACCTGTGTTATGCCTGACTATGGTTTTCTTTGCCCCTATTTCTTTGCCACTTGTATGGTTCATGCACATGGTATGGCACTCACTGTTAATTGTTTGGTTTTGCTTGACAGCAGTGGTGATAATATTACCCGCACAAACATCTATGTTACATGCACTGATAACCCTATGAATTTTAGTTTGCTGGGGACAGAAATGTTCTTTATCTATTGATTCTCTGTCCCCACTATTCAGTTTAAATGTTTAGCCAGGAAATCTGTGAATTTAATGCCAAGTAACTCAGTCCCTTTCTTGGATGGGTGCAAACCATCTCTTTTGTACAGTTTATCATTGGACCAGCTGCAGGCATCATGACTAATAAAACCAAAGCCTTCTTTTTTACACCACTCCTTTAGCCACACATTAAACTCTGCTATGCGCTGGCCCTTTCCTTTTTGTTCCTTGTATACTGGTATAACCTCTGAGAAGATAAGCCTACAACCTGTACTACTAAGTTCGTACCCCAAACTCTGGAAATCATTCTGCACAGAAACTACATTTTTTTGGGACAGATCATTTGTGCCAAGATGTATAATAGCATCAACTTCACAGTCCTTACTTGCATTCTTGACTATCTTAAGAATACGCCTCTTGTCTCTGCTGGCTGTAGCACCCGGCAAACATCTGACCTCTTTCAAAACCTCCATATCCTTACCTAAGTTTACATCCCTTACGATTGAGTCACCAATCAGAAGGTGACTTCTCTTTTTGGGTACCTTGCTCTTGTTGTGTGACTGATGCATGATCCCTGATTCACACTTTTGCATTTCTGAAGTAAGTTCTTCACTTTGGACCACAATCCCCTGCTTATTTGAGTCGTCATTATTACCTTGACCTGTCACTTTAGTGTCCCCATTAAGATCAGCAAGGGCGCTATATCTGTTATTCTGGGACACAGCAAAAGTTTGGTGTTTGTGGTTCACAGCTCTCACCCTGCCAGATCCCACAGTTGTCCAGACTGCTTTTCTTCTGTGGGATCTTTGCGGTAGAGGAGGCTGGTAGTGTGGCATCTCCACAGGGTGGAATGGCCGAATTGGACACTTAATTTCTGCCTGGAGAGCACAAATTACAGATTCAAGATATGTGATGTGTCTATGTAATCTATTAATTTGTCTGCAAAGGGGACAGTATCCAAATTTGAAAAGAGTACTGCGGAAGACAAGTGCAAAACAGTTATTACATTGAACTAAGCCAGTCATTTTGAAATAAAATACAATCACAGTCTTAAGCACACAAATCTAGAATGTATTATTTCTATTTTTGCTTTATAGATATGTTAGACCTCTGTGTTTCTTGGCCTCCCCTCTCTCTCGGCCAAAAGCTCCTCCCTCTAGCCTCAAGAAGTTCAAAATGGGGAAGTTCAAAATGGGGAAGTAATATATCTTACTTTCTTGTAGCTCTTTGTTTCTCCTTGCCCCCCTCCTCACAGCCAGAAGCTCCTCCCTCTAGCCTGAAGAAGTTCAAAAAAATTTCAAAGAAGGTTTTCCACTGGGAGCAAAGAAGCGCCATTTTTCCGCCGCTTTGGCGTTTGTGAAGAATTAGTGAAAGTTCCATTTACCCTTTAACGAGGCTCTGATACAATGTCTCAAAATGCAATTCCATATATGGTAATGCTTTCGCTTTTAACTAATAGAAAGTCAGATGTTAGCTTTCTCTCTCTCCCCGCGCTTGGGGAGCATTTTAAAATGCTGCTTTTTTTTCCCGACAGGGGGTTTCTGCAAACTCCCCCCTCTATTTTCCCTTTTAAGAAGTTGAATACATCAAGCCAGAACACTTACAGTCCACAGGGTCAATGCTGAGCCTCGGTACGATCCTCCAGCTCTGGCACTTCAGCCCGTCTTTTAAGTGTCCATAGTTCCAGCGTTCCTTCGGCGAGAGGGCATTCCCCCCCCCCCCCCGCAGTCTGTCCTCCGGCTCCTGGGGCGAAGCGGGAATGACCCCCCCGACCGCCGTCGAGGTGGGGGTTTCACCGCCGGCTGCCCTTATGTTGGGGGCTCCCTACAAGAGCCCCCCTGCCCCCGAAGGCGCCCACTGGAGAAACCAAGCGGCGGACGTGTCCAGAACACGTCCGTCACGTCCGGAAGGCGGAAGCGATCTCTCAAGAGTTTCATTTTTTCTGATTTTCAACCCAAAAAATCCAAATTTCTTCTGTAAGTAAGCACTACTTCTGACTTTCTGATATCCATCTCTCCATCATCTTGAAAACTCTTGGCTTCCATCTCTTCTAATCTGAGGGGCACATGACATGGATTTTGTAACTTGTTAACTAACATAGTTACTTTGTATTTTAATTTGACTTATTTTCTGTCTTTTATTTATTTATTTTTTCAGTCAAGGTTTTTTTAAAATAAATAAATATTTTGAATAGAGTGTATCGTCCAGGCATATCATTTTACGAAAGACAACAAAGAAAAAATAACACATATACTAATAATAATACTAATATGAATAATACGAATACTACGAATACAAATACTAATACTAAAGAACTGGAAAAAATCACAAAATACTGCAACCTGGCCATCGAAACTACTCAATTATGGATGAATCATGTAACAGTGATACCCAATGTCATTAGAGCACTTGGAACCATGTCCAAGAATTTTATAAGATACATCAACAAATTTCAGCTTCCTGCAATAACACCTGCAGAAGTGCAAAAAACTGCGCTACTCAGAACATCGTATATTTTAAGGTACTTGGTTAATACCTAGGACACTGGCAGCAACCCGTATCAACCATTAACACCAGTCAATGGTATTTGTGATACATTTTTGAATGTATCATACAACCTTTAACTTTTTCTTCTAATGTTACTTCTAATAAATATTTGTAAAATTTCGTTATGAATTTATTTTCTGGGCCAATTAAAATGTTATCTATTTGTTGTAATTCTGTGTATATTCCATATTCTTTTACATCTTTTTTGTATCTCAAATGTAGTTGGAAATATGGCCACCAGTCTATATTTATATTTTGTTCCTTTAATTCCTGATTTGTTTTCAAACTTCCTTGGATGTCTAAAATTTCACTATATCTAACCATTTTCGATAGATCTAGTGTATTGGGATGTGTCATGGCTTCCATAGTGGAAAGCCATGTCGGCATGTTCATGTAGTGTTTTTCTCTAATTTTATTCCAGACCTGTATCAGTGCATCTCTAATATAGTGCCTGTGAAAGTATTTTTGTTTCTTTTTACCCTCTTCCCATAGGAAGAAATGCCATCCCGTTTGCAAATCGTGGCCCTCTAATGTTAGTATTCTTTTATTTTTTAAATTTATCCAATCCCTAATCCATGTTAATGCTGCTGCTTTGTAATAAAGATCCCAGTCAAGGAGTCCCATACCACCTCTGCTTCTGTCATCCTGTAGAGCTTTCAACTTTATCCTGGCTTTCTTCCCTTGCCATATAAATTTTAATATAATCTTGTTCAATTCAATAAAAAAAAATTCTAATTTTATGGGGATTGTTTGAAATAAGTATAATAGTCTTGGTAATACATTCATTTTTATCGCTGCTATTTTCCCTAATAATGATAGTTGTAGTTTCCAACCTAATTCTAGGTTGTTGCAGGAAATCAGGAGACGGACACCGAGATCAAGATAAGCTTTTATTTTGGCCAAAGGTCCAGGCAGAGATAAGCTTTGCTAACACCTGGACAAGAACCCATAGAACAGACAAATTTTTTTATACCTTTCCAAGAGCAACATACATGGAAATGCTTAACTTCACTTCTTATTGGTTACCTTGAGGAATAAGCCTTATAAGTAGGTAGGGTCTTACTTCTCCTATTGTCTTGGGCCATAGGTACTGACTACGTGTCTCTAAGCGAACTTTAGCTGAACCTTGTGGTTTTGCGAGAACTATTGAACTCTGTAGTTAGGCACTCACTTCCCGTTCTTTTGCAAGCTGCAACTCTGCCTATGTGGCCTTTTAATATAGATGAAAAGGGACCCTGAGAGGCTGTCCAGACTGACCCAGTAGGTTTCATACTTAATGTCCAATTCTCACTTTACGTCCTGCCTCAAGATCTTTTTTTATTTGTTGCACTAATTTTGTATAATTATTTTCTTTTATAGTTGAGCACTTTGCAGTTAGCCATATTCCAAGATATTCAACTTTGTCACTTGCAGTCCTATTATTCTTTCTAATTCTTTATTTTGTTCTTCCTTCAAATTTTTAGTTAGCATTTTAGTCTTTTCTCTATTAATCTTTAACCCTGCTACAGCTCCATATTTTTCTAATTCTCGCATTACGCTATTTCCTGTTTCTAGTGGATCTTCTATAATGAATACCAAATCATCTGCAAAGGCCTGAATTTTATACTCCTCTCTTTTAATTTTAGTTCCTCTTATCTCTGAATTTTGTCTAATTCTTATTAACAGACTTTCAAGCGTCAGGATAAAGAGCAGAGGTGATAGTGGGCAACCCTGCCTTACTCCTTTCATAATTTTAAAGGTCTCTGTACTTTCCCCATTTGCCCTTTGGGTGGAGTATATCGTTTCTATTAATCTTTTAAATTTGTCCCCTAATTTCATATTCTTAATTTGTTGCATCATGAATTGCCAATTTAAATTGTCAAATGCCTTCTGTGCATCCAGAAAAACAAGTGCCACTTGTTTCTCTGGATGAGCCTCATAGTACTCTAAGATATTTGCAATTACCCTGGTATTATTCCTAATTTGTCTTGTTGGGAGAAATCCATTTTGGTCTGGATGTATATAGTCATTTAATAGTTTTTTCAATCTCTCCACTATTATTGTTGTGAATATTTTATAGTCGACATTTAACAACGAGACTGGCCTATAGTTTTGAATCTGTTTTTTATCTGCACCTTCTTTAAATATTAACGTAATATGTGCTTCCCTCCATGAATCCGGTATTTTTGCTTTCATCAGTGCCTCATTATACATCTCCAACATCAAGGGTTCTATCAATTCATTCAATTCATCTATTATTTTATACCATTCCATACTGGAATTCCATACCTGGATACCTGCCTGACGTTTTATTATTTTTCTCTTTTTGGATTGCCTGTTTCAATTCTAGTTTCATTATTTTTTTTGACAACATTTCTTTCATGTCTTCTGTTATTGACGGGGTTTCTTCTCTGTTCAGATAGTCTTTTATTTGTTTTCCATCTACTTGTTCCCCTTTATACAGATTCTCAAAATACTTGTATGCAATCCTTTTCTTCCCTTCCATTGTATGTTGTAATTCACCAGTTTCCTCTTGAAGTTGATATATTAATCTTTTTTCTCTTTCTTTTCTCAATCTGTATGACAACCACCTCCCCGGTTTATTTGCTTGCTCAAAGAAGTTTTGTTTTGTTAGTTTTATGCCCTTTACCATTTCTTCCTGGTCTGATATATTTAATTTATGTTTTGCTAATATCCCATCCTTTCTAATTTTGTCATTCTGTGGCTTATTTTGTAATTCTATTTCTAAATTTTTAATTTCCTCCTCTAATATCTTCTGTTGTGCCCATTTCTCTTTGTTTCTTTTGCTGAATACACTATAATAATTCCACGGGAATAAGCTTTCATGGTGTCCCATAGATTTTGTATAGATGTCTGTTGTTTTGTGTTTTCCTTAAGGAATAACTCCAATTTGTTTCTACATTTTTGAATAAATTCTTTTTCTTTTAATATTTGCAAATTCAACATCCATCTTCGTCTAGGGTTTTTTTTTCCTTTCCAAATTATTTTAATGGGGTTGGGATCCGCCCACGTATTTGGTAATATTTCAATTGTATGTATTTCTGCCCCAATTTCCCCATTCATCCATGACATGTCAAAACGTAACCACGATTGATGTGGATTGGAGTAAAAGGTAAATTGTTTTTTTTTCTGGTTCCATTTTTCTCCAAATATATATTAAATTTAGCTCCTCCATAATCTCAAAGCAAGTTGGTGGTAATATTTTTTTTTATTTTTAGTTTTTTTGTCACTTACGTAACCTTTTTAACTGTCCACTATGGCATTATAATGTTCTATTATACAAATATTCCTCAATACAATTGCTCTAATTTTTTCGTGTAATCTATATAAATAAAAATGTAACAATAGTTTGTTCAAAACTGCTAATCTCAGAAAGTACTGCACAGATCGCTTCCAAATTTTCACACAACGTTCCTTACAAATACAGCACCAATGATATGTATAGATTGTGTAGATGTCACAGCTGTGCCAGGTACACGCCACGCAAATGTAAAAGTGTTTCCTGCGTGTTTCCCTCACTCACTCACTCGCCCCCTCCCTTTCACGGCTCCTCCCACCTGTCTGCTTCTTCGGCTGCGTCACGTGCACGTGGAGCGGTCTGCGCCACCGCCCCACCCCCGCATTTCTACGTCATTGGTGCAACGGTCGGCTCCTACAGTTGCCATGGAAAGAGTGGTGGGTGTAACTTCTAGCACACACCGAGAAAAGAGGCAACTGCAAAAACGCTGCTCTGAAAAGGGCGGGGGCGGGGAGGCAGAGGTGGAGCAGAGCCACGTGACGCCACCAGGCTTTTAATGTTTACATTTGAAATGCGCGGCCCATGGTGCCGCCCCTCCCCCTCGCTCCTCCATCATCGCCTCAGTGGCCACCCCCTCCGCCTCCCCGCCGTTCCTGTCCTCACGGCAGCCGTTTCGCCTCCCCTCGCGCCTTCAGGGCCACGCCGCACGCCGCCGCCGCCATCACGACGAGCCATGAGGAGAGGGCTCAGAAGCTCGGCCTAGAGTGCCCGCAACGACGACGGCCTGCGCCCACGCCCAAACGAGGAGCCGAGACTGCCGCCCTCCTCCTCCTCCTCCCCAAGGCCTATCCTTAATGTAATTACTGCAATTAATTCAAATAGACATTTATAAGTATAGACGTATATATAAGGATATCCACAAGGTTTCCACTTACTTGTTTATAAATATATAGATTTGAGTACTTATTTATAGGTATTATAAATATTATATATAAATATTGTATATAATTGTAACTTATTTCATTAAACCATTAATGCAGTCAATTTGTTCACCACCTTTTCTTTTACTTTTTTTAAAATTCTGGGTTGGATTACTTTTCTTTTCGGTCTTTGCAAAATTGTCCACGCTCTTCTGTTCTAAATAGTTCTAGATAATTTCAGCACAGCTGTTGCATCAGCCTCTTCCTCTTCCATTTTATTGTCCTCTTCTCTTCCTAACTGCTATTTGTCAGCCACCGCCCCCAAGCACACCACAGTTCTCCAAGTCTTCCTTCTTTCTCAGTTTCTTTTCCACCACTTGAGTCTGTATGTCTTAGAGTCAGTTTGTGCTCTTTCTTGTTGTCTCCCCTCCGATCGCTCACTTACACCAATTAGTTCTTTCGGGCTGGTCTTTGCCTCTAAAAATCTGCCGCTCTTCATTCCTACAAGTGACCGCTTGGTTATAGGGCTCTCACCCGATCTCTAGAGACTCACTGCTTTGCCCGTTCTTCTCTGTGATCTTCCTTTTTTGCCAACACTCACCACTGTTTCCACTCACAAGCCAATCCACTAATCCACTTGATGACACAACAAGTTGATTAAATTCTTCCTTCCCCTTTTAGATAGTTTGTTGGGACTTCAAGTCTGCCATTGAAACAAGGCAGACGCTTCCATGTGTCTGTCGTAGCAGGGGGTCGCCCTCCGCCTCGTTAGTCCTAGGGTTTCCCTACTACTTTCCCTACAGTTTTTATCCATAGGTTGTCAGACTCCTGAATGAAAAATAACCCTACAACAGCATAGTATGATTGACTTGTAGGGCCGGCACAATGTGCAATAAGTTCACATGGTACAATAGGACTGGGTGTTTGTTTAGCAGGATTCACTGGGCAAGGGATTTTGTGTCTTTCACGGTGAGTTGTAGTGTGTTGGGGGGGTGCACAAAGGGAGGCTCAGCCAATCTCATTGTACACATGTTGTACTCCTACAATAAAGGTTTGAACTGAATTTGAATTGAATTGAATTGAAGTGTTTTACCTAAAGTTTCCATATTTAAAAAAATATTTGGAAAATGGAGCTCACTGGCTTGTAAAAAAGGTCCCTGAAAATAATGATTATTTTGCCTGGTGAAAGAATTGGGTGAAGTATTTGTATGCGAAATTATTTATCAGGAAGTCTGAATGGAGTAAACTTGTTTGTTTTTTTTTATATTTTTTTATTATAATTTTCCACAAGTTATACATATAAACATAAAATTTACTTTTTTTTTTTTTTACAATAGTCCACCCAGTGCTATACAAAACGAAAGGAAGAGTTGGTTCTTCGGATATCTTCAATTGTCTTTAAGATCTCCAAAATCCGCGTTCTCTGGGTACAGGTGTCGAGGCATCCAAAGTTCCAAGTGCATAGTCCACAAATGGGTTCCAAATCTTCCAGAAAATGTCTTTTTTATAGACCCCCTCTCTAAATTTAATATCACATGTCATTTTATCATTTAAAGCTAATTTCCACATTTCACAATACCACTCTTCTATTTTAATATTTACCTCTATTTTCCAGTATCTTGCTATTATAATTCTACCCATTATAATCATAATTCTAATCAATTCTTTCTCATATTTTGTTAATTCTAATTCCTTAATTATCAGTAGTAATATAGATTCTGATCTCAAAGTTATTCTTTTCTTCATCATTTCAAACATCATTTCCTCCAATTGTTGCCAAAACTTTTTAATTTTTCCACATTTATACCACGTGTTCATAAGTTCCCACTTCCATATTACATCTCCAACATTTATTACTGATTTTTTTATCCATCAATGATAACCTTAATGGAGTCCAATACCATTTCCAAACTACCTTAAAGTTGTGCTCTTTAATCCTTATAGACATAATCCTCATAATTCAACTTTTCCAATTCACATTCCAATCCAAGTCTAATATTTTAATCTTAAACTCTTCCTCCCAATTCGTCTTCATTACCATTTGTGGATTTCCATCAAAGTTTATAATCTTATATATCTTACTAACGAGTCCCTTTAACCCAATTTCATCCTTAATAATTTGAGATACTAAACTTTCAAATTCAGTCTTATTTCTGTCTATTTTACATGTTCCCCTTACTTCCGTAGACCATTTTTCTATCTGTATTTTCTCAAACCAATTCAACTCCAATTTTTCAATTATTTCTTTTTTTCTGCTCTCAATTTCTAATGCTCTTAACCAATTTACTATACTTCCTATATTGTCATCTTCAATTACTTTCTCTCGACTTATATTGGTTTTAATCGGCCAACTTCCAAGTGTCT
This sequence comes from Rhabdophis nuchalis, assembly GCA_039707465.1. Lineage (NCBI taxonomy): Eukaryota > Metazoa > Chordata > Lepidosauria > Squamata > Natricidae > Rhabdophis > Rhabdophis nuchalis. The sequence continues at coordinate 29,822,741 of CM077650.1, forward strand.
TCCCCAAGAAGGATATATCCGGGATCAATATTTTAACACATTTATTCCAAATTTTGCTCAATCCCTTTAACCAATAACTATTAATTACCTTTTTTGTTTTTATTTTATCTAAAAACCATGTAGGGCCAAATCTCTTAATATCCTTTAACTCTAGATCTCCCCAATGACCATCTCCTCCTTTAAGTATTTTTATTACAGTTCGAATATTATAGGCCCAATAATAATTAAGTAGATTGGGAATTCCCAATCCACCTTCCTTTTGATTTTGATACCACATTTTCTTCATTAATCTAGGTCTTTTCCCACCATTGCAAAATTTATCTAATTTCTTCTGATATCCTTCCATATCCTTCTCTGTCAAATTTAATGGTAGCATCTCAAATAAAAAATTAAACTTTGGTAACATCATCTTACACATTGCAATTCTGCCAAACCAAGACAACTTTATCTCCTTATATTTATCTATCTTCTTCTCTACTTCATCCAACATCACATCATAATTAATTTTTTTCAATTCTCTAACTTTAAGTGAAAGTGTTATTCCCAAATATTTCAGTGTATTTTTAATTCTTATCCCAAATTGTTCTTGCATACTCTCCCACTCCTTATCATTTTTGTTCATTAATAATTCAAATTTTGACCAATTTACCTTTAAACCTGTCATTTCTTCAAATTCTTTCAAATGTTTATTTATCCTCTTCAAATCTTTCTCTATATCTTTCAAAATAATCAAGGTATCATCTGCGTACAAATTTATCTTATATCCCTTGTACCCTTCCAATTCTTCATCTTTTTCTATCAATTTAGTCAAAACTTCCATAATTAATAAAAATAATGTTGGGGACAAGGGACATCCCTGTCTCGTACCTGCTTCCAATTTAATCTCTCCCGTCATTATTCCATTCACCTTCACTTTTGCACTACTTTTTTGATACAATTTTGAAATAACATGTATAAACCTATTACCGAAGCCTAATACCTCAATAATTACCTTAATAGTTTCCCATTGTACAGAATCAAAGGCTTTAAAAATGTCTAGTGATACTATGCCTATTTTATCACCATTACTCTCAGCTACATCTATAATATTTAATACTCTTCTAATTATATCACTCATATATCTGCCTTTGACAAAACCTACTTGATTATAGCTTATATACTTATCTATAAATCTATTTAACCTATTACTTATAATGGCAGTAAATATTTTTGCATCTTGGTTAATTAAAGAAATGGGTCGATAGGACTCGATCCTCTCCAAATCTTTATCAGGTTTAGGAAGGAGTAAACTTGTTTGAGTGCTGATATGTCTGGTGTGAATGCAAGTGCTGACAAACCCCAACCCCCAGTCAGTGAAGAGGACTAGTTAGCTTTTTCTTAGTAATTAGAAGGACAATAGAATGTGTTAAAAAGGGAGAACGTTTCCGGTCCCTGAAGGCGACAGACGTGCCTTGTGGGCTGTCTGCCGCTTGCTGTGCCGGTGGGCTCCTTCGGGAGCACAAAAGACTTTGTTGGGGTCTTTTGCCATAGGGACGGCTCGCTGGGGTCATCCAGCTGGCAGCGGCTGGCTGAAATGCCCCCAGCCTCGACCTAGGAGCTGGAGAGCAAAAAGGGGGGGCTACGCTGCCTCTTCGCCGGATGGAGCTCGGAAACAGAAAGCACAATGATAAGAGCATCTGAACGGCCAGAGGCGAGGGACGCTCCCAAATCACTTGGACTTTTGAGCAAGGATGGCAACAAGCTATTGTAAGTTCCAGTTCAATTTAATTTAAATGAAGATTGGAGGGGGGAACTTCTAATCCCCCCTCGGGCTAAGCGGCAAGAAGAAAATTGCTCTCCATTTGAATGGAGAGAGGATAGGACTAATTTGCTACCTGAGTAAGCTATGGAAAAGAACTACAGTGTATCTTATTTATTTATTTATTAAATTTATATCCCGCCCTTCTCCAAAAGGACCCAGGGCGGCGCACAGGAATTTAAAATACATACAAAATCGTAATACAAAAATTTAAAAACCTATTAAATGCCTGTCCTGCACTAAAAACCAATTAAAATCCCCAAAATAAAACTATCTAGACTAGTCCCAGCGGAGGTTATGTTAGGCCGGCTTGATGAAAGAGGTGTGTTTTTAAACACTGGCGGAAGAGGCGGAGGTCGGTGATGGTACGGAGTTCTGGGGGTAGGTCGTTCCACAGGGCGGGGCCCGCCACAGAGAAGGCCCTTCCCCTGGGTGTTGCCAGTCGGTATTGTCCGGCCGACGGCACCCTGAGAAGGCCCTCTCTGTGGGAGCGTATCGGTCTAAGGGATGTATGGGGCAGGAGACGGTCTCGCATATAACTCACTTATATCACACGGTCTCGCATATAACTCACTATATATCACACTTGCAACAATTGTTTATGGAGTTCCTTTAAGGAGAGAAAGTAAATGGAATAGAACTTTCACTCTTCTTCCTGTCGAGCGGCGGGCCAAGATGGCTCCTCTTTGTTCTCCGTCTGTAACCTCCCCGTGTGAAGCTTCGTCATTCTACAATCAACAATGAAGGACTAGGTTTTCCCTTTTAACATTCCTCCCAGAGGCTCCCAGATCTCTCCCAAATAGGTGGATCCCTGGAATTGGATTGTAAGAATTCTTTCTTTTTATTTTGGTTCTTTTTTTTCCTTCATCTTTAAAAGTGAACTCTTAAGACTGTCCCTACGTTCGGATTTTCGGATACCTCGGACTTGTCCCGGCTGTTTTTTTGTTTTTTGTTTTGTTTTTACCAACACCATCTTTTCTTTTACTAACTGACAAAATGACTTCCAAAAAGCCACCGACTGGGAAATCATTGTCTGCACCCTCTTCTGCTACTTCTAGTCTGACCACACAATTAAAGATTTCACAACTTCTGCCGAAGCAGCGCACTGAAGAGGGACCGCAGGAACAGTCAGCCGCGGAGATGTTTCGCAAAATTATGAATAAACTGACAGATTTAATGCTTGAGCTTAGAGAAACGAAAGGGGATACAACGGAAAATAAACAGAAAATTGCGAAATTGCAGGAGGAAACGGCTGAGATGGGGGGGAGGTTAAGGAAATCCGAAGGGAGGGCTTAGAATTAGGAGCTCACATAACTAAGATTGAATTTGAAAGGATGTCTTTTTTCCTCAGGTTCCAGAATTTGCCAGAAGCAGAAGGTGAAGATATTAAAGATATTATGAGTACAATTTTAGCAGAATTTATTAAAAAAGAGAAAGATCAGCTCTGGTGGGATATGGACCTGGTTTATAGAATCAACTCAGCTTATGCTAGGATAAATAATGTACCAAGAGAAATGCATGTTAAATTTCTCAGGAGATCCACAAGGAATGAGATATTAAGAGCTCAAAGGGATGGAACTTTAAAATACCAAGACAAAGAGATAGCCATCTTGAAACAAATTCCGAAAAAGATTAGAGAAGTTAGAAGGAAGTATTCCTTCTTGTCTAAGAAATTATATAAGAAAGGAATCTGGTTAATGCCAGAAGGAATGTTGATATTTTGGGAAGGGGATAGGGTAAAAATCAAAACATTAACTGAAGCGGAGACGTTTATTAAAAAACACTCCCTCCAGTTGGGAGGGGAAGATGGGGGAATGGAGGGAGCGAACAGAGGGAAGAGTCAATTGCTAAAAGACTTAGGTCTCAAAAATGAATTATTTGAAAACCTATTGTGATTGTTGATACACAAGAAGATGGCAAAGGGAAAAATGATTGATTATAAGATTTGATTTCTTCTATATGCTTATCCTTGATTTTTAAAACTGTATATGTATGAAGGTTTTTTTTGGGAGAGATATCACCAACAGCAGGGAAGATGCCAAAATGTTATTATACCATGTACCCCTTTTCCTTGTAAAAAATTTAAAAACCAATAAAATTCTTTTAAAAAAAAGAATGTGTTAAAAAGAATAGGAATGATGCAATGGAATGAAGAGTTGTTGGTACATGTAAGTGCATCACAGGAGAGAGAGACAAAGAGTAGTGTGGAGTTTTATGCCAGGCCAGGATGAAAGGTGAGAACCCTGATCTTTTTATTTTGTGTGTGAGACTTAATGAGTTAAGTTGATAGTTGATCTATAGAAAACTCTGTCAGAAGAATAATTTGGGGTTCCAACTGGAGCTGGGGTTGCACAAGAATAAATAAAAATGAGATCCAGACAGCTGTAAGGAAAGAAGAAATATTTATTCCTAAAAGCAAAACAGTTTGCATTTAGGGGCAGGCTGCAGAGAAATGGGGAATAGTAGCAGATTTTTATAGAGGGACCTTGTCTTGGGTGTCACATGCTGATTCTAGGGTTACACTTGAGGGGTGTGTCTGTGTGTGTGTTTGTGGTGAAGAAAGTTAGCACCCATCCCTCCTAGAAGTATGAAATATTTTAGGAAATATTAAAAAGGCAGAATACAGCTGACTTCAAGATGTGTAACTATTAAGGAAGATAATTATTATAAATTGAGAAATCAAATTGAAATAGATGTGGAGAAATGGGAGAACTTATAGCTATCATTAATGGGAAGGATAGCAGTAATTAAGAATTTCAGCAATATATGCTGAAACTGAAATTTCCCCCCCCAAAAAGAATAGGAAGGAGGATATATCCCTACAGAATGTGTGGGAAACCAGCAAGGCATATACCAGAGGACTAGTAATGACTTACCTAGGAAAAAGAAACAAACAGAACAGACAAACACGAAAGAAGATAGAGGAGGAACACAGGAGACTGGAAATAGAACTACAAAGAAACGCACAAAATGCTAAAATTAAAAATTTGATGGACCTACAAAGACATAAATTGAATTTAATGGAAAATGAAGAAGTGGCAAATAAAGTAAAAGCTACAAGACAAAATTTCTTTGAAAATGCAAACAAACCAGGATGATGGTGTCAGGCCTGCAGTCATATTCCTTTTAGGATCTTTGGCCTGCCACACACTCTCTCTTTCTTTACTATGCTGTTTCATTAGTGGAGAAATAGGAGGGGGAATAGTAAGGAGTAGAATGTGTTTGTTTTTAAAATAAAAAAATCCTTTCTAGAAATCAAGGTCATTCTTTGTCTCTGCACCTCTGCACCTGACCGGAAGTGGATGGGTGGAAATGCCACCGCAGCAGTGGAAGATTGGACCATGTGATGGACTTGTGGGTGTGGAGGCAAGATCATGAACTTTCAACTGGGTGGGAACCCCAGGAAGCTTTCAGATTCGGGTTTCCACAGATGTGCCAACATGTCTCTCTTAATAAATTGGAACGTTGAGGAAAGCTCTGCCTTGAACTCTGATTTAATTTTGGATGGTATTTGGAACACTGACAGATGGTTGGTGTACAAGATGAAAAAAGAGAAAGAGAAAAATATATAAGCCAATTATATAGTAATAGAAGCAATAAAAAGACAAAAAAGGGGGGAAACGCCAGGCCCAGAAGGATTCCCAGTGGAATTTTTCAAGATGTGTTAAGTAACATTATGCTAGAAGTATTCAATGAGCTGTTATTGAAAGCAAAAATACCAGATTCTTGGTCGGAGGCTTATATGACTCTTATCCCAAAAGAAGAAACAGACTTGCAGCAAATAAAGAACTATAGACCAATTTCTTTATTAAATGTGGATTACAAAATCTTTGCATCGATAATGGCAGAAAGACTCAAAAGATAGTTAAGTGAATTTATACACTCAGATCGAAATGGTTTTTTATGCAAGAGACAGATTAGAGACAATATGCAGATTATATTGAATGCATTAGAATATTACAAAGTACACCCCGGGAAACAAATGGCATTGTTATTTTTGGATGCACAGAAAGCTTTTTTTTTAATAATAATTTTTTTAAATTTTTTTTAACATAAACACAAATAATACAAACTTCACAGAGAAAAAAAAAAGAAAAACCATCAAAAAGCCATTCCCATAACAGGTTATCAATTTTTAAGAATGTATCAATTCATCACAGATTTTTATAAATTTCTTCCAATGTTATCACTTATTTTTCATATCGATTATTACAATTCTTATAGTTCAACCCTAATCTTACTAATTATTTTAACATCCTTTTATATACAGTATGATTATATAATGGCTTTCTATTTATAAGGCCAACAAAGAGAGAGAGAGAGAGAAAAAAGAATGGATTTTAAAAAAAAAGTTCACTCTAGATAGATTTTAAGTAAAGTAGATTAAACGGAAAAGATGATAAATAAATCAGCCATAGTCCATTCTCTTTCAGCGCAAGTGGAAATGGCTCTGTTCTTTGTTCTTACGCTTCAGTCCACCATTTCAAAGAGTTCTATTAACAGGAGAAATCTGTCAATCCGGTTAAGTCCGCCGCTTATTTCAAAATACAAAGCTTTAGTAAAGAAGAAAAAGTTTCTTTGCGAAGTGTTTCAAAAGCAAGATAGCATACCTTCCCGGTGTTTTTCACTTTCACTTTAAAGTTCCTTTCAGCTCGGGAGCTCTCTCGTCACCTTATTCCCCCGCAGAGGGGGGGGTCCCTTCCGTCGCCCTTCAGAAGCTTTTCTTTGTGTCAAACAGAGATCTTGCAAGATCTCTGTAGCCAGCAAAGCTTGCTTCCTGGTCACTGCCCCTCCAGGACAGCTTAGGTTCCTATCAAACCACGGGGGAGATGAAAGTTCGACCGGGGTCCCTGCAGCTTAGAGACCTCCGGTTGTGCCGGCGCAAGTAGCTCTGCCTTCTTCCGCACAGAAAGCTTTTGGTAATGTAAATTGGCAATTTATGATAATGCAACTGCAAATGATGGATTTTGGGGAGGGATTCATAAATATGGTTAAAACTATTTATAAAGAACAATAGGCTAAAGTGATGGTAAATGGAGATATGACAGAAAAAGTGCCGATAAGAAAAGGGACTAGGCAAGGGTGCCCGCTATCTCCACTATTATTCATATTGACACTAGAAGTTTTGAACAGAAAGATAAGGCGAGATAAAGATTTTTTTTAATTAATTTATTTTTTGAATTTGTATACCGCCCTATTCTCCCGGGTGGGACTCAGGGCGGTGCACAGAAAAGATAAAAACCCACAAGTAAAGACAATGTAAAATGGAATTAAATAATTAACTCTAGAAAGGGGCGCAACTGGCGTATCAGGTGGACCTGATAGAAAGCCCCCCCTGGCCACGGCCGTCACCTGGTCATCCATGGACAGCCGAGAGTCCAGGAGGACACCCAAGTTGCGAGCCCTTTCCGCAGGGGCTAATGACTCGCCCCCGATAGCCAGAGATGGCAATAACTGGCTATATCGAGACACCGGAAACCACAGCCACTCGGTCTTGGACGGGTTGAGTCGGAGCTTGTTCCTCCCCATCCAGACCCACACGGCTTCCAGACACCGGGACATCACTTCAACGGCATCGTTGGGGTGGTTAGGGGTAGAGATGTACAGCTGAGTATCATTAGCGTACTGATGGTACTCTACCCCAAAACCACGGATGATCTCACCCAGCGGCTTCATATAGGTGTTGAACAGGAGGGGTGAGAGAACCGACCCCTGAGGCACCCCACATGTGAAAGGCCTCAAAGTCGATCTCTGCCCCCCTGTCAACACAAATTGCGACCGGTCGGAGAGGAAGGAAGAGAACCACAGTAATACGGTGCCTCCCATCCCCAACCCCTCCAGCTGGTGCAATAAGATACCATGGTCGATGGTATCAAAAGCCGCTGAGAGGTCTAATAGGACCAGGATAGAGGAACATCCCCTATCCCGAGCCCTCCAGAGATCATCTACCAACGTGACCAATGCCGTCTCCGTGCTGTGCCCAGGCCGGAAGCCGGACTGGCACGGGTCTAGATAGACGGTTTCCTCCAGGTGCTGGGGGAACTGTTGTGCTACCACATTCTCTACAACCTTAGCAAGAAAGCTAAGGTTGGAGACTGGACGGTAATTAACCAACAATGCTGGGTCCAGGGAAGGCCTCTTGAGGAGGGGTCTCACCACCACCTCTTTCAAGACGGTCGGTAGAAACCCCTCACTCAAGGAGGCGTTCACTATTTCCTGGAGCCAGCCTCGTGTAACCTCCCGGGAGGCCAGTACCAGACAGGAGGGACACGGGTCCAATAAACATGTGGTAGCATTCAGCCGCCCCAGCAACCTGTCCATGTCGTCTGGAGTCACAAGGTCAAACTCTTCCCACAAAACGGTCTCAAGGCCTGCCTCTGTTTGCCCGCCCAGATTAACCTCATTGGAGGCCAGTTCGCCCCGGATCTGAGCGATTTTATCCTGCAGATAATGTCCAAATTCCTCTGCACGACCCTGTAGGGGAGCTTCCCACGGCCTCTGTTGGAGGAGGGAGTGGGTCACTCTAAACAGGGCAGCAGGGCGGTTATCTGCAGGTGCGATAAGGGCGGCGAGATAATTACGTTTCGCCGCTCTTATCGCCACGAGGTAGGTCTTCAAATGGGACCTAACACGTGTTTGGTCAGATTCGGTGCAAATGGATCTCCAAATGCTCTCTAGGCATCTCTTGCGGCGCTTCATCACCCTCAGCTCCTTGGAGAACCAAGGAGCCAAGGTGGTTCGGCGCCACGTGAGAGGCTGCAAGGGCGCGACCCGGTCCAGGGCCCCAGTGGCCGCGTTATTCCAGGCCGGCACTAGGTCCTCGGTTGAGTCGCGGGTCAGGGTCCCCGGTATTGGCCCAAGCTCCATCTGGAACCTCTCTGGGTCCATCAGGACCCTGGGGCGGAACCATCTTGGTATTTCCGGTTCCGCCTCCAGTGGAGTGAAGCGGTTGGAAAGTCTAGTCGAAGGAGAGAGTGATCTGTCCATGACAGGGGTGTAATCATTAAATCCCCTAATCCCAGATCACTACTCCACTGGCCGGAGACAAAAACAAGATCCAGCGTGTGGCCTCCGGTGTGAGTGGGACCATGAATTACTTGGGTCAGGTCTATGGCCGTCATGGAGGCCATGAACTCCCGAGCTATTTATTTATTTAAATTTATATCCCGCCCTTCTCCACAAAGGACCCAGGGCGGCGCACAGGAAATTTAAAACATACAAAATACAATAAATATAATTTAAAAAAACTATTAAATAAACCTATCCTGCGCTAAAACCAAATTTCAAAAACCCAGTTTAAAACTATCTAAAAGTCCCCATGGGAGGTTAGGCTAGGCCGGCTTGTTGAAAGAAATATGTCTTAAGACATTGGCGGAAGAGGCGGAGGTCGGTGATGGTACGTAATTCAGGGGGTAGGTCATTCCAGAGGGCTGGCCCCGCCACAGAGAAGGCTCTCCCCCTGGGTGTCGCCAGTCGACATTGTCCGGCCGACGGCACCCTGAGGAGGCCCTCTCTGTGGGAGCGTATCGGTCTAAGGGATGTATGGGGCAGGAGGCGGTCTCGCATATAACTAGGCCCCGAGCCATGGAGCGCTTTAAAGATAGTTGTCAAAACCTTGAAGCGCACTCGAAAGGCCACAGGAAGCCAATGCAGCTCGCGCAGGATCGGTGTTATGTGGGAGCATCTAGTGGCTCCCATAATCACCCGCGCGGCTGCGTTTTGGACTAGCTGTAGCTTTCGAGTGCACCTCAAGGGAAGCCCCATGTAGAGAGCATTACAATAGTCGAGTCGGGACGTCACGAGAGCTTGAGTGACTGTGCGAAGGGCAGCCCGGTCCAGTAAGGGGCGCAATTGGCGCATCAGGCGTACCTGATGAAACGCCCCCCTGGCCACGGCTGCCACATGGTCCTCCATGGACAGCCGGGAATCCAGGAGGACACCCAAATTGCGCGCCCTCTCCACGGGGGCCAGTGTTTCGCCCCCAATGGCCAGAGTTGGAATAATCTGGCTGAACCGGGGTGCCGGAAACCACAGCCACTCAGTCTTGGCAGGGTTGAGCTTGAGTTTGTTACCACTCATCCAGATCCGTACGGCTTCCAGACACCGGGACAGCACTTCGGCGGCATCGTTGGGGTGGTTTGGGGTGGATATGTACAACTGAGTGTCATCAGCGTACAGATGGTACTCCACCCCAAAACCACGGATGATCTCACCCAGCGGCTTCATATATGTGTTGAAAAGGAGGGGCGAGAGGACCGACCCCTGAGGAACCCCACATAGGAGAGGCCTCGAGGTCGACCTCTGCCCTCCCGTCAACACATATTGCGACCGACCAGAGAGGTAGGACCTGAACCACCGTAGAACGGTGCCTCCCAGCCCCAACCCCCCCAGTCGGTGCAATAGGATACCATGGTCGATGGTATCAAAAGCCGCCGAGAGGTCTAATAGGACTAGGATAGAGGAATAACCTCTATCCCGCGCCCTCCAGAGATCATCAACCAACGCGACCAATGCCGTCTCGGTGCTGTGACCGGGACGGAAGCCGGACTGGCGCGGGTCTAGATAATCAACTTCCTCCAGGTGTCGCGGAAACTGTTGGGCTACCACACTCTCAACAACCTTCACTAAAAAGTGAAGGTTGGAGACCGGACGATAGTTCTCTAGTAAAGCTGGGTCCAGGGACGGCTTCTTGAGGAGGGGCCTCACTACCGCCTCTTTCAAGACGGCAGGTAAGGACCCCTCACTCAAAGATGCGTTGACAATGCCCTGGAGCCAGCCTCGTGTCGTCTCCCAGGATGCCAGTACAAGCCAGGAGGGACACGGATCCAATAAACATGTGGTCGCCCTAAGCTTCCTTGACAGCCTGTCCATATCCTCGGTGGTAACAAAGTCAAACTCCTCCCAAGAAGGAACCTCAAGACTGGTCTCGGACAGTCCCACAGGACCACTGTCGATGGAGGGTAGCTCATTCCGAATCCGAGTGATTTTCTCCTGCAGATAAATCCCAAATTCCTCTGCTCGCCCTTGCAGAGGGGCTTCCCGCGGCCTCTGGTGGAGGAGGGAGCGGGTCACCCCAAACAGGGCGGCAGGGCGGTTATCTGCGGATGCAATAAGGGTGGCACAATACTCACGTTTGGCCACTCTTATCGCCACTAAATAAGCCCTAATATGGGTTCTCACTAGTGTTCGGTCGGCTTCGGAGCGAGAGGATCTCCATCTGCTCTCTAGGCGTCTCTTGTGGCGTTTCATCCCCCGAAGCTCCTCAGTGAACCAAGGAGCCTGGGTGATTCGTCGCCGCAAGAGAGGCCGCAAGGGCGCGACTCGGTCCAAGGCCCCCGTGGCCGCACTTAACCATGCAGCCACTAGGTCCTCAGTCGAGTCGCGGGGCAGGGTCACAGGAATTGGCCCAAGCTCCCTCTGGAACCTTTCTGGGTCCATCAGAAGCCTGGGGCGGAACCATATAGGAGTGTCCGGTTCCGCCTCCCCGCGGTGGGGTGTAGCGATTGGAAAGTCCAGCCGAAGGAGAGCGTGATCTGTCCATGACAAGGGAGTGATGACTAGATCCCCTATTCCCAGATCACGACTCCACTGTCCCGAGACAAAGATGAGATCCAGTGTGTTCCCCCCCTCGTGAGTGGGGCCTAAAACTACCTGGGTCAGGTCCATGGCCGTCATGGAGGCCATGAACTCCCGAGCTACTCCAGAGGCTTCGCCCGCCGACGGCAAGTTAAAGTCCCCCATGACTACCAGTCTGGGGGTCTCAACTGCCGCCTCGGCTATCACCTCTAGGAGCTCGGGCAGGGCTGTTGTTGCATAGCGAGGAGCCAGGTATACAACTAACATGCCCAACTGCCTCCCTAGGCCCCATCTCACGCAGAGAGATTCACACCCGGTTGTCTGGGGGACCGTGGTCTCCTTCGGCTCAAGACCTTCCTTTATGATAATCGCCACCCCCCCACCCCTCCCTAGGGCCCTAGGCTGATGAAAAGCACGGTAACCTGGTGGGCACATGTCCACGAGGGGTATACCCCCCTCGTGGCCCAACCAGGTTTCCGTTATACCCACCAGGTCCGGGTCCCCCTCTGACACAAGGTCACGAATGAGGGGGGATTTTTGAACCACGGACCTGGCGTTGCATAACATCAGCTTCGGGCCCCGGGTCTGTGATTCCTGCCCACCTAGTCTGCGATGGGAGAGCGGAGAGTTGGAGCACGTGACCGCCTGGATCCAGCGGCCACGGTCTTCCAACTGATGGTGCCCATTTCGTCTCCCTCCGCCCCTGCCCCTCCCTAAGACCGGATCGATGGAAAGAGCTACCGTGGAAATGACCCCCCCCTTCCCTTCCTCCGTTTCCCTACTTCCGCCCGCCGGCCTCACTTGCTGTCCCCTCCCTGGACTATTTTTCCCCTCCTCCCTGGAACCCCCTAAAAGCCTAATTAAAAACCTCCCTAAAAACCCCCTCAACCTGCGCTTCGCCCACCTCTCAGGATTAATCAGTCCGTCATCGAGGCGGGCCCGTGTTAAACAGGAGGGCCAGGCCTGCGAGAGGGGAGACTCCCGCAGGCTAAGGAGGTCGCGTCTGGAGTACATGATAAAAGCCCCCCCAGGCAGCCCAAGTCCAGGAAGGCAAAACATAAGTCCGATAAGCAAATAAAGTGGCTAAGTGCAAAGATATTCTTTCGGATGGGGGGGTAAAGTCAAGATAGTCCAGGGTCTTGTGGATGGGGAGATCGAATTTAGTCAGGCCCCATCCATCTGTCTCTCGGACCAAAAGGGGTTAGTTCGTATCTAGTGCCGCATGGCTAGTTAGTCCATCATGCGGCCTGATGAAAATACTGCCCTCTAATGGCACAGATGTTATCAGCTAAACCTCCTCCAGTCGTGCACTCACTCCAAGATGTTCCAGGTGTTCAGGATCTTCCCGGGTCGTCCTCAGCCAGGTCCACCATTTCACGAGCCGGTTGCAGCTGTTCCACGCCTGGCTGCTCAAACCAGGATACCACGATCTTCTCCACTCTCCATTCTCCTTCTTCTCCAACTTTCAACTTGCCAACTCATCTCCATCTCCTCACGATCTCATCATCATTCTCATTCTCATTCTCCTTCTCCTTCTTTCAGTTCCACCGTCTCCAACTCCTTCCCATCTCCATCTCATCACCATCACTGTCCATCACTCTCAACTTCCTTCCGTCTTCCCCATTCTCTCTCTTTCTCCTCTCTTTCTTCTCTCTCCTCCTCCTTCTCCATCTCTTTCTTTCCTTCCTCCTTCCTCCGACTTCTCCAACACCACCTTCCAGGCCTCCATACCTTCTTTCACCACCAACCAACCTCCCTTATGAGCAGCCTCGCCACGCAGCCTCGCCACGCAGCTATCTCAGAAGTTTCACCTACCGATGGCAGGTTGAAGTCCCCCCTGACTAATAGCCCGGGGATCTCAACCGCCACCTCGGCTATCACCTCGAGGAGCTCGGGCAAGGCTGCTGAGACGTAGCGGGGAGCCAGGTACACAATCAGCAAGCACAACTGCCTCCCAAGGCACCATTTCACACCCAGGACCTCACAGTTGGCTATCTGCGGCACAGAGGTCTCCCTCGGATCTAGGCCCTCCTTTACGATAACCGCCACCCCTCCACCCCGGCCTTGGGCTTGTGGCTGATGAAATGCCCGGTAGCCTGGCGGGCACATCTCGACGAGGGCCACTCCCCCCTCGTGGCCCAGCCAGATTTCCGTGACACCCACCAGGTCCGGCTCCCCCTCTAATACCAAATCATGGATGAGGGGGGCCTTGTTGATAATGGACCTGGCGTTGCACAACATCAGCCTTGGGCCCAGGCCCTGAGAATCCGGACCTCCTGGGTTGCGAGAGGAGCCATGGAGACCGGAGCGCGCAATCGCTTGAAGACAGCGGGTGCGCACTCCCGTAGCGTGATATGGTCTCCAGCTCTCGCCATACCTACCCCTCCCGTATACTGTCCTGATGGTATGGCCCTCTGTTGACTTGACCTCTGTTCCCCTCCTAGAAGTGGACCCTACGTCCTCCCCATCGGGATCATAGGTCGGCCTGGACATAGTACCCCATGGGTTGTTCTCCCCACCCACTTCCGTAATTACTGTTAACCCTCCCTCATCCCTGGAACCCCTTAAAAGTCTAGTTTAAAAAATCCCTAAAAACCCTCTAAGCGTCCGCTTCCTCCACCTCTCGGGATTCACCAGTCCGTCATTGAGGTGGGCCCTCGTTAACACTGAGGGCCAAACCTGCGAGAGAGGGGACTCTTACAGGGCATGGAGGTCAGCTAAGGAATACATAGAAATCCGTACAGATAAATCAACAGAGGGGAGGTGCTATCTGGGTATAAGATGTCATAAAAGCCCATAAACCGGGGGTACCAGTGGGCCGTGTAAGCTCCAACCAGGCCTGCGAGGCCTTGACCTAATAGGCCAAGCCAAGTCACTGAGGTCTTTAATAGCGTACACAGGAAATGTTGTAATAAATAATGGTGGAGATGATGGCGAATCATGAATGGCCAAAAGAAGAAGGGCCTGACTGTGCCTCTAATGTCCTCCAGTGTCCTCTTCGCCCCACCGGGCCTGCTTGCACCATCGCCCCCACTAGTCCCCTGAAGCCGCGGGCCCCCATGATGGTATCCAACAAAAGCCAAACCAGGGACCTCCCCCCGAGGCGGCAGAGATGAAAAAACCGCGACAGGGGAGGATGGATGAGGCCAGACCAAGCGCCAGTTCAGTTGCCCAAGCAGGAGATCGTACCAAGCCTGCCTCTGTAAGGGCGACGGCCGCTGCTGCAGATGGAAATGGTGGCGGCACTGATGGAAGGAATGGCAGCCGCTGATAGTGAAAAGAGCGGCAGGGACGCTGAATGAACCGGCGCCACACAGGGCGCAAAGCATACTGGGCAGTAGCAGGGATAAGGTGGCCAGGCAACAGCAGGAACGGCAAAGCCAAAACAGTCGGGTGGAGAGCCGGATAGACGAGGCGGCAGAACGAGGAGGCCAGTGGACGCGGCGACAGACGACCAGCCCAGCAAATGACGGAAACCAGCAGACGAAATGGTGAACGATGAGACAACAGGCTGAAACAAACATATGAAGCAGGCAACGGAAAGGAATCGAAACAGCATGGCGAGACAACCAGGGGCGAAACTCCACGGACGACATTGGGAACGAAGGCAAAGCAGCAGGGTAAAAATGATGGACATGACGAAACAACGAAACAACGAGACGAAGTAATATGGCGACCGGAACAGAGCGGCCGAATGGAGCGGTGGCAGCGGCGGCAGCGGCTGCACAAGCCACGATGTCGGGCCGCTTCTAGGTGGAATCAACGCGCCGACCGCCGACCGCCAGCTCCCTCGCTCAATCCACAGACGGTTTTCTAAAATCCTCTCAGATCTTCCTTACCATTCGCCCCCCTGATGTTACTGGGGGCTGGCATCAAATTTTGGGGCCATTCGATGAAAGTACCCCTCAGGGTGACCCTGGTAAGCACAATCCCCTCAATACAGCTCGGTTCCCAGCTCTTCCACCTTGGTCACCGGAAGCAAAGAAAAGATATAAAAGGAATGAAAATTTTAAAAGAAGAATATAAATTGCAAGCATTTGCAGATGGCTTAGTATTTATTTTATTTTTTTATATTGAAAAAGTTTTATTGGTTTTACATTTTTCTATAGGGTAGGGTAAGGGATACAAAGAAATTTTGAAAGCATTCACGTCAGAGTCGTCGGCCCTTCCGAGACCTCAAAATACACAATAAAAAAATAACAAAAAAAAAGCATTTTTCATAACACTACAAGGTAAAAGCAAGTACATATACCTAAATTCTCAGTTCCATGCTGTCAGACATTTACAATAAATCCAGAAAATATTATACAAAATTGTTCAGAAAAATCAAGGCAAAGTTATTTTTTCGATCTAAGTCTCTTGGCTATTGTATCTTCTTTTTCTCCTCCCTGGCCCCCAGCGGGCGGGGCTGTGGCCCCCTCCGTCCCCCCTGGATCTTCCCCCAGGGCAGAGGAATGTTTTTTAAGAAAGGCTTCCGCCTCAACAACTGTTTTAATCCTCACTCTTCCTCCTTCCCAGAACACCAGCATCCCTTCGGGTGTCACCCACTTGAACCAAATCCCATGATCAAACAATGTTTTAGACAAGAAGGAAAATTTCCGTCTTGCATCTCGAATCTTTCTAGGAATCTGCTTCAAGATAGTGACCTTTTTGTGTTGGTAAATTAAAGGGTTCTCTCTCTGCGCCCTCAGGATTTCCTCTCTGGTTGACCTTCTAACAAATTTCACATGTATCTCTCTAGGCACTTCATTTATCCTGGCATATGCTGAGTTAATTCTATAAGCTAGGTCAATGTCCCCCCTGATCTCATCTTTAGGTTTTTGTAAATAGTCTGCTAAAATTGTGCTCATAAGATCAGGGAGGCATTCACCAGATTCCTCTAGAACGTTCTGAAATCTCAAAAAATATGTCATTCTTTCCATATCAATCCTAGACACATGCCCATCTATTTCCCCAACCTCTTTAGTAACATTTTTAATCTCTCCCTTAACCCCCACCAACCCCCCTTCCAATTCTTCAGTCTTCTGTGTGTTTTCCAGCACCTGGTTCCTGGTATCCAATAGCTCCTTCTTGAAATTGATGTTTTCAGCCCTCTGGGCCTGAATTTCATTTACCAAAGTTTGTATAACAGTTTCAAGAGAAGCCAACCGTTGTTCTAAACTTGCCAGTGCTGTTTCTTGAGCCATGATTATCTGTTAAAGTCAGTGCCAGCCAAAATGGCGTTTTCAGGGTGGGGCTGGTGAGACTAGCCGGGAGCCAAAAGTTCAGATCAAGGTTGGAACGTTGTAAAATTCAGAAACCAAGAGAGAGACAATTTTCCAGCTCAATAGTTATAATAACGAAGGTAATCCAGAAAGGAATCACAAATCCAACAAGAAAAAAATTCTTCATTAATATCCAGAGAGAGTCCCACTTGTAAAGAGACGCTGGGAATTTTCCATGATTAAAATAGTCAGGCAGGGACAGAGAGAAGCCACTTTCCACCGCCCATCTCAGAGCCCAGAGGAGAGAGTAGAAAAATAAATTCTTTATAACCAGCCAGACCTAGAAACAATGTTGCAAGTAGACGCATTCCACTTTCCCTTGTTAGAGACAGTCCGGATTTAAGATTTCCGCTTTCTCTTCCAGAGAAGCCATTTTTAAGTGCCGCTTAAGTCCGAGGGGGGTTTTTTGGAAACAAACACCCCCCTCCCAGTCCGTTCAGCCTGGCTGGCAGCAAGGAAAAAGTCTTTTTAAAACTCACTCTCTCTCGCAGCTGAAGCCCCGGCGAGCCTTCCGATCTCCTCCGCTCAGCCCTCTACATTAAAGTGAATGGCGCCGACAGCCGTTGGCGAAGGGAGAACCCCCCGCAGCATGTTCCTCCTCACCTAGGTCGCGGAGGGGATCGCTCTCCCCACCGCCGTGAGGAGAAACGTCTCCTCTGAGCCGACCCTACGGGAGACCTCCGGTAACCGGAGTGTCTCGCCCCCGTGGGGGGGCAGAAAAGGCAACAAAGCGGCGAGCGAGCCCAAGGCTCGCACGTAGCCGCTGGAGCCGGAACCGGAAGCCCGCTTAGTATTTATTATTGAAGTTCCAATAGAAACAGGTCTAAAACTACTAGAGCAAATAGAAGAGTATGGAGGAGTGGCATGATTGAAAATTAATAAAGATAAAACAAAATTTTTAGTGAAAAACAGAACAGAAAAACAGAACAGAGAAATAATGGGAAAATTAGATATTCAAATAGTAGAAAAAGTGAAATATTTAGGAATACAGATGACTTTGAGATGTGTAACTATCAAGAAAGATAATTATTATAAATTAAGAAATCAAATTGAAATGGATATAGAGAAATGGAAAAACTTACAGCTATCATTCATGGGAAGAATAGCAGTAATTAAGATGAATATATTACCAAGAATATTATTTTTATTTCAAACAATACCGATAAAACTGGGAAAAAAGTACTTCAAAAAACTAAATAAAATAGGAAAATATATTTGGCAAGGTAAGAAAGCGAGAATTAATATAAGAATGTTGCAAGATTCAAGGATTAGAGGTGGATTTGGTGTACCGAACTGGGAATTATACTACCAAGCAGCAGCTTTAACATGGATAAAAGAATGGATATTATTAAGAAATGCAAGGTTATTATCCTTGGAGGGACACGATATGCAACTGGGTTGGACCGCATTTTTGTGGTATGGGAAAAATAGAATACATGGTTATTTTCAGAGACACTATGTAAGAAATATTATATTTATATATTTATATTTATTCAATTTATACCCCGCCCTTCTCCAAACGGACCCAGGGCGGCGCACAGGAAAATTAAAACACATACAAAACATCATATAAAATTTAAAAAACTAATTCAATAGAACCTGTGCTAAAACCAGATTAAAATCCCCAAATTTAAAAACTATCTAAAAGTCAGTATAGGAGGCTACGCTAGGCCGGCTAGATGGAATAAATGTGTCTTAAGACACTTGCGGAAGAGGCGGAGGTCAGAGATGGTGCGAAGTTCAGGGGGTAAGTCGTTCCAAAGGGCTGGACCTGCCACAGAGAAGGCTCTCCCCCTGGGTGTCGCCAGTCGGCATTGTCCGGCCGACGGCACCCTGAGGAGGACCTCTCTGTGGGAGCGTATTGGTCTGAGGGATGTATGGGGCAGGAGGCGGTCTCGCATATAACTAGGCCCCGAGCCATGGAGCGCTTTAAAGATGGTCGTCAGAACCTTGAAGCGCACCCGAAAGACCACAGGAAGCCAGTGCAGCTCGCGCAGGATAGGTGTTATGTGGGAGTGTCTAGGCGCTCCCGTAATCACCCGCGCGGCTGCATTCTGGACTAACTGCAGCTTTCGAGTGCACCTCAAGGGGAGCCCCATGTAGAGAGCATTACAGTAGTCGCGTCGAGAGGTCACGAGGGCCTGAGTGACTGTGCGAAGGGCAGCCCGGTCCAGTAAGGGCCGCAATTGGCGCATCAGGCGTACCTGATGGAAAGCCCCCCTGGCCACGGCCGCCACATGGTCCTCCATGGACAGCCGGGAATCCAGGAGGACACCCAAATTGCGCGCCCTCTCCACGGGGGCCGGTGTTTCGCCCCCAATGGCCAGAGTTGGAATAATCTGGCTGAACCGGGGTGCCGGAAGCCACAGCCACTCAGTCTTGGACGGGTTGAGCCTGAGTTTGTTACTACCCATCCAGATCCGTACGGCCTCCAAACACCGGGACATGACCTCGACGGCATCGTTGGGGTGGTCTGGGGTGGATATGTACAACTGAGTATCATCAGCGTACAGATGATATCCCACCCCAAAACCACGGATGATCTCGCCCAGCGGCTTCATGTATGTGTTGAACAGTAGGGGCGAGAGGACCGACCCCTGAGGTACCCCACATACGAGGGGCCTCGAGGCCGACCTCTGCCCCCCTGCCAACACATATTGCGACCGACCAGAGAGGTAGGAAGAGAACCACCGTAGAACGGTGCCTCCCAGCCCCAACCCCCCCAGTCGGCGCAATAGGATACCATGGTCGATGGTATCAAAAGCCGCTGAGAGGTCTAATAGGACTAGGATAGAGGAATATCCTCTATCCCGCGCCCTCCAGAGATCATCAACCAACGCGACCAATGCCGTCTCAGTGCTATGCCCGGGTCGGAAGCCGGACTGGCGCGGGTCTAGATAATCAACTTCCTCCAAGTGTCGCGGAAACTGTTGGGCCACCACACTCTCAACAACCTTCACTAAAAAGTGAAGGTTGGAGACGGGACGGGTTGGAGAAATGATTTATACGCAGTATGGGAAAAAGTGAGACAAGGAGGAATCATGAAGAAATGAAAAACGAGACTTCCTCTTCCGGCTTCTGGCGGCGACAGATGAACCTTGGGGTTCGTCCGCCGTTTTGCTCTTTTTTCTGCCCCTAACGGGGCGGGGTGCCCCCCCTTTTTTTTTCTGGGGGGGACCCTCCGTAGGGCTGGCTTGCCTGGACTGGTTCTGCCGGCGGCAGCTGGGGAACGGTCCTTGTCTTCGGTCCAGGTGGAAGAAGACATGCTGCGGGGGACTTGGTTCCCTTCGCCAACAGAGGACGGCAACAAATAATGGATTCGGAGAGAACGGAGCGCTCGAGTCGGATGGCTTTGCCGGGGCTTGAGATGCGAGGCGGAGAGTAAGTGACTTTAAAACTTTTTTTGCTGGCGGCTTGGACTGAGAGAGACGTGGAGGGGGGTGTTTGTTAAACTCCCCCTCGGATTTACAACAGCGGCGTTTAGAAATGGCTCCTCGTTGCGAGGAAGCGGATATTTTTCATCCGGACTTTTGCGGAACAAGTGAAAGTGCTTCGCGGCTTGTTTCTATACAATGTATCTAAGTCCGGCTTTATTGAAACAATTTCTTTTTTCACTCTCTCCTGCTGGCTGCCTGGCTGGGCGGTGGAAGATGGCTCCTCTTTGTTCCTGAATGACTATTTCTTTATGGAAAATCACCAACATTTCTTTGTAATTTGGACTGTCTCTCTTTATTAATGGAAATTTTTTTTTGAATAATTGGTTCCTTCCCTGGAATACCTTCTCTTTTTTAACAATTGACTGTGGAAACTGTTTCTCTTCTGGGCTCTACAACTTGTTACAACTTTGAGCTGAACTTTTTTTCTCCTGACTTGCTCCAGCAGTCGCACCCAAAAAACGCCATCTTAGTGGCACTGATTATAATAGCTCATCATGGCTTCAAAAAAACAACCAGAGAATTCGGGATTGGAACAAAGAATGACGGCGATGGAGGAAGCATTAAACTCCTTGGTGCTGGAAATTAAAGCGATGAGGAAAGACCAGTGTAGCTCTAAGCTTGAACTTTTGGAAACACAAAAAAAATTGATGGAGAACACACAGAAGACCGAGGAGCTGGAAGTGGGGTTGGCTGGGGCAAAGGGAGAACTTAAAAATGTCAACACTGAAATTGGAGATTTGTCTGGTCATATGTCTAGGATGGATTTTGAAAGAATGTCATATTTTTTAAGATTTCAGAACATTTTGGAGGAAACTGGTGAATGCCTTCCTGATCTCATGAGTACAATTTTAGCAGACTATTTACACAAACCTAAAGAGGAGATCAGGGGGGACATTGACCTAGTCTATAGAATTAACTCAACATATGCCAGGTTAAATGAAGTACCCAGAGAGATACATATTAAATTTGTTAGAAGGTCGACCAGGGAAGGAATTCTGAAGGCGCAGAGAGACGGGCCTTTAATTTACCAACAAAAGGAAGTCGCCATCTTGAAGCTGATCCCAAAAAAGATTAGAGAGGTGAGGAGGAAGTATTCCTTCTTATCTAAAAAATTGTTTAACCACGGGATTTGGTTTAAGTGGGCGATGCCAGAAGGGATGTTGGTGTTCTGGGAAGGAGGAAGAGTAAGGATTAAAACAGTTGCTGAGGCGGAAGCCTTTCTTAAAAAACATTCCTCTATCCTGGGGGAAGATCCAGGAGGGGCAGAGGGGGCCACGGCCCCGCCCACTGGGGGCCAGGGAGGAGAACAAGAAGACACAATTGCCAAAAGACTTAGATCTAAAAAATGACTTTGCTTTTTATTAACATAGTATAATTCTTTGTCTGGATGTTTGTACATGATTGCCAGCATATAATTTAGAATGTATGATTTACGCATTTATCTTCACCTTGTTGTATTAATGAACAATGTATTACCAATGTCTTACCACGCAGCCCGGAGGGGCCAACGACTTCGACGTGAAAGTTCTCAAAAAAATTTTTGTATCACCTTACCCTACCCTATCCCAAAAATTTGTAAAACCAATAAAACTTTTGCAATATAAAAAAGAAATGAAAAACGAAATTGGAGAATTGAAATGAAAGATCAAAATTGTGGATGACAAAATTGAAAGGATACAGAATGCCTTAGCAATCAACGAACAGAAAATCCAGAACATCGAAACAAAAATAGAACAGACAGATCAGAAGATGGAAAAAATGGAGCTAAAATATATACAAGCCAATAAAGAGTCAGAGTTATCAATAATCCAATTGGAAATTGAAAGAGCTTCATTTTATCTAAGATTCCAAAATATACCGGAAAAAAAGAGGAAGACCTGAAAGGAAAAATTTTACAGAGAAAAGAACAGGAGTTGAGAGGAGACATCGATGAGGCTTACCGTGTGCACACTAATTATGCTAGAAGACATAGGCTCCCGGGAGAAGTGCATGTAAGATTTGTCAAAAAAACAACTAGAGATGAAGTGTACAAAAAAACCAGAGAAGGGCCGATTACATTCAAGGGAAAAGAGTTGATTACGCTTAAACAGATTCCACAGAGAATTTGTGAACAACGTAGACAATGCCGATTTTTAACAAATCAGTTAAACAAGAACAGAATAATGTACAGATGGTTGGTACCAGAAGGGGTACTGATATCTTGGCAAGGAAAAAGATATAAAATAAATATAGAAGAAGTCGAAGCTTATGGAAGTCGAAGCTGAATTACAGAGAGACCCAAAGAATAAAATTAAAAAAGAAAAAAGAGATGATAAAACATAAGATCAATTTAATAACTCAAAAGGAATTAACACAGAAAATTAAAGCAGCCAGACAAAATTATTTTGAACAAGCCAATAAACCTGGATGATGGTTGGCATACAGATTGAAGAACAAAAGAGAAAAAAGGATGATATACCAATTAAAAGATGAGGAGGGAAGAATTCGATACAAAATGGAAGAAAAGAAGCAGATTATTCATAAATATTTCGCAAAAAGTATATGCGCAAGATAGCATGGAGGAAACCAAGATAAAACAATATTTAAACACAGAAAAGATAACACCAATCTCAAAAGAACAAAGGGAGGTGATAAACAGGCCAATAACATTAGCCGAAGTGGAATTAGTCCTGAAAAACCAGAAAAACAATTGTTAGATTAGAAGAAGGATTCCGACTCAGGCATGGTCAAACAACAGGAACATTTATTCAGCAACTATTTACAATATACAAGGATCATTACTGGCAAGGTTTCCCTGTCTGACAGCCGTTTATATACAGCTTTTAGGAGGGAAACCTTTCAGCAAGGTAGCTGCAACATTGTATCAGATCTCCAGACAGAATCCGGCCAGCTGCGTCTGGGCCAATCATATGCAGCTGCCGGCTCCGTTCTGGAATGCGGTGACTCAGAGTTCACCAGACTTGCTGGCACCAGACTTCACCAGACTTGCAAGCCTGAGGACTTAACAACAATAAAACCCCAGGACCAGACGGAATACCGGTGGAGCTATACAAATATAATAAAATAATATTGGAAGAACTAGGAGTGGAAATGTTTAACAAAGTTTTAGGAAAAGCCAAGATCCCTGAATCATGGACGGAAGCAATAATATTGCTAATCCCAAAAAGAAGAAACCAACCGACAAGAAATTCAAAATTACAGGCCAATCTCATTACTAAATTCCGATTATAAAATATTTGCAGCAATTATGGCAGGAAGAATTAAACAGGTTTTAAATGAACGAATACACCCGGACCAAAACGGATTTTTACCTCACAGACACATTCAAAATAATATGAGAGTCATCCTAGACATAGAGTATTACGAGGCGCATCCAGAAAAACAAATGGTACTGGTTTTCCTTGATGCACAAAAAGCATTTGACAACATAATATGGAAATTTATAATAACACTATTGGACAAGATGAAATTCAGAGAAAAATTTACAAAAATGATAGAAGGACTTTATAACAGTCAGACAGCCAAAGTTCTGATGAACAGAGAACTAACAGAGAAGTTCAAAATAGAAAAGGGAGTCAGACAGGGATGCCCCCTCTCTCCTTTGCTGTTTATATTAACTTTGGAAATTTTATTAAATGAAATTCGGAAGGACCAGGGAATAAAAGGTTTAAGACTCAAAAATGAAGAATATAAGGCCGAAGCCTATGCCGATGACTTAGTATTTGTTCTAGAGGATCCATTAGAATCCAGTCTGAAATTAATTCGAAAATTAGAAGAATATGGTGAAGTGGCAGGACTAAAGATCAATAAAGACAAAACAAAAATGATAACCAAGAACATGACAAAAAAGCAAGAAAAGGAACTGGAAATAGTAACTAGAATGCAAATAACTAAGAAAGTGAAATACTTGGGGATCTGGATGTCGGAAAAATGTTCCACAATTAAAGACGATAATTATAATAAATTAGCGACACAAATAAAGATTTAGAAAATTGGAAAAATATTCAGCTATCACTAATGGGACTTATAGCTACAATCAAAATGAATATTTTACCAAGAATCTTATTCCTGTTGCAAGCCACACCTATTAATCCGGGTAAAACCTTCTTTCAAGAACTAAACAAAATAACCGCTAAGTTCATTTGGCAGGGACGAAAAGCGAGGATTAAACTAAAGTCAATGCAAGACAGCAAGGAGAGGGGAGGTTTAGCATTACCAAATTGGGAATTATACGCATTAGCAGTAACAATAACATGGGTGAAGGATTGGATAGAGCTAAAGAATAAAAGAATTTTGACTTTAGAAGGCCATGATTTGCAAGCAGGCTGGCATACATTCCTATGGGATGATAAAAATAAAACGCACAAATACTTTCAAAAACATTTAATTAGAAGAGTGTTATTTCAAAATTGGCTCAAAATCAAAAAAATCCATTATGTGAAAATCTCGAATTGGCTATCACCGACAGAAAGGACGATCCATCCAAATTTTATAGATATGAACAAAATGCTAAGATACAGAGACCTAATTGACAGACAGGGAAATTTTAAAACAATTGAAGAATTGGCAGAACAAAACATGAAAGCTGACTGGCTAACTTTCTTCCAAATCAAAACTAAATACAATCATGATACTAAATTATATGACATCGAAACAGAACCACACGAATTGGATAAAATTATTCAAAGCTCAGATAGAAAGATGATAGGGAGAATATATAAATTTCTCCTGAAGTATAAAATGGAAGAGGAAATTGTGAAAGAACAAATGATAAAATGGGCACAGAACTTTGGCTATAATATTGAATTAGACAAATGGGAACATTTTTGGGCAACAAACTTAAAAATGACACTATCAGTTGCATACAAGGAAAACCAGTACAAAATGTTTGACCTGGCACCAACAAGGTTAGCTAAAATCTCAACAAATACCTCCCCAAAATGTTGGAAATGTGAATCAATACATGGAACATATTACCACTTATGGTGGACCTGTGAGGAGGCTAAAACTTTTTGGAAGAGGATCAAAAATTGGCTGGAGGCAATAACAGGGGTTAAAATGGAATGGAAACCTGAAGGTTTTTTTTATTAAGAATAATGTCTGTGAAATACAAAAAAGAAATCCAGTATTTAATACTACATATAATTACGGCGGCAAGGATTGCCTTTGCCCAGAAATGGAAAAACAAATTAACTCCAAGCGAAGATGAAATAATAAGAAAGGTTATGGATTGTGCTGAAATGGACAAATTAACTAAAGAAATCCAGGGAAAAGAAGAATCAGAATTCTAGCAGATATAGGATAAATGGTATAGGTGGATGGAGGAAAGAAACAAGAACCAATGAAGGAATACAACAAAACTCAAAAATAGTAGTTATGAGTAAAATAAGAGGGTTAAGAATGGTGAAATTCAAATGAAATATAATAGAAGGGGAAATAATATAAGGTGAGTGCTATCGATTGACAATTGCTAGTAGAAAGAACAGGAAGCTCCTGTTTGTACTGTATTGTGTAAATCTGGTGTATGTCTAAGTTTTGTGTGTGTGTATTTTACATGTTTGTAAATAAAAAAATTTAAAAATAAAAAAGTGAAAGAAAAGCACTATGTGGAAATACCAATGTGGTTGTCAATGGTGGAAGCTTTGACACACCCAAATATTAGTAGTATGAAAAAGGTTATTATAGAAACCTTTAGAAAGAAACTATAAATTGACAATGGCGACAGCATACAAAGATAATTTGTATAAAATGTTTTACAGATGGCACATGCCACCCGAAAGATTAGCAAAAAATGTTTAAGGATAAATCAGCTAAATGTTGGAAATGTCATCAATTGCCAGGTTCATATTATCATATGTGGTGGACGTGCAGGGATGCAAAACGCTATTGGGTTAAAATACAAACATGGTTAGAGAAAATGATACATCAACCCATAGAGTTTAAGCCAGAGGTATTTTTATTGGGCATTCTATCAGAGAAATATAGTAAAGAAGATTCATATTTGACTGTACAGATAATAACAGCAGCTAGAATTGTATTTGCACAAAATTGGAAAGCAGATACAATCCAATCGGAATGGGAGGTAATAAAGAAGATATTAGACTGTGCAGAAATGAACAGGTTGACATTGAGAATAAACGACAAAGAGGAATCAGTGTACTACAGGACATGGGGGTGATTTTATGATTGGCTTGAAAAAAGATATAAATAGAAAGAGAAGGGAACAAAACATGAAATAAATCTCTCAGATGACACATTAATAAATTAGGGGGAGGGGAAATAAGAAAATATTAAAATGTAAATATGCAAGTGGAAAAAGGACATAAGTGGAGCTAATCTATATAAATAAAAATGTAACTATGAGTTTGTTCAAAACCGCTAATCTCAGAAACTACTGCACCAATCGCCACCAAATTTTCGCACAACGTTCCTTACAAGTGCAGCACCAATGATACGTACAGATTGTGTGGATGGCACACTGGTGCCAGGTACATGCCACACAAATGTAAAACTGCAGCTCTTCTGTGTGTTTCCCTCACTCGCTCAATCACCCCCCTCCCTTCGCGGCCCCTCCCACACGGCCGCTTTTCAGCTCACGTCCCTTGCACGAGCGGTGGAGCGGTGTGCTTCATATCCGTGACGGTCGCCTCCTCAGCGACCTCTCTGCCGACGACCCCCCACCAAATCCCCCCCCCACAAGGCCGCTGCCGAATCAGCGACCTCTCATCTGCCGCCGCCACCCCCCTCCGCCAACTCCCCCCCCCACAAGGCCGCTGCCGAGTCAGCGGCCTCTCTCGCCGCCCGCGCCGCCAACATTCCCCCCACAAGGCCGCTGCCGAGTCAGCGGCCTCTGATCCTGTGACTCCTGAGGACATGGACAGGATGCTTGGGCGGCTGAACGCCACCACATGTTTATTGGACCCGTGTCCCTCCTGGTTGGTACTGGCCTCCCGGGAGGTTACACAAGGCTGGCTCCAGGGAATTGTCAACGCTTCTTTGAGTGAGGGGTTTCTGCCGGCTGCCTTGAAAGAGGCAGTGGTGAGGCCCCTCCTCAAGAAGCCCTCCCTGGACCCGGCTGTGTTGGCCAACTACCGTCCAGTCTCCAACCTCCGATTCCTTGCGAAGTGTGGGCACTGCCTTTAAGAGAAAGAGAGAGAGAGGGAATAGGAAATACACCCAACCCAGCTTCTGTGTGTTTGCACTGCTTTTGAAAGGAAGAGAGGGAGAGGGAAGAGAGGGAAGGGGAAATATACCCAACCCAGCCGCTGTTTGTGTGCTCCTTTTGAGAGGGAGAGAGAGGGAAGGGGAAATATACTCAACCCAGCTTCTGTGTGTACGCTGCGTTTGAGAGTAAGAGAGGGATTGAAAGGGAAGAGGAAATATACCCAATGCAGCTTCTGTGTGTTCGCTGCGTTTCACAGGAAGAGAGAGAGAGAGAGAGAAGGAAGGGGAAATACACCCAACCCAGCTTCTGTGTGTTTGCACTGCTTTTGAAAGGAAGAGAGTGAGAGGGAAGAGAGGGAAGGGGAAATATACCCTACCCAGCTGCTGTTTGTGTGCTCCGTTTGAGAGGGAGAGAGAGGGAAGGGGAAATATACTCAACCCAGCTTGTGCGTTCGCTGCGTTTCAGAGGAAGAGAGAGAGTGAGAGAGAGAGGGGGGGGGAAAGGTGAAATACACCCAACCCAGCTTCTGTGTGGGCACTGCCTTTGAGAGAAAGAGAGAGAGAGGGAAGAGGAAATATACCCAACCCAGCTTCTGTGTGGGCACTGCATTTGAGAGTAAGAGAGGGATGGAGAGGGAAGGCTAAATATACCCAAGCCAGCTTCTGTTTATGCTCTACGTTTGAGAGGGAGAGAGAGGGATGGGGAGATATACCCAAGCCAGCTTCTGTGTGTGCCCTGCGTTTGAGAGGGAAGGGGAAATATACCCAACCCAGCTTCTGGGTATTCTCTGCATTTGAGAAGATGAGGGAGAGGAGGAAGGCTAAATATACCCAACCCAGCTTCTGTGTGTGCTCTGCGTTTGAGAGTAAGAGAGGGATGGAGAGGGAAGGGGAAATATACCCAACCCAGCTTTTTTTATATAGAAAAAGTTTTATTGAGTTTTACAAATTTTTTAACAAAAAAGGGTAGGGTAAGGTGAATTGAAAAGATATTTTGAGAACTTTCACGTCGGGAACGTTGGCCCTCCCGGGCTTCTTAACAAGACATTGGTAATACATTTTTCAATAATACAACAAGGTGAAAATAAATGCAAACATATAAATTCTGAATTCTATGCTGGCAGTCGTGTACAAACATCCAGACAAAAATTATACTGTATTAATAAAAATAAAAATAAAAGTCATTTTTTAGATCTAAGTCTCTTGGCAATTGTGTCTTCTTGTTCTCCTTCCTGGCCCCCAGCAGGCGGGGCCGTGGCCCCCTCCGTCCCCCCTGAATCTTCCCCCAGGATGGAGGAATGTTTTTTAAGAAAGGCATCCGGCTCAGCAACTGTTTTAATCCTTACTCTTCCTCCGTCCCAGAACACCAACATCCCTTCTGGCATCGCCCACTTAAACCAAATCCCGTGGTTGAACAATTTTTTAGATAAGAAGGAATATTTCCGTCTCATCTCCCTAATCTTTTTTGGGATCTGCTTCAAGATGGCTACTTCCTTTTGTTGGTAAATTAACGGACCCTCCCTCTGCGCCTTCAAGATTCCCTCCCTTGTCGACCTTCTAACAAATTTAATATGTATCTCTCTGGGTACTTCATTCATCCTGGCATATGCTGAGTTTATTCTGTAGACTAGGTCAATGTCCCCCCTGATCTCCTCTTTGAGTTTGTGTAAATAGTCTGATAAAATTGTACTCATGAGATCAGGAAGGCATTCACCAGATTCCTCAGAAATATTCTGAAATCTTAAAAAATATGACATCCTCTCAAAATCCATCCTAGACATATGACCAGACAAATCTCCAATTTCAGTATTAACATTTTTAAGTTCTCCCTTTGCCCCAGCCAGCCCCACTTCCAACTCCTCGGTCTTCTGTGTATTCTCCATCAATTTTTTCTGTGTCTCCAATAGTTCAAGCTTAGTGCTAGTATGATCCTTTCTAAATTCTCTGATTTCCAGCACCAAGGAGTTTAACACTGTTTCCAAAGCTGTCATTCTCTCTTCCAATCCTGGATTTCCTGGTTGTTTTTTTGAAGCCATGGTGAGCTGTTTAAGTCAGTGCCACTAAGATGGTGTTTTTTGGTTGCGGCCGCTGCAGCAAATCCCGGGAAAAAAGTTCAGAAAAGTTGTAAAAAAGTTATCATGTCCAGAGAGCAAAACACTTTCCACTATCAATTATTAAGACAAAGAAGGCACTCCTGGGAAGGAATCAATTAATCCAGAAAATCATCCGTTGATAGAGGGAGGCAGTCCAAATCACGAAGGAATGGTGGAAAATTTTCCATAAAGAAATAAACATTCAGGAACAAAGGGCAGCCATCTTCCACCACCCACTCTGGCAGCCAGCCGGAGAAAACAGCAGAGAAATTGTTTCAGTCAAGCCAGACTTAGATACATTGTATGAAAACAAGCCGCGGAAGACTTTCACTTGTTGCGCAACAGTCCGGATGCAAAAAATCCACTCCCTGCATTCCAGGAGTCATTTCTGCGCGCCGCTGCTGTAAATCCGAGGGGGGTTTTAGCAAACAAACACCCCACTCCACATCTCTCTCTTCCAAAGCCACCAGCAATAAAGCTAAAAACACTTACTCTCCACCTCGCAGCTCAAGCCCCGGCAAAGCCATCCGACCCGAGCGCTCAGTTCTCTCCGAATTCAATATTCGTTACTGTCCTCCGTTGGCAAAGGGAACCAAGCCCCCCGCAGCATGTCTTCTTCCACCTAGACCAAAGACAAGGACCGTTCCCCAGCTGCCGCCGGGAGAACCAGTCCAGGCAAGCCAGTCCTACGGAGGGTCCCCCCCAGAAAAAAAAGGGGGGGCACCCCGCCCCGTTGGGGGCAGAAAAAAGAACAAAACGGCGGACAAACCCCAAGGTTCATCCATTGCCGCCAGAAGCCGGAACAGGAAGTCCCCCAACCCAGCTTTTGTGTGTGCCCTGCGTTTGAGAGGGAGAGAGAGGGAAGGGGAGATATACCCAACCCAGTTTCTGTGTGTGCACTGTGTTTGAGAAAGAGAGAGAGAGGGAAGGTGAAATACACCCAACCCAGCTTCTGTGTGTTTGCACTGCGTTTGAGAGGAAGAGAGGGAGAGGGAAGAGAGGGAAGGGGAAATATACCCAACCCAGCTGCTGTTTGTGTGCTGCGTTTGAGGGGGAGAGGCAGGGAAGGGGAAATATACACAACCCAGCTTCTGTGTGTGCACTGCCTTTGAGAGAAAGAGAGAGAGAGAGGGAATAGGAAATACACCCAACCCAGCTTCTGTGTGTTTGCACTGCTTTTGAAAGGAAGAGAGGGAGAGGGAAGAGAGGGAAGGGGAAATATACCCAACCCAGCTGCTGTTTGTGTGCTCCGTTTGAGAGGGAGAGAGAGGGAAGGGGAAATATACCCAACCCAGCTTCTGTGTGTACACTGCGTTTGAGAGGAAGAGAGGGTTTGAAAGGGAAGAGGAAATATACCCAATGCAGCTTCTGTGTGTTAGCTGCCTTTCATAGGAAGAGAGAGAGAGAGTGAGAGAGAAGGAAGTGGAAATACACCCAACCTAGCTTCTGTGTGGGCACTGCCTTTGAGAGAAAGAGAGAGAGAGAGGGACGAGGAAATATACCCAACCCAGCTTCTGTGCGTACATTGCATTTGAGAGTAAGAGAGGGATGGAGAGGGAAGGGTAAATATACCCAAGCCAGCATCTGTGTGTGCACTGCATTTGAGATGAAGAGGTAGGGAGAGAGAGAGGGAAGGGGAAATATACCCAACCCAGCTTCTGTGTGTTTGCACTGCATTTGAGAGGAAGAGAGGGAGAGGGAAGAGAGGGAAGGGGAAATATACACAACCCAGCATCTGTTTGTGCGCTGCTTTTGAGAGGGAGAGGGCGGGAAGGGGAAATATACCCAACCCTGTTTCTGTTTGGGCACTGCCTTAGAGAGAAAGAGAGATAGGGAAGGGGAAATATACCCAACCCAGCTGCTGTTTGTGTGCTGCGTTTGAGGGGGAGAGGCAGGGAAGGGGAAATGTACACAACCCAGCTTCTGTGTGGGCACTGCCTTTGAGACAAAGAGAGAGAGAGGGAATAGGAAACATACCCAACCCAGCTTCTGTGTGTGCACTACGTTTGAGAGTAAGAGAGGGAAGAGAGGGAAGGGGAAATATACCCAACCCAGCGTCTGTGTGTAAGCTGCGTTTGAGAGTAAGAGAGGGTTTGAAAGGGAAGAGGAAATATACCCAATGCAGCTTCTGTGTGTTAGCTGCCTTTCATAGGAAGAGAGAGAGAGAGAAAGAGAGAAGGAAGGGGAAATACACCCAACCCAGCTTCTGTGTGTTTGCACTACTTTTGAAAGGAAGAGAGGGAGAGGGAAGAGAGGGAAGGGGAAATATACCCAACCCAGCTGTTGTTTGTGTGCTCCGTTTGAGAGGGAGAGAGAGGGAAGGGGAAATATACTCAACCCAGCTTCTGTGTGTACCCTGCGTTTGAGAGTAAGAGAGGGTTTGAAAGGGAAGAGGAAAAATACCCAATGCAGCTTCTGTGTGTTAGTTGCCTTTCATAGGAAGAGAGAGAGAGAGAGAGAGAGAAGGAAGGTGAAATACACCCAACCCAGCTTCTGTGTGGGCCCTGCGTTTGAGAGGGAGACAAAGAGAGAGAGAAGGAAGGGGAAATACACCCAACCCAGCTGCTGTTTGTGTGCTCCGTTTGAGAGGGAGAGAGAGGGAAGGGGAAATATACTCAACCCAGCTTCTGTGTGTACCCTGCATTTGAGAGTAAGAGAGGGTTTGAAAGGGAAGAGGAAAAATACCCAATGCAGCTTCTGTGTGTTAGCTGCCTTTCATAGGAAGAGAGAGAGAGAGAGAGAGAGAAGGAAGGGGAAATACACCCAACCCAGCTTCTGTGTGTTTGCACTGCTTTTGAAAGGAAGAGAGGGAGAGGGAAGAGAGGGAAGGGGAAATACACCCAACCCAGCTTCTGTGTGTTTGCACTGCTTTTGAAAGGAAAAGAAAGAGATGGAAGAGAGAGAAGGGGAAACATACCGAACCCAGCTGCTGTTTGTGTGCTGCATTTGAGAGGGAGAGAGAGGCAAGGGGAAATATACACAACCCAGCATCTATGTGGGCACTGCCTTTGAGAGAAAGAGAGAGGGGGGGAAGAGGAAATATACCCAACCCAGCTTCTGTGTGTGCACTACGTTTGAGAGTAAGAGAGGGAGAGAGAGGGAAGGGGAAATATACCCAATCCAGTTTCTCTGTGTTATCTGCTTTTGAGAGGAAGAGAGAGGGAAGGGGAAATATACCCAACCCAGCATCTGTGTGTTTGCACTGCGTCTGAGAGGAAGAGAGAGAGAGGGAAGAGGGGGAAGGGGAAATATAACCAACCCAGGTTCTGCGTGTGCGCTGCATTTGAAAGGGAGAGAGGGATGGAGAGAGAAGGGGAAATATACCCAACCCAGCATCTGTGTGTTTGCTCTGCGTTTGAGAGGAAGAGAGAGGGGGGGGAAAGAGGAAATATACCCAATGCAGCTTCTGTGTGGGTCCTGCGTTTGAGAGGGAGACAAAGAGAGAGAGAAGGAAGGGGAAATACACCCAACCCAGCTGCTGTTTGTGTGCTCCGTTTGAGAGGGAGACAGAGGGAAGGGGAAATATACTCAACCCAGCTTCTGTGTGTACCCTGCATTTGAGAGTAAGAGAGGGATTGAAAGGGAAGTGGAAATATTCCCAATGCAGCTTCTGTGTGTTCGCTGCGTTTCAGAGGAAGGGAGCGAGAGAGTGAGAGAGAGAGAGAGTGAGAGAGAGAGAGAGAGAGGGAAGGTGAAATACACCCAACCCAGCTTCTGTGTGGGCACTGCTTTTGAGAGAAAGAGAGAGAGAGGGAAGGGGAAATATACCCAACCCAGCTTCTGGGTATTCTCTGCATTTGAGAAGAAGAGGGAGAGGAGGAAGGCTAAATATACCCAACCCAGATTCTGTGTGTGCTCTGCGTTTGAGAGTAAGAGAGGGATGGAGAGTGAAGGGGAAATATACCCAACCCAGCTTTTGTGTGTGCCCTGCATTTGAGAGGGACAGAGAGGGAAGGTGAAATACACCCAAGCCAGCTTCTGTGTGTTTGCACTGCGTTTGAGAGGAAGAGAGGGAGAGGGAAGAGAGGGAAGGGGAAATATACACAACCCTGCATCTGTTTGTGTGCTCCGTTTGAGAGGGAGAGAGAGGGAAGGGGAAATATACCCAATGCAGCTTCTGTGTGTTCGCTGTGTTTCAGAGGAAGAGAGAGAGTGAGAGTGAGAGTGAGAGTGAGAGAGAGAGAGAGAGAAAGAGAGAGAGAGAGAGAGAGAGAGCAGGGGGGGGAGGTGAAATACCCCCAACCCAGCTTCTGTGTGGGCACTGCCTTTGAGAGAAAGAGTGAGAGAGGGAAGAGGAAATATACCCAACCCAGCTTCTGTGTGTACACTGCATTTGACAGTAAGAGAGGGATGGAGAGGGAAGGGGAAATATACCCAACCCAGCATCTGTGTGTTTGCACTGATTTTGAGAGGAAGAGAGAGAGAGGAAAGAGAGGGAAGGGGAAATATACCCAACCCAACTCCTGGGTATTCCCTGCATTTGAGAAGAAGAGAGAGTGGGGTAAGGGGAAATATTCCCAACCCAGCTGCTGTTTGTGTTCTGCATTTGAGAGGACTAGAGAGAGAGGGAAGGGTAAATATACCCAACCCAGCATCTGTGTGTGCACTGCATTTGAGATGAAGAGGTAGGGAGAGAGAGAGGGAAGGGGAAATATACCCAACCCAGCTTCTGTGTGTTTGCACTGCATTTGAGAGGAAGAGAGGGAGAGGGAAGAGAGGGAAGGGGAAATATACACAACCCAGCATCTGTTTGTGCGCTGCTTTTGAGAGGGAGAGGGCGGGAAGGGGAAATATACCCAACCCTGTTTCTGTTTGGGCACTGCCTTAGAGAGAAAGAGAGATAGGGAAGGGGAAATATACCCAACCCAGCTGCTGTTTGTGTGCTGCGTTTGAGGGGGAGAGGCAGGGAAGGGGAAATGTACACAACCCAGCTTCTGTGTGGGCACTGCCTTTGAGAGAAAGAGAGAGAGAGGGAATAGGAAACATACCCAACCCAGCTTCTGTGTGTGCACTACGTTTGAGAGTAAGAGAGGGAAGAGAGGGAAGGGGAAATATACCCAACCCAGCGTCTGTGTGTAAGCTGCGTTTGAGAGTAAGAGAGGGTTTGAAAGGGAAGAGGAAATATACCCAATGCAGCTTCTGTGTGTTAGCTGCCTTTCATAGGAAGAGAGAGAGAGAGAAAGAGAGAAGGAAGGGGAAATACACCCAACCCAGCTTCTGTGTGTTTGCACTACTTTTGAAAGGAAGAGAGGGAGAGGGAAGAGAGGGAAGGGGAAATATACCCAACCCAGCTGTTGTTTGTGTGCTCCGTTTGAGAGGGAGAGAGAGGGAAGGGGAAATATACTCAACCCAGCTTCTGTGTGTACCCTGCATTTGAGAGTAAGAGAGGGTTTGAAAGGGAAGAGGAAAAATACCCAATGCAGCTTCTGTGTGTTAGTTGCCTTTCATAGGAAGAGAGAGAGAGAGAGAGAGAGAAGGAAGGTGAAATACACCCAACCCAGCTTCTGTGTGGGCCCTGCGTTTGAGAGGGAGACAAAGAGAGAGAGAAGGAAGGGGAAATACACCCAACCCAGCTGCTGTTTGTGTGCTCCGTTTGAGAGGGAGAGAGAGGGAAGGGGAAATATACTCAACCCAGCTTCTGTGTGTACCCTGCATTTGAGAGTAAGAGAGGGTTTGAAAGGGAAGAGGAAAAATACCCAATGCAGCTTCTGTGTGTTAGCTGCCTTTCATAGGAAGAGAGAGAGAGAGAGAGAGAGAAGGGAGGTGAAATACACCCAACCCAGCTTCTGTGTGGGCCCTGCGTTTGAGAGGGAGACAAAGAGAGAGAGAAGGAAGGGGAAATACACCCAACCCAGCTGCTGTTTGTGTGCTCCGTTTGAGAGGGAGAGAGAGGGAAGGGGAAATATACTCAACCCAGCTTCTGTGTGTACCCTGCATTTGAGAGTAAGAGAGGGTTTGAAAGGGAAGAGGAAAAATACCCAATGCAGCTTCTGTGTGTTAGCTGCCTTTCATAGGAAGAGAGAGAGAGAGAGAGAGAGAAGGAAGGGGAAATACACCCAACCCAGCTTCTGTGTGTTTGCACTGCTTTTGAAAGGAAGAGAGGGAGAGGGAAGAGAGGGAAGGGGAAATATACCCAACCCAGCTGCTGTTTGTGTACTGCGTTTGAGGGGGAGAGGCAGGGAAGGGGAAATATACACAACCCAGCTTCTGTGTGGGCACTGCCTTTGAGAGAAAGAGAGAGAGAGGGAATAGGAAATACACCCAACCCAGCTTCTGTGTGTTTGCACTGCTTTTGAAAGGAAGAGAGGGAGAGGGAGAGAGAAGGAAGGGGAAATACACCCAACCCAGCTTCTGTGTGTTTGCACTGCTTTTGAAAGGAAGAGAGGGAGAGGGAAGAGAGGGAAGGGGAAATATACCCAACCCAGCTGCTGTTTGTGTACTGCGTTTGAGGGGGAGAGGCAGGGAAGGGGAAATATACTCAACCCAGCTTCTGTGTGTACCCTGCATTTGAGAGTAAGAGAGGGTTTGAAAGGGAAGAGGAAAAACACCCAATGCAGCTTCTGTGTGTTAGC
Source organism: Rhabdophis nuchalis (assembly GCA_039707465.1). NCBI lineage: Eukaryota > Metazoa > Chordata > Lepidosauria > Squamata > Natricidae > Rhabdophis > Rhabdophis nuchalis. The sequence continues at coordinate 29,858,645 of CM077650.1, forward strand.
TGCCTTTCATAGGAAGAGAGAGAGAGAGAGAGAGAGAAGGGAGGTGAAATACACCCAACCCAGCTTCTGTGTGGGCCCTGCGTTTGAGAGGGAGACAAAGAGAGAGAGAAGGAAGGGGAAATACACCCAACCCAGCTGCTGTTTGTGTGCTCCGTTTGAGAGGGAGAGAGAGGGAAGGGGAAATATACTCAACCCAGCTTCTGTGTGTACCCTGCATTTGAGAGTAAGAGAGGGTTTGAAAGGGAAGAGGAAAAATACCCAATGCAGCTTCTGTGTGTTAGCTGCCTTTCATAGGAAGAGAGAGAGAGAGAGAGAGAGAAGGAAGGGGAAATACACCCAACCCAGCTTCTGTGTGTTTGCACTGCTTTTGAAAGGAAGAGAGGGAGAGGGAAGAGAGGGAAGGGGAAATATACCCAACCCAGCTGCTGTTTGTGTACTGCGTTTGAGGGGGAGAGGCAGGGAAGGGGAAATATACACAACCCAGCTTCTGTGTGGGCACTGCCTTTGAGAGAAAGAGAGAGAGAGGGAATAGGAAATACACCCAACCCAGCTTCTGTGTGTTTGCACTGCTTTTGAAAGGAAGAGAGGGAGAGGGAGAGAGAGGGAAGGGGAAATATACCCAACCCAGCTTCTGTGTGTACCTGCATTTGAGAGTAAGAGCGGGATTGAAAGGGAAGAGGAAAAATACCCAATGCAGCTTCTGTGTGTTCGCTGCGTTTCACAGGAAGAGAGAGAGAGAGAGAGAGAGAGAGAGAGAGAGAGAGAGAGAGAGAGAAGGTGAAATACACCCAACCCAGCTTCTGTGTGTTTGCACTGCGTTTGAAAGGAAAAGAAAGAGATGGAAGAGAGAGAAGGGGAAACATACCGAACCCAGCTGCTGTTTGTGTGCTGCATTTGAGAGGGAGAGAGAGGCAAGGGGAAATATACACAACCCAGCATCTATGTGGGCCCTGCCTTTGAGAGAAAGAGAGAGGGGGGGAAGAGGAAATATACCCAACCCAGCTTCTGTGTGTAAGCTGCGTTTGAGAGTAAGAGAGGGATTGAAAGGGAAGAGGAAATATACCCAATGGAGCTTCTGTGTGTTCGCTGCGTTTCAGAGGAAGAGAGAGAGTGAGAGAGAGAGTGAGAGAGTGTGAGAGAGAGAGGGGGGGGGGAAAGGTGAAATACACCCAACCCAGCTTCTGTGTGGGCACTGCCTTTGAGAGAAAGAGAGAGAGAGGGAATAGGAAATATACCCAACCCAGCTTCCGTGTGTACGCTGCGTTTGAGAGTAAGAGAGGGTTTGAAAGGGAAGAGGAAATATACCCAATTGAGCTTCTGTGTGTTAGCTGCCTTTCATAGGAAGAGAGAGAGAGAGAGAGAGAGAGAGAGAGAAGGAAGGGGAAATACACCCAACCCAGCTTCTGTGTGTTTGCACTGCTTTTGAAAGGAAGAGAGGGAGAGGGAAGAGAGGGAAGGGGAAATATACCCAACTCAGCTGCTGTGTGTAAGCTGCGTTTGAGAGTAAGAGAGGGATTGAAAGGGAAGAGGAAATATACCCAATGGAGCTTCTGTGTGTTCGCTGCGTTTCAGAGGAAGAGAGAGAGTGAGAGAGAGAGTGAGAGAGTGTGAGAGAGACAGAGGGGGGGGGGGGAACGGTGAAATACACCCAACCCAGCTTCTGTGTGGGCACTGCCTTTGAGAGAAAGAGAGAGAGAGGGAAGAGGAAATATACCCAACCCAGCTTCTGGGTATTCTCTGCATTTGAGAAGAAGAGGGAGAGAGGCAAGGTGAAATACACCCAACCCAGCTTCTGTGTGTTTGCACTGTGTTTGAGAGGAAGAGAGGGAGAGGGAAGAGAGGGAAGGGGAAATATACACAACCCAGCATCTGTGTGTTTGCACTGGTTTTGAAAGGAAGAGAGGGAGAGGGAAGAGAGGGAAGGGGAAATATACCCAACCCAGCTGCTGTTTGTGTGCTCCGTTTGAGAGGGAGAGAGAGGGAAGGGGAAATATACCCAACCCAGCTTCTGTGTGTATGCTGCGTTTGAGAGTAAGAGAGGGTTTGAAAGGGAAGAGGAAATATACCCAATTCAGCTTCTTTGTGTTAGCTGCCTTTCATAGGAAGAGAGAGAGAGAGTGAGAGAGAAGGAAGGGGAAATACACCCAACCCAGCTTCTGTGTGTTTGCACTGCTTTTGAAAGGAAGAGAGGGAGAGGGAAGAGAGGGAAGGGGAAATATACCCAACCCAGCTGCTGTTTGTGTACTGCGTTTGAGGGGGAGAGGCAGGGAAGGGGAAATATACACAACCAAGCTTCTGTGTGGGCACTGCCTTTGAGAGAAAGAGAGAGAGAGGGAATAGGAAATATACCCAACCCAGCTTCTGTGTGTATGCTGCGTTTGAGAGTAAGAGAGGGATTGAAAGGGAAGAGGAAAAATACCGAATGCAGCTTCTGTGTGTTCGCTGCGTTTCACAGGAAGAGAGAGAGAGAGAGAAAGAGAGAGAGAGAGAGAGAGAGAGAGAGAGAGAGAGAAGGTGAAATACACCCAACCCAGCTTCTGTGTGTTTGCACTGCTTTTGAAAGGAAAAGAAAGAGATGGAAGAGAGAGAAGGGGAAACATACCGAACCCAGCTGCTGTTTGTGTGCTGCATTTGAGAGGGAGAGAGAGGCAAGGGGAAATATACACAACCCAGCATCTATGTGGGCACTGCCTTTGAGAGAAAGAGAGAGGGGGGGAAGAGGAAATATACCCAACCCAGCTTCTGTGTGTGCACTACGTTTGAGAGTAAGAGAGGGAGAGAGAGGGAAGGGGAAATATACCCAATCCAGTTTCTCTGTGTTATCTGCTTTTGAGAGGAAGAGAGAGGGAAGGGGAAATATACCCAACCCAGCATCTGTGTGTTTGCACTGCGTCTGAGAGGAAGAGAGAGAGAGGGAAGAGGGGGAAGGGGAAATATAACCAACCCAGGTTCTGCGTGTGCGCTGCATTTGAAAGGGAGAGAGGGATGGAGAGAGAAGGGGAAATATACCCAACCCAGCATCTGTGTGTTTGCTCTGCGTTTGAGAGGAAGAGAGAGGGGGGGGAAAGAGGAAATATACCCAATGCAGCTTCTGTGTGGGTCCTGCGTTTGAGAGGGAGACAAAGAGAGAGAGAAGGAAGGGGAAATACACCCAACCCAGCTGCTGTTTGTGTGCTCCGTTTGAGAGGGAGACAGAGGGAAGGGGAAATATACTCAACCCAGCTTCTGTGTGTACCCTGCATTTGAGAGTAAGAGAGGGATTGAAAGGGAAGTGGAAATATTCCCAATGCAGCTTCTGTGTGTTCGCTGCGTTTCAGAGGAAGGGAGCGAGAGAGTGAGAGAGAGAGAGAGTGAGAGAGAGAGAGAGAGGGAAGGTGAAATACACCCAACCCAGCTTCTGTGTGGGCACTGCTTTTGAGAGAAAGAGAGAGAGAGGGAAGGGGAAATATACCCAACCCAGCTTCTGGGTATTCTCTGCATTTGAGAAGAAGAGGGAGAGGAGGAAGGCTAAATATACCCAACCCAGATTCTGTGTGTGCTCTGCGTTTGAGAGTAAGAGAGGGATGGAGAGTGAAGGGGAAATATACCCAACCCAGCTTTTGTGTGTGCCCTGCATTTGAGAGGGACAGAGAGGGAAGGTGAAATACACCCAAGCCAGCTTCTGTGTGTTTGCACTGCGTTTGAGAGGAAGAGAGGGAGAGGGAAGAGAGGGAAGGGGAAATATACACAACCCTGCATCTGTTTGTGTGCTCCGTTTGAGAGGGAGAGAGAGGGAAGGGGAAATATACCCAATGCAGCTTCTGTGTGTTCGCTGTGTTTCAGAGGAAGAGAGAGAGAGAGAGTGAGAGTGAGAGTGAGAGTGAGAGAGAGAGAGAGAGAAAGAGAGAGAGAGAGAGAGAGAGAGCAGGGGGGGGGGAGGTGAAATACCCCCAACCCAGCTTCTGTGTGGGCACTGCCTTTGAGAGAAAGAGTGAGAGAGGGAAGAGGAAATATACCCAACCCAGCTTCTGTGTGTACACTGCATTTGACAGTAAGAGAGGGATGGAGAGGGAAGGGGAAATATACCCAACCCAGCATCTGTGTGTTTGCACTGCTTTTGAGAGGAAGAGAGAGAGAGGAAAGAGAGGGAAGGGGAAATATACCCAACCCAACTCCTGGGTATTCCCTGCATTTGAGAAGAAGAGAGAGTGGGGTAAGGGGAAATATTCCCAACCCAGCTGCTGTTTGTGTTCTGCATTTGAGAGGACTAGAGAGAGAGGGAAGGGTAAATATACCCAACCCAGCATCTGTGTGTGCACTGCATTTGAGATGAAGAGGTAGGGAGAGAGAGAGGGAAGGGGAAATATACCCAACCCAGCTTCTGTGTGTTTGCACTTCATTTGAGAGGAAGAGAGGGAGAGGGAAGAGAGGGAAGGGGAAATATACACAACCCAGCATCTGTTTGTGCGCTGCTTTTGAGAGGGAGAGGGCGGGAAGGGGAAATATACCCAACCCTGTTTCTGTTTGGGCACTGCCTTAGAGAGAAAGAGAGATAGGGAAGGGGAAATATACCCAACCCAGCTGCTGTTTGTGTGCTGCGTTTGAGGGGGAGAGGCAGGGAAGGGGAAATGTACACAACCCAGCTTCTGTGTGGGCACTGCCTTTGAGAGAAAGAGAGAGAGAGGGAATAGGAAACATACCCAACCCAGCTTCTGTGTGTGCACTACGTTTGAGAGTAAGAGAGGGTTTGAAAGGGAAGAGGAAATATACCCAATGCAGCTTCTGTGTGTTAGCTGCCTTTCATAGGAAGAGAGAGAGAGAGAAAGAGAGAAGGAAGGGGAAATACACCCAACCCAGCTTCTGTGTGTTTGCACTACTTTTGAAAGGAAGAGAGGGAGAGGGAAGAGAGGGAAGGGGAAATATACCCAACCCAGCTGTTGTTTGTGTGCTCCGTTTGAGAGGGAGAGAGAGGGAAGGGGAAATATACTCAACCCAGCTTCTGTGTGTACCCTGCATTTGAGAGTAAGAGAGGGTTTGAAAGGGAAGAGGAAAAATACCCAATGCAGCTTCTGTGTGTTAGCTGCCTTTCATAGGAAGAGAGAGAGAGAGAGAGAGAGAAGGAAGGGGAAATACACCCAACCCAGCTTCTGTGTGGGCCCTGCGTTTGAGAGGGAGACAAAGAGAGAGAGAAGGAAGGGGAAATACACCCAACCCAGCTGCTGTTTGTGTGCTCCGTTTGAGAGGGAGAGAGAGGGAAGGGGAAATATACTCAACCCAGCTTCTGTGTGTACCCTGCATTTGAGAGTAAGAGAGGGTTTGAAAGGGAAGAGGAAAAATACCCAATGCAGCTTCTGTGTGTTAGCTGCCTTTCATAGGAAGAGAGAGAGAGAGAGAGAGAGAAGGAAGGGGAAATACACCCAACCCAGCTTCTGTGTGTTTGCACTGCTTTTGAAAGGAAGAGAGGGAGAGGGAAGAGAGGGAAGGGGAAATACACCCAACCCAGCTTCTGTGTGTTTGCACTGCTTTTGAAAGGAAGAGAGGGAGAGGGAAGAGAGGGAAGGGGAAATATACACAACCCAGCTTCTGTGTGGGCACTGCCTTTGAGAGAAAGAGAGAGAGAGGGAATAGGAAATACACCCAACCCAGCTTCTGTGTGTTTGCACTGCTTTTGAAAGGAAGAGAGGGAGAGGGAAGAGAGGGAAGGGGAAATATACCCAACCCAGCTGCTGTTTGTGTGCTCCATTTGAGAGGGAGAGAGAGGGAAGGGGAAATATACCCAACCCAGCTTCTGTGTGTAAGCTGCGTTTGAGAGTAAGAGAGGGTTTGAAAGGGAAGAGGAAAAATACCCAATGCAGCTTCTGTGTGTTAGTTGCCTTTCATAGGAAGAGAGAGAGAGAGAGAGAGAGAAGGAAGGTGAAATACACCCAACCCAGCTTCTGTGTGGGCCCTGCGTTTGAGAGGGAGACAAAGAGAGAGAGAAGGAAGGGGAAATACACCCAACCCAGCTGCTGTTTGTGTGCTCCGTTTGAGAGGGAGAGAGAGGGAAGGGGAAATATACTCAACCCAGCTTCTGTGTGTACCCTGCATTTGAGAGTAAGAGAGGGTTTGAAAGGGAAGAGGAAAAATACCCAATGCAGCTTCTGTGTGTTAGCTGCCTTTCATAGGAAGAGAGAGAGAGAGAGAGAGAGAGAGAAGGAAGGGGAAATACACCCAACCCAGCTTCTGTGTGTTTGCACTGCTTTTGAAAGGAAGAGAGGGAGAGGGAAGAGAGGGAAGGGGAAATACACCCAACCCAGCTTCTGTGTGTTTGCACTGCTTTTGAAAGGAAGAGAGGGAGAGGGAAGAGAGGGAAGGGGAAATATACACAACCCAGCTTCTGTGTGGGCACTGCCTTTGAGAGAAAGAGAGAGAGAGGGAATAGGAAATACACCCAACCCAGCTTCTGTGTGTTTGCACTGCTTTTGAAAGGAAGAGAGGGAGAGGGAAGAGAGGGAAGGGGAAATATACCCAACCCAGCTGCTGTTTGTGTGCTCCATTTGAGAGGGAGAGAGAGGGAAGGGGAAATATACCCAACCCAGCTTCTGTGTGTAAGCTGCGTTTGAGAGTAAGAGAGGGATTGAAAGGGAAGAGGAAAAATACCCAATGCAGCTTCTGTGTGTTCGCTGCGTTTCACAGGAAGAGAGAGAGAGAGAGAGAGAGAGAAAGAAAGTGAAATACACCCAACCCAGCTTCTGTGTGTTTGCACTGCGTTTGAAAGGAAAAGAAAGAGATGGAAGAGAGAGAAGGGGAAACATACCGAACCCAGCTGCTGTTTGTGTGCTGCATTTGAGAGGGAGAGAGAGGCAATGGGAAATATACACAACCCAGCATCTATGTGGGCCCTGCCTTTGAGAGAAAGAGAGAGGGGAGGAAGAGGAAATATACCCAACCCAGCTTCTGTGTGTGCATTACGTTTGAGAGTAAGAGAGGGAGAGAGAGGGAAGGGGAAATATACCCAATCCAGTTTCTCTGTGTTATCTGCTTTTGAGAGGAAGAGAGAGGGGGGGAAGAGGAAATATACCCAACCCAGCTTCTGTGCGTGCACTATGTTTGAGAGGGAGAGAGAGGGAAGGGGAAATATACCCAATCCAGTTTCTCTGTGTTATCTGCTTTTGAGAGGAAGAGAGAGGGAAGGGGAAATATACCCAACCCAGCTGCTGTTTGTGTGATCCATTTGAGAGGGAGAGAGAGGGAAGGGGAAATATACTCAACCCAGCTTCTGTGTGTATGCTGCGTTTGAGAGTAAGAGAGGGATTGAAAGGGATGAGGAAATATACCCAATGCAGCTTCTGTGTGTTCGCTGCATTTCAGAGGAAGGGAGAGAGTGAGTGAGAGAGAGATAGAGAGAGAGAGAGAGAGAAGGAAGGTGAAATACACCCAACCCAGCTTCTGTGTGGGCCCTGCGTTTGAGAGGGAGACAAAGAGAGAGAGAAGGAAGGGGAAATACACCCAACCCAGCTGCTGTTTGTGTGCTCCGTTTGAGAGGGAGAGAGAGGGAAGGGGAAATATACTCAACCCAGCTTCTGTGTGTACCCTGCATTTGAGAGTAAGAGAGGGTTTGAAAGGGAAGAGGAAAAATACCCAATGCAGCTTCTGTGTGTTAGCTGCCTTTCATAGGAAGAGAGAGAGAGAGAGAGAGAAGGAAGGGGAAATACACCCAACCCAGCTTCTGTGTGTTTGCACTGCTTTTGAAAGGAAGAGAGGGAGAGGGAAGAGAGGGAAGGGGAAATATACCCAACCCAGCTGCTGTTTGTGTACTGCGTTTGAGGGGGAGAGGCAGGGAAGGGGAAATATACTCAACCCAGCTTCTGTGTGTACCCTGCATTTGAGAGTAAGAGAGGGTTTGAAAGGGAAGAGGAAAAATACCCAATGCAGCTTCTGTGTGTTAGCTGCCTTTCATAGGAAGAGAGAGAGAGAGAGAGAGAGAAGGGAGGTGAAATACACCCAACCCAGCTTCTGTGTGGGCCCTGCGTTTGAGAGGGAGACAAAGAGAGAGAGAAGGAAGGGGAAATACACCCAACCCAGCTGCTGTTTGTGTGCTCCGTTTGAGAGGGAGAGAGAGGGAAGGGGAAATATACTCAACCCAGCTTCTGTGTGTACCCTGCATTTGAGAGTAAGAGAGGGTTTGAAAGGGAAGAGGAAAAACACCCAATGCAGCTTCTGTGTGTTAGCTGCCTTTCATAGGAAGAGAGAGAGAGAGAGAGAGAGAAGGGAGGTGAAATACACCCAACCCAGCTTCTGTGTGGGCCCTGCGTTTGAGAGGGAGACAAAGAGAGAGAGAAGGAAGGGGAAATACACCCAACCCAGCTGCTGTTTGTGTGCTCCGTTTGAGAGGGAGAGAGAGGGAAGGGGAAATATACTCAACCCAGCTTCTGTGTGTACCCTGCATTTGAGAGTAAGAGAGGGTTTGAAAGGGAAGAGGAAAAATACCCAATGCAGCTTCTGTGTGTTAGCTGCCTTTCATAGGAAGAGAGAGAGAGAGAGAGAGAGAAGGAAGGGGAAATACACCCAACCCAGCTTCTGTGTGTTTGCACTGCTTTTGAAAGGAAGAGAGGGAGAGGGAAGAGAGGGAAGGGGAAATATACCCAACCCAGCTGCTGTTTGTGTACTGCGTTTGAGGGGGAGAGGCAGGGAAGGGGAAATATACACAACCCAGCTTCTGTGTGGGCACTGCCTTTGAGAGAAAGAGAGAGAGAGGGAATAGGAAATACACCCAACCCAGCTTCTGTGTGTTTGCACTGCTTTTGAAAGGAAGAGAGGGAGAGGGAGAGAGAGGGAAGGGGAAATATACCCAACCCAGCTTCTGTGTGTACCTGCATTTGAGAGTAAGAGCGGGATTGAAAGGGAAGAGGAAAAATACCCAATGCAGCTTCTGTGTGTTCGCTGCGTTTCACAGGAAGAGAGAGAGAGAGAGAGAGAGAGAGAGAGAGAGAGAGAGAGAGAGAGAGAGAGAGAGAGAGAAGGTGAAATACACCCAACCCAGCTTCTGTGTGTTTGCACTGCGTTTGAAAGGAAAAGAAAGAGATGGAAGAGAGAGAAGGGGAAACATACCGAACCCAGCTGCTGTTTGTGTGCTGCATTTGAGAGGGAGAGAGAGGCAAGGGGAAATATACACAACCCAGCATCTATGTGGGCCCTGCCTTTGAGAGAAAGAGAGAGGGGGGGAAGAGGAAATATACCCAACCCAGCTTCTGTGTGTGCACTACGTTTGAGAGTAAGAGAGGGAGGGAGAGGGAAGGGGAAATATACCCAATCCAGTTTCTCTGTGTTATCTGCTTTTGAGAGGAAGAGAGAGGGAAGGGGAAATATACCCAACCCAGCATCTGTGTGTTTGCACTGCATCTGAGAGGAAGAGAGAGAGAGGGAAGAGGGGGAAGGGGAAATATACCCAACCCAGCTTCTGCGTGTGCGCTGCATTTGAGAGGGAGAGAGGGATGGAGAGAGAAGGGGAAATATACCCAACCCAGCATCTGTGTGTTTGCTCTGCGTTTGAGAGGAAGAGAGAGAGGGGGAAGAGGAAATATACCCAATGCAGCTTCTGTGTGGGCCCTGCGTTTGAGAGGGAGACAAAGAGAGAGAGAAGGAAGAGGAAATACACCCAACCCAGCTGCTGTTTGTGTGCTCCGTTTGAGAGGGAGAGAGAGGGAAGGGGAAATATACTCAACCCAGCTTCTGTGTGTACCCTGCATTTGAGAGTAAGAGAGGGATTGAAAGGGAAGTGGAAATATTAACAATGCAGCTTCTGTGCGTTCGCTGCTTTTCAGAGGAAGAGAGAGAGTGAGAGAGAGAGGGGGGGGGAAGGTGAAATACACCCAACCCAGCTTCTGTGTGTACACTGCATTTGAGAGTAAGAGAGGGGTGGAGAGGGAAGGCTAAATATACCCAAGCCAGCTTCTGTGTGTGCTCTGCGTTTGAGAGGGAGAGAGAGGGATGGGAAGATATACCCAAGCCAGCTTCTGTGTGTGCCCTGCGTTTGAGAGGGAGAGAGGGAAGGTGAAATACACCCAACCCAGCTTCTGTGTTTTTGCACTGCGTTTGAGAGGAAGAGAGGGAGAGGGAAGGGCGGGAAGGGGAAATATACACAACCCAGCAACTGTTTGTGCGCTGCTTTTGAGAGGGAGAGGGAGGGAAGGGGAAATATACCCAACACTGTTTCTGTTTGGGCACTGCCTTGGAGAGAAAGAGAGAGAGGGAAGGGGAAATATACACAACCCAGCTTCTGTGTGTTTGCACTACTTTTGAAAGGAAGAGAGGGAGAGGGAAGAGAGGGAAGGGGAAATATACCCAACCCAGCTGCTGTTTGTGTGCTCCATTTGAGAGGGAGAGAGAGGGAAGGGGAAATATACTCAACCCAGCTTCTGTGTGTACCCTGCATTTGAGAGTAAGAGAGGGATTGAAAGGGAAGTGGAAATATTCCCAATGCAGCTTCTGTGCGTTCGCTGCATTTGAGAGGGAGAGAGGGAAGGTGAAATACACCCAACCCAGCTTCTGTGTTTTTGCACTGCGTTTGAGAGAAAGAGAGAGAGAGGGAAGGGGAAATATACCCAACCCAGCTTCTGGGTATTCTCTGCATTTGAGAAGAAGAGGGAGAGGAGGAAGGCTAAATATACCCAACCCAGATTCTGTGTGTGCTGTGCGTTTGAGAGTAAGAGAGGGATGGAGAGGGAAGGGGAAATATACCCAAACCAGCTTTTGTGTGTGCCCTGCATTTGAGAGGGACAGAGAGGGAAGGTGAAATACACCCAAGCCAGCTTCTGTGTGTTTGCACTGCGTTTGAGAGGAAGAGAGGGAGAGGGAAGAGAGGGAAGGGGAAATATACACAACCCTGCATCTGTTTGTGTGCTCCGTTTGAGAGGGAGAGAGAGGGAAGGGGAAATATACCCAATGCAGCTTCTGTGTGTTCGCTGTGTTTCAGAGGAAGAGAGAGAGTGAGAGTGAGAGTGAGAGTGAGAGAGAGAGAGAGAGAGAGAGAGAGCAGGGGGGGAGGTGAAATACCCCCAACCCAGCTTCTGTGTGGGCACTGCCTTTGAGAGAAAGAGTGAGAGAGGGAAGAGGAAATATACCCAACCCAGCTTCTGTGTGTACACTGCATTTGACAGTAAGAGAGGGATGGAGAGGGAAGGGGAAATATACCCAACCCAGCATCTGTGTGTGAGAGTGAGAGTGAGAGTGAGAGAGAGAGAGAGGGGGGGGGAAAGGTGAAATACACCCAACCCAGCTTCTGTGTGGGCACTGCCTTTGAGAGAAAGAGTGAGAGAGGGAATAGGAAATACACCCAACCCAGCTTCTGTGTGTACACTGCATTTGAAAATAAGAGAGGGATGGAGAGGGAAGGGGAAATATACCCAACCCAGCATCTGTGTGTACCCTGCATTTGAGAGTAAGAGAGGGATTGAAAGGGAAGTGGAAATATTCCCAATGCAGCTTCTGTGCGTTCGCTGCGTTTCAGAGGAAGAGAGAGAGTGAGAGAGAGAGAGGGGAGGGGGAAAGGTGAAATACATCCAACCCAGCTTCTGTGTGGGCACTGCCTTTGAGAGAAAGATAGAGAGAGGGAAGAGGAAATATACCCAACCCAGCTGCTGTTTGTGTACACTGCATTTGAGAGTAAGAGAGGGGTGGAGAGGGAAGGCTAAATATACCCAAGCCAGTTTCTGTGCGTTCGCTGCGTTTGAGAGGGAGAGAGAGGGATGGGAAGATATACCCAAGCCAGCTTCTGTGTGTGCCCTTCGTTTGAGAGGGAGAGAGAGGGAAGGGGAAATATACCCAACCCAGCTTCTGGGTATTCTCTGCATTTGAGAAGAAGAGGGAGAGAGGGAAGGTGAAATACACCCAACCCAGCTTCTGTGTGTTTGCACTGCGTTTGAGAGGAAGAGAGGGAGAGGGAAGGGCGGGAAGGGGAAATATACACAACCCAGCAACTGTTTGTGAGCTGCTTTTGAGAGGGAGAGGGAGGGAAGGGGAAACATACCCAACCCTGTTTCTGTTTGGGCACTGCCTTGGAGAGAAAGAGAGAGAGGGAAGGGGAAATATACCCAACCCAGCTGCTTTTTGTGTACTGCGTTTGAGGGGGAGAGGCAGGGAAGGGGAAATATACACAACCCAGCTTCTGTGTGGGCACTGCCTTTGAGAGAAAGAGAGAGAGAGGGAATAGGAAATACACCCAACCCAGCTTCTGTGTGTTTGCACTGCTTTTGAAAGGAAGAGAGGGAGAGGGAAGAGAGGGAAGGGGAAATATACCCAACCCAGCTGCTGTTTGTGTGCTCCGTTTGAGAGGGAGAGAGAGGGAAGGGGAAATATACCCAACCCAGCTTCTGTGTGTAAGCTGCGTTTGAGAGTAAGAGAGGGATTGAAAGGGAAGAGGAAATATACCCAATGCAGCTTCTGTGTGTTCGCTGCGTTTCAGAGGAAGGGAGAGAGTGAGTGAGAGAGAGATAGAGAGAGAGAGAGCGAGAGAGAGAGGGAAGGTGAAATACACCCAACCCAGCTTCTGTGTGAGCAGTGCTTTTGAGAGAAAGAGAGAGAGAGGGAAGGGGAAATATACCCAACCCAGCTTCTGGGTATTCTCTGCATTTGAGAAGAAGAGGGAGAGGAGGAAGGCTAAATATACCCAACCCAGATTCTGTGTGTGCTCTGCGTTTGAGAGTAAGAGAGGGATGGAGAGGGAAGGGGAAATATACCCAACCCAGCTTTTGTGTGTGCCCTGCATTTGAGAGGGACAGAGAGGGAAGGTGAAATACACCCAAGCCAGCTTCTATGTGTTTGCACTGCGTTTGAGAGGAAGAGAGGGAGAGGGAAGAGAGGAAAGGGGAAATATACACAACCATGCATCTGTTTGTGTGCTCCGTTTGAGAGGGAGAGAGAGGGAAGGGGAAATATACCCAATGCAGCTTCTGTGTGTTCGCTGTGTTTCAGAGGAAGAGAGAGAGTGAGAGTGAGAGTGAGAGTAAGAGAGAGAGAGAGAGGGGGGGGGGAAAGGTGAAATACACCCAACCCAGCTTCTGTGTGGGCACTGCCTTTGAGAGAAAGAGTGAGAGAGGGAAGAGGAAATATACCCAACCCAGCTTCTGTGTGTACACTGCATTTGACAATAAGAGAGGGATGGAGAGGGAAGGGGAAATATACCCAACCCAGCATCTGTGTGTTTGCACTGCGTTTGAGAGGAAGAGAGAGAGAGGAAAGAGAGGGAAGGGGAAATATACCCAACCCAACTCCTGGGTATTCCCTGCATTTGAGAAGAAGAGAGAGTGTGGTAAGGGGAAATATACCCAACCCAGCTTCTGGGTATTCTCTGCATTTGAGAAGAAGAGGGAGAGGAGGAAGGCTAAATATACCCAACCCAGATTCTGTGTGTGCTCTGCGTTTGAGAGTAAGAGAGGGATGGAGAGGGAAGGGGAAATATACCCAAACCAGCTTTTGTGTGTGCCCTGCATTTGAGAGGGACAGAGAGGGAAGGTGAAATACACCCAAGCCAGCTTCTGTGTGTTTGCACTGCGTTTGAGAGGAAGAGAGGGAGAGGGAAGAGAGGGAAGGGGAAATATACACAACCCTGCATCTGTTTGTGTGCTCCGTTTGAGAGGGAGAGAGAGGGAAGGGGAAATATACCCAATGCAGCTTCTGTGTGTTCGCTGTGTTTCAGAGGAAGAGAGAGAGTGAGAGTGAGAGTGAGAGTGAGAGAGAGAGAGAGAGAGAGAGAGAGCAGGGGGGGAGGTGAAATACCCCCAACCCAGCTTCTGTGTGGGCACTGCCTTTGAGAGAAAGAGTGAGAGAGGGAAGAGGAAATATACCCAACCCAGCTTCTGTGTGTACACTGCATTTGACAGTAAGAGAGGGATGGAGAGGGAAGGGGAAATATACCCAACCCAGCATCTGTGTGTTTGCACTGCTTTTGAGAGGAAGAGAGAGAGAGGAAAGAGAGGGAAGGGGAAATATACCCAACCCAACTCCTGGGTATTCCCTGCATTTGAGAAGAAGAGAGAGTGTGGTAAGGGGAAATATACCCAACCCAGCTTCTGGGTATTCTCTGCATTTGAGAAGAAGAGGGAGAGGAGGAAGGCTAAATATACCCAACCCAGCTTCTGTGTGTGCTCTGCGTTTGAGAGTAAGAGAGAGAGGGATAAGAGGAAATATACCCAACCCAGTTTCTGTGTGTGAGCTGCCTTTGAGAAGGAGAGGGAGGGAAGGGGAGATATACCCAACCCAGCTTTTGTGTGTGCCCTGCGTTTGAGAGGGAGAGAGAGGTTAGGGGAGATATACCCAACCCAGTTTCTGTTTGGGCACTGCCTTGGAGAGAAAGAGAGAGAGAGGGAAGGGGAAATATACCCAACCCAGCTGCTGTTTGTGTGCTGCGTTTGAGAGGGAGAGGCAGGGAAGGGGAAATATACACAACCCAGCTTCTGTGTGGGAACTGCCTTTGAGAGAAAGAGAGAGAGAGGGGAGAGGAAATATACCCAACCCAGCTTCTGTGTGTACACTGCATTTGACAGTAAGAGAGGGATGGAGAGGGAAGGGGAAATATACCCAACCCAGCATCTGTGTGTTTGCACTGCGTTTGAGAGGGAGAGAGATAGAGGAAAGAGAGGGAAGGGGAAATATACCCAACCCAGCATCTGTGTGTACCCTGCATTTGAGAGTAAGAGAGGGATTGAAAGGGAAGTGGAAATATTCCCAATGCAGCTTCTGTGCGTTCGCTGCGTTTCAGAGGAAGAGAGAGAGTGAGAGAGAGAGAGGGGAGGGGGAAAGGTGAAATACATCCAACCCAGCTTCTGTGTGGGCACTGCCTTTGAGAGAAAGATAGAGAGAGGGAAGAGGAAATATACCCAACCCAGCTGCTGTTTGTGTACACTGCATTTGAGAGTAAGAGAGGGGTGGAGAGGGAAGGCTAAATATACCCAAGCCAGTTTCTGTGCGTTCGCTGCGTTTGAGAGGGAGAGAGAGGGATGGGAAGATATACCCAAGCCAGCTTCTGTGTGTGCCCTTCGTTTGAGAGGGAGAGAGAGGGAAGGGGAAATATACCCAACCCAGCTTCTGGGTATTCTCTGCATTTGAGAAGAAGAGGGAGAGAGGGAAGGTGAAATACACCCAAGCCAGCTTGTGTGTTTGCACTGCGTTTGAGAGGAAGAGAGGGAGAGGGAAGGGCGGGAAGGGGAAATATACACAACCCAGCAACTGTTTGTGAGCTGCTTTTGAGAGGGAGAGGGAGGGAAGGGGAAACATACCCAACCCTGTTTCTGTTTGGGCACTGCCTTGGAGAGAAAGAGAGAGAGGGAAGGGGAAATATACCCAACCCAGCTGCTTTTTGTGTACTGCGTTTGAGGGGGAGAGGCAGGGAAGGGGAAATATACACAACCCAGCTTCTGTGTGGGCACTGCCTTTGAGAGAAAGAGAGAGAGAGGGAATAGGAAATACACCCAACCCAGCTTCTGTGTGTTTGCACTTCTTTTGAAAGGAAGAGAGGGAGAGGGAAGAGAGGGAAGGGGAAATATACCCAACCCAGCTGCTGTTTGTGTGCTCCGTTTGAGAGGGAGAGAGAGGGAAGTGGAAATATACCCAACCCAGCTTCTGTTTGTAAGCTGCGTTTGAGAGTAAGAGAGGGATTGAAAGGGAAGAGGAAATATACCCAATGCAGCTTCTGTGTGTTCGCTGCGTTTCAGAGGAAGGGAGAGAGTGAGTGAGAGAGAGATAGAGAGAGAGAGAGAGAGAGAGAGGGAAGGTGAAATACACCCAACCCAGCTTCTGTGTGGGCAGTGCTTTTGAGAGAAAGAGAGAGAGAGGGAAGGGGAAATATACCCAACCCAGCTTCTGGGTATTCTCTGCATTTGAGAAGAAGAGGGAGAGGAGGAAGGCTAAATATACCCAACCCAGCTTCTGTGTGTGCTCTGCGTTTGAGAGTAAGAGAGGGATGGAGAGGGAAGGGGAAATATACCCAACCCAGCTTTTGTGTGTGCCCTGCATTTGAGAGGGACAGAGAGGGAAGGTGAAATACACCCAAGCCAGCTTCTATGTGTTTGCACTGCGTTTGAGAGGAAGAGAGGGAGAGGGAAGAGAGGAAAGGGGAAATATACACAACCCTGCATCTGTTTGTGTGCTCCGTTTGAGAGGGAGAGAGAGGGAAGGGGAAATATACCCAATGCAGCTTCTGTGTGTTCGCTGTGTTTCAGAGGAAGAGAGAGAGTGAGAGTGAGAGTGAGAGTGAGAGTAAGAGAGAGAGAGGGGGGGGGGGAAAGGTGAAATACACCCAACCCAGCTTCTGTGTGGGCACTGCCTTTGAGAGAAAGAGTGAGAGAGGGAAGAGGAAATATACCCAACCCAGCTTCTGTGTGTACACTGCATTTGACAATAAGAGAGGGATGGAGAGGGAAGGGGAAATATACCCAACCCAGCATCTGTGTGTTTGCACTGCGTTTGAGAGGAAGAGAGAGAGAGGAAAGAGAGGGAAGGGGAAATATACCCAACCCAACTCCTGGGTATTCCCTGCATTTGAGAAGAAGAGAGAGTGTGGTAAGGGGAAATATACCCAACCCAGCTTCTGGGTATTCTCTGCATTTGAGAAGAAGAGGGAGAGGAGGAAGGCTAAATATACCCAACCCAGATTCTGTGTGTGCTCTGCGTTTGAGAGTAAGAGAGGGATGGAGAGGGAAGGGGAAATATACCCAAACCAGCTTTTGTGTGTGCCCTGCATTTGAGAGGGACAGAGAGGGAAGGTGAAATACACCCAAGCCAGCTTCTGTGTGTTTGCACTGCGTTTGAGAGGAAGAGAGGGAGAGGGAAGAGAGGGAAGGGGAAATATACACAACCCTGCATCTGTTTGTGTGCTCCGTTTGAGAGGGAGAGAGAGGGAAGGGGAAATATACCCAATGCAGCTTCTGTGTGTTCGCTGTGTTTCAGAGGAAGAGAGAGAGTGAGAGTGAGAGTGAGAGAGAGAGAGAGAGAGAGAGAGACAGAGAGAGAGCAGGGGGGAGGTGAAATACCCCCAACCCAGCTTCTGTGTGGGCACTGCCTTTGAGAGAAAGAGTGAGAGAGGGAAGAGGAAATATACCCAACCCAGCTTCTGTGTGTACACTGCATTTGACAGTAAGAGAGGGATGGAGAGGGAAGGGGAAATATACCCAACCCAGCATCTGTGTGTTTGCACTGCTTTTGAGAGGAAGAGAGAGAGAGGAAAGAGAGGGAAGGGGAAATATACCCAACCCAACTCCTGGGTATTCCCTGCATTTGAGAAGAAGAGAGAGTGTGGTAAGGGGAAATATACCCAACCCAGCTTCTGGGTATTCTCTGCATTTGAGAAGAAGAGGGAGAGGAGGAAGGCTAAATATACCCAACCCAGCTTCTGTGTGTGCTCTGCGTTTGAGAGTAAGAGAGAGAGGGATAAGAGGAAATATACCCAACCCAGTTTCTGTGTGTGAGCTGCCTTTGAGAAGGAGAGGGAGGGAAGGGGAGATATACCCAACCCAGCTGCTGTTTGTGTGCTGCGTTTGAGAGGGAGAGGCAGGGAAGGGGAAATATACACAACCCAGCTTCTGTGTGGGAACTGCCTTTGAGAGAAAGAGAGAGAGAGGGGAGAGGAAATATACCCAACCCAGCTTCTGTGTGTACACTGCATTTGACAGTAAGAGAGGGATGGAGAGGGAAGGGGAAATATACCCAACCCAGCATCTGTGTGTTTGCACTGCGTTTGAGAGGGAGAGAGATAGAGGAAAGAGAGGGAAGGGGAAATATACCCAACCCAGCTTCTGTGTGTAAGCTGCATTTGAGAGTAAGAGAGGGATTGAAAGGGAAGAGGAAATATACCCAATGCAGCTTCTGTGTGTTCGCTGCGTTTCAGAGGAAGGGAGAGAGTGAGAGAGAGAGAGAGAGAGAGAGAGAGAGAGAGAGGGAAGGTGAAATACACCCAACCCAGCTTCTGTGTGGGCACTGCTTTTGAGAGAAAGAGAGAGAGAGGGAAGGGGAAATATACCCAACCCAGCTTCTGGGTATTCTCTGCATTTGAGAAGAAGAGGGAGAGGAGGAAGGCTAAATATACCCAACCCAGATTCTGTGTGTGCTCTGCGTTTGAGAGTAAGAGAGGGATGGAGAGTGAAGGGGAAATATACCCAACCCAGCTTTTGTGTGTGCCCTGCATTTGAGAGGGACAGAGAGGGAAGGTGAAATACACCCAAGCCAGCTTCTGTGTTTTTGCACTGCGTTTGAGAGGAAGAGAGGGAGAGGGAAGAGAGGGAAGGGGAAATATACACAACCCTGCATCTGTTTGTGTGCTCCGTTTGAGAGGGAGAGAGAGGGAAGGGGAAATATACCCAATGCAGCTTCTGTGTGTTCGCTGTGTTTCAGAGGAAGAGAGAGAGTGAGAGTGAGAGTGAGAGTGAGAGAGAGAGAGAGAGACAGAGAGAGAGCAGGGGGGGAGGTGAAATACCCCCAACCCAGCTTCTGTGTGGGCACTGCCTTTGAGAGAAAGAGTGAGAGAGGGAAGAGGAAATATACCCAACCCAGCTTCTGTGTGTACACTGCATTTGACAGTAAGAGAGGGATGGAGAGGGAAGGGGAAATATACCCAACCCAGCATCTGTGTGTTTGCACTGCTTTTGAGAGGAAGAGAGAGAGAGGAAAGAGAGGGAAGGGGAAATATACCCAACCCAACTCCTGGGTATTCCCTGCATTTGAGAAGAAGAGAGAGTGTGGTAAGGGGAAATATACCCAACCCAGCTTCTGGGTATTCTCTGCATTTGAGAAGAAGAGGGAGAGGAGGAAGGCTAAATATACCCAACCCAGCTTCTGTGTGTGCTCTGCGTTTGAGAGTAAGAGAGAGAGGGATAAGAGGAAATATACCCAACCCAGTTTCTGTGTGTGAGCTGCCTTTGAGAAGGAGAGGGAGGGAAGGGGAGATATACCCAACCCAGCTGCTGTTTGTGTGCTGCGTTTGAGAGGGAGAGGCAGGGAAGGGGAAATATACACAACCCAGCTTCTGTGTGGGAACTGCCTTTGAGAGAAAGAGAGAGAGAGGGGAGAGGAAATATACCCAACCCAGCTTCTGTGTGTACACTGCATTTGACAGTAAGAGAGGGATGGAGAGGGAAGGGGAAATATACCCAACCCAGCATCTGTGTGTTTGCACTGCGTTTGAGAGGGAGAGAGATAGAGGAAAGAGAGGGAAGGGGAAATATACCCAACCCAGCTTCTGTGTGTAAGCTGCATTTGAGAGTAAGAGAGGGATTGAAAGGGAAGAGGAAATATACCCAATGCAGCTTCTGTGTGTTCGCTGCGTTTCAGAGGAAGGGAGAGAGTGAGAGAGAGAGAGAGAGAGAGAGAGAGAGGGAAGGTGAAATACACCCAACCCAGCTTCTGTGTGGGCACTGCTTTTGAGAGAAAGAGAGAGAGAGGGAAGGGGAAATATACCCAACCCAGCTTCTGGGTATTCTCTGCATTTGAGAAGAAGAGGGAGAGGAGGAAGGCTAAATATACCCAACCCAGATTCTGTGTGTGCTCTGCGTTTGAGAGTAAGAGAGGGACAGAGAGGGAAGGTGAAATACACCCAAGCCAGCTTCTGTGTGTTTGCACTGCGTTTGAGAGGAAGAGAGGGAAGGGGAAATATACACAACCCTGCATCTGTTTGTGTGCTCCGTTTGAGAGGGAGAGAGAGGGAAGGGGAAATATACTCAACCCAGTTTCTGTTTGGGCACTGCCTTGGAGAGAAAGAGAGAGAGAGAGGGAAGGGGAAATATACCCAACCCAGCTGCTGTTTGTGTGCTGCGTTTGAGAGGGAGAGGCAGGGAAGGGGAAATATACACAACCCAGCTTCTGTGTGGGAACTGCCTTTGAGAGAAAGAGAGAGAGAGGGAAGAGGAAATATACCCAACCCAGCTTCTGTGTGTACACTGCATTTGAGGGTAAGAGAGGGATGGAGAGGGAAGGGGAAATATACCCAACCCAGCTTTTGTGTGTGCCCTGCTTTTGAGAGGGAGAGAGAGGGAAGGTGAAATACACCCAAGCCAGCTTCTGTGTGTTTGCACTGCATTTGAGAGGAAGAGAGGGAGAGGGAAGAGAGGGAAGGGGAAATATACACAACCCAGCATCTGTTTGTGTGCTCCGTTTGAGAGGGAGAGAGAGGGAAGGGGAAATATACCCAACCCAGCTTCTGGGTATTCTCTGCATTTGAGAAGAAGAGGGAGAGAGGGAAGGTGAAATACACCCAAGCCAGCTTCTGTGTGTTTGCACTGCGTTTGAGAGGAAGAGAGGGAGAGGGAAGGGCGGGAAGGGGAAATATACACAACCCAGCAACTGTTTGTGAGCTGCTTTTGAGAGGGAGAGGGAGGGAAGGGGAAACATACCCAACCCTGTTTCTGTTTGGGCACTGCCTTGGAGAGAAAGAGAGAGAGGGAAGGGGAAATATACCCAACCCAGCTGCTTTTTGTGTACTGCGTTTGAGGGGGAGAGGCAGGGAAGGGGAAATATACACAACCCAGCTTCTGTGTGGGCACTGCCTTTGAGAGAAAGAGAGAGAGAGGGAATAGGAAATACACCCAACCCAGCTTCTGTGTGTTTGCACTGCTTTTGAAAGGAAGAGAGGGAGAGGGAAGAGAGGGAAGGGGAAATATACCCAACCCAGCTGCTGTTTGTGTGCTCCGTTTGAGAGGGAGAGAGAGGGAAGGGGAAATAT
Source organism: Rhabdophis nuchalis (assembly GCA_039707465.1). Classification (NCBI taxonomy): domain Eukaryota; kingdom Metazoa; phylum Chordata; class Lepidosauria; order Squamata; family Natricidae; genus Rhabdophis; species Rhabdophis nuchalis. The sequence continues at coordinate 29,879,310 of CM077650.1, forward strand.
ACCCAACCCAGCTTCTGTGTGTAAGCTGCGTTTGAGAGTAAGAGAGGGATTGAAAGGGAAGAGGAAATATACCCAATGCAGCTTCTGTGTGTTCGCTGCGTTTCAGAGGAAGGGAGAGAGTGAGTGAGAGAGAGATAGAGAGAGAGAGAGAGAGAGAGAGAGAGGGAAGGTGAAATACACCCAACCCAGCTTCTGTGTGGGCAGTGCTTTTGAGAGAAAGAGAGAGAGAGGGAAGGGGAAATATACCCAACCCAGCTTCTGGGTATTCTCTGCATTTGAGAAGAAGAGGGAGAGGAGGAAGGCTAAATATACCCAACCCAGATTCTGTGTGTGCTCTGCGTTTGAGAGTAAGAGAGGGATGGAGAGGGAAGGGGAAATATACCCAACCCAGCTTTTGTGTGTGCCCTGCATTTGAGAGGGACAGAGAGGGAAGGTGAAATACACCCAAGCCAGCTTCTATGTGTTTGCACTGCGTTTGAGAGGAAGAGAGGGAGAGGGAAGAGAGGAAAGGGGAAATATACACAGCCATGCATCTGTTTGTGTGCTCCGTTTGAGAGGGAGAGAGAGGGAAGGGGAAATATACCCAATGCAGCTTCTGTGTGTTCGCTGTGTTTCAGAGGAAGAGAGAGAGTGAGAGTGAGAGTGAGAGTAAGAGAGAGAGAGGGGGGGGGGAAAGGTGAAATACACCCAACCCAGCTTCTGTGTGGGCACTGCCTTTGAGAGAAAGAGTGAGAGAGGGAAGAGGAAATATACCCAACCCAGCTTCTGTGTGTACACTGCATTTGACAATAAGAGAGGGATGGAGAGGGAAGGGGAAATATACCCAACCCAGCATCTGTGTGTTTGCACTGCGTTTGAGAGGAAGAGAGAGAGAGGAAAGAGAGGGAAGGGGAAATATACCCAACCCAACTCCTGGGTATTCCCTGCATTTGAGAAGAAGAGAGAGTGTGGTAAGGGGAAATATACCCAACCCAGCTTCTGGGTATTCTCTGCATTTGAGAAGAAGAGGGAGAGGAGGAAGGCTAAATATACCCAACCCAGATTCTGTGTGTGCTCTGCGTTTGAGAGTAAGAGAGGGATGGAGAGGGAAGGGGAAATATACCCAAACCAGCTTTTGTGTGTGCCCTGCATTTGAGAGGGACAGAGAGGGAAGGTGAAATACACCCAAGCCAGCTTCTGTGTGTTTGCACTGCGTTTGAGAGGAAGAGAGGGAGAGGGAAGAGAGGGAAGGGGAAATATACACAACCCTGCATCTGTTTGTGTGCTCCGTTTGAGAGGGAGAGAGAGGGAAGGGGAAATATACCCAATGCAGCTTCTGTGTGTTCGCTGTGTTTCAGAGGAAGAGAGAGAGTGAGAGTGAGAGAGAGAGAGAGAGAGAGAGAGAGAGAGAGAGAGAGAGAGAGCAGGGGGGGAGGTGAAATACCCCCAACCCAGCTTCTGTGTGGGCACTGCCTTTGAGAGAAAGAGTGAGAGAGGGAAGAGGAAATATACCCAACCCAGCTTCTGTGTGTACACTGCATTTGACAGTAAGAGAGGGATGGAGAGGGAAGGGGAAATATACCCAACCCAGCATCTGTGTGTTTGCACTGCTTTTGAGAGGAAGAGAGAGAGAGGAAAGAGAGGGAAGGGGAAATATACCCAACCCAACTCCTGGGTATTCCCTGCATTTGAGAAGAAGAGAGAGTGTGGTAAGGGGAAATATACCCAACCCAGCTTCTGGGTATTCTCTGCATTTGAGAAGAAGAGGGAGAGGAGGAAGGCTAAATATACCCAACCCAGCTTCTGTGTGTGCTCTGCGTTTGAGAGTAAGAGAGAGAGGGATAAGAGGAAATATACCCAACCCAGTTTCTGTGTGTGAGCTGCCTTTGAGAAGGAGAGGGAGGGAAGGGGAGATATACCCAACCCAGCTGCTGTTTGTGTGCTGCGTTTGAGAGGGAGAGGGAGGGAAGGGGAAATATACACAACCCAGCTTCTGTGTGGGAACTGCCTTTGAGAGAAAGAGAGAGAGAGGGGAGAGGAAATATACCCAACCCAGCTTCTGTGTGTACACTGCATTTGACAGTAAGAGAGGGATGGAGAGGGAAGGGGAAATATACCCAACCCAGCATCTGTGTGTTTGCACTGCGTTTGAGAGGGAGAGAGATAGAGGAAAGAGAGGGAAGGGGAAATATACCCAACCCAGCTTCTGTGTGTAAGCTGCATTTGAGAGTAAGAGAGGGATTGAAAGGGAAGAGGAAATATACCCAATGCAGCTTCTGTGTGTTCGCTGCGTTTCAGAGGAAGGGAGAGAGTGAGAGAGAGAGAGAGAGAGAGAGAGAGAGAGAGGGAAGGTGAAATACACCCAACCCAGCTTCTGTGTGGGCACTGCTTTTGAGAGAAAGAGAGAGAGAGGGAAGGGGAAATATACCCAACCCAGCTTCTGGGTATTCTCTGCATTTGAGAAGAAGAGGGAGAGGAGGAAGGCTAAATATACCCAACCCAGATTCTGTGTGTGCTCTGCGTTTGAGAGTAAGAGAGGGAAGGTGAAATACACCCAAGCCAGCTTCTGTGTGTTTGCACTGCGTTTGAGAGGAAGAGAGGGAAGGGGAAATATACACAACCCTGCATCTGTTTGTGTGCTCCGTTTGAGAGGGAGAGAGAGGGAAGGGGAAATATACTCAACCCAGTTTCTGTTTGGGCACTGCCTTGGAGAGAAAGAGAGAGAGAGAGGGAAGGGGAAATATACCCAACCCAGCTGCTGTTTGTGTGCTGCGTTTGAGAGGGAGAGGCAGGGAAGGGGAAATATACACAACCCAGCTTCTGTGTGGGAACTGCCTTTGAGAGAAAGAGAGAGAGAGGGAAGAGGAAATATACCCAACCCAGCTTCTGTGTGTACACTGCATTTGAGGGTAAGAGAGGGATGGAGAGGGAAGGGGAAATATACCCAACCCAGCTTTTGTGTGTGCCCTGCTTTTGAGAGGGAGAGAGAGGGAAGGTGAAATACACCCAAGCCAGCTTCTGTGTGTTTGCACTGCATTTGAGAGGAAGAGAGGGAGAGGGAAGAGAGGGAAGGGGAAATATACACAACCCAGCATCTGTTTGTGTGCTCCGTTTGAGAGGGAGAGAGAGGGAAGGGGAAATATACCCAACCCAGCTTCTGGGTATTCTCTGCATTTGAGAAGAAGAGGGAGAGAGGGAAGGTGAAATACACCCAAGCCAGCTTCTGTGTGTTTGCACTGCGTTTGAGAGGAAGAGAGGGAGAGGGAAGGGCGGGAAGGGGAAATATACACAACCCAGCAACTGTTTGTGAGCTGCTTTTGAGAGGGAGAGGGAGGGAAGGGGAAACATACCCAACCCTGTTTCTGTTTGGGCACTGCCTTGGAGAGAAAGAGAGAGAGGGAAGGGGAAATATACCCAACCCAGCTGCTTTTTGTGTACTGCGTTTGAGGGGGAGAGGCAGGGAAGGGGAAATATACACAACCCAGCTTCTGTGTGGGCACTGCCTTTGAGAGAAAGAGAGAGAGAGGGAATAGGAAATACACCCAACCCAGCTTCTGTGTGTTTGCACTGCTTTTGAAAGGAAGAGAGGGAGAGGGAAGAGAGGGAAGGGGAAATATACCCAACCCAGCTGCTGTTTGTGTGCTCCGTTTGAGAGGGAGAGAGAGGGAAGGGGAAATATACCCAACCCAGCTTCTGTGTGTAAGCTGCGTTTGAGAGTAAGAGAGGGATTGAAAGGGAAGAGGAAATATACCCAATGCAGCTTCTGTGTGTTCGCTGCGTTTCAGAGGAAGGGAGAGAGTGAGTGAGAGAGAGATAGAGAGAGAGAGAGAGAGAGAGAGGGAAGGTGAAATACACCCAACCCAGCTTCTGTGTGGGCAGTGCTTTTGAGAGAAAGAGAGAGAGAGGGAAGGGGAAATATACCCAACCCAGCTTCTGGGTATTCTCTGCATTTGAGAAGAAGAGGGAGAGGAGGAAGGCTAAATATACCCAACCCAGATTCTGTGTGTGCCCTGCATTTGAGAGGGACAGAGAGGGAAGGTGAAATACACCCAAGCCAGCTTCTATGTGTTTGCACTGCGTTTGAGAGGAAGAGAGGGAGAGGGAAGAGAGGAAAGGGGAAATATACACAACCATGCATCTGTTTGTGTGCTCCGTTTGAGAGGGAGAGAGAGGGAAGGGGAAATATACCCAATGCAGCTTCTGTGTGTTCGCTGTGTTTCAGAGGAAGAGAGAGAGTGAGAGTGAGAGTGAGAGTAAGAGAGAGAGAGAGGGGGGGGGAAAGGTGAAATACACCCAACCCAGCTTCTGTGTGGGCACTGCCTTTGAGAGAAAGAGTGAGAGAGGGAAGAGGAAATATACCCAACCCAGCTTCTGTGTGTACACTGCATTTGACAATAAGAGAGGGATGGAGAGGGAAGGGGAAATATACCCAACCCAGCATCTGTGTGTTTGCACTGCGTTTGAGAGGAAGAGAGAGAGAGGAAAGAGAGGGAAGGGGAAATATACCCAACCCAACTCCTGGGTATTCCCTGCATTTGAGAAGAAGAGAGAGTGTGGTAAGGGGAAATATACCCAACCCAGCTTCTGGGTATTCTCTGCATTTGAGAAGAAGAGGGAGAGGAGGAAGGCTAAATATACCCAACCCAGATTCTGTGTGTGCTCTGCGTTTGAGAGTAAGAGAGGGATGGAGAGGGAAGGGGAAATATACCCAAACCAGCTTTTGTGTGTGCCCTGCATTTGAGAGGGACAGAGAGGGAAGGTGAAATACACCCAAGCCAGCTTCTGTGTGTTTGCACTGCGTTTGAGAGGAAGAGAGGGAGAGGGAAGAGAGGGAAGGGGAAATATACACAACCCTGCATCTGTTTGTGTGCTCCGTTTGAGAGGGAGAGAGAGGGAAGGGGAAATATACCCAATGCAGCTTCTGTGTGTTCGCTGTGTTTCAGAGGAAGAGAGAGAGTGAGAGTGAGAGTGAGAGAGAGAGAGAGAGAGAGAGAGAGAGAGAGAGAGCAGGGGGGGAGGTGAAATACCCCCAACCCAGCTTCTGTGTGGGCACTGCCTTTGAGAGAAAGAGTGAGAGAGGGAAGAGGAAATATACCCAACCCAGCTTCTGTGTGTACACTGCATTTGACAGTAAGAGAGGGATGGAGAGGGAAGGGGAAATATACCCAACCCAGCATCTGTGTGTTTGCACTATTTTTGAGAGGAAAAGAGAGAGAGGAAAGAGAGGGAAGGGGAAATATACCCAACCCAACTCCTGGGTATTCCCTGCATTTGAGAAGAAGAGAGAGTGTGGTAAGGGGAAATATACCCAACCCAGCTTCTGGGTATTCTCTGCATTTGAGAAGAAGAGGGAGAGGAGGAAGGCTAAATATACCCAACCCAGCTTCTGTGTGTGCTCTGCGTTTGAGAGTAAGAGAGAGAGGGATAAGAGGAAATATACCCAACCCAGTTTCTGTGTGTGAGCTGCCTTTGAGAAGGAGAGGGAGGGAAGGGGAAATATACCCAACCCAGCTTTTGTGTGTGCCCTGCGTTTGAGAGGGAGAGAGAGGTTAGGGGAGATATACCCAACCCAGTTTCTGTTTGGGCACTGCCTTGGAGAGAAAGAGAGAGAGAGGGAAGGGGAAATATACCCAACCCAGCTGCTGTTTGTGTGCTGCGTTTGAGAGGGAGAGGCAGGGAAGGGGAAATATACCCAACCCAGCTTCTGTGTGGGAACTGCATTTGACAGTAAGAGAGGGATGGAGAGGGAAGGGGAAATATACCCAACCCAGCATCTGTGTGTTTGCACTGCGTTTGAGAGGAAGAGAGAGAGAGGAAAGAGAGGGAAGGGGAAATATACCCAACCCAACTCCTGGGTATTCCCTGCATTTGAGAAGAAGAGAGAGTGTGGTAAGGGGAAATATACCCAACCCAGCTTCTGGGTATTCTCTGCATTTGAGAAGAAGAGGGAGAGGAGGAAGGCTAAATATACCCAATCCAGCTTCTGTGTGTGCTCTGCTTTTGAGAGTAAGAGAGAGAGGGATAAGAGGAAATATACCCAACCCAGTTTCTGTGTGTGAGCTGCCTTTGAGAAGGAGAGGGAAGGAAGGGGAAATATACCCAACCCAGCTTTTGTGTGTGCCCTGCGTTTGAGAGGGAGAGAGAGGTTAGGGGAGATATACCCAACCCAGTTTCTGTTTGGGCACTGCCTTGGAGAGAAAGAGAGAGAGTGGGAAGGGGAAATATACCCAACCCAGCTGCTGTTTGTGTACTCCATTTGAGAGGGAGAGAGAGGGAAGGGGAAATACACTCAACCCAGCTTCTGTGTGGGCACTGCCTTTGAGAGAAAGAGTGAGAGAGGGAAGAGGAAATATACCCAACCCAGCTGCTGTTTGTGTGCTCCGTTTGAGAGGGAGAGAGAGGGAAGGGGAAATATACCCAACCCAGCTTATGTGCGTAAGCTGCGTTTGAGAGTAAGAGAGGGATTGAAAGGGAAGAGGAAATATACCCAATGCAGCTTCTGTGTGTTCGCTGCGTTTTAGAGGAAGGGAGAGAGTGAGTGAGAGAGAGAGAGAGGGGGTGGGAAGGTGAAATACACCCAACCCAGCTTCTGTGTGGGCACTGCTTTTGAGAGAAAGAGAGAGAGAGGGAAGGGGAAATATACCCAACCCAGCTTCTGGGTATTCTCTGCATTTGAGAAGAAGAGGGAGAGGAGGAAGGCTAAATATACCCAACCCAGATTCTGTGTGTGCTCTGCGTTTGAGAGTAAGAGAGTGATGGAGAGGGAAGGGGAAATATACCCAACCCAGCTTCTGTGTGGGCACTGCATTTGAGAGTAAGAGAGGGATGGAGAGGGAAGGCTAAATATACCCAAGCCAGCTTCTGTGTGTACACTGCATTTGAGGGTAAGAGAGGGATGGAGAGGGAAGGGGAAATATACCCAACCCAGCTTTTTTTTTTTATATTGAAAAAGTTTTATTGGTTTTTACCATTTTCGAAAAGGGTAGGGTAAGGGATACAGAAACATATTAAGAACTTTCGCGTCGGGATCATTGGCCCTTCTAGGGCTTCATAATAAAACATTAAAAGAACATTTTTCCAAAAGTACTACAAGGTGAAAATAAGTGCAAGATTCCTAAATTCTCCATTCTATGCTAGCAGTCGTGTACAAACATCCAGACATAAGGTTATGCAATATTAATAATAATTAAAAAAAAGCAAAGTTATTTTTTCGATCTAAGTCTCTTGGCAATTGTATCTTCTTTTTCTCCCCCCTGGCCCCCAGCGGGCGGGGCCGTGGCCCCCTCCGTCCCCCCTGGATCTTCCCCCAGGATAGAGGAATGTTTTTTAAGAAAGGCTTCCGCCTCAACAACTGTTTTAATCCTTACTCTTCCTTCATCCCAGAACACCAACATCCCTTCCGGCATCACCCACTTAAACCAGATCCCGTGGTCAAACAATTTTCTGGATAAGAAGGAATACCTCCTTCTCACCTCCCTAATCTTTTTTGGGATCTGCTTCAAGATGGTGACTTCCTTTTGTTGGTAAATTAACGGCCCCCCTCTCTGCGCCTTCAAAATTCCCTCTCTGGTTGACCTTCTAACAAATTTAATATGTATCTCTCTGGGTACTTCATTTATCCTGGCATATGCTGAATTTATTCTGTAGACTAGGTCAATGTCCCCCCTGATCTCATCTCTAGGTTTCTGTAAATAGTCTGCTAAAATTGTACTCATGAGATCAGGAAGGCATTCACCAGATTCTTCAGAAATATTCTGAAATCTTAAAAAATATGACATCCTTTCAAAATCCATTCTAGACATATGACCAGACAAATCTGCAATTTCAATGTTGACATTTTTAAGTTCTCCCTTTGCCCCAGCCAGCCCTCCTTCCAGCTCCTCAGTCTTCTGTGAATTCTCCAGCACTTGCTTCCGTGTTTCCAGAAGGTCCTCCTTGAAACTTTTATTATCAGCTCTCAAAGCTTTAATTTCCTGCACCAAAACTTGTAACACTGATTCCAAAGATGACATTCTTTGTTCCAATCCTGCCAATTCTGATTTTGATGCCATGGTAAGCTGTTAAAGTCAGTGTCACTAAGATGGCGTTTTTTGGGTGGGGCCGTTGAGGCAAATCAGGAGCAAAACAGTTCAAGTGAAAGTTGTAAAAGAATTCAAGACCCAGCAGAGAAACACTTTTCACAGTTAAAAGTTTTAGCAGAGAAGGCACTCAGGGAAGGAATCAATTAATCCAGAAATTTCTTCATTAGTAGAGAGAGAGAGTCCATTTCACAAAGAGATGTTGGTAATTTTCCAAAGGTAAAAATAGTCATTCAGGAACAAAGGGAACCATCCTCCACCGCCCCGTCTGAGAACCAGGAGGAGAAAATAACCAAAGAAAAATTGTATCAAGCCAGCCGGACTTAGATACATTGTAAGAAAATAAGCCGCAGATCACTTTCGCTTATTTCAAAGCAGTCCGGAAACAAAGTATCCGCTTCCTCGCAACGAGGAGCCATTTCCAAACGCCGCTTTAAATCCGAGGGGGGGTTTAACCAACAAACACCCCCCTCTACGTTCTTTCAATCCAGGCTGCCAGCATAAATAATGTTGTAAATCACTCACTCTTCACCTCGCTGCCAAAGCCCCAGGGAGCCTTCCGACCCGCACGATCAGTTCTTTTTAAATTCGCTGATCGTTACCGTCCTCCATTGGCGAAGGGAAACTCCCCCCGCAGCATGCCTCCCCTCGCCTAGACCGAAGACAAGGGTCGTTCTCCAGCCGCCGCTGAGAGGAACAGACCCAGGCACGCCAGCCCTACGGGAGGCCCCCAAAAATGGGGGTGCCTCGCCCCCGATGGGGGGCAGAAAGAAGGAAAAGCGGCGAACGAGTCCAAGACTCATCCGTCACCGCTGGAAGGCGGAACCGGAAGTCCTGGAAGGCGGAACCGGAAGTCCCCAACCCAGCTTTTGTGTGTGCCCTGAGTTTGAGAGGGAGAGAGAGGGAAGGTGAAATACACCCAAGCCAGCTTCTGTGTGTTTGCACTGCGTTTGAGAGGAAGAGAGGGAGAGGGAAGAGAGGGAAGGGGAAATATACACAACCCAGCATCTGTTTGTGTGCTCCGTTTGAGAGGGAGAGAGAGGGAAGGGGAAATATACTCAACCCAGCTTCTGTGTGTTCGCTGTGTTTCAGAGGAAGAGTGAGAGTGAGAGTGAGAGAGAGAGAGAGAGAGAGAGAGAGAGAGAGAGAGGGGGGGGGGGGGGAAGGTGAAATACACCCAACCCAGCTTCTGTGTGTTTGCACTGCGTTTGAAAGGAAAAGAAAGAGAGAGGAAGAGGAAATATACCCAACCCAGCTTCTCTGTGTACACTGCATTTGACAGTAAGAGAGGGATGGAGAGGGAAGGGGAAATATACCCAACCCAGCATCTGTGTGTTTGCACTGCGTTTGAGAGGAAGAGAGAGAGAGGAAAGAGAGGGAAGGGGAAATATACCCAACCCAACTCCTGGGTATTCCCTGCATTTGAGAAGAAGAGAGAGTGGGGTAAGGGGAAATATACCCAACCCAGCTTCTGGGTATTCTCTGCATTTGAGAAGAAGAGGGAGAGGAGGAAGGCTAAATATACCCAACCCAGCTTCTGTGTGTGCTCTGCGTTTGAGAGTAAGAGAGAGAGGGGGAAGAGGAAATATACCCAACCCAGTTTCTGCGTGTGAGCTGCCTTTGAGAAGGAGAGGGAGGGAAGGGGAAATATACCCAACCCAGCTTTTGTGTGTGCCCTGCGTTTGAGAGGGAGAGAGAGGGAAGGGGAAATATACCCAACACAGCATCTGTGTGTGCACTGCGTTTACATGAAGGGAGAGGGAGAGAGAGAGAGGGAAGAGGGGGAAGGGGAAATATACCCAACCCAGCTTCTGTATGTTCTCTGCGTTTGAGAGTAAGAGAGGGATGGAGAGGGAAGGGGAGATATACCCAACCCAGTTTCTGTGTGTGCACTGTGTTTGAGAAAGAGAAAGAGAGGGAAGGTGAAATACACCCAAGCCAGCTTCTGTGTGTTTGCACTGTGTTTGAGAGGAAGAGAGGGAGAGGGAAGAGAGGGAAGGGGAAATATACACAACCCAACATCTGTTTGTGCGCTGCTTTTGAGAGGGAGAGGGAGGGAAGGGGAAATATACCCAACCCTGTTTCTGTTTGGGCACTGCCTTGGAGAGAAAGAGAGAGACGGGGAAGGGGAAATATACCCAACCCAGCTGCTGTTTTTGTGCTGCGTTTGAGAGGGAGAGGCAGGGAAGGGGAAATACAGTGGTACCTCGGTTCACGAACGCCTCTGTTCACGAACAACTCGGTTCACGAACAGAAAAGTTCATAAAAGTATGGTCTGGTTCACGAACTCCGCTTCTGATCACGAACTCCGCCTCGGTTCACGAACAGAAAAGTTCATAAAAATATGGTCTGGTTCACGAACTCCGCTTCTGTTCACGAACTCCGCCTCGGTTCACGAACTCCGCCTTGGTTCACAACCAATTTGGTTCGCGACCAGAGTCAGTTCAAGAATTAAAACCAAAAGAAAGATCAGAACGGATTAATTGGATTTACATTAAACCCTATGGGAAACTGTGCCTCGGTTCACAACCAATTCGGTTCGCGACCAGAGGATGTTCACGAATTAAGTTCGTGAACCGAGGTACCACTGTATACACAACCCAGCATCTGTTTGTGCGCTGCTTTTGAGAGGGAGAGGGAGGGAAGGGGAAATATACCCAACCCAGCTTCTTTGTGTTTGCACTGCGTTTGAGATGAAGAGAGATGGAGAGAGAGAGGGAAGGGGAAATATACCCAACCCAGCTTCTGTGTGTTTGCACTGCGTTTTAGAGGAAGAGCGAGAGAGGGAAGGGGAAATATACCCAACCCAGCATCTGTGTGTGCGCTGCATTTGACATGAAGAGAGAGGGAGAGAGAGAGAGGGAAGAGAGGGAAGGGGAAATATACCCAACCCAACTTCTCGGTATTCCCTGCGCTTGAGAATAAGAGAGAGTGGTGGATGGGGAAATATACCCAACCTAGTTTCTGTGTGGGCACTGCCTTTGAGAGAAAGAGAGAGAGAGGGAAGAGGAAATAAACCCAACCCAGGTTCTGTGTGTGCACTGCGTTTGAGAGTAAGAGAGGGATGGAAAGGGAAGGGGAAAAATACCCAATCAAGCTTCTGTGTCTGCTCTGCATTTGAGAGTAAGAGAGGGAGAGAGAGGGAAGGGGAAATATATCCAACCCAGCTCCTGTGTGTGCCCTGCTTTGAGAGGGAGAGAGAGGGGACTTCCGCTTCCGCCCTCCAACGGCGACGGATGGGTCCTTGACTCGTCCGCCGCTTTGTCCTTTTTTCTGCCCCCCCACGGGGGCGAGACGCCCGATCTTGGGGGTCTCCCGTAGGGTTGGCTTGCTAGGGACGCCCCCTTCCCACGGCGGTGGGAAAGCGAACCGTGTCTTCAGCCTAGGTGACGAAAGGCTGGCTGCGGGGGGGAGACGCCTGTCTCCACCTTCACCAATGGAGAACGGAAAAGTTGCTTAATTTTGGAGTGAGCCAGACGTCCGGGTCGGAAGGCTCTCCCGAGGCTCGGCTGCAAGGTGAAGAGTGAGTGTGCTTTTATCTGCTATTTTATCTCCGATGGCAGCGCTGGACTAAAAAGCTTGGAGGGGGGTGTTTTTTTCGTTAAACCCCCCCTCGGATTTAAAGCGGCGCTTTGAAATGGTTCCTCATTGCGAGGGACGGATTTTTCTCTATGCAGTTTGCCTGGAACTTAGTGAAAGCGAGTGAAAGTGATCTGCGGCTTGCAACAATGTTTCTAAGTTCGATTGGCTTGTTACAACTTATTTCTTTGTTACTTTTTCCGGCTGGCTCCCAGCTTGGGCGGTGGAAGATGGCTTCTCTCCGCTCCTGAATGACTATTTTATTTATGGAAAACTACCAGCATCTTCTTGTAATTTGGACTTCCTCTTGCTATTAATGAAGAACTTTTTTGGATTAATTGATTCCCTGTCTGGAGTGCCTTTTTTTTATTATAACTATTGATTTGGGAAAGTGTTTCTCTACTGGTTCCTGAACTTTTTTACAACCTTGATTTGAAACTTTTACCTCCTGATTTGTCTCAACGGCTCCACCCAAAAAACGCCATTTTAGTGGCATTGACTCTAACAGTTAACCATGGCACAAAAATCAGAATTGGCAGGATTGGAACAAAGATTGTCTTCTCTGGAATCTGTTATACAAACTTTGGTACAGGAAATCAAGGCGCAGAGAGAAGAAAATAACAACTTTAAGAAGGAACTCCTGGAAACTCGTAATCAAGTGAAGGAGAACATACAGAAGACTGAAGATCTGGAAGGGGGGCTAACTGAGGCAAAGGGAGAGCTTAAAAATGTCAACAGTGAGGTGGGGGAATTAAATGGGCATATGTCTAGGATGGACTTCGAAAGGATGTCATATTTTTTAAGATTTCAGAACATTTCTGAAGAATCTGGTGAATGCCTGCCTGAACTCATGAGCACAATTTTAGCAGACTATTTACATAAACCTAAAGATGAGATCAGGGGGGACATTGACCTAGTCTACAGAATAAACTCTGCATATGCCAGGATAAATGAAGTACCCAGAGAGATTCACATTAAATTTGTCAGAAGGTCAACCAGAGAGGGAATTTTGAGGGCGCAGAGAGGGGGTCCTCTAATTTACCAACAAAAGGTTGTCGCTATCTTGAAGCAGGTCCCAAAAAAAATCAGAGAAATGAGAAGGAAATTTTCCTTCTTATCTAAAACATTGTTTGACCACGGGATCTGGTTCAAGTGGGCGATGCCCGAAGGGATGCTGGTGTTCTGGGAAGGAGGAAGAGTGAGAATTAAAACAGTTGCTGAGGCGGAAGCCTTTATTAAAAAACATTCCTCTGTCCTGGGCGAAGATCCAGGGGGGGCGGAGGGGGCCACGGCCCCGCCCACGGGGGACCAAGCAGGAGAAAAAGAAGATACAATTGCCAAAAGACTTAGATCAAAAAAATGATTTTGCTTGCTTTTCTTTTTTCTTATTAACTTTTCTTTCTATTCTTTTTTGTACCAGGATGTTTGTACATGTCTGCCATCTCAGAATTGGAAATGTAATATGTAATATGTATACACTGGTCTTTATCTTGTAGTATTTTTTTTTGATAAATTTGTTTACTATTGTTTTATTATGTAGCCCGGGATGGGCCAAGGACTCTGACGCAAAGGTTCTCAAAATGTTTCTGTAACCCTTACCCCACCCTTCAGAAAATTGTTAAAACTCAATAAAACTTTTTCAAAATTAAAGAGAGGGAGAGAGAGGGAAGGGGAAATATATTCAACCCAGCTTCTGTGTGTACGCTGCGTTTGAGAGGAATAGAGAGAGAGGGAAGAGGAAATAAACCCAAGCCAGCTTCTGTGTGTTTGCACTGTGTTTGAGAGGAAGAGACGGGGAGAGGGAAGAGAGGGAAGGGGAAATATACACAACCCAACATCTGTTTGTGCGCTGCTTTTGAGAGGGAGAGGGAGGGAAGGGGAAATATACCCAACCCTGTTTCTGTTTGGGCACTGCCTTGGAGAGAAAGAGAGAGACAGGCAAGGGGAAATATACCCAACCCAGCTGCTGTTTTTGTGCTGCGTTTGAGAGGGAGAGGCAGGGAAGGGGAAATACAGTGGTACCTCGGTTCACGAACGCCTCTGTTCACGAACAACTCGGTTCACGAACAGAAAAGTTCATAAAAGTATGGTCTGGTTCACGAACTCCGCTTCTGTTCACGAACTCCGCCTCGGTTCACGAACAGAAAAGTTCATAAAAATATGGTCTGGTTCACGAACTCCGCTTCTGTTCACGAACTCCGCCTCGGTTCACGAACTCCGCCTCGGTTCACAACCAATTTGGTTCGCGACCAGAGTCAGTTCAAGAATTAAAACCAAAAGAAAGATCAGAACGGATTAATTGGATTTACATTAAACCCTATGGGAAACTGTGCCTCGGTTCACAACCAATTTGGTTCGCGACCAGAGTCAGTTCACGAATTAAGTTCGTGAACCGAGGTACCACTGTATACACAACCCAGCATTTGTTTGTGCGCTGCTTTTGAGAGGGAGAGGGAGGGAAGGGGAAATATACCCAACCCAGCTGCTGTTTGTGTGCTGCGTTTGAGAGGGAGAGGCAGGGAAGGGGAAATATACACAACCCAGCTTCTGCGTGGGAACTGCATTTGAGAGAAAGAGAGAGAGAGGGAAGAGGAAATATACCCAACCCAGCTTCTGTGTGTACATTGCATTTGAGAGTAAGAGAGGGATGGAGAGGGAAGGCTAAATATACCCAAGCCAGCTTCTGTGTGTACACTGCATTTGAGGGTAAGAGAGTGATGGAGAGGGTAGGGGAAATATACCCAACCCAGCTTTTGTGTGTGCCCTGCGTTTGAGAGGGAGTGAGAGCGAAGGTGAAATACACCCAAGACAGCTTCTGTGTGTTTGCACTGCGTTTGAGAGGAAGAGAGGGAGAGGGAAGAGAGGGAAGGGGAAATATACACAACCCAGCATCTGTTTGTGTGCTCCATTTCAGAGGGAGAGAGAGGGAAGGGGATATATACTCAACCCAGCTTCTGTGTGTTCGCTGTGTTTCAGAGGAAGAGTGAGAGTGAGAGTGAGAGTGAGAGTGAGAGTGAGAGAGAGAGAGAGAGAGAGAGAGAGAGAGAGAAAGAGAGAGAGAGAGAAAAGGTGAAATACACCCAACCCAGCTTCTGTGTGGGCACTGCCTTTGAGAGAAAGAGAGAGAGAGGAAGAGGAAATATACCCAACCCAGCTTCTGTGTGTACACTGCATTTGACAGTAAGAGAGGGATGGAGAGGGAAGGGGAAATATACCCAACCCAGCATCTGTGTGTTTGCACTGCGTTTGAGAGGAAGAGAGAGAGAGGAAAGAGAGGGAAGGGGAAATATACCCAACCCAACTCCTGGGTATTCCCTGTATTTGAGAAGAAGAGAGAGTGTGGTAAGGGGAAATATACCCAACCCAGCTTCTGGGTATTCTCTGCATTTGAGAAGAAGAGGGAGAGGAGGAAGGCTAAATATACCCAACCCAGCTTCTGTGTGTGCTCTGCGTTTGAGAGTAAGAGAGAGAGGGATAAGAGGAAATATACCCAACCCAGTTTCTGTGTGTGAGCTGCCTTTGAGAAGGAGAGGGAGGGAAGGGGAAATATACCCAACCCAGCTTTTGTGTGTGCCCTGCGTTTGAGAGGGAGAGAGAGGTTAGGGGAGATATACCCAACCCAGTTTCTGTTTGGGCACTGCCTTGGAGAGAAAGAGAGAGAGAGGGAAGGGGAAATATACCCAACCCAGCTGCTGTTTGTGTGCTGCGTTTGAGAGGGAGAGGCAGGGAAGGGGAAATATACCCAACCCAGCTTCTGTGTGGGAACTGCATTTGACAGTAAGAGAGGGATGGAGAGGGAAGGGGAAATATACCCAACCCAGCATCTGTGTGTTTGCACTGCGTTTGAGAGGAAGAGAGAGAGAGGAAAGAGAGGGAAGGGGAAATATACCCAACCCAACTCCTGGGTATTCCCTGCATTTGAGAAGAAGAGAGAGTGTGGTAAGGGGAAATATACCCAACCCAGCTTCTGGGTATTCTCTGCATTTGAGAAGAAGAGGGAGAGGAGGAAGGCTAAATATACCCAATCCAGCTTCTGTGTGTGCTCTGCTTTTGAGAGTAAGAGAGAGAGGGATAAGAGGAAATATACCCAACCCAGTTTCTGTGTGTGAGCTGCCTTTGAGAAGGAGAGGGAAGGAAGGGGAAATATACCCAACCCAGCTTTTGTGTGTGCCCTGCGTTTGAGAGGGAGAGAGAGGTTAGGGGAGATATACCCAACCCAGTTTCTGTTTGGGCACTGCCTTGGAGAGAAAGAGAGAGAGTGGGAAGGGGAAATATACCCAACCCAGCTGCTGTTTGTGTACTCCATTTGAGAGGGAGAGAGAGGGAAGGGGAAATACACTCAACCCAGCTTCTGTGTGGGCACTGCCTTTGAGAGAAAGAGTGAGAGAGGGAAGAGGAAATATACCCAACCCAGCTGCTGTTTGTGTGCTCCGTTTGAGAGGGAGAGAGAGGAAAGGGGAAATATACCCAACCCAGCTTATGTGCGTAAGCTGCGTTTGAGAGTAAGAGAGGGATTGAAAGGGAAGAGGAAATATACCCAATGCAGCTTCTGTGTGTTCGCTGCGTTTTAGAGGAAGGGAGAGAGTGAGTGAGAGAGAGAGAGAGGGGGTGGGAAGGTGAAATACACCCAACCCAGCTTCTGTGTGGGCACTGCTTTTGAGAGAAAGAGAGAGAGAGGGAAGGGGAAATATACCCAACCCAGCTTCTGGGTATTCTCTGCATTTGAGAAGAAGAGGGAGAGGAGGAAGGCTAAATATACCCAACCCAGATTCTGTGTGTGCTCTGCGTTTGAGAGTAAGAGAGGGATGGAGAGGGAAGGGGAAATATACCCAACCCAGCTTTTGTGTGTGCCCTGCATTTGAGAGGGACAGAGAGGGAAGGTGAAATACACCCAAGCCAGCTTCTGTGTGTTTGCACTGCGTTTGAGAGGGAGAGAGGGAGAGGGAAGGGGAAATATACCCAACCCAGCATCTGTGTGTGCGCTGCATTTGACATGAAGAGAGAGGGAGAGAGAGAGAGGGAAGAGAGGGAAGGGGAAATATACCCAACCCAACTTCTGGGTATTCCCTGCGCTTGAGAATAAGAGAGAGTAGTGGAAGGGGAAATATACACAACCCTGCATCTGTTTGAGTGCTCCATTTGAGAGGGAGAGAGAGGGAAGGGGAAATATACACAACCCAGCTTCTGTGTGGGAACTGCCTTTGAGAGAAAGAGAGAGAGAGGGAAGAGGAAATATACCCAACCCAGCTTCTGTGTGTACATTGCATTTGAGAGTAAGAGAGGGATGGAGAGGGAAGGCTAAATATACCCAAGCCAGCTTCTGTGTGTACACTGCATTTGAGGGTAAGAGAGCGATGGAGAGGGAAGGGGAAATATACCCAACCCAGCTTTTGTGTGTGCCCTGCGTTTGAGAGGGAGTGAGAGCGAAGGTGAAATACACCCAAGCCAACTTCTGTGTGTTTGCACTGCGTTTGAGAGGAAGAGAGGGAGAGGGAAGAGAGGGAAGGGGAAATATACACAACCCAGCATCTGTTTGTGTGCTCCATTTCAGAGGGAGAGAGAGGGAAGGGGAAATATACTCAACCCAGCTTCTGTGTGTTCGCTGTGTTTCAGAGGAAGAGTGAGAGTGAGAGTGAGAGTGAGAGTGAGAGTGAGAGTGAGAGTGAGAGAGAGAGAGAGAGAGAGAGAGAGAGAGAGAGAGAGAGAGAGAGAGAGAGAGAGAGAGAGAGAAGGTGAAATACACCCAACCCAGCTTCTGTGTGGGCACTGCCTTTGAGAGAAAGAGGGAGAGAGGAAGAGGAAATATACCCAACCCAGCTTCTCTGTGTACACTGCATTTGACAGTAAGAGAGGGATGGAGAGGGAAGGGGAAATATACCCAACCCAGCATCTGTGTGTTTGCACTGCGTTTGAGAGGAAGAGAGAGAGAGGAAAGAGAGGGAAGGGGAAATATACCCAACCCAACTCCTGGGTATTCCCTGCATTTCAGAAGAAGAGAGAGTGGGGTAAGGGGAAATATACCCAACCCAGCTTCTGGGTATTCTCTGCATTTGAGAAGAAGAGGGAGAGGAGGAAGGCTAAATATACCCAACCCAGCTTCTGTGTGTGCTCTGCTTTTGAGAGTAAGAGAGAGAGGGGGAAGAGGAAATATACCCAACCCAGTTTCTCCGTGTGAGCTGCCTTTGAGAAGGAGAGGGAGGGAAGGGGAAATATACCCAACCCCCAGCTTTTGTGTGTGCCCTGCGTTTGAGAGGGAGAGAGAGGGAAGGGGAGATATACCCAACCCAGTTTCTGTTTGGGCACTGCCTTGGAGAGAAAGAGAGAGAGAGGGAAGGGGAAATATACCCAACCCAGCTGCTGTTTGTGTGCTGCGTTTGAGAGGGAGAGGCAGGGAAGGGGAAATATACACAACCCAGCTTCTGTGAGGGAACTGCCTTTGAGAGAAAGAGAGAGAGAGGGAATAGGGAATATACCCAACCCAGCTTCTGTGTGTGCACTACGTTTGAGAGTAAGAGAGGGATGGAGAGGGAAGAAGAAATATACCCAATCCAGTTTCTCTGTGTTATCTGCTTTTGAGAGGAAGAGAGAGGGAAGGGGAAATATACCCAACCCAGCATCTGTGTGTTTGCACTGCTTTTGAGAGGAAGAGAGAGAGAGGGATGAGGGGGAAGGGGAAATATACCCAACCCAGCTTCTGTGTGTGCCTTGTGTTTGAGAGGAAGAGAGAGGGGGGGAAGAGGATAAATACCCAATGCAGCTTCTGTGTGTGCGCTGCATTTGAGAGGGAGAGAGAGATGGAGAGGGAAGGGGAAATATACCCAATTGAGCTTCTGTGTGTTTGCACTGCATTTGAGAGGGAGAGAGAGGCAAGGGGAAATATACCCAACCCAGCTGCTGTTTGTGTGCTGCTTTTGAGATGGAGAGGGAGGGAAGGGGAAATATACCCAACCCAGCTTCTTTGTGTTTGCACTGCGTTTGAGATGAAGAGAGATGGAGAGAGAGAGGGAAGGGGAAATATACACAACCCAGCTTCTGTGTGTTTGCACTGCGTTTTAGAGGAAGAGCGAAAGAGGGAAGGGGAAATATACCCAACCCAGCATCTGTGTGTGCGCTGCATTTGACATGAAGAGAGAGGGAGAGAGAGAGAGGGAAGAGAGGGAAGGGGAAATATACCCAACCCAACTTCTCGGTATTCCCTGCGCTTGAGAATAAGAGAGAGTGGTGGAAGGGGAAATATACCCAACCTAGTTTCTGTGTGGGCACTGCCTTTGAGAGAAAGAGAGAGAGAGGGAAGGGGAAATATATCCAACCCAGCTTCTGTGTGTGCCCTGCTTTGAGAGGGAGAGAGAGGGAAGGGGAAATATATTCAACCCAGCTTCTGTGTGTACGCTGCGTTTGAGAGGAATAGAGAGAGAGGGAAGAGGAAATAAACCCAACCCAGCTTCTGTGTGTGCACTGCGTTTCAGAGGGAGAGAGAGAGAGAGGGAAGGTAAAATACACCCAACCCAGCTTCTGTGTGGGCACTGCCTTTGACAGAAAGAGAGAGAGAGGGAAGAAGAAATATCCCCAACCCAGCTTCTGTGTGTGCACTGCATTTGAGAGTAAGAGAGGGAGAGAGAGGGAAGGGGAAATATACCCAACGCAGCATCTGTGTGTGCACTGCGTTTACATGAAGGGAGAGGGAGAGAGAGAGAGGGAAGAGGGGGAAGGGGAAATATACCCAACCCAGCTTCTGTATGTGCTCTGCGTTTGAGAGTAAGAGAGGGATGGAGAGGGAAGGGGAGATATACCCAACCCATTTTCTGTGTGTGCACTGTGTTTGAGAAAGAGAGAGAGAGGGAAGGTGAAATACACCCAAGCCAGCTTCTGTGTGTTTGCACTGCGTTTGAGAGGAAGAGAGAGAGAGGGAAGAGGGCGAAGGGGAAATATACCCAATGCAGCTTCTGTGTGTGCGCTGCATTTGAGAGGGAGAGAGGGATGGAGAGGGAAGGGGAAATATACCCAATCAAGCTTCTGTGCGTTTGCACTGCGTTTGAGAGGGAGAGAGAGGCAAGGGGAAATATACCCAACCCAGCTGCTGTTTGTGTGCTGCTTTTGAGATGAAGAGAGATGGAGAGAGAGAGGGAAGGGGAAATATACCCAACCCAGCATCTGTGTGTTTGCACTGCGTTTGAGAGGAAGAGAGAGAGAGGGAAGAGAGGGAAGGGGAAATATACCCAACCCAACTCCTGGGTATTCCCTGCATTTGAGAAGAAGAGAGAGTGGGGTAAGGGGAAATATACCCAACCAAGCTGCTGTTTGTGTTCTGCATTTGAGAGGAATAGAGAGAGAGGGAAGGGGAAATATACCCAACCCAGCATCTGTGTGTGCACTGCATTTGAAATGAAGAGGTAGGGAGAGAGAGAGGGAAGGGGAAATATACCCTACCCTGCTTCTGTGTGTTTGCACTGCATTTGAGAGGAAGAGAGGGAGAGGGAAGAGAGGGAAGGTGAAATACACCCAACCCAGCTTCTGTGTGGGCACTGCCTTTGAGAGAAAGAGAGAGAGAGGGAAGAGGAAATATACCCAACCCAGCTTCTGTTTGATCACTGCGTTTGAGAGTAAGAGAGGGATGGAGAGGGAAGGGGAAATATACCCAATCCAGTATCTCTGTGTTCTCTGCATTTGAGAGGAAGAGAGAGGGAAGGGGAAATACACCCAACCCAGCTTCTGTGTGTGCACTGTGTTTGACATGAAGAGAGAGGGAGAGAGAGAGAGGGAAGAGAGGGAAGGGGAAATATACCCAACCCAACTTCTGGGTATTCCCTGCGTTTGAGAATAAGAGAGAGTGGTGGAAGGGGAAATATACCCTGTGGGAACATGATCTTTCAGAATAAAGAACATTCTGAGCGGCCTCTTGTTAAGCAATCTGTGAAGCGTACAGGCTCGTGAAAGTCAGCTGAAACACGCAAGATTGCGATAGCAATTCTGAGAAAAGGCTTAACCACAAACAGCAGAATTCCGACATAACGTGTATTGCACATATGCTAATGTGCTGATCAGGCGATTTTGTGTGGGCTGAACTTGTATGTAATTTGACAATAAAAGAGAGACCGGACAATTCTTCTGGGCTCTCATCCCGAGTAAGACCCCGTGTCTGACTCTTCATCATGGGAGACCACCACAAGTGGTGATCCACGATGTGATAGGTGTTACCTATACGTTATCTAGCCGCCTGATACTTATCGTCTGGAATAGACTTCATGCATGCAGTATCGTTGCTGGTCAAAGGTACTCCCTCGTAAGTATGGGGTTAAGGTTGTCTAAGAAGCAAGAGAAACATATAAATGAACTGGGACAACTGGCTAGACATAATTCTTTCATCTTTAAATCTAAGGGCAGAGAGAAAGGAAAAATAACAGGAAAGTCAATTAGAACCTTAATGCAGGAAATTTGGCGTCAATGTCCTTGGTATCCGGAAAAGGGGACTTTAAATCTTCATACATGGAGACGTATTGGCAAAGTACTCCATGATGAACCTAGGGCGGAGGCTCCGATATTAACAACATGGAAGGTGATTTTTTCAGCTTTAGAGGCTCACGAACAACCTTTGATTAAGTCTTTAATGGACCCTCCGCCATATCAAAAGGATTCAATAAAATTGGATAGACCTCTGCCTGAGGAGACAATTAGCAGACCAAGCGCTCCTCCAACACAAATTAAAACCAAATAGCTCCTGCAAAAAGAGGAGTTATTCAAGAGACCCTTGAATTAGCGTACCAACAAGGGAATTTGCAACCTGAAGAATTAGGGGATTTGCAATGCTTTCCTGTTGCATATGAACAAGTTGATGGAGGTGTGGAAGCTAGATGGGAACCAATACCTTTAAACGTTTTAAGAGAAATCAAAAAGTCTGTTAAAGAATTTGGATTGAAAACACCATATACTATGGGATTGATAAATAACATTGGCAAAGCGCATCGTATGGCACCACAAGATTGGAAAGACCTGATGCGGATGATTTTAACTGGAGCACAATACGTGGTATGGGATTCTGTATATCAGAGGGAGGCCCATACCCGGGGTCTTGCTTCCAATGGTATCTATACTCCAGAACAACTTTATGGCATTGGAGTATTTAGTACCATTGAAGCACAAATTCAAGTTCAGCCACAAACCTATCCAGTTATCGTTGCTGCCGTCATGGCAGCTCTCAATCAGGTCGAAGAGGCTGGGAAACCACTTAAATCTTTTTCACAAATTCATCAAGGAAACACAGAACCCTATCAAGAATTTATTGATAGGCTTCATATAGCATTAGAAAAACAAATTGCTAATGCCGATGCTGCTAATGAATTGATGTTAAAATTAGCAGTAGAAAATGCAAATGCAGATTGTAAAAAGATATTGGAACCTATGGTAGCTCGAGGACCCATAACTTTAGCAGAAATGATTAGAGCTTGTGCTATGGTGGGAAGTCATCTGTTTAACATGGAAACCTTGGCAGCAGCGTTGACTAAAGGAAATAAGCCTATGGGAAATTGTTTTAATTGTGGGAAACCGGGACATTTTAAAGCACAATGTCATGCTCCTGGGGGGGGGGGGGTGCAAATAAATCTGCAACTTTGCCTGATAGGGCGAAGCCCAAAACAGTCTGCCCAAAATGTAAAAAGGGATTTCACTGGGCAAATCAATGTAGATCTAAGCTGGGAAACTGAATGAGGGGTTTACAGCTAGCCCCTCCCCCAAGGCTGTTCCACTTTCCGCATGTCAACCTGCTACTAAAGGAAGTGCAGATATTGATTTAACTTTAATTGAAGATTTGGATATTAATTTTCCTCAAGCTATTCAAATTGCTGATTCACAAATTAAAGGCCCTTTACCTGATGGTACTGTGGGTCTTATTTTACCCCGTTCTTCCTCTGCAAAAAAGGGAATTTTTGTAGTTCCTGGGGTTATTGATTATGATTATTTGGGAATTTTGAAAGTTCAATTTTATACCATGATCCCTCTTAAATTGAAAAAGGGGGCTTCCATTGCACAATTGGTTGTGTTACCATATTGTTCAGTAGGACAGGAGTCTTCTCGTAATCGTACGGGGGGATTCGGTTCTACGGACAGAACCTATTTATCTTCTGACATAGCCCCAGAACTTTTGGCATTAACAAAAAATATGACATCACAAAGACCACAACATAAATTTTTTGTTAATGGTCGTTTGTTTTCTGGTGTTTTAGATACTGGAGCTGATGTGTCAGTTATTTGTGAAGATGACTGGCCCAAAGATTGGCCAGTTGACACCTCTCCAGCTGTTAGAGGCGTAGGAGGCTTGCAACAGGCACACGTAAGCAAAAATTGGCTTATTGTTCAAAGTAAACCGGAAGGACCAAAAGCTTCCATTAAACCAATTATCTTGCCTCTTCATTTAAATTTGTGGGGACGAGATTTAATGCAGCAATTTGAAGCTAAATTGATTATTAATGATTAACTATGCCTTTACCTTTAAAACATGAATTGTTATCTAAAGAACCAGTATGGATAGATCAATGGCGTCTTCAAAAGGAAAAACCTGAAGCTTTGCATGTATTAGTTCAAGAACAATTGCAGGCTAAACATATAGAAGCAACAACTAGTCCTTATAATACACCTGTTTTTGTTATTAAGAAAAAAACCTGGTAAATGGAGATTTTTGCATGACCTTAGGGCAATTAACGCTGTAATTCAACCTATGGGGGGCGTTACAGTGTGGTATGCCCAATCCAAAAAGATTGTTTTTTCACAATGCCCCTATGTAAAGAGGATAAAAAATTATTTGCCTTTACGATTCCACAACTTAATATGCAGCAACCAACTAAACGATATCAGTGGACTGTTTTGCCCCAAGGGATGTTAAATAGCCCCACCATGTGTCAATATTATGTTGATGCGGCATTACAACCATTTAGAGATCTGTTTCCTCATTGGCTAATTTATCATTATATGGATGATATTTTGATTGCAGCTCCAGGACCAAATGGAACTGTGAAACGTCATAGAGATAAATTACAAAAAATATTGCATAAGGCGGGTTTGATTATTGCACCTGACAAAATTCAAACATCCGAACCATTTTTTTATTTAGGACACAAGTTACTTGCTTCTTATGCACATCCTGCAATTGCAAAAATTGTTTTACCAGAACCATTAACTTTAGTGGCGTTGCAGCAATTATTGGGAACTATAAATTGGGTACGGTCTTATTTGGGATTGACTACAGCGCAATTAACACCTTTATTTGAGTCCTTCAGATATAATAAGTTTATCTCAGGAACAACATTTGGCAATTGACACTGTGAACCAAGCATTGGCCGCTCGATGGGTGGACTGCTGTCAAGAAAATGCACCTATTCAGTTTATTTTATTTGATACTCCATTATTGCCAACCTTAGCAATAATACAAATTATTCCTAATGTATTAATACTTGAATGGATTCATTTAGGTCATACTCCAAAAAAGACCATTAATACAAAAATGTCATTAATAGCCAATATTTTTGCTAAAGGGAGACAAAGAGCAAAAGCTTTAATTGGATTAGAACCAGATGTAATCTATATTCCATGGGCTTTAAGCACATGGGAGTTAATGTATCAAAACAATGAGGTATTACAAGCAGTGTTAGGAGATTGGACAGGGAAAATATCCTGTCATCCTCCTGCTGATCCAAGATTTCAACTAATAAAAAATGTGCCTATTACTTGGACCACTTGCTTGAGTCCAGTCCCATTAAAAGATTGTGTTACAGTCTTTGCAGATGGGGGAAAACAATATGGATCCTGTGTTTGGAAAAAGGGGTCTCAATGGGTGACTAAAGTCACCCCTCCTCAGACGTCTGCACAACGAGCCGAATTAGCTGCTTCTATTTTGGCTTTACAGCATTTTAAAAATGATTCTATTAATTTAATTGTGGATAGTTTATATGTGCATCAAGTAATATGTAATATTGAATGCTCATATTTGTCTCCCTCAACAGATAATGTTTTATTAGGTTTATTTGTCACTTTACATTTATTACAGGAACGGAGTTGTTCTTTATTTGTGGCACATATTCGTAGCCACCAACCTTTCCCTGGAATGTTACAGGAAGGTAATGATAAGGCTGATGCAGTTGCGCGAGCTGCTGAAGCTTTGACTTTGTCTCCTGTCACTCCATGGGAAAGTCACTCATATTATCATCAAAATAAGAAATCTCTCATTAAAGAATTTGGCATTACCAGTGCGGAGGCTACTGCAATTATTCAGCAATGCCCTACTTGCAGTCAGCAAGCACATGCCATTCCTCAAGGGGTGAACCCTAGAGGGACTCAGAGTTGTCAACTTTGGCAAATGGATGTCACTCAATACGCTCCATTCGCTCCTTGGAAATATTTGCATGTATCTATTGATACATACTCTGGGTTTATTATGGCCACTCCTCAGAGAGGGGAGAAAACTAAGCATGTTATTAATCACTGTATTCGGACTTTCAGTATTTTGGGTAAACCTATTGAATTAAAGACTGATAATGGTTCTGCTTATACAAGTAAATATTTTGCAGAATTTTGTAACCAATGGACTATTGTTCATAAATTCGGCATTCCTTATAATTCCACAGGTCAAGCTATAGTGGAACATGCCAATGCAACCTTAAAAAATGCATTGGCTACACATAAAACAAAAACGGGAAAAAAATACCCTGGTTTACCTGGAATACAAAATACTCTTCACCTTACACTTTATACTTTAAATTTTTTAAACTTAACTGGACAGCCATCTCTAACTGCTGCGAGCAGGCACTTTTCTGCTTCTCCAATTGCAGGAACAAAAAGACCATTGGTGTATTTCAAGAGATTACCAAATCCTGAGTGGAAGGGACCTGCATTCTTAATCACTTGGGGGAAAGGATACGCTGCAGTTGAATATCAGGATGAAACTATCTGGGTACCTTCTAGGTTGGTTCGTCCTTACCATGCAGTGGACACTGAACCTGAGCAATGGACACTCTGAACATCGTGATGCCTCCAGAAAAAGTTATCCACTTAGTCAATGAAGCGATTAGGAGAACAAAAGAAGCCAAAAACTCTGGAGAACTTTCTGATGGCAGCTTTTGCATGCTTAAATGCAAACTCTTTTTTCTTTCTGTGTGTTTGTCTTTTTGTTGTCTGTCCTGGGGTGGGAGGTTATGAATTACAACATGGTGTAGGGATACAGGAACAAGGAGCTTGGGATAAGACCATTATCATAACTGAACTTATGTCACGCCCGCTTAATAAAACACATAACCTTCCTGAAGTTATTGAGACAGATGACCTCAACATAAGATCATATAGTAGATATCTATGTACATATCATTGTATGGATGTAGTGAGATATCATTTACGCCCAATGGCACCTGTGCTGATTCCTGTTCACTCTTTGATTCTTGTTGTGGTGCTGCTCCTGTTTGTCTTTTAATGTGTCTTATTGTTAGACAATTGAATGTAATGGACAATCATACCATTCCCTTTGGACAAAGCAATTTGTGGCTTCTATGTGGATGGAGAGCCTATCAACGAGTGCCTGTATGATGGTCCGGACGATGCACGCTGGGATTCATTACACCATCTACTTTCATTGGAAAGACTTTAATGCCTGGACAATTGAGGAACAAACGAGGCATGGACTCTATTGGACAGTGGCCATGTTTAATGAGACTATAAAAACCATAAAAATGATTAATATAGAACTGTCTGAAGTAAGAGAAGTCGCTTTACAAAATAGATATGTTTTGGACATTATTTTAGCCGCTAAGGGTGGTGTTTGTGCATTAATTCACTCTCATTGTTGTATGCATATTCATAATTATCAACCTAACATAACCAAAACAGTTCAGCATATGGAAGAAATGGTAGCTAACAACCCATTACAAGCAGGAGAAGGACAAGACTTCTGGTCTTTACTTACATCCTGGTTACCAAATGGAGCCTGGTTAAGAAGACTTATAATTACTGTCATTGCCATTGTTGCTTTGTTTTTGTGCTTTTGTTGCTGTATTCAATGTCTCCCTGGAATATTGCAAATGTGTAAACAACTTGTGCCAACAGGTCAATCAGACATCTTGTTGACTGAAAAAATCATACGTGGCATAAGGGACGCACCCGATGAAAAAACAAAAACAGGGAAGATGTGGGAACATGATCTTTCAGAATAAAGAACATTCTGAGGGGCCTCTTGTTAGGCAATCTGTGAAGCGTACAGGCTGGCGAAAGTCAGCTGAAACACGCAAGATTGCGATAGCAATTCTGAGAAAAGGCTTAACCACAAACAGCAGAATTCCGACATAACGTGTATTGCACATATGCTAATGTGCTGATCAGGCGATTTTGTGTGGGCTGAACTTGTATGTAATTTGACAATAAAAGAGAGACCGGACAATTCTTCTGGGCTCTCATCCCGAGTAAGACCCCGTGTCTGACTCTTTATCATGGGAGACCGCCACAATACCCAACCTAGTTTCTGTGTGGGCACTGCCTTTGAGAGAAAGAGAGAGAGAGGGAAGAGGAAATAAACCCAACCCAGCTTCTGTGTGTACACTGCATTTGAGAGTAAAAGAGGGAGAGAGAGGGAAGGGGAAATATACCCAACCCAGCTTCTGTGTGTGCACTGCGTTTGAGAGGAATAGAGAGAGAAGGAAGGGGAAATATACCCAACCCAACTTCTGTGTGTGCACTGCGTTTCAGAGTAAGAGAGGGAGAGAGAGGGAAGGTAAAATACACCCAACCCAGCTTCTGTGTGGGCACTGCCTTTGACAGAAAGAGAGAGAGAGAAGAAGAAATATCCCCAACCCAGCTTCTGTGTGTGCACTGCGTTTGAGAGTAAGAGAGGGAGAGAGAGGGAAGGGGAAATATACCCAACCTAGCTTCTGTGTGTGCACTGCGTTTGAGAGGAATAGAGAGAGAAGGAAGGGGAAATATACCCAACCCAACTTCTGTGTATTCCCTGCGTTTGAGAATAAGAGAGAGTGGGGGAAGGGGAAATATACCCAACCTAGCTTCTGTGTGGGCACTGCCTTTGAGAGAAAGAGACAGAGAGGGCAGAGGAAATAAACCCAACCCAGCTTCTGTGTGTGCACTGCGTTTGAGAGTAAGAGAGGGATGGAGAGAGAAGGGGAAATATACCCAACCCAGCTTCTGTGTGTGCTCTGCGTTTGAGAATAAGAGAGGGAGAGAGAGGGAAGGGGAAATATACCCAAACCAGCTTTTGTGTGTTTGCAATGCGTTTGAAAGGAAGAGAGGGAGAGGGAAGAGTGGGAAAGGGAAATATACCCAACCCAGCTGCTGTTTGTGTGCTCCATTTGAGAGGGAGAGGGAGGGAAGGGGAAATATACCCAACCCAGCTTCTGTGTGGGCACTGCCTTTGAGAGAAAGAGAGAGAGAGGGAGGAGGAAATATACCCAACCCAGCTTCTGTGTGTTCACTGCGTTTGAGAGTAAGAGAGGGATGGAGAGGGAAGGGGCATTGGTACTTACCTGATACGCCTCTTCTAATAAGGGGGGAGATAGCATCCATGTATGGGTAGATTCATCCACGCTCTGATTGGACTGAGTCTTGAATATTAATTAAGTAGACCGGTATATATAGCCCCCTCAGGAGCCACCATACCCAGTTACGACGAAGGAAAGAAAACACAGACTCAACGGCGAAAATCCAACTGCCTTTAGTCAAAAACGCCAACCCAGGAAGAAAACAATACAGGTGGCAAAGCAGAAAACGAAACACGTGAGCCAAACAGCGGCTGAACGAGAAAAGTGGTGGGTCGGATGCTATCTCCCCCCTTATTAGAAGAGGCGTATTAGGTAAGTACCAACGCCCTTTCTCAATAAGGGTGGAGATAGCATCCATGTATGGGACATACCCAAGCCCATAACATCACAGCAGGGCGGGTCGAGTTCAGTCCTGTTCAGGAATAGTAGGACACACTGCCTACAGCACGTGACGCAAACTTATCCAGCTTGTAATGCCTAATGAAAGGCGAATGGGAAGTCCAAGCCGCCGCTCTGCAGACCTCCTCTATCGACGCCTGTGCAGCCCAAGCTGATGTAGTCGCAGCGCTGCGTGTGGAATGTGCTGTAATTCCGCCAGGGGCCGCTTCGTCACACGACGCGTAAGCTCTCTCAATGCACTGCCGAATCCATCGGCCCACGTACGCCACTGAGACTTTCTTGCCAAGGGAACTGGGCTGAAACGAAACAAACAGGGACTCCGACCTACGGATGGCCGACGTCCAGTTAACGTAAACCTCCAGAGCCCGGCGCACGTCCAGGGTATGCCAAGCTTTCCCTGAAGTCTGGGCCGGGTCCGGGCAAAAAGTGGGGAGCACGACCTCCTGAGCCCGATGAAAAAGGGAACCCACCTTAGGCAGGAAGGACGGGTCCAACCTGAGCACCACCCTGTCCGGATAAAATCTGCACAGATCCTCTCTTACCGACAGGGCATGGAGCTCCGAAATTCTTCTGGCAGATGTGATCGCCACGAGGAACACGACCTTCAATGTAAGGAACTGCCAGGAAACCTCGGTCAAGGGTTCGAAGGGAGCCTTGGTGAGCGCCCCCAGAACCTTGGCTAGATCCCATGTGGGGTACCGATGTACCGGAGGGGGGCGCAAATTAGAAGCCCCCTTTAGGAAACGGCGAACCGTCGGGTGTTGAGAAAGGGGAAGCACCCCACCCCCGGTGAGGACCGAGCCCAGAGCCGCTACCTGATGCCTAATGGTGTTAGGGGAAAGCCCCTTGTCCAAACCGTCCTGCAAAAACTCCAGTACCTGAGGGACGGTGGCAGACTCCAGCTCCACGAGGTGAGTTGAGCACCAGTGACAGAAAATCCTCCACGTCGCATTGTAGATGCGAGTAGTGGAGGCGCGCCTGGAGGCCAGGATCGTTAGAATAACTCTGTCCGAATAGGATCCCCTCCTTAGAGCGACCCGCTCAACCTCCAGGCGGTCAGCTGAAGGAATTGAGCCTCCGGGTGCTGCATCGCCCCCTGAGTCAAGACAATCATGCTGGACGGGATCCTCCAAGGGTTGCGTGAGGAGAGAGTCCGGAGATCGGAGAACCACGGTCGCCTCGGCCAGAACGGAGCCACCAAGATCACCTCCGCCCTCAGGTCGACGATACACCGGATGAGCCTGGGTAAAAGGGGAATAGGAGGAAAGGCATACATCAGGCCAGCAGGCCAAGGGCTTCGAAGAGCATCCACCCCTTCGGCGCCTCGAGCCGGGAACCTGGAGAAGAACCTGGGGAGCTGGGCGTTCACAGGAGTGGCGAAGAGATCCACCTGAGGAGTCCCGAACCGCCGACAAATCTCCTGGAAAATAGAAGGGAGTAAACACCATTCAGAATGGTCCAGGTGCACCCTACTAAGCCAGTCCGCCCGTGTGTTATCCTCCCCAGAAATGTGGTCGGCCTTAATGGACAGCACATTGGTTTCGGCCCAAGACAACAGCAGCTCCGCCTCAGCCATGAGAGGCCGGGACTTGGTGCCCCCCTGCCTATTGATGTGTGCCTTGGCCGTCATGTTGTCCGTTAGGACCAGGACGTGACGGCCGACCAAAGCATCCCCGAATTCCCAGAGGCTCAGCCTAATGGCCCTAAGCTCCAGCAGGTTGATAGGAAGGGAAGTCTCCTCAGGGGACCACAACCCTTGGGCCAACCTGTCCCCCATATGCGCCCCCCAACCCTGGAGGCTGGCATCAGTGGTCACGACGATGCGGTCAGAGGCTCGGAAGTGGCAGCCCTTGGTAATGGCTGCGGACGTCCACCACCGCAGGGATCTTCTGACGTCTGGGGGAAGCCGTACCCACATCATGGAGTGGCTCACTCTCCTCTTCTGGAACGGGAGAAGAAACCACAGCAGATCTCTCGAGTGGAGTCTGGCCCAGGGGACAATTGATATGGCCGAAATCATCTTACCCAAAAGCTGTGATAGGGAGGCCAAGGTGGGCTTGTGCGACCCCTCTACCTGCTGTACCGAATGGGCTATGCCCGAGACCCTGTCCTCGGAGAGAAAGACCTGGCCGGCCACAGAGTCAATCCACGCCCCAAGATGCAGGAGCCTGGTAGACGGTACCAGGCAACTCTTGGCCTCGTTGACCGAGAACCCATGGGATTCCAGGACCTCGATGGTAGTAGAGAGGTCCCGAAGGGAGGTCTCATAAGACCGGGAGAGCACCAAGATGTCATCTAAATAAAATTGTGCCCTGATGGGCATCGAGTGGAGGTAAGCCGCCAGAGCGGCCATGATCTTGGTAAACACCCTGGGGGCCGAAGAGAGGCCAAAGGGGAGAGCGGTGTATTGATAGTGGGAGGACCCGTAACAGAACCACAAATACTGGACTTCCGCTTCCGCCCTCCAACGGCGACGGATGGGTCCCTGACTCGTCCGCCGCTTTGTCCTTTTTTCTGCCCCCCCACGGGGGCGAGACGCCCCATCTTGGGGGTCTCCCATAGGGTTGGCTTGCTAGGGACGCCCCCTTCCCACGGCGGTGGGAAAGTGACCCTTGTCTTCAGCCTAGGTGACGAAAGGCTGGCTGCGGGGGGGAGACGCCTGTCTCCACCTTCGCCAATGGAGAACGGAAAAGCTGCTTAATTTTGGAGTGAGCCAGACGTCCGGGTCGGAAGGCTCTCCCGAGGCTCGGCTGCAAGGTGAAGAGTGAGTGTGCTTTTATCTGCTATTTTATCTCCGATGGCAGCGCTGGACTAAAAAGCTTGGAGGGGGGTGTTTTTTTCGTTAAACCCCCCCTCGGATTTAAAGCGGTGCTTTGAAATGGTTCCTCATTGTGAGGGACGGATTTTTCTCTATGCAGTTTGCCTGGAACTTAGTGAAAGCGAGTGAAAGTGATCTGCGGCTTGCAACAATGTTTCTAAGTTCGATTGGCTTGTTACAACTTATTTCTTTGTTACTTTTTCTGGCTGGCTCCCAGCTTGGGTGCTGGAAGATGGCTTCTCTCCGCTCCTGAATGACTATTTTATTTATGGAAAACTACCAGCATCTTCTTGTAATTTGGACTTCCTCTTGCTATTAATGAAGAACTTTTTTGGATTAATTGATTCCCTGTCTGGAGTGCCTTTTTTTTATTATAACTATTGATTTGGGAAAGTGTTTCTCTACTGGTTCCTGAACTTTTTTACAACCTTGATTTGAAACTTTTACCTCCTGATTTGTCTCAACGGCTCCACCCAAAAAACGCCATTTTAGTGGCATTGACTCTAACAGTTAACCATGGCACAAAAATCAGAATTGGCAGGATTGGAACAAAGATTGTCTTCTCTGGAATCTGTTATACAAACTTTGGTACAGGAAATCAAGGCGCAGAGAGAAGAAAATAACAACTTTAAGAAGGAACTCCTGGAAACTCGTAATCAAGTGAAGGAGAACATACAGAAGACTGAAGATCTGGAAGGGGGGCTAACTGAGGCAAAGGGAGAGCTTAAAAATGTCAACAGTGAGGTGGGGGAATTAAATGGGCATATGTCTAGGATGGACTTCGAAAGGATGTCATATTTTTTAAGATTTCAGAACATTTCTGAAGAATCTGGTGAATGCCTGCCTGAACTCATGAGCACAATTTTAGCAGACTATTTACATAAACCTAAAGATGAGATCAGGGGGGACATTGACCTAGTCTACAGAATAAACTCTGCATATGCCAGGATAAATGAAGTACCCAGAGAGATTCACATTAAATTTGTCAGAAGGTCAACCAGAGAGGGAATTTTGAGGGCGCAGAGAGGGGGTCCTCTAATTTACCAACAAAAGGTTGTCGCTATCTTGAAGCAGGTCCCAAAAAAAATCAGAGAAATGAGAAGGAAATTTTCCTTCTTATCTAAAACATTGTTTGACCACGGGATCTGGTTCAAGTGGGCGATGCCCGAAGGGATGCTGGTGTTCTGGGAAGGAGGAAGAGTGAGAATTAAAACAGTTGCTGAGGCGGAAGCCTTTATTAAAAAACATTCCTCTGTCCTGGGTGAAGATCCAGGGGGGGGCGGAGGGGGCCACGGCCTCGCCCACAGGGGACCAAGCAGGAGAAAAAGAAGATACAATTGCCAAAAGACTTAGATCAAAAAAAATGATTTTGCTTGCTTTTCTTTTTTCTTATTAACTTTTCTTTCTATTCTTTTTTATACCAGGATGTTTGTACATGTCTGCCATCTCAGAATTGGAAATGTAATATGTAATACGTATACACTGGTCTTTATCTTGTAGTATTTTTTTTTTGATAAATTTGTTTACTATTGTTTTATTATGTAGCCCGGGATGGGCCAAGGACTCTGACGCAAAGGTTCTCAAAATGTTTCTGTAACCCTTACCCCACCCTTCAGAAAATTGTTAAAACTCAATAAAACTTTTTCAAAATAAAAAAAAAGAACCACAAATACTGCTGGTGGTCAGCATGGATAGGGACGTGAAGGTAGGCTTCCGTGAGATCAATGGAAGCAAGAAAATCCCCGACCTGAACTCCCTCCAGGATGGAAGACAGAGAATGCATCTTAAAGCGCCTGTATTTAATAAAAACATTCAAACGTTTCAAGTCTAAAATGGCGCGCCAACCACCCGAGGGTTTGGGGATTACAAATAAATGGGAATAAAAACCATATCCAACTTGGTCCGAGGGAACAGCTCGGATAGCCCCAACTTCCAATAAATGCAAAATGGCTGTAGACATTAACAACCCCCCTCCCGGGCTGCCCGGAACAGGGCAAGTGACAAACAAACTAGGAGGAGGGGCCACGAACTCCAAGGTCAGGCCATCCCTGACCGTGTCAAGAACCCAGGAGTCAGAGGTCGTGACCTCCCACTGGGCAATGTACAGGCGGAGCCTGCCCCCAATGGGGGGGTTGGCCCGAGCCTGGTCAATAACGGCGGTAGGGACGGCCTCCGCTGCCCCGAAAGGGCCGTTTGGACCCTCCCCCGTGGGGTGGCCGATAACGGGGCTGATTCTGGTGGGTTCTCAGCCTGTACCCTCCTTGAGGGCGATACCCTTGATTTTGGAACTCCGAGCGGAAAGAACCCCCATACTCTGGGGTTCTGAAATTCTGCTGCCTCGGGTAAGGGGCTGGTCTGGAGGAGCCCCGTTTGGAACTGGGGGGAAGGGTTTTCTTTTTATCTTTACCCTCTATCAACAGAGGGTTCAGGGCCTCTCCAAAAAGGGTCTCTCCGGCGTAGGGCTCCGAAGCCAACTTCCACTTATGCTTTAGCTCCGACTGCCACTGTCGGAGCCACAGCAGTCGTCTAGCCCCCACGGTAGAAGAGACGGCCCGGGATGAGAATCTGGCCGCACTCAGGGTGGCGTCGGCCGTGAATTGCACGGACGCCACGATTTTGTTCAGGTCCTGGTGCGCCCTGGTGTCAGACACCGGGATGCGGTCCTGGAGCTGCTGCAACCAGAACAGGCTTGACCGGGTGAAAAATGACGCCGCCGTAGATGCGCGGATGGACCACGCAGCGGCCTGGTGGCATTTGTGGAGGACCTGGTCAGAGCGGCAGTCCTCAGGTCTGAGTAAGTCCTCTTGGCCGCCCAGTAGTGTGGTGGTAGAGTAGAGGCCGGCCACAGGCGTATCCACAGTAGGCCAGGCTAGCGCCGACTCGAGCAGGGGCTCCACGGCGAAAAACCGCTTCTCGGTGGCAGTAGGTCCCGGACCCAATGTTGGAGTGGACCATTGGCGCTGAATCACATCCACAAACCCCTGGGGGGTCGGTATGGCTTCAGTGTGAATTGTCGGCTCGGTGTACCACGATCTTGGGGTCTGCGCTGTGGCCGCAGCTGCGGCGGTGGCAGCGGCCGGATCAAACTCGGACGTGGCCTTGGCCTTGGCTAGGAGTGGCCCGAACAAGGCTGGAGGAAAAAGCCCCGTTGAGGCGGGCTTCTCTGCAGTCTGCCCCTCGTCTCCCGACAGGTCTGCCTCGCGGAACTCAGCGTCCTTGGAGGAAGGCGAGGGGCTTGCCTCAGCATCAGCTGGCGACAGATGGACCAAGGGTGCCGGGGGTACAGGCGGGGCGGCCGGGGCGACTGGAGCCGAAGATGGGATCTGGGCCCTTTCACGCATCCCTGCGGCAAAGCTCTGCCTTATCATCTCTGCAAAAAAGTCCTGCATGCCCGGCATTGCTTGAGGCAGCTGGAAGGCCGAAGCCTGAGGGGCCGGTATAGGAATCCCGGCCATCCAGGAGGCCTCAGGCCTGAGGCCAGCCGCAGTGGGCGTGAACGTGGCCTCAGCCGTGCTGGAGACGGGCCTGGTAGTTGCAGGGCCCCAAAGGCCCGAGGTGTTGATTGGCAAAATCGGGCTAAAGGGCCCCGGGTTGAGGTCGACCTGGAGGGGTCCCAGGGTGGGGGCCTGCTGGATGGGGGCAGAATGGTCCCCCACAGGACCGGTAGTGGCCTGGGCCTGCATGCTGGGAGCCCTCGGGGGAGGCGAGGCCGACGAGGCCCTAGCTGGGGCCTTGCCCTTTGAGCCCTTCGGGGCGGAGGAGGAAGAGGGCCTGGAAGAGGAGCGGGCCTTTGCCTTACTTTGTGAACCCTGCCTGGTGGAGGGTCCAGGACTCACTGTGAGGAGGCCATCGGTTGCGGCCCTGTCAGCCTCGGTCCGGTCCGGGGATCGCCTGGAGGCCATGCGCTTCAAAATGGCGGCCGCTGAATGGACGAGCTCCGTGCGAGGCGCGGTGGCGTCTCAAATGGCCCCAGGCCTCAGGTAGGTGATGGAAGGCCCGCGCGGCGCGAAAACCGTGTGGGCGGTAAGGTCGCGGCGATCGCGGCTCGGAAGGGCCGCCAGGGGCCTCGGGGGGAGAAAAGAGCCTTGCGGCAAGCTCCCAGGTCAGCGCAGCACAGTCAGGGCCCAAGGGGAATGCAGGCCGGCTCAGATCGGAGCCAAACGGCCGCAGGCGCTACTGCGCACGCGCCTCCCTTGTTGCTGGGCAGATCCTCGTTGCTGGCTTACAGGCACGATCCCCCGTTCGTCTGAAAACGCTAGGCCTCACAGCCGAAGCTGCCCCGCAGGCCGCCTCCCTGGACCAGGCTTCTTCTACCCCCTCACTTGATGACAGCAGCGAGAGCGCAGGACCCCAGGGGGCCCAACGACAGCTCAGCAGGGAGGTCTTAATGAGATCAGTAGTCGGAGGCCAAGGCCCGT
The DNA here is from genome assembly GCA_039707465.1 of Rhabdophis nuchalis. Taxonomy (NCBI): domain Eukaryota; kingdom Metazoa; phylum Chordata; class Lepidosauria; order Squamata; family Natricidae; genus Rhabdophis; species Rhabdophis nuchalis. The sequence continues at coordinate 29,915,098 of CM077650.1, forward strand.
GACTGGTAAGAGAACGCGCTGAGCTAAATCAGCTGCTGTCGAGGGGGGGACAGGTCTACTCACAAGCCAGAAAGGTGTCAGAAATCTGTCAAAGTCAATCACTCAGAAAGAAACCAAGTAGTTGGACGCCGACTGTCCTAGAGCTGGACTGAGTCGGAACTGGGTATGGTGGCTCCTGAGGGGGCTATATATACCGGTCTACTTAATTAATATTCAAGACTCAGTCCAATCAGAGCGTGGATGAATCTACCCATACATGGATGCTATCTCCACCCTTATTGAGAAGGGGAAATATACCCAATCCAGTTTCTCTGTGTTCTCTGCATTTGAGAGGAAGAGAGAGGGAAGGGGAAATACACCCAACCCAGCTTCTGTGTGTTTGCACTGCGTTTGTGAGTAAGAAAGAGAGAGGGAAGGCTAACTATACCCATCCCAGCTTCTGTGTGTGTGCTGCGTTTGAGAGTAAGAAAGGGATGGAGAGGGAAGGGGAAATATATCCAACCCAGTTTCTGTGTGGGCAATGCATTTAAGAGTAAGAGAGAGGGAGGGAAGGGGAAATATACCCGATGTCAACATCCCGATGTTGCCATGGACCTTATCTGTTTGCCTTAACGAACTGAAAATTCTTGACATTCCTGTGGCAGGAAAGGAATCTCAAGGCAGCCTGTGACTGCGCATGCATGCAATTATTTTCAATGCTAATTGGGGAACGTGATTTATGACAAGCAGAGGGGAGGGGGCATAAGGGGGGTAAAGTGCAGAAGCCATCCAAATATTGCCAGTCCTGGCTACAAACGAGGCTCGCCATGATGTTACATTCAATAAACGGACATTTCTTTGAACTTTTACGTGAGGCCATGAATCATTTGAAGTTTCTCTTGGGAGCTTGACAGATAGCCAGGACTTTTTAAGAAATCTATCAAGATTTCTGGGCAACCTGAGTCCTGCCTTCTCCAGGCATCACCTAATATCTGGAACGCCTGGAGGGATCAGGCCGGCATGGCAGAAGGTGGACTATCAGAAGAAAGTCTCATTTCAGCTGGAGGCCAGCCAACCCCCCTGAACAGCGGAGCTTCAGACATCCAGCCTGTAAAGCCTTTCCCAGCAGCAGAAGCAAGGGAAGATAAGTACTGGTGGAATCTGACTCCTAAAGCAGCCGAGCTCGAATTCCCTTACCCTAATTCCCAGAAAAAAGGGGGAGTCTCCAGCGAACTAGCAAGGGTGGACTGGATGTGGGACTGGGAATAAGCCAGGCGCCCACGGCCCCAGATGGGATCCCTGGGGGGTGCAGTAGAGAAGCTGAGGGAGGATTTTGATCAAGCCACTCTTCATGACGAGGGGCCAGCCTGCCGTCCGAAAGAGAGAGGAGGCATATCTGATCCTGCTGAAGGGAGGAGACGCAGGCTGGAGCGCAGCCCCCCTCCCCCACTCAATCCAAGAGGAAGAAGCCCAAAACCGCAGCCAGCACCCCTCCCACGAAGCAAGCATGCTGCCAAGAGCAGGCAACTCCCTCCCTCTCCCCCTCCTAAAGTTGAAGAAGATGACCGGCCATACCAAGCACGAGCATATAGAGAACGGGAGGAAGACAGAGGAGGGAGGGAACTAAACGATCCACCCCGATTCAGGGGAAAGTTTGATGGTGACTCAGACCAGCTAGCTCTATTCCTTGATTCAGCTGATATCCACTTAGAACGCTATGGGCACCTCTACCCATCCCCCAGAGCCATGGTGAATGCCGTTGCAGAGGGTTTCGAGGGGGAAGCAAAAGAATGGCTAGCAGCCCTCCATAAGTGGAGAGCCCCCCAACTGCAAGACATAGATGACTTCCTGCATGTGCTAGAGGCCAGGTTTGAAGAGGGGGAGGAGGACCCATATGCAGAGGAGGAACTCAGCAACCTAAAACAAAGAGGCCGCCCCATCAAAGAGCACATCCGTGAATTCAGGAGGATAGTTGGAAGACTACCCCCCCTACCAGAATGGTTGCTGGTGCATTTTTTCAGAATAAGCCTGAATAAACGTATTGCCCAAGTAACTGCATATCGTGACATCCCAAACCAACTCTCTGAGTGGTTCCGAGTGGCAACAAAAGTCGACAGTGGGCTATGTGCCAACGACACAAGGAAGGAACCAGACACAAAGGAGAGGGGTCAACCTAATCTGAAACCACCCCGCCAAAAGAAAGAAATGGCACCAGAGCGAGACCTGAGACCAGCCCTCCCTCGAAGTTCCGTGAAGTGTTACAGATGCAGAGGGATGGGCCACATGGTAGCTGCATGCCCATCCCCAGCCCCGAAACCAAGGCCAGACCTACCACCCAGGCCCCAACAAGAACGAGGGCCCTGACGGGCTATCAACACTTCCAGGAGGGCTCTTCAAGCTGCAGGGGTCTCCTCCCTCCCAGGCGAAAGTGGTGAAACCCCAGGCAATGATGACCAGTCAATTGAACCCTATGACAGCGAGGATGAGGGAGAAAACGACCCAATGGTGAGCGAATCAATTTACCCTTTCCTTTTCCCAATACGCCTCACAACCCCAAAAACGGGAAAACAGGGGGATTTTCAAGCCCTTGTAGACTCAGGCTGCACTAGGTGCTTGATCAACTTAACCATAGTTCAGAAACTGGGGATCAGAGCGAAAAGACTGGCCCACCCGATTCGGTTCGAGCAGGTTGACGGGTGCCTAATGGGAGGAGCCTATGCCACTCACCTAACTGAACCAGTGAGACTAGAATTGGCAGATCACTGGGAAATAATTCGATTCATAATAGCCCCCAAAATGACAGAGGCAGTTATACTTGGACTTTCCTGGCTAGACAAGTGGGGACCAACCATCTGGTGGCAAGGGGGCACCCGCAGACTTAGGATATCAACAGGCCCTCAACCCCTCCCTCATGAGCAAGCAGAAATACCACTCACATTGGGAGCCCCCCAAGAGAGCCCACGAGAACAACTGGCAACCACATCTGACAAACCCCCAGAGGCTGAACTGATTCCAATGGAATACCAGGACCTCACAGAAGTGTTCAGTGAGACAGAATGCAACATCCTGCCCCCCCACCGGGAAACAGATTGTGCCATTGAAATCATCACTGGGGCAAAACTACCCAAACCCAAGCTGTATGCCATGACGCCTCGAGAGATGCAAGAAATGTGTGAATACATAGACAAAAACCTAGCACGAGGGTTCATCGAGCCAGCCAAGCCACGGGTTGCGGCACCAGTCCTCTTCAAAGAGAAGAAAGATGGAACTATGCGTCTGGTGGTGGATTTTCGGGGGATAAACGCGGTGTGCGTACACAACCTATACCCGCTCCCCCTCATGAAAGATATGCTATCTCACTTGGCCAAGGGAAAAGTCTTTACCAAATTAGACCTCAGAGAAGCATACTACCGAATACGGATCAGGGAAGGAGATGAATGGAAAACAGCATTCAACTGCCCTTTAGGGAGTTTAATAATAATAATAATAATATTTTATTTTTATATACCGCGTCCTCTCCCCAAGGGGACTCGGAGCGGTGTACAGGGAAAAATTAAAACACATAAAATATATATACAAAAATAAATACAATAGAGTAAAAACAAATTAAACTTAATTGTCCCTGCACTAAAATCCCCATATTAAAACTAGTGTTCCCTAAACCCTAAAGGTAGAGACTAACCTAGGCCGGCCAAGCAGAAAATGTATGTTTTTAATTTCTGACGGAAGGAGCGGAGGTCCGTGGTTGTTCTAATGTCGGGGGGAAGGTCGTTCCAGAGGGCTGGGCCCACCACAGAGAAGGCCCTTCCCCTGGGCGTCGCCCGCTGACAAAGTCTAGTGGACGGCACCCGGAGAAGTCCCTCTCTGTGGGAGCGAATCGGCCGTGAGGATGTATGGGGCAGGATCCGATCCCGCAGATAGCTAGGTCCCGAGCCATGGAGCGCTTTAAAGATGATAACTAGCACCTTGAAGCGCACCCGAAAGGCGACAGGCAGCCAGTGCAGCTCGCGCAAGAGAGGTGTTATATGGGTGTACCTTGCGGTTCCCATTATTACTCGCGCGGCTGCATTCTGGACCAGCTGAAGTCTTCGGGTGCACCTCAAGGGGAGCCCCATGTAGAGAGAGTTACAATAGTCCAGTCGGGATGTCACAAGGGCATGAGTGACTGTGCAAAGGGCATCCCGATCCAATAGGGGGCGCAACTGGCGTACCAGGCGGACCTGGTAAAACGCCCTCCTGGCCACGGCTGTCACTTCATATTGAAAAAGTTTTATTGGTTTTACATTTTTTCTATAGGGTGGGGTAAGGGATACAAAGAAATTTTGAGAGCATTCACGTCAAAGTCGTCGGCCCTTCCGGGACCTCAAAATACATTAATAACAATAAACAAAAACATTTTTCATAACACTACAAAGTGAAAGCATGTACATATACCTAAATTCTCAGTTCTATGCTGTCAGACATTTACAAAAAATCCGAATACAAATATTATGCAAAATTAATCAAAAAAAAATCAGGGCAAAGTTATTTTTTCGATCTAAGTCTCTTGGCAATTGTATCTTCTTTTTCTCCTCCCTGGCCCCCAGTGGGCGGGGCCGTGGCCCCCTCCGTCCCCCCTGGATCTTCCCCCAGGATAGAGGAATGTTTTTTAAGAAAGGCTTCCGCCTCAGCAACTGTTTTAATCCTCACTCTTCCTCCTTCCCAGAACACCAGCATCCCTTCGGGTGTCACCCACTTGAACCAAATCCCGTGATCAAACAATGTTTTAGACAGGAAGGAAAATTTCCTTCTTGCATCTCTAATCTTTCTTGGGATCTGCTTCAAGATAGCAACCTCTTTTTGTTGGTAGATTAATGGACTACCTCTCTGCACTTTCAGGATTTCTTCTCTGGTTGACCTTCTAACAAATTTCACATGTATCTCTCTAGGTACTTCATTTATCCTGGCATATGCTGAGTTAATTCTATAGGCTAGGTCAATGTCCCCCCTGATCTCATCCTTAGGTTTATGTAAATAGTCTGCTAAAATTGTGCTCATAAGATCAGGGAGGCATTCACCAGATTCCTCAAAAACATTCTGAAATCTCAAAAAATATGTCATTCTTTCCATATCAATCCTAGACACATGCCCATTTATTTCCACAACTTCATTAGTAACATTTTTAATCTCTCCCTTAGCCCCCACCAGCCCCCCTTCCAATTCTTCATTCTTCTGTGTGTTTTCCAGCAGTTGTTTCCGTGTATCCAATAACTCCTTCTTAAAGTTAATATTTTCTGCCCTCTGGGCCTTAATTTCTTGTACCAAAGTTTGTATAACAGATTCAAGAGAAGCCATCCTTTGTTCTAAACTTGCCAGTGCTGTTTCTTGTGCCATGATTAGTTGTTAAAATCAATGCCACTAAAATGGCGTTTTTTGGGTGGGGCTGATGAGGCCGTTCAGGAACCAAGAGAGAAACAATTTTCCAACTCAATAGGTATAATAGCGAAGGTACTCCAGAAAAGAAATCACAAATCCAAAAAGAGAAAAAAAATTCTTCATTAATATCCAGAGGAAGTCCAAATTGCAAAGAGACGCTGGGAATTTTCCATAAGTGAAATAGTCAGGCAGGGACAAAGAGAAGCCATCTTCCAACCGCCCAAGCTCAGAGCCCAGAGGAGAGAGTGGTAAAATAGATTGTTTCATCCAGACCTAGAGACATTGTTGCAAACAACCGCAGATCACTTTCCCTTGCCGCAAACAGTCAGGATTAAAGATTTCCGCTTTCTCGCCGCAAGAAGCCATTTCCGAGTGCCGCTTAAGTCCGAGGGTTTTTTTTTAGGAACAAACACCCCCCTCCCAGTCCTTTCAGCCCGGCTGACAGCAGAAAAAAAATTTTTTTTTTAAACACTCACTCTCCCTCGCAGCTGAAGCCTCGGGAAGCCTTCCGACTCATCCGTTTAGCCCTCTTCATGATTACGAATGGCGCCGTCTTCCTTTGGCGAAGGGAGACCCCCCCGCAGCATGTTCTCCTTCACCTAAGCCGAAGACAAGGGTCGCTTCCCCCACCGCCGTGGGGGGGAGCGTCCCAGGCAAGCCGGCTTTACGGGAGACCCCCAAAAAAGGGGCGTCTCGCCCCCGTGGGGGGGCAGAAAAAGCAACAAAACGGCGAGCGAGCACTAGGCTCGCCCGTCGCCGCTGGAGCCGGAACCGGAAGTCGCCACGGCTGTCACTTGATCTTCCATGGACAGCCGGGTATCCAGGAGGACACCCAAGTTGCACGCCCCATCCACAGGGGCAAGGTGTTCGCCCCCTATGGCCAGTGATGGAGTCAACTGGTTGAATCAGGCGGCCGGAAACCACAGCCACTCGGTCTTGGCCGGGTTGAGCCTGAGTCTGTTACTTCCCATCCAGATCCGCACGGCTTCCAGGCACTGGCACATCACCGCTACGGCATCGTTGGGGTGGTTTGGGGTAGATATATACAACTGCGTATCATCAGCGTAGAGGTGGTACTCTACCCCAAAACCACGGATGATCTCACCCAGCGGCTTCATATATGTGTTGAACAGGAGAGGCGAGAGGACCGACCCCTGAGGCACCCCACATGTGAGGGGTCTCGAGGTCGACCTCTGCTCTCCTGCCAACACAAATTGCGATCGACCGGAGAGGTAGGAGGAGAACCACCTTAAAACGGTGCCTCCCACCCCCAACCCCCCCAGCCGATGCAATAGGATACCATGGTCGATGGTATCTAAAGCCGCTGAGAGGTCTAATAGGACCAGGATGGAGGAGCAACCCCCATCTCTGGCCCTCCAGAGATCATCTACCAACGCGACCAATGCCGTCTCGGTGCTATGCCCGGGCCGAAAGCCGGACTGGCGCGGGTCTAGATAATCAACTTCCTCCAGGTGACGGGGAAACTGTTGTGCCACCACACTCTCTACAACCTTCGCCAGAAAGGGAAGATTGGAGACGGGATTATAGTTGGCTAATAGAGCTGGGTCCAAAGAGGGCTTCTTCAGGAGGGGCCTCACCATGGCCTCTTTAAGGGAGGCAGGCAAGAAACCCTCGCTTAAAGAAGCGTTGACAACCTCTTGGAGCCAGCCTCGTGTCACCTCCCAGGATGCCAGTACAAGCCAGGAAGGACACGGGTCCAATAAACATGTGGTGGCTCGCAGTCGCCCACGTAACCTGTCCATATCCTCGGAAGTAACAGAGTCGAACTCCTCCCAACCAAGATCCGCCTCGTGCCCTCCCACTGGGCCATCAATGGAGACTAACTCGTTATGGATCTGAGCGATTTTCTCCTGCAGATAAATCACAAATTCCTCTGCTCTACCCTGTAATGGGGCTTCCGGCACCCTCTGTTGAAGGAGGGAACGGGTCACCCTAAACAGGGCGGCAGGGCGGTTATCTGCGGATGCTATGAGAGTGGCACAATGATGGCGTTTGGCCACTCTCAGCGCCACAATGTAAGTCCGTAAATGGGCTCTTACCTGTGTTCGGTCGGATTCAGATCGAGTAGACCTCCATCTTCTCTCTAGGCATCTCTTGTGGCGCTTCATCACCCTTAGCTCCTCGGTAAACCAAGGAGCCAGGGTGGCTCGCTGCCGCAAGAGAGTCCGCAAGGGCGCGACCCGATCCAAGGCTCCCGTGGTCGCAGTATTCCATGCGGCCACAAGGTCCTCCATCGGGGCGCGGGTCAGGGGTACAGGAAGTGGCCCAAGCGCCGCCTGGAACCCATCAGGGTCCATCAGGCGCCTGGGGCGGAACCAAATAGGCAACTCAGGTTCCGCCTCCCCGCGGTGGGGGACAGCGGTTGGAAAGTCGAGCCGGAGAAGTGAGTGGTCTGACCATGACAAGGGCGTGATGACTATATCCCCTATACCCAGATCACTCTTCCATTGGCCTGAGACAAAGATGAGATCCGGTGTATGTCCACCCTCGTGGGTGGGGCCTTGAATTAGTTGGGTCAGGTCCATGGCCGTCATGGAAGCCATGAACTCCCGAGCTACCTCGGATGATTCGCCCACCGATGGCAAATTGAAGTCCCCCATGACTACAAGTCTGGGGGTCTCAACTGCCACCGTAGCGATCATCTCAAGGAGCTCGGGCAGGGCTGCTGCTACATAGCGGGGAGCCAGGTATACAACCAGCAAGCCCAACTGCCTCCCTAGGCCCCACTTCACGCAGAGGGACTCACAACCGGTGGTCTGTGGCACAATGGTCTCTCTCGGCTCAAGACCTTCCCTAACAATAACCGCTACCCCACCACCCCTACCTAGGGCCCGGGGCTGATGAAAAGCGCGGTAACCTGGTGGGCACATTTCAACGAGGGGAAGTCCACCCTCGTGGCCCAACCAGGTCTCCGCAATTCCTACCAGGTCCGGCTCCCCCTCAGACACAAGGTCATGGACGAGGGGGGCTTTGTTGACCACGGACCTGGCGTTGCAAAAGATCAGCCGCAGGCCCTGGCTCTGTACTCCCTGACCACCTAGCCTGCGGGGGTTGTGGCACTTCACCGTTTGCAACCAACGGTTCTGTGCCCTCAACCGGGAGGGTAGAACTTGTCTCCCCTCGGACCTGCCTCTCCCCACGACCTTCTGGATAGAAATGCCCTCCACCGGGACGACTCGTATCCCCCCCCCCCAACGGATCCTTCCGCTTCCCTCCGTCGCCTGCTGGCCTGGCCCTCTCTTTCCTCGTCCGTCTCTACCTGTCTATACCCTCCCCCCTCCCTGGTACCCCCTAAAATAGACAATAATTTAGAAATTAAAAAACCCCTGAGACCACGCTTCGTCCACCTCTCCGGATTAATAAATCCCTCATCAAGGCGGGCCCTCGTTACAGCAGAGGGCCAAACCTGCAAGAGCGGGGACTCTCGCAGTCGTAGTAGGTCTAGCTTCGAGTACATATTAATATTAATATTAATAAATAATTAAATAAATAAATAAATAATTATCTATAAATACAATATAAACGATTTAAATACATGAAAAGGGCATGGGTCATAAAGATTTTAAAAGGCATCGTTGGCCGCAGTTTTAAGATGTAAGATATAATAAATATATTAAAATATATTTCCAATTCAAAGTGATGCCTTTTGGACTGCAGGGAGCCCCAGCAGTGTTCATGCAGTTAATAAATGAGGTGCTGCATGAGCACCTCTACAAGGAGGTCCTCGTCTACCTAGTGACATCCTTATCTACACTGAGACCGTCGATGACCACATACCCCTGGTTCGTCAAGTACTGGAAAAACTTCTGGCAGCCAACCTGTATGTCAAACTATCAAAATGTGAATTCCACCGGGAGCGACTAGACTACCTAGGCTACCGAGTGTCAAATGAAGGAATAGAGATGGACCCAGCCAAAGTGCAAGCCGTCCTAAGCTGGCAACCCCCTCGCACCCGCAGACAGCTACAAAGTTTCCTAGGGTTTGCAAACTTCTACAGGCAGTTCATTCCCTCCTTTGCGAAGATTGCCAAACCCCTGACAGACCTCCTGAAGACAGGGAGCCCAGGAACGAAACCTCGGCCGGGACAATCCCTACAGTGGACCTTAACCTGCCAAGAGGCATTTGAAACACTGAAAGAAATGTTTGCAAAGGAGCCAGTACTGAAGCATCCTGACCCTGAGCAACCTTTCGTGATCCAGGCAGATGCCAGCGACATGGCCGTAGGAGCAGTACTACTCCAAAGAAACAACCAAGGAAATTTACAACCCTGTGCCTATACCTCCCGCAAACTCACAGACACGGAGAGACGATGGGCCGCATGGGAAAAGAAGGCTTTTGCAGTGCGATGGGCACTACTAACATGGAGACACCTGCTAGAAGGGAGCCAGAAACCGTTTGAAGTTTGGACCGACCACAAAAATCTGGAAGCTCTCAGAACCCCACGGAAACTATTTTTGTATTTATTTATTTATATTTATATCCCGCCCTTCTCCACAGAGGACCCAGGGCGGCGCACAGGAATTTAAAAACATACAAAAAAACAAAAATAAATACATAATTTAAAATATATATTAAACTATCCTAATCCTATGCTAAAAACCAAATTTTAAAATACCCAATTTAAAACTTTCTAAAAAGTCCCCATGGGAGGTTAGGCTAGGCCGGCTTGTTGGAAAAGGTATGTCTTTAGACATTGGCGGAAGAGGCGGAGGTCAGTGATGGTGCGTAATTCAGGGGGTAGGTCGTTCCAAAGGGCTGGGCCCGCCACAGAGAAGGCTCTTCCCCTGGGTGTCGCCAGTCGGCATTGTCTGGCCGACGGCACCCTGAGAAGGCCCTCTCTGTGGGAGCGTATCGGTCTAAGGGATGTATGGGGCAAGAGGCGGTCTCGCATATAACTAGGCCCCGAGCCATGGAGCGCTTTAAAGATGGTCGTCAGAACCTTGAAGCGCACCTGAAAGGCCACAGGAAGCCAGTGCAGCTCGCGCAGGATCGGTGTTATGTGGGAGCATCTAGTGGCTCCCATAATCACCCGCGCGGCTGCGTTTTGGACGAACTGTAGCTTTCGAGTGCACCTCAAGGGAAGCCCCATGTAGAGAGCATTACAATAGTCGAGTCGGGACGTCACGAGAGCTTGAGTGACTGTGCGAAGGGCAGCCCGGTCCAGTAAGGGGCGCAATTGGCGCATCAGGCATACCTGATGAAACGCCCCCCTGGCCACGGCCGCCACATGGTCCTCCATAGACAGCCGGGAATCCAGGAGGACACCCAAATTGCGCGCCCTCTCCACGGGGGCCAGTGTTTCGCCCCCAATGGCCAGAGTTGGAGTAATCTGGCTGAACCGGGGTGCCGGAAACCACAGCCACTCAGTCTTGGCAGGGTTGAGCTTGAGTTTGTTACCACCCATCCAGATCCATACGGCCTCCAAACACCGGGACAGCACTTCGGCGGCATCGTTGGGGTGGTCTGGGGTGGATATGTACAGCTGAGTGTCATCAGCGTACAGATGGTACTCCACCCCAAAACCACGGATGATCTCACCCAGCGGCTTCATATATGTGTTAAACAGGAGGGGCGAGAGGACCGACCCCTGAGGAACCCCACATAAGAGGGGTCTCGAGGTCGACCTCTGCCCTCCCGTCAACACATATTGCGACCGACCAGAGAGGTAGGATGAGAACCACCGCAAAACGGTGCCTCCCAGCCCCAACCCCCCCAGTCGGTGCAATAGGATACCATGGTTGATGGTATCAAAAGCCGCCGAGAGGTCTAATAGGACTAGGATAGAGGAATAACCTCTATCCCGCGCCCTCCAGAGATCATCAACCAACGCGACCAATGCCGTCTCGGTGCTGTGACCGGGTCGGAAGCCGGACTGGCGCGGGTCTAGATAATCAACTTCCTCCAAGTGTCACGGAAACTGTTGGGCTACCACACTCTCAACAACCTTCACCAAAAAGTGAAGGTTGGAGACCGGACGATAGTTCTCTAATAATGCTGGGTCCAGGGACGGCTTCTTGAGGAGGGGCCTCACTACCGCCTCTTTCAAGACGGCAGGTAAGGACCCCTCACTCAGAGATGCGTTGACAATGCCTTGGAGCCAGCCTCGTGTCATCTCCCAGGATGCCAGTACAAGCCAGGAGGGACACGGGTCCAATAAACATGTGGTCGCCCTAAGTTTCCTTGACAACCTGTCCATATCCTCGGTGGTAACAAAATCAAACTCCTCCCAAGAAGGAACCTCAAGACTAGTCTCGGACAGTCCCACAGGACCACTGTCGATGGAGGGTAGCTCATTCCGAATCCGAGTGATTTTCTCCTGCAGATAAATCCCAAATTCCTCTGCTCGCCCTTGCAGCGAGGCTTCCCGCGGCCTCTGGTGAAGGAGGGAGCGGGTCACCCCAAACAGGGCGGCAGGGCGGTTATCTGCGGATGCAATAAGTGTGGCACAATACTCACGTTTGGCCACCCTTATCGCCACTAAGTAAGCCCTAATATGGGTTCTCACTAGTGTTCGGTCGGCTTCGGAGCGAGAGGATCTCCATCTGCTCTCTAGGCATCTCTTGTGGCGCTTCATCTCCCAAAGCTCCTCAGTAAACCAGGGAGCCTGGGTGGTTCACCGCAAGAGAGGCCGCAAGGGCACGACTCGGTCCAAGGCCCCTGTGGCCGCACTTAACCATGCGGCCACTAGGTCCTCAGTCGAGTTGCGAGGCAGGGTCACAGGAATTGGCCCAAGCTCCCTCTGGAACCTTTCCGGGTCCATTAGAAGCCTGGGGCGGAACCATTTAGGAGTATCCGGTTCCGCCTCCCCGCAGTGAGGTGAAGCGATTGGAAAGTCCAGCTGAAGGAGAGCGTGATCTGTCCATGACAAGGGAGTGATGACTAAATCCCCTATTCCCAGATCACAACTCCACTGTCCCGAGACAAAGATCAGATCCAGCGTGTTTCCCCCCTCATGAGTAGGGCCTAAAACTACCTGGGTCAGGTCCATGGCCGTCATGGAGGCCATGAACTCCCGAGCTGCTCCAGAGGCTTCGCCCGCCGACGGCAAGTTAAAGTCCCCCATGACTACCAGTCTGGGGGTCTCAACTGCCGCCTTGGCTATCACCTCTAGGAGCTTGGGCAGGGCTGTTGTTGCATAGCGAGGAGCCAGGTATACAACTAACATGCCCAACTACCTCCCTAGGCCCCATCTCACGCAGAGAGAGTCACACCCGGTTGTCTGAGGGACTGTGGTCTCCTTCGGCTCAAGACCTTCCTTAACCATAATCGCCACTCCCCCACCCCTCCCTAGGGCCCTAGGCTGATGGAAGGCGTGGTAACCTGGTGGGCACATTTCCACGAGGGGTAAACCCCCTTCGTGGCCCAACCAGGTTTCCGTTATACCCACCAGGGTCCCCCTCTGACACAAGGTCATGGATGAGGGGGGCTTTCTGAACCACGGACCTGGCATTGCATAACATTTAATTAAATTAAATTTATACCCCGCCCTTCTCCTTGTTAGGACCCAGGGTCAGCCTAGGGCCCCGGGTCTGTGATTCCTGCCCACCTAGTCTGCGATGGGAGGGCGGAGAGTTGGAGCACGTGACCGCCTGAATCCAGCGGCCACGGTCTTCCAACCGATGGTAACCATTCCGCCTCCCTCCGCCTCTGCCCCTCCCCAAGACCGAGTCGATGGACAAAGCCACCGTGGAAACGACCCCCCCTCCCCTTCCTCCGTTACCCTACTTCCGCCGGCCGGCCTCATTTGCTGTCCCCTCCCTGGACTATTTTTCCCCTCCTCCCTGGAACCCCCTAAAAACCAAATTAAAAACCTCCCCAGAAACCCCCTCAACTTGCGCTTCGCCCACCTCTCAGGAATAATCAATCCATCATCGAGGTGGGCCCGTGTTAAACAAGAGAGCCAGGCCTGCGAGAGGGGAGACTCTCGCAGGCCAAGGAGGTCGCGCCTAGAGTACATGATAAAAGCCCCAGAGGTAGTCCAAGTCCAGGAAGGCAAACACAAGTCCGAAAAGTAAAGTGATTTAGTGCAAGAATAGTCTTCAGGATGGGGGGTAAAGTCAGACAGTCCAGAGTCTTATGGATGGGGAGATCGAATCCAGTCCCATTACAGGCCCCATCCATCTGTCTTTTTCCGGCCAAATGGGCTTAGTTCGCATTTAGTGCTGCATGGCTAATTAGTCCATCATGCGGCCTGATGTAAGATGCAGCCCTCTAATGGCTCGACTAACCTCCTCCAGTCCCGTGCACACACTCCAAGGTCTTTAGGGTCTTCCCGGGTCGTCCTCGGCCAGGTCCACCATCTCACGATCCGGCTGCAGATGTTCCGCACCAGACTGCTCCAACCAGCATGCCACATTCAAAACCATTCAATATTCCCTCTCAACTCTCCATTCTCCTTCTTCTTCGACCTTCTCCTTCTTCTTCATACATCACCAACCTTCTCCATCCTTCTTCCATCTCCATCTCACCATCTCA